>JARWMC010000025.1:1437122-2155683 GCA_029959065.1 Colias behrii
TTGACATTTGAAAACGGATCCAACACCCAGTCTGGTATTTCCAAGTTTAAAATGTCCTGGTATCGTTCGGTGAAGTCAATGTGGAGGTTTTCCAAATGTTGGCAGTAGGCAAACAAGTCGTCGTTACTGCAAAATACTGATAAATTCGGAAAATTGTGAAACTCACGTCTGCCCATATTCTTTTTGTGCAGAAGCAGTTTGGCTGCGAAAGCAGCAACGACATTTTTTGTTTTAATTAAATTTAGTTCATCGCCTTGCAGTTGGAGGTTCATGTCGTTGAACAGTTTATACAGGTCTGTCATGTAAGCTATATCATTCTTTGATGTTATGAGATTGTTGCGCAGTTCTGTATCTTTAGTTTCCAAGAACTCTATCACAGAGTCAAACAGGTTGTAAAATCGAATCAGACAATTGCCTCTTGACAGCCAACGAACTTCAGTATGAAGCAACAAACGGTTGAAATCTTCGTCATTAGTAGCACAAAGCTGATGAAATAATCTATCATTCAAAGAGCTGCTACGGATTTTATTGACTGCTTTGATGACATATTGCAGTGATTGAAATAGTCGTTCACTTAAGTTTCTAGCAACCAAATGTTGTCTATGAATAACGCAATGTATAGCAAGGACATCTGGAATTTTATTCTTTAAGTACGCTATGAAGCCTTTATGGCGCCCTGTCATAGCCGGAGCGCCATCCGTAGCAACTGATATAATATTTTTCAAAGGAATCTCTTTCTCTTCACAAAACTTTTCCAATGTATTGAATATGGCTTCGCCTTTTGTATCTGTCTCCAAATTTCTGGCAAACAATAGTTCTTCACGTATTTTCTCATCTTTAATAAACCTCCCGTAAGATAGCAACAACGCTTCATTAGTTGGTAAAGTGGACTCATCGAGCTGAATTGAGAATTGACTAGTCCTCAGATGATTGCACAATGATTCTTCAATGTTTTCAGCCATTTCATCAATTCGTCTTTGCACAGAATTATTACTCAAAGGAATTTTTCGGATAATATCTGCGGCCGGTTTATGAAGCACAGTAGTTATTACTTCCTTTATTGCTGGCAAAATTAACTCTTCTCCGATGTTGTGTGGTTTGCCTTTTTGAGCAATTAACAAAGAGATATTGTACGAAGCTCGAAGTCCGTCGTCATCTTGCTTAGCAGCCGCCGAAAATAGTTTTGATACACTTGGCTGAGTATTATGCTTCTTCTCTAGGTCTTGAAAATATGCTACATTCTTGTCTTTCTTATCTGGATGCATTTTATTCAAATGATCTTGCAGTCTTGAAGGCTTCATTGCTTCGTTCGAAAATGTTTTTAGACATAGAAGACACAAAGGCGACGACGGGTTTGTGGGATTTTCAATAAATCCGAATTTAATATATTCCGCAGAGTATTGCCGTCTCTTCTTTTTTACTTCCGACATTGTTTTGTTTTGAGAAATACGTAAGTGTTGAAATCAAGTACCTACTGCTTATCTATTATGCGCGAAACCGCAAATGAAAATAAAATAAATTTACGTCGTTTATATAGGATTGCATAAGCAGCACGCACCAACAGGAATAAGACATCAAACGTGCATAAACTCGTTTATCTCATTCGACGCCCAATCGTACTCGACAATCAAGAACAAGTATTATATAACCAGCCGATTGATACAGGAATGTACAAATCGGATTATTTAACAAAAACTTGTTAAAACATGATTGCCCGCGGTCTATTATATCGAACCGATTTTGAGCTATATCTTAATTAATATTAGTTGATGTTCACAAGATGTCGACTCTCGAAGTCGAGAGCTCAGTCGGTTTCTAAGAGTCTTCCTAGCTAGGTAGATGAAATTATAAATCGACCCCAAAGCCCTACACAACGCCCCCTTTTTTTTCTGGGTCTCTTACCGCCCCCCTTTAGGCCTGCAGCGCCCACAAGGGGGCGTTATCGCCCACGTTGGGAAAGACTGCTGTAGTTGGAACATTCAACGTTAAGCATTATGCCGCTTAATGCGCTCTAGTGCTATAATTGGAAAACGGGGCTTGTGTCAACGTTTCACTATACCCGGAAGTGATGCTGTCAAAGTTGACGTGTCTATTCAAAAAAGTTTAGTTTTGGTATCTGTCAATTCAATAGTAAACAAGAAGAACAGGGATTTATCGCAGGCCTCTTTACTGTTTATTAAACAGTTTACAGTGTAATAATGAATGAAAGTTAACATGATATACGATAAAAGCTTAATTTTATAAGGCTCATAAACATTTAAAACAGGTAATGTTAGTTTGTTTCACATCAGGATAAAATAATTTTTATATTATGGTATGTACATACAATTTTATTTATTTACTAGCTTCCCGCCAACAGCTTTTTCCGCCTAGTCAAAGAAAAACCCGGATAGTTCCCTGTTCCCGTTCCCGTGGGATTTCAGGTCTCAGGCTATCTCTGTACCAGATATGAAGTAAATCCATTTAGTACTTTTTGAGTTTAACCCGGACATACAGACAAATTCTAAAAACTATATATTTTTCGCTTCGATATGGAGTGTAGATCACGCCCCAAGTTTCCGTTTAAAAAAATATACAATGTACAGTTTTGACTTTCCTACGATTTTATTTTTATTATTACATCTATAGATTATTACGATTTTTAAGCTAACATGCATAGCTTCTATCGCGGACCTTGAGCGCGGGGACCGAATCGAGAAATTCCTTAACGAAAAAATCTCACGCTCCCCACTCCGACGGGCGCGGAGGTGTGGTCTGTGGCTTGAAGGCATGCTATGCAATAGCTTTACCGCGGCAGTCCCCGAGTGCCACACGTCTTTTTTATTATTATATATATAGATTATTAAATTAATGGTTTGGTACCATAATTTTACTTTAGTGCAAAGATTGCGTACTACTCTTGTTATTGTTATAGCAGCGTTTCTCAACCTGGGGTCCGCGAGCATATCCCAGGGGGTCTGCAGACAAATCAAGAAAATTATGAAAACCTTAGTGACCAGATTATTCTGACGGCCGGACTTGTATTTTTCAGTTTTAGGATGGAATAATCTGTCAAGTGATGGGTGGCTAAGCTATTTCATACAAAACACTACAAGAAATCAATCAATTTTTAAAATAATATAGATTCGACTTATGCATATAAGTGTTTTGGTGGTCCGTGGATGACGATGAGGTGGCTCTAGGGGTCCGCGGATCCTAGTAAGATGGCGCTAGGGGTCCGTCTTTGGAAAATGTTGGGAAAGGTTGTGTTATAGCGTTTAATTCTTCATAGATATGAAATTAGAACTTATTTTTATTGTTAGAAATATTATCAGATAACCTAAGCCAATTATCTAAGTTGTTTCTCTATACTGATAACCTAAATAATATACTTACAGTAATTTGTTTTGAAATTGTGAGTGAGAACTTATAATTTATAACTAATTGTTGTAGATAAATAATTTATTTTTTAACAAATTTTCCTGATTTTTTTCACGGCAATTTATTCTATAACAGGTAGAACCAATAAAAAACTCTTAAAATTTTCTATTTCTGGCTTGATTATTATAACTACAATTTAAATAAACTAATTCATAATTTTTGCTTTTCAGCACTACAATCTAAGAAGATATACTACTTAATTTCATAAATATACATCTCATCAATACTAAAGTAATATTAATACTCTACCAAGGTTACTAATAATATTAAGGACAAATTAAATCATGGCAGAAGAGAAAAGATCTCTATTACAAGTTTCATCATTATTAACCAATGAAGAACTTGATAAAGCTCTCTCTAAATGGTTTCAAAAACCAGCCACCTTCAGTCATTGGGAGGTAAGATTATTATTACGTTTTTAAAAGAAATTTATTAAAAAAGATCATACATATAAGGTAACGGCACCAGTCGTGGACAAGCATCCAGTAATGGACAAAATAAATATTAAATTTAAATATTAAGACCAAAATTAACGTTATATAATTTGGCAATACTTAAAATAAAAGATTGGTTCATAAGCTATCAAAATACGACACTTCATATTATTCGGCCAAAATGTTTGAAGATGGCAGAACGTTATGTTTAGTTGCTGCGACTCGTTTCGAAGAAATCCGTTTTTACTAAGGAAATCCTTAAGGAAGTGAGGACACAATTTTGGTTTTAAGAATTTTTGTATAAATGTCAGCAAAATTTGATATTACTTTTATTTATAGTAGTTAAGTGTACGAAGTATTACACGATTTAGTATCATAATAGGTTATGTTGTTTAAATAAAATTCTTCAGTGTCCATAACTGGATTTAATTCTATGGATATATCCATTTATGGACATATGTCGAAAATAAACTTTTTTTAAAGGTATTAATTACATGCGCTTTTCTGTATTGTCTTTTCTTTCTGATTAATAATACAGTAGAATCCGTTTATTATGACTCCGCTTATATTGACCAACCGATTATTATGACGTAAACTTGCACTACGAAGTTTGGTTTTCATATAAAATTCTTTATAAAAAGTCTGATATATTGACTTCCCTTACAGTGACATGCCGCTTATTATGACCCATTTTTAATAAATTATGTCTGGTTATAATGACCGCACCGGCATGATTCTTTACACCTTCGATAATGTTCGTTGATTCTCGACGACGTTCCGCACGTGGTTCGTTTTTGTTTTGAATCTCACTTCTCAGTGAGTAATTGACGGTTGAACATTAGTGCTAAGGAACAACTCGAAAGTGATGGGGAAGAGGAAGTAGAGGAATCACCATTACCTACCGCAGAAGAGGCATTAAAAGCTGCAGAATTATTATCACGATTTGTTCACAGCAATATTGAAAATGATAATTTGACCATAGCTATGTCTTCTATACACAATAGTATTAGAGACTGTTTTTACAATAAAATGAAAAAAACAAAAGCAGACTAAAATAACAGTGTACTTACAGTAAAAATACACTTGTATGTGTTATTATAATAATCTGCTGATTACGTGCAATTTTGATTTTGATTTAATATGTACGTATACATATGCAAGTACCTATACTATGTTTCTGTATTAAAATACTTAAATACATACATATTTACATACAAAAGATTTTTCATTTCACATAACGCTTTGTATGACGTCCGCTTATTATGACGTGTTTGTCGATTCCCTTCGATGTCATTATAAACGGATTCCACTGTATACCTATCACGACCATTTCAAACAAAGGGTTCCAATATTGTACAACAATTGTCCATGACTGGATTTGCTTTGGTTCCTATAATGGACATTGATATTTTTTGTTAAAATTACACTAATGGGTTCAACAACATATTATCTATCTAAACATGAAGAATATATTTTAGAACAATGGGTCATTATGTGCTGTGCGACTCGTTCTCGGCTTCATTCTCTATCACTGCGTAGAGAAGTCGCATACTTATGCGTATTGTAACGCATCTATCATAGAGAGTTCTCTGATGAACTGTTTGGATCGCTGTCTGCTGCTAAATTCCACCACCATATAGCACACACGCTTAAATTTCATCCACACCATCTTGACAACAGTTTAAAAAGAGCTTTTTGCCTCGTGCTACAATTTGGAATCCATATCGATGGACCGATCAGATTAAGGCTGCTGGCGGATTCAGATTGGCGATTCACTTCACGAGTGTAGCGGAATGCCGGGAAACAGAGAGATATGGCGGAACATCGTGAATCGGGTAACATACCCAAACCTCATGTTGACCACTCTGACTAGAGTGATATGACGAAGAAGAAGAAGTCCCAAAATGGATGGAATGGCAGTACCTACTTTTTAACGTGATAACGTTTTTAAAATCGTTTTAGTCGGGTGACATGTTCAGAAACTTGTGTCACACCAAAACCTCACGAGCGCGATCGCAGGTATAACGAGACAGAGACGGACCGATCTCCCGTCTCATCTCGAGCGCTGCCACCAATAAGACGTTAAACATCTCGATCGTAAACCTACTTTACAAACAACCAATTTTTTTAGTTATATTTTCATGCCTGACTTATTGAGAAAAAAAAACCATACTTATTGGTGTTTCTTAACGGACATAACTCGTATTTAACGATGCATTTGTCCAATTTTTGCCTAGAAAATGGAAATTAAGACTGTTTTAAATATTATAAGTATGCAAAATAATTAATAAGTACTATTTTTTATAAATACATCCCCGATTTATTGTATTCCAATCATCATTTTCAAGATTCTATTGATAACTATAAGTCTTCTCCAAGTGTAAATAACTAGAGAAACAACATTAGGTACAGTCCATAGATGGGTGTTCATAACTGGATGTTGTCCAAAACTGGGTGTCCATCATTAGATTTTCACTGTCCAACACTGGTGCAAAAAAGTGGTTTTTTAATTTATAAATAACTTCATTATTTATGCATTGTAATCTTTTTTCTAACATTGGTTACGTTAAACTAACATTGAACTAAAGGTATAACTAAACAATATCCAATAAAGTTAAAAAACCTCTGAGAAATTTGCAAAAAACTTCAATTTTTTCCTTAATCTGTACAAGACTGGTGCCGTTACGTTACATTACTATATTTTTCAGATAAATTTTATTATTCAGTCAGTTAACAAACATTTGCATGCTTGTTTGCTATGCTATATTTTGTAATATAAATGACATTCAAATTCTATCTGAAAAGGCCTAGAAGTTATGCATCTGATCATGATTTTGAATTCATTTAAAACTCAAAGTTTTAAAATATTTATTGACTGTGAAATATTTAATTTACAGTATGTCAGTGAAACAGGCAAAGGCGATTCATACTTAAGTGAAGTAATAAGAATTAAAATATATGGAATTATTAATGGAGAGTCCGTGCATGTGCAAGTAGTCCTCAAAACAATTCCCAAGAACGTTTGCCGTCGCCTCACATTCCGGAGCCACGACTTTTTCAAAAACGAAATAAACATCTACCAAAACGTCTTGCCTGTACTACTTGAATTTCAAGCTGAAAAACGAGTCACTGATCCATTCACACATTACGTTAATTTATTCCTAGCTCTCTCTAATGGAGTTAATGATGTTATATGTTTAGAAGATGCATCTCTTGATAAATATGGCAGCCCGGTACGCCAAGAAGGCATTGACTATGAACACTTTAAGCTCACGACAGAAGTTCTAGCTAAATTTCATGCTTTGTCCTTAGCGATGCGCGATCAAAGACCAGAGGAGTTTGCTAAAATCAGCAGTACTGTATTTGAAACCTATTACGATCCAAAATACACAGATTGGTATGCCAGGTTTTGGAATAGAATATCAGGCATCGCTATAGACGCAGTTGAAAAAGAATATCTCAATACAATGTATGTGGAAAAAGTCAAAGAATTCGCTGTTCCCGAACGCTACCAAGATATGATTAAAGCAGTTCAAGATAAAACTAACGGTGTTATTTCACACGGTGATTGTTGGACAACCAATTTTCTATACAGATATCAAAATAATACAGTAGTTGATGCTAAAATGATAGACTTTCAACTATCAAGATATGCTAGTCCAGTTTTGGACTTGATATTTTGTATCTATGCATGTACAGACCAAGAGTTACGATTAAAGCACTATGACGATATATTGAAGAATTATTATAGTGTGTTATCGAATCAAATAAAGGAATTAGGTAGTAATCCAGACAATGTGTATTCTTTGGATACTTTTATGGGTGAAGTTAAGAAGTATTCGTACTTCGGTCTCGCATTTAGTTTTGAATCTACGCCGTTCATCATATTAAGTCCTGAAGATGCAATTGTTATGGATATTGAGGTAAATGAAATGAATTATAAATTAGTTGTATGTGAAATGGTATTTTATCTTTATATTATTCATTTATAAACAGTGTTTATAGCATGAGATTATATTATGTTATGCTATTTTTTTATTATTGAAGGTAGATAGATAACACAACATGTTATAAATCTCGTTTTTCGTATCATATTATGCTATCGTCCGTGAATTTATATATGTTTAGATTTAAAAAATAAATTATAATTTTCAGGGTAACGAAAAGAAGGACATCGACGACTTTTGGCAACTACCGCCAATTGCAACTAAAGAGGGTAGATTAAGAGAAGCCAACAATGTAGTACATTGCGTCGACAATGGATATATTTAAGTATAATCATAGAATACATATATAAACTGACATAGAAGCGGTCTATGCGAACAAACTAGCAGTTAAAACCATTATTTTTTTTTTACGGTTCTGCTGCTACAGCGAGTGCTATATGTGTTATGATTTATATTTAACTTCTACTTGAACGGACATTTTGATAAAATCAAGTATTTGTACAGTATTTAATATTTTATTATAGTATTTAATATAGCACAGAGAAATATACATTATCTTAATATATATAAATCTCGTGTCACAATGTTTGTCCTCAATGGACTCCTAAACCACTTAACCGATTATAATAAAATTCGCACACCATGTGCAGTTCGATCCAACTTGAGAGATATGATAGTTTAAACATGTAGGTACCACGGGCGAAGCCGGGGCGGACCGCTAGTACATTATATATACATGCACGTAGTAGTGAGAAATTCGTACAGTATTCAATTTATGTTATAAAAGCTGTAAATAAATGATTGAAACATTCTTCGTTTTCTTTTTTATTTAACATAAGGTGTGCAATAAATAGCACAACATATTGCAGGAGGCATCTTGCAAATTCTTAAGGATATACAGTTTTAAAATATTTTCTGATAAAATATCAAAAATCTCTATCTTGTCTTGAAATAAACAGATTTTAGCATATTGTAATGAAAAATTACTTTTCTAATTTTTTTCTTATATCAAATAATTCATACCTATTTAAAATCATCATGAAAGGCAATCAACAACATATTAATTGAACTTTCGCCGTTACGCCGTTAGTACACCTACGCATTCGCGTGCGGCAGCGAATCTCTGCGAAACTACTGCGTAGCGAAATATCTGCGGAACGTTAGTACACAGCAATGTTTTCGCAACTTTTTCGCAATGCGTCTGTGTAATGGCCATTTCGCAGTTCCTTGCGAAACAATACTGACAAGGACGCAACTATTTCATATATCTATGTGCTAGAGTGAGACTTATCATATGCGAAATCCTGCCACACTACTGACAGATTTTTCGTTGTTTCGCTGCCGCACGCGAATGCGTCGGTGTACTAACGGCGTTACTTATAAAGACGCAGCTTAAGAATTGAACGTTCATGAAATCTTTAAAAAAGTTTGCTTTGTGTTTATATCATTGGTAAATAACAATATAATGAACTTTTTTTAATATGTATCAACATACAAAAACATATCTTTACTAGTTTCTTTACTAAGTTTATCGTTTTTAGTTTAAATTAATTATTTTTTTAATTATACACATATCAAAATCCATATGCAAAATGAATAGTACAGCATAGGAACCAGTATTTATTAATTCTTAGCATAATTTGGTTTCTCAGTGTATGCTATATCAAAATTCGGTTTTCCCGTCATAAAAAATATAAATGACGTATTTGGGGCTATAGTAGTAGGTTCGGTTGTGACTCCCGCCTCCGTGGTGGTAGTTTCTCTTGGCCCTTTCTTTTCTTTCTGAGGAGGTGGTGTTGCGTCCTCTAAAAATGTAAAAAAAATATAGTGAAAAAAAATCTATACATATAATAAAATCGTAGGAAAGTCAAAACTGTACATTGAATATTTTTTTAAAAGGACAATTGGGGCGTGATCTACAATCGATATCAAAGCCAAAAGTATAGTTTTTAGAATTTTTGTCTGTATGTATGTCCGAGCTAATATAAAAAGTACTGTATGGAATTTGTTAAAATTTGGTACAGAGGTATCGTGGAACCTGAGGAAGGACATAGGATAGGTTTTATCCCGGAAATCCCACGGGAACGGGAACTATGCTGGTTTTTATTTGACTATACGAGCGAAGCCGCTGGCGGAAAGCTAGTTATTTAATATGAAGATAATATAGCTATGGCAATATCCAAATTGCATAAGCAACATCACAAAATAAAACAAAAAACATACCAGCTATAAACTTAGGCTTCCTCGTCGTACTAGACCAGGTTTTATTATCAAATTCGGTCGTCGTCCACAATTCATATTCTGGTACCCACATTCCCATATCGAGCGGTTCAAAACCAAACTCCGTTAAATGTGTGGGACCTCGATATTCTACTGGGAGCATAGTGAAATCTTCATAATACGTCCCCTCTTCCCATTTCCAAGCCTGAATGTCTATTAACGTCATATTCTTCTTGAAACCCCATGCGAACATTTCGAAACGGCATGTGTCAGAAAACATTAGGTATACTGATATTTCGAAGACTGAGCCTGGAATTATATGCAAGTATTTATTAAGTTAATTACAATGTCATTATAAATATAAATTTATAAATCTCTGGCGGGTCACAAGTGGCTGAGTTGGTTGCCTAACCATCTAACGGATGCCTATCCCCCCCGATTTGGCGCGAAAGGATGCGGGTTCGAGTCCCGCCTCGTGATCAATTTTTTTTCTATTCTTTATAAATTTATATTTATAAAGCATTTGAATGGCGTAAAACCAAAAAAATATCAAATTCTACAATGTCATTTTCAAGTGCCATTGTGTAGATATTGCATTTCATTAACACCTTATTTGTTGAAGTAAAGTTCAAATTCTATTGTATTCGCTCATTATAAAACTATGCCTAGACGCGTAGGCAGAGTTTTGTTTTAGACAATTTTTGAGCTTGTTTATTGTTCTTCAATGATCGGAAGAATAGAAAAGTACATAGAGGGAATACTTTTAATGACTACTTAGTCACGTTTTTGGGGTTACTAAATTGTGCTTAGACAAATAGTACTTACGATTACTTTTTTACATATTTAATTTAAAGATAACCTCATAGAGACTATAAAATACAAATTTATTTGTTTTTCTAATTGCATAGTACAGAAATCCCAAAATAACTAAAATTCAGTTCTTAAAGTTATCAAATTACCTTTATACGCATAACAAGGTGGTCCCTTAGAATACCTAGTGCATAGATGCTTCACTCTCATTTCCGATACAGCCGATGCGTTGATTAGTTCTAGTGTGAGACAAGTGAACTCCACGTCGTCGTATAAAGACAACTGTTAAAGGAAAATCTACTATTATTAATAGTTATTTTAATTAAAGGAAAAAAATTTTAGGAAATTTGATGCTCAAATCATAATATGGGCCGTTGATTGGGTTTTCTGGTTAGTGACTTTTTTAAACACGGTCTTACCACAAAACAATTTAAACACAGTCTAACTTTAAACCAGGGATCTGTCACTTCAATAGTTGTCTTTGTGAAATACGACAAAACCAGATTAAAGAGAACCCGCGCTTAAAGTTAAACCCTGTTAAAGTTTTTTGTGGTAAGACAGTTTTAGTTATAGAATTTTAGGTATTTAAAAAAAATGTAAGTTTTCTCAAAAATTTGGAAACATGTACAAAATCTACATTTCATCCACAATCTGATAATACTTTCTAGAAATTAAAGATTTTAACGGATTTAAACGTGATTTAAAATAATAAATAATTACTTGCATGAGTTTCACTACAGACTCTTCTATACATCTCATTATTTACCTATTTTTTATTAAAAAATTTTACAAATAATATATTTTTATTAAAAACTGTCCACCGAAACTTACATTATACGTAAGAAATTGGAATTGATTGTTATCAGTACGTAATGATATCATCTCTCTATACACAAGATTAACTTTCTCTTCTTCATCACAGTTTCCGAACCGTTGGTAAGCTATACTGCCTCCTGAAATGTAAGTAAAATCATTTATATAACAATAAAAATATATTTTATAATATGTTGTAGCTTATTAATAAAACTATATTATATTATTATTATATATATAAATAATAAATAAATTAAATATATTTTAACTGTAGGAAAGAACATACCAATAATAATTATAACAAAAAATTAACAAATCAGTACCAGACAATTAAACGGGACCAGTTGGAAGACACCTGCTTTTAAAATAAACTCAAACTCAAACATTTATTTATTCAATTAGACTTCTTCGAGAAGCACTTTTTAAACGTCAATATCTTAATATATATAAATCTCGTGTCACAATGTTTGTCCTCAATGGACTCCTAAACCACTTAACCGATTATAATAAAATTCGCACACCATGTGTAGTTCGATCCAACTTGAGAGATAGGATAGTTTAAACATTTAGGTACCACGGGCGAAGCCGGGGCGGACCACTAGTATAATCATAAAAATCGGTTCACCTATGCAGCTATGTAGTCGAAACTTATAAAGTAAGAATCACAAAAAAATACAATTGAATTTTTGTAGTTTGTTGAGATTTGGAAAAAATATTAAATATTTAAAAGTACCCTCTTTTATAATAAGTATTGATGTACAGACAACAACTAACCTCTCAATATATACTTGTGTTTGGACATCTTAGATATAGTGATACGTCTAAACTTATTCAACGTGCTTTCTATCCAGGGGAAATAGCTCATAATATCTAAATACCGGGACGGCGCTCCACAGCCTGGCCCGCGGACACCTATACCTAACTAAAATTATAAATTAGGATCAATAAATTGCAATTAAATTTTTATCCACTTAAACATTTTTAACACTCAAAAAATAAAGAAATACCCATTGAGTTACTATGTACTACGTAGTAATAATACCTCAATGGAAATACCTAGTAAATTTTTTTAGTAGCGTTGAAGTCAGATAATTAGTAAAACAAATTAATCCTTACACCGCATTTAAACATTCGTACAAATAACGAGGCGAATAACGAACAAGCATAATATAGCGCGTTCGTATAAATGCTACTCGCACGAATGTGTAACTGCGGTATTGAAGATGTGACGTACATCTTCTTATCTTAATATATATAAATCTCGTGTCACAATGTTTGTCCTCAATGGACTCCTAAACCACTTAACCGATTATAATAAAATTCGCACACCATGTGCAGTTCGATCCAACTTGAGAGATAGGATAGTTTAAACATGTAGGTACCACGGGCGAAGCCGGGGCGGACCACTAGTATAATATAATTTCTATAACAATCCAAGCCTTCGTTTGTACATACCTATTTG
Source organism: Colias behrii (assembly GCA_029959065.1). Classification (NCBI taxonomy): domain Eukaryota; kingdom Metazoa; phylum Arthropoda; class Insecta; order Lepidoptera; family Pieridae; genus Colias; species Colias behrii. The sequence continues at coordinate 1,450,229 of JARWMC010000025.1, forward strand.
GTATTTTAAACTTTATTTATGTAAATTTTTAGCAACTACCAATTTACATAAAAAAAAATAATATTTTTAGTAACTACTATTTTTATCTGCAAACAATTAATTATTTGTGTCTTTTTTAACAGTTTTTAATTACATACAAAGAAAATATTAATTACTCACCAACTGCCATCTCCCCCATACATCCCTTACAACAAGGGACGAACCCGCGTCCCAAACACACACATTGTCTTCTTCTAAAGATACAGCGCAAGATACATGGGGTGGACGCATTTTCTTAGCGTATAACTGCCGACAAATAATATTAATATTATCAGTAGATAAATAATGTGATAAAAACTTTTTTTTACTCTTTAATACAAAATAGGTACGTAAAAAAGATGTACAAAAAATCAGTATATTAACAAAACTTAGTGGATCACTTTTTCAGGCAATCAGGGCAAAAGGTAAACAGCTAATAAAAAATATTAGATAGAAATCACAAGCAAGACATGCAAAATTTAAAATACCCTCATTTATCAGTAGTATAAATAAAGTTATCGCATAGCGATTTTGAAAATTAAACAAATTTGAATGGAAACACTATGAAATCGGTTCGGTTTATTATTGAAGTGAAACTTCTTTATCGGGGTTGGAAAAAAATTTAGTGTAACATTTTTTCGTTACGCGTGACATTTTTCCGTTACGCGCCATCTTTTTCTCATCCCTACCACGCGTGATTCGACGTATTTCTGTAAAGTTGCATATAGTAAATTATTTTTTGAAAAATAAGGTCATCAAAAGTTTCACTTCTTACGTGTGTACACTAGCACACGCACACATTTTTTTCATTAATTAGGAATCTACATTTTATCTTTAGATTAGCATATATTAATTAATACTTACATTAGCTCTCAAGTAAAACTCGCGACATAAATTAGCTGGCACGTGAGACACTGGAATAACTCTCTTTTGTAAATTTTGATAATCTGAAAAAATACATTCAAACCAATTACTAGCCATCAAATCAAAATTGGCTTGTTTTTTTTAGATTAGTCATTTTTGTTTGGTCTCTTTTATGTGTGGTCCTTTTTAAATGCAAATTTTTTTCTTACTAATGTTATCTCTTTCATAGGCATAGGATACTGGAATCTGCTATCTCTTTCTGACTTCTGTTGCTAATCTATCTATACTATAATATTATAAAGCTGAAGAGTTTGTTTGTTTGAACGCGCTAATCTCAGGAACTACTGGTCCGATTTGAAAAATTATTTCGGTGTTAGATAGCCCATTTATCGAGGAAGACTATAGGCTATAAATAATCACGCTAAGACCAAGAGGAGCGAAACCACGCGAGCGAAACCGCGAAGCGCAGCTAGTCTATCTATATAATACCTTAAAATTTATGGATTACACTAACCTTCTTTAAACTTGACGATGTAAAAGTCCGGATTCCTTATTATGTGAGGCGGAGGACAGAGCGGTTTTATATTAACTGCAAGGAACAAAGAAATAGAGGCTATTGCTTCTTCTTAATATTACTATTGCTTCTGCTTAATAGAATTTATGGTGCTTCACTTTCTATGCAAATTAAATCCTACTATAATATTATAAATGCGATAGTTTGTGAGGATGTGTGTGTGTGTGTGTTTGTTACTCTTTCACGCAAATTCTACTGAATCGATTACAATGAAATTTAGCACACATATAGAGGGTAACTAGGATTAACACATAGGATAGCTTTTATCTCGGATATCCCACGGGAACGGGAACTATGCGGGTTTTCCTATGAAAACGCGGGCGTAGCCGCGGGCGGAAATCTAGTAGTCTATATCTATAGAATTTAGATCATTAGTAAAACTTGCTTATGGCTACTCTTGGTACGTTTTGTGAATATACCTTACATTATAGATAGCAATGTTATTTTTGCTTTAACGTATGTTTCTCTCAACTAGAATTTTGGCCATGATTTTGACATACAAAATATAATATGAAGACAGTTTTAAGCACATGTTTTAAGTTCTCTTTTTTATAGCAAAGATATAAAGGTAATATACTGTTTCTGACTGGAGTCCTTAGCTGCACCAAAGCGATGGTATTATACGTGTTTTCATACTCTTCATGTATCACGTAGTTTCTCACTTTGCGACCAATTCGATTCCAATTTTCACCCAAAAGTACGCGAGCGTTTGATCTGAAAAAACGTCCAAATATTGAGCTACTAAAACTCAAACTAAATAATACTTTTATTACAAGAAGATTACTGTTTTCTACGAAATCAAATTTTATTCTTATACTAGCTTTCCGCCCGCGGCTTCGCCCGCTTTGTCTAAAATATAATAAATTATACAGGGTGTAATCGTTAAGTGTGCACAGGCGATTATTCCGTAACTATTGCAGATATCAAAAAACTTTAAACTGATATCGAAAGCCCTTTACCTAATGATTAAAAAGATAATAATAACTTTTTAAAAATAAAACGTGAAATATCCAAAAATTTTACATCAAACACGCCCATACATTTAGTATGAGATATGACTATCCCCAACATGTAATATGAAAGGATTTGGTTCTTTTTTTGGTTTTGTGCTTAAATTACTCCGCAAATTTTAATGAAAATTCATTTAGAAACTGTAAATAGAGCCCGATGTGGAATACAATGGTATTCCAAAACGAGGATGTCAATTCGAACATTTGCTTTGAATTAAAAATGTATGGGAAATTAAATGTATGGGCGTGTTTGATGTAAAATTTTTGGATATTTCCCGTTTTATTTTTAAAAAGTTATTATTGTCATTTTACTCATTAGGTAAAGGGCTTTCGACATCAGTTTAAAGTTTTTTGATATCTGCAATAGTTACGGAATAATCGCCTGTGCACACTTAACGATTACACCCTGTATACTAAAACCTTCCTCTTGAATCACTCTATCTATTAAAAAAAACCGCATCAAAATCCGTTGCGTAGTTTTAAAGATTTAAGCATACAAAGGGACATAGGGACAGAGAAAGCGACTTTGTTTTATGTACTACTAGCGACCCGCCCCGGCTTCGCACGGGTGCAATGGCGGCCGGCCGGTACCGCCACAAACGCTACGTCCCGCAATTTTAAAAACTGTAATATCTTCGAAAATATTCACTTAAATCATACGGTGTAAAGGGCCATATAGATCTATATTAAATGAACAATGTATTCAAGATATTTAATTGGTTAATGATTAATGCTGTATTGGTTAAAATCGCTTGGAAAATTAACCATTATTTGTCGTAAAAAGTAAATGACAAAAAAAAAGTTTTTGTGGGTTATCCATAAGAGATAGACATATACCATCACGGACTTTTCTGTAGACCTTTTCAATGTGTAGTTTTCTTAGTACATTATTTTGATAAAACTCGTAGGGTTCAGCCTGCGTTTGCAATGTAAGCGGAAAAAATTTAATTATTTACGACATCACATTAGAAACCTCAAAAATAACAGTAAGTACTTCTCCACTATTTAATGGATGTTATTATACATATAAACCTTCCTCTTGAATCACTCTATCTATTAAAAAAAACCGCATCAAAATCCGTTGCGTAGTTTCAAAGATTTAAGCATACAAAGGGACATAGGGAAATAGGGACAGAAAAAGCGACTTTGTTTTATACTATGTAGTGATAGTGATGATGTAGTGATAGTGAAGTGCAGCTTTCAATATTTTATAGGAGACAAGAATATCCCTATCTACGATAATTTTAACTATCTATCAGACTATTTTTTACAGAATTTAAAGATTTTTTTTTAATTTGTCGATTACTTTTAAAGTAAAATCGTACCAAACAAATCATCCCTCTTTATAGCATAAGTTTAGATTTAAATTAGCTACACAGTAATTACCTGAAATCATGTTTAGGCATTGGCCCAATATCAGCCGCAGGAGCTATCACAAATTCAGCTTGAATCAAAGCCACGGTCGTTACCGCTCGGGCATCGTCAGTTTCACCATCTAAAATTTAATTTAATTTAAATAAATAATATATATGAACAAAAAGTTAAGTAAAAAAATTGTAGGTATGTACATATTAATTTATATACCTTCGACCCTCTCTACTTTAAATAAATGACGGTAGAAAAACATTTAAAAATTTTAATATGAATCACACATTTATTGTGTAACACACAAACATACTAACCATCTCTTACTTACTTTCGTTTAAAATATTGTGTGATGGCACATTTTTTATAATGAAATTTTACCTTATATGTTCTTGGGGCATTAAAATAGAAATGAAATGAAATGATAATTTAGTCAGAATTGTGGTTACAAAGTTTTTATAAGTTTTTATAGGTACTTATTATTTTAATAACTATCAAATAAGACGCAAATGGAAAAAAATATATTATTAGTACTCACAATAGCTGTAATATAAAATTCCCAACCAAGGATATCTAGTAATATCAACATCTCCAGTTGCTACTTCGACATCATGATCGATTCCACAATCGATTACATCTATTTCTACTGATATAACTGACTTTACTAAAAAAATTAAACAAAAATTAATATGTAGAAATTACAATAATTAGATGTGTGTTTTGCTCTTTTACAAAAATCTATAAAATTCAGTTATTCTGATAGATTGAAACTATTCTTGCGTAAAGTTATTGACAAATAGTTATAGTAACACAATATACACATTTTTGTTGAACATCTTTAAGTAAAATTAATAAAAAACATTGTTAAAAAAAAAACAAGAAGGAAGAGTGTACTTACATGTTCCAAAAATTATGCACATAAAAATTAATCCGCATTTCATTTTCTATATTATTTAAAATTGTACAAAATACCTGTACTCATTGTATGTAAGTTTAAAATACACAAATATTGTGTACATCATCAATACTGTTGTTTATTTTGCTTCAATATTTTATTTTGGTCATTTGAGAAGAAACAATGTAAATGTAAACAATTTCATTTAAAATAGTTTCATATTTCATATTTGTTTATAAAAGTTGATTTGATACTTTTTATAACATTTATAATTCAAACATACCTACTTATAATATTTAGTTCATATTAATGAAAATCTGTGTGAAGCTAAAAGGTAATTTATTTAAGTACTTACCATTCCCATTTAAGGAATATTATTATCTATTATAAAAACACCTATTCTTACACAAAAATTTATTCTTACAACTTAATCTAAGCACTCCTCATCCCCGTTACTTTTCTATAAGCACTAAAATGTTCCAAATACTGGTATATAGTATCTATTGGTGTGTATATCTCGTTCATTCGACTTAACAAGTGTTGTGGAGGTTGCACTGGTATTGTTGGTCCGAGGAGACCTTGTAAGAACTCTCGTAGAAGACCCCACACTGCGTTCGCCATTACACACGGTCTGTATTCCACCTGTAAGAAACAATTAGTTTCATATACAAATGTTTAGATTTGTTGTTTCTGAATAGTTGATTAATTGAAATTTTATGTAATTGTCTTCTAAGGTGAATTAAACAAGTATGTGTATTGTAACTATTTAAGATGTTATTAGCTAAATCATACTAAAATAGTCATTGAAATCAATATACAAGTTGAAATCTTATACATTTTGTATAAAATTTTCTATTAAATCAATAGACTATTAAGAACAACATTAAACATACCTCTAAAAGAATCCCTTTAAAATTCTGATTCATTGTCACAGATCCAAGTTTCACACAAAAGTCGCTTAGCTCAAAGCGAGGACCCTTACTCTCGATTTTAGTTTGTTTTTTAGAAGTATAGTGTACTGAGAGCTTCATCATCAGCAAATCAAATAAACCATCAGCTATCACATGTATATTTTTTGTGCCACTTTCAAGAATTGAAAAAACTGACGCTGGCTGTTCAGAATTGTGTAAAATGTGCACTGTTTTTGTTGATCCTCAAAAAGAGATTATGAGGGGTTAAATAAGTTGGATAATGGCCAGTTAATTTACCAATTTACTAAATAATACATTGCATCACTGAATAGTTTCTTAAATTGAATAAAATACATATCTTTAGCACTTACCCATTGTAGGATGAGATAGATAGCTCTCGCAGTCTACAAGAAATTGTCCCTGTTGTGTTGCTCCTAATGCTAAAAGTCGTTTAGTTAACAATTCGATAACATAAGTACCGGTTTTATTTTCCGGCACTGGATATTGTTGTAATCTATAAAAGAACGTGTTATTTGTAATAATCTACAATATGTATTACATATACGAGATAAAAGATTATTTATTATATTAACTTACACAGTTACACCCATTATTAATGTTTAAACAGAGGATTACAGTAAAAGTTTGCAAACTATTAGTTACAACCAATATTTTTTAGTTTACTTTCGTAGCTATATTCTTCTGTAGTTTGTACACATAATTTTGCCTTAAAAAACAACACAAACACGAGATAATAACAAAAATTCTCATAAAAAATACAAATTACAACTAATGAGAGGTTATGTTGTTTGTTGACAATTGGAATTTGTTAATTGTTTGACATTTTGAAGAAAGTTTGCCCGTTAATTATCTTAAACTCAACCAATTTGTGAGAATTTCTATTTATAAAAATTCGTTTTAGCTATACGTTTGTATACGTAGTATATTATTATTAGTCTGTGGTTTTAGCCTGAATCTAAGCTAAGGCCTGAACGGTTAGCTAGTAGCTACTATTAAGGAAGTATTTTTTTGTTTAATTAATTAATTTTTGAAGAATTGTTGAATTGATTTTTGTTTACAAAATCATTAAAATAAATGCTGTTAACATTTTGCAATACTAAAAAACATAAATCCGAAATCCGAATGTACCATTTAGCGGAGAATCGGCAAACTTTTAAATTCATGCAACACCAAACAATGCTAAACCATAGAGAATCCTCATATTCTAGTATCAGATAAAATTCGTGTAAAATTCTAATTATATCAAACACAGCGTCTATTAAATTGTAGGCAGTTTAATAATAATTTTATTTTTAATATTCTTTATTGTGTACAATAAATGAAATACTGGTAAATCTGTAAAAATACATTGGAAAAACATTGGAATTTCTACAGGGAAATAATTGTTCTTAGGCATATTATTTTAAAAACAACCAATAGGAAAGTGGAACATTGCCTTTTCTTATCTTTCTGTTGTTTGTGTCTACAAAGCTGGACCAATCAATTTAAGACAGATAATTGTAGAGCAAATTGACAAGTACAGGGGGCTTCTACAGTGATTATTATCGGCAATATTTATTTACTTGTAATCGAATTACTGTTTGATCGTGGATTGAGAAAGACCGTTTTTAAGACACGGATACACCTGTATAAATTATTCAATTGCTTATTATAAATATTGCGTCATACGTATCCTTCATATTTTTTGTGTGGAAAAAAAAATAAGTGTGATTACATAGTATTGAATTATCTAACGATCTCAACAATTGTGTGCTGCGAAAATGATACCAGATAACGTGACACTGATTGTAAAGGCTCCTAACCAGCAAATTGAGGATCAAAACATCGAATGTGAAACATCCTGGACTGTGAGGCAGCTAAAAGGTCATTTATCGGAAGTTTATCCAAGTAAACCGGTGAGCAATTACTTAATTTCTCTATAATTTTCCTTAATCGTTTATTATCCTTCCTCAAAATATTTTTTATATTTAAAAAAATTCTCAATATAAAATTTTATTTAATTTGAAAAATATTTAGTACAGGTGAAATAGGCTTAATTCTTTTAATATTCGACGTCCAATAAAGTATAGTTTTACCCTACACGGCTACTCCGATCCAAAACAAATTTATAGTTTAATCTAGACACATCATATTAAATGAAATTCATGATATCATTGCTTATTTAACACTTGTTATTATTTATTATTATGAATTCAGTATAATGAAAGGACAAAGTCCAATACAATTTAAAATGTTATTCTCCTAGTAACACAATCATTGTTCGCTTACTGAGGAAGTGAATAGATCTAAAATTAATTAGAAATTTAAGTCCAATTTTTAATTCATTTGGGTTCAGGTAGCATTTACTTTACCTATTTGTTTCTTTCAGAAAGTTAATCTAGTAACAATACTCTAAAATAATAAATTCAAACTTGATAAAATATTCTTTCTATTTTATCTCAATATGTAATTAAATGGTGTTTTATGGAATTTTCACTTATCACTAGGTTTGTTTTAATAATATAGATTATATTTTCAAAACAAACCAGAATGTAGAACTAATATTAAAAAATAATATCACTATCTAACCACAGGAACTTGTGGGCAACTAGATTGATAATATTTATAACATACAAAAAAACGACTAACTTAGTATTTTGTTAATTTTTTTATCAGATAAACATCATCAGATAAATGTTTATCTGATCATTAACGAGAAATGAGCAAGATATGATATCTTAACATATTCACACAATAATTTGAAAAATAAAATTCAGATTTGTTTATTATTTTCATCAATAATATAAAACACATTTTCAATCTGTTTACGGTCGTAAAAAAAAAACACGAATTAACATTATTAAAATATATTATAACCTGTCGACTGTAATCAAAATTGAAATAATAAAATCGATTTTTTTTTTAATTTTTATTTCACACGTCTGAAGAAAATATTTTCTTACAAATCAAACACAAACAAATTATTACGTAGCTTACTGCTAAGCTGTTTGAATGCATCTAAGACTAGCTGTGCGCATTGCTCCGCTCCTGTTGTTCTTAGCGTGATGCCTTCCTTCATAAATTGGCTATCTGACACTGAAAGAATTTTTCAAATAGGACCAGTAGTTCCCAAGATTAGCGCATTGAAACAAACAAACAAAGAAACTCTTCAGCTTTACGTATAGATACATCAATCAGTTACAAATGTTAATATTTCCTTAACTATTGTCCATTTTAATATTTATTTTACAACTGCATTATAATGCATTAAAGATTAAATACCAACAGAAATTACTGTTTTTTAACGACTGCTATTATCGTAAAAAATTTATACATTTGCATATACATTAACTGATAAGTAGTTAAAATTATGTAAACATTATTATCATTTAAGTATTTATTTAAAATATAAAATAAATGACTTTCCAATAAAATACTTTAATATTTCATTTCTGAAATATTTATCATCATTGCTACATAACAAGGTGAATTTTGATACTTCAGCTGTAATCAAAAAGAAAGTCTTGATTTTAAATTAGTTTTAAAATATATAGAAGAAAATATGCAAAATGTGTATTTTTTGTACAGTATAAATTATAAAATTTTGTCATGATGGAATATCAAATACTCAATTTGTTATTTTTTAATTGGCACTTTATAGTTTTGAACCCTTATCAAACTTTACATAACTTCAATTAATGAAATGCAAAAAAATAAACATCTTATTGTATTTCACAGTTTGAATAAAAAATAATGGTCTTGTTATATTTTGCTATTTGCAATAAAATATATAAGCAGTGCGACAATTACTTAAACTACGATTGAAATGGTAATTCAAGGTTAGAAGTGATATTTTTATGCAACATCAGTATTGTATTGTGTACTGCAGTAACATCATTTTTATGTAGGTGGATTGATATAAAATATAAGTAATATTTGACATGTTCCGTGATTTTGTGAATTCTTTTATATCCACATTTCTAAATAGAAAAATAATTATTATAATAAACTCTCAAACCCGGCGAACTCCGTTTCGCCACCAGAGACACCTTTTCTTTGCTATAAACCTCACGGAGCCCGAGACCTTTCCAACGAATGCAAAACCGTGGAAATCGGTTCGTGCGGTTTGGAGTTATAGCTTCGTCAGAAAGTAAAGTAAAGTAAGAAAGGAAAACCCGACTTATTTTTATTTAGTAAATTAAGATAATATTTACCGTGTCATTTATTTGCGACATACACATTCCATAATATGAATTAGACAAGGAAATATGTATTTTGAAAATGCAATCAACTTCATAGCAGTTGTGCTCATGATTCAGACATCTTGCATCTTATACAATGAAATAAGTGGTGTTTGTGTTGTATCTTTCATTGTGTTATCTATACACACTGGTGTACAGACATGTTTTAATGAATAATGTTATAATAATTTAAATGTATTGTTTTGCTTAAACATTATATAAGTAAATTGGAACACTTTCTGCACAATATTTTAAGCACATTTATTTTCGGATAGATTAATAATATGAGGGAAAAAGAATAGGGCTATTAAATAAAATAATACAAAACAAATAGATGAGATTACAAGTACTATATTATTATTCCGCATGATAATACACGTACTTCCGTTGTAAATAAAATAAATGTATTAGGAACTAATGTATTAATTCTTAGTTAATCGTGCTTTATTCTTCTTAATCTAAGATTTTTTAAAGTCAAAGAAATCTACAGATTCCGAATGGTAATACAAAAGTCGGGCAATTGCCTGAACTTTACACTGAGTCATCTCTACCAATCGTATCCTGTTAAAACTGCATCCAATAATTGCCACTTCATTTGTTTCAGAAAACAGATGAGCAGAAAATAATCTACTCTGGCCAGTTGTTAGACGACAATTCAGTGCTGAAAGACGTGCTCAGGAGCTATGACTGTCCGATCCCACACACTATGCATCTAGTCTGTACGCCCAAGAACAAAATGGACATACCAGAACCGAAAACAGACGGTCTGCGTAATAGAAACGTGCCAGAACAAAGACCAGCGGAAGCCGCTCGACCGGAGATGCGGCAAAATGACCAGAACCACACGGTCGAAATGCAAAACTATTTGAGTTCGTTCGTTAATAATTACGGCAGGGTCCCCCCGTACCCGAATTATAATTTCAATGAACGATACTTGCCAATGCAGCAGGCGTACTTGCAGTATATGCAGCAGTATGCTAATTTGTAAGTTGTTTTTTTCTGTATTTTTTTTTTTAAATTTTATGCTTAGTGGAGTCGCGAATTTTAATTGAAAACATAAATAAGTAATGCATGCGGGTGACCTTTGTGTGCTATAGAATACTTGCTCTGAAACAACAAACACTGATTGAGTATTCATAATGTAATATAATATGTAGGTATTGATTTTTATATCACTTGTATCCACTGAGAATTTTTGGAAAAAACGCGTGGTTATAAATCAGATTTTTTCTGATTCCATATTTTTATAAACTACTCCAAAAAAGCGTTCGCTAAAATAAGTATCTTATTGCACAGAACTGTTACCATTTTACTAAGATATAACCATTATTATGTATTTACTGGTATGACATTCTGAGCTTTCATTCTACTGGCCACAATTTCAAATTCCAATACCTACTCTAAAAAAAGCTTTCGCCAAAATAAGTATCTTTTTGCACAGAACTATTACATTTTACCACAGAATACATAATAGTAGCTAAACGCTACAGAACGGACACTCTCCGCCTCCCGCCAAAATTAAACAATTACCTCACCCCGCACGATCAGTCTAAAAATGGTCCACATTTTTCTACAGGGACGATACGCAACGAAGATTGACAACATTAATCAAATTGACTTAAAGTAATTTTATTATTTTGGATTTGTGATTATCGTTTTTCGTAGAAAATGGTTAGATATTGTGCTGTTTACGGATGTATTTCATCAGAAAAACGCGAATTTTTTTTTACGCTAGTCAAAAATGTGCCAACCATAAAGCGTTAACACACACATTTGCAGTCTCTACAGTGTGACTGTTAAAACGATAATTTTGTATGGAGTGTCCGGGGTGTGATTTTACTATAGTACCTACGGATTTACATATTATAATGTATTTACTGATATAAACAAAGATTATATAACATTCTGATCTTCCATTCCACAATTTCAAATTCTAAGGACGTTTTCCACGCCTCCACTCCACACCACACACCTTCTAGAATATTCTAGAACATTCTCGAACGTTCCAGATGGCAAGCGCACGCGCCCCCACAACCGGCCGCACCTCCACAACCACCGCAACCGGTCGCACGTGTGGAGGAAGAGGGCCGTGATTGGTTGGACCATTTGTATGCGGCATCACGAATGGCCGTGCTAGTGTCGTTGTTGTATTTGTATGGGAGCCCGGCGAGGCTGTTGTTAGTGGTTATCGTGGTGGCAGCGGGCTATTTGTAAGTATTTTTTTTTTTATTTCAGGTATGTCACCAATGTGAATAAATATATAGAAATGATCATGTGTTCATTTTCTTTTATTATAGCGTTTAAATAATTTATGAATAAGTATATTTTGATGATGTTAAAAATATAATCGACCAGGATTTGAACCCACGTATTATGTCTCATCATAGTTATGTCAAGGACAACTTGGGTATGCATGATCCACTACAGAAATTGACAAAATTTCAAAAACTTATAGTTTCAATCAATTTTCCGATTTTATATTCTGAAATAGGCAATAATAGTACTTGGATTTTTACAGGCACCAAATCGGTTTCTTCCGCGAGCTCCTGGTGAATCCAAACGCACCACAAAACGATAGAAACCGGGCGCAGAACAGAGCACAACCGAACCAACCCCAACCCCAACCCCAAGAAACCCCGCAAACAACACCGCCAACCCCGCAAGAGAACCCACAACAACCCCCAGAAGACGAACAGTCACTATTAGCTGTCACTTGGACGATATTCACGACGTTCTTCGCGTCTCTCATACCAGAGGCTAATTGAGAAATAAAGAAAATTATGTGTCATTTATGGTTATTGTGACGTCATAGTACTACTTTTTTTATAAAACAAAATGTTCCACATACAAATTTTACAAGGTGCCTTGTATTGTTGGTTTATAGAAGTTAATAAGACCAATGAGCGTTGTGATTCTGTCATACAAATTTGTATCTTATTGCGAAAGGTTTAGGTATTAATTTCGTATGGCAACGAAAATGTTCCATTTTTAAAATACACCATAGATAATGGAAATAAATTGTATTTCCCAACACTGAAAAGTTTGCTATGATGTTACAGTAGCATAAGAATGTTTTAAATTATTTGCCTAGCACCAGTGATATTATTGAAGGTTATACCTCCATTGTTAATTTTGGTTTGGGATTTTTCAATGTTGGTTTTTGTTACACTAAATTAATATACGGAAATTATTAACTTTGTGAATGTTAATATCGTTTTAATGTGTCGCTTTTAACGATTTTTGGATAAATTTTAATGTAAATCTTAAACCAAATATTAATTGTAAATAATGTTTTTAGTTTAGATTTAAACGATGTATTTCCAAAAACGTTAGTCGGAAATGTATATTTTAGTATAATTATGGAATATATTTAATTAAAAAAAAACTTGTTTGTTTGGGGCTCATTCATACTATCACATGAAGGTGAAAAATGAAACATGGAATTTAAAAAAGTTTACATATTATTGATTGGAAATCGAAAATTTTCAAATTATAGTTAACATAAACATTATTTTAAACATTTAAATAGATATTTATGTGATTACTGTATAATGTATATTGTCTCTAATGACTTGGGTTTAACGGGTACCAGCTTAAGTGCAGACGTCTAAATATTTACTAGATCTAAAGAATAATTTTATTTAACAATACCTATAATTAGGTAATGTCAGTGCTATTATTTTGTACAACCAAGATGACCTGCACTTTAGTTTTTATCCATAAAAAATATTAATGTATAATCTGTATCATAATTATTAACTCAGATAATTATTACTCATTTGTTTTGTCGTTTATTTATTTTGAACACGTCATGTGAAAATATTGTGATTGTGATAAATGGATAGATTTTGAAACGATTATTTTACAAACTAAGTGCGTGGCCTCACTACGGTTTTTTTCCCGCGAGCGGTTAACCGCTATAACTGCAAAACCGCACAAGATACACACACTATGGTCTATGAAAAACGAATTTTGGCGCGGTTTCGTGGTTTTAAAATTTATCACGGAAAAAAGCTGCAAATGAGGCTGCTTGTTTCGTTTACGTGAATCGCAAAATCACGCGATTTAAAGTTCAACAAAAATTGACAGTATTTAAAAATAAATTCCACAAAGAATAATAACCACATCTATGCCCAAAAATATTTTGTGTATGCGCTTATGGCTATACCATCAAAAGTCAATTACATGTACTCGCTTTTGTGTCATATAAACAAAGAAATGTGATCGTTTTGATTTTTGCTTTAATTAACAAAAAAGAACGTGTGTGCCGAGCACACGTTTCAGAAGTGAAACTTCCTTGGCAAGATTCTAAGATAACAAAATCGTCGCCTTATTCCATAACGTGACAGTGTTGCCATGACGCAACCTTGACGCAACCTTGAAATTTTACTCTAACGCGCCAGAAGTTTCACTTCAAAAATTTAAATATGATAAGCAACATTTGCCAATTTATATTAGATATATTTTATGTTATTAGCACTACGAATAATTTGTAGATACGGCATCCAATCTAAATTGGTCTCATAATGAATTAGTTAAAATTTTGTGTGATTATTTTTCCGACCCAAATATCGACCAATAGAATTGCACCATTCGACGTCACGTGGTACAACCTACATGGTATTATCACAGTATTACAATATTATTTCCTACAGTAAGGAATCGCCTTTGATGTCGCGCGATGCCGCCGCCAGCGTAGGTACTTACGCTGCCACACGAAAATACGCTAGGGTTGCAACAAATGGGAAATAAAACAATTGTGATTATTAATATTATGATGAAATCATTTATTCATATTTCATATGTACATTCAAAATAATTGCGATTATTAAATCTGATGTAATTATTTGTTCATAAATATATAATTACAGATATTGCACTGCTAAATATTATTTACGTGGACACTTTATTTTTGGATGTTCTTAATTGTATATTATAACATTTAACTAAGTAATGCATTCGCATTGGGATGTACAATCTGATTAGGAAATAATGAGGACAACATATACATAGCTTTGATTTTAATTCAACAGATACAATTAATACAATCTTTCTGAAATATTGTTTCCTTCTGGGATTTCAATGTAGATTTACATCCGTAAACGGAACAGTTTGTGCGCGCCATAATAGAATATGTAAGTACCTATGTATAATAAAATTATTACACAAAAAATACGACTGCGTCGTCCTTTCGCGATAGGTAAAGCAATCTCAGCGTGATTGCTTTACGCGGCCCGCGTCGCCCGACCCCCGCCAGTTCCCCTCCGTTTCTCTGCACAAGTACATTCGTCGCACTACTGTAGGATGGTAATACTGTGGTATTATACTGATAATTTTTTGAAAATTTTCTCTGGTCGTTGACGTCAAACTGACAGGTTCAATTCAATTGTGAAATTATTGGCCGACATTTGGGACGGAAAAATAATCTCCCGAATACCACACGAGCTTCAAAATTATCTGGCATTTCCCTCAAGGTTCCCTGCAAACAAATAAAGTCGTCAAGTTTTTCAGGAAAAATCACTCGCGCTTCGCGCTCGTGATTTTTTAACCTTGACTAAAAACTTGACTCCTTCATTTGTTTGCAACGAACCTATCGGAAAATACCCGATAATTTTGAAGCTCTTGTGGTATTATAAGTGATTATTCCATAAAAAATGGAATATTTATGTTTTCAAAATCAAGTCATTTTTGTTAAACTATTTATCACGATTTCTACGTCATACAAAGATCATCTGCATTTTTAGTGTAAGATATTTAACGTTCAAGCATGCTATAAAACCGATATGTACTGTGATAAGATTTTTTTTGTTTGGAATAACGTAATAAATTTTCGAAATATTATTTCAGTGTTTTATTTTTTATTATTTACCTTGACTCGTATTTGAAGTGAATAATTTATAATCGCTGTTTATATATTTTAGACATGGACAAGCTGCCAGAACACAAAAGCTAATTTATAACATCTTACTTCATTCCTCAATTTAATGCGACTGAAACCGAGGGGCACAGCTAGTTAAAAAAAAGTTGATTATCATTTGTAATGGTAAGAGCTCATACTGTGGCTCATACCTATTACCTACTGTGGCTATTCAATTCATAAAAATGCAGAATATATTATAAACTCTTCAAGGCAAAGCTAGTGTTTAGTATGAATACTATGCCGTTTTAAAATAAGACGGCAAAATTGCAATAAACAATAGAAGGAACTCCTTTAAGTGGCGTTAATAATAAGCTAAATTTTTGAAGGCGGATTTTAAAATAAAACGAACAACACACATTCAAAATAATATATTTATCATCAAAATTCCTCACTGAAATCAACATCCATTATATTCTCGCATTCCTTATCATTTTGTATTTGATTATCTGTATTTACATTATCTGTTACCCTTGATATTTCGTCTTCAACAAAATCTTGATTAATCAGATCCCTTTCAAGATTTAAATTATTATCATTTTCCACCAATCCTTGTATAGTGCTTTGAATAATACTGTTTTCTAGAACTACATCTTCTTGTCTATCTGTCACATTTTCAGTATTAGATTCATTTGTGTCAACTTTAGGATCTTTTTCCATAGATTTTTCTGCAGTACCCACGTTTTCATCTGTTTTAGTATTATTAATATTATTATCAACTAATTCATTGTTTTTTGAGCCGTTTTTATCCACATTTGTAATTTCTTCATCACATTTATTATGAAGACTGTCAATTTCACTGTTTCCAGAGGACATTTTATCTGCATTAGTAATTTCTTTGTCGCTTTTATTATTAAGACTATCAAATTCACTATTTCCTTGGACAATTTTCTCTACATTCGTAATTTCGTCAGGACTTTTATTACGAAGACTGTCAATTTCACTGTTTCCAGAGATAATTTTATCTGCATTAGTAATTTCTTCAAAGCTTTTATTATGAAGACTGTCAAATGTGTCCATGTTAGTATTTATTTCATTCCTATCAACTTTACTATTATTTTCTTGATGAACATTAACTGAAACTGATATATTCTCGCTTTCTTCATCAGAACTGTCTATAACATTAGATTTTGCGTGTTTTTTCGCTTTTAATTCCTCAACACCTTCAATATTAACAGTTGTATCGGAATTATTAGTTTTAAATTTGGCAAGTCGTCTCTCTTCTGCCAATCTCCTATTTCTGAGCATTCTTTCTCTTTGTTCCTCGCTAATAGATGGAGAAGAAGTCGCTTTTGGCATTGATAAAGATCTGTAATTAATAAATTAAGGTTTAATTTCAAAATAAAAGTTTGATTAACATTTCATCAATATATTTGCGTTGTTTTAAAAATGTAAGAAAATTTGTGTTTTTTTTTTTTCATATGGTTTAAATTGGCATTTTCAGTGCACATTTCGAATTTGATTTGCTAGCATGAAGAATGTTAATTTGAAAATAACATAAAAAAAAATTATTTTATACAAAATATTACATTATTATTTATGTGAGCCAAAAAATGAGAAAAAAAAATTGCTGCATGTATGAATTGATATTTTTCTTTGAACAGTCTTTAAGCAGATTTATAGCTAGATAAAATTGTTAAATGCAATCAGCATAGCATATTATATTTGTATTATTTTGGAAGCTCATAAAAGCATAGATAATTTATAAGCTGATATGGTGACACTATAAATAATTTCTCATAACTGGTGGGATGTTCAAGGGCAAAAATTGTCACAAATCACTTTGATTCTGTAACAGTAAGCAGCTTAAGAAAAGGCCCTATGCTTAAGGAGTTAAAGAAACTATCATTAAATATAATGATAGCTTACATGATTTAGTAAATGGTCTAGGTCCTAGGACATCTATATAATCTAAACAGCTTACCTCTCCTCAATCCTATTATTATCTATGTTCTTAACAGAATTAGGTGCAGGCGTGGCCCTCGCTATATCTATTTGTTGCTGGAGCAATTTGTCAAATTCATCCACCTCTTGTGGCTGGGCTTCGTCATCACTTGAATCTTTTTGCACTACCGTTTCTTCTGATATGAACTGATCTGATCTTATTTTTTGGAGATGTACCTGTGAAGTATTATAATTAATCATACTGTTTTCATACTGACATATAATATAGCCTTGGTAATTGAAGTGTAGATTAAGGGCCGATTTTTCAATACTTGGATAAAACTTATCCGTCCAATAAAGTATTCACGATAATATTAAAATGTCACGTAAACTGTCAAATATACGGGCAATTAGAATACGTTTTTAAAATGGTAGTTTTATACATTATTCAACGAATAAGTTTTATCCAAGCATTGAAAAATCGGCCCTAAGGAAAAGAAAAATAGTAATAGTAAGAGCTTTGTACCATTCATAATTTTTATAACATACAATATAAAGTGAATATAGAAATTTTTGACCTTGTTAAACTTATTTTTATGTACCTTATCAATCAGATGTGTTTTTTTAAATCTTATTTTCCAATTTTCAATGGAATTATAAAATTATATCTGTAACATTTATTACTTACCATAACAGGCCTTTTCTTCCCCAACACTTCTATTTTCTTCAAGCAGTCTTCAAATTTAAATTTTGGATACAATCTGTAAGCCCAATGTTCTAATTTTTTCAGTACCAAATCTAAGTCCTCTTTTTCATGACCTTTGCCTGAAAATAATAAAGGTGATATTTCAATAAGCAATGAACTCATTGTTATAACATTTGGTTGGGAGGATGGCTAAGTAATTGGTTTTATTATGTATATTGTATTAATTTACTCAACACAATACTGAAAGAGACATGATACTTGCAACCAGTACTTATAAAAATACTAGATTTCCGCCCGCGGCTTCGCCTGCGTTTTCAAAGGAAAACCCGCATAGTTCCCGTTCCCGTGGGATTTCCGGGATAAAACCTACCCTTTGTGTTAATCCAAGTTACCATCTATATGTGTGCTAAATTTCATTGTAATCGGTTCAGTAGTATTTGCGTGAAAGAGTAACAAACACACACACACACACACATCCTCCTTATAGAAATTTTCCGGACGCATAGAAATTTTCCTGACGTATAGAAATTTTCACGACGCATAGAAATTTTCCTGACATATAGAAATTTTCCTGGCTTATAGAAATTTTTCGGACTTATACAAATTTTCCTGACGTGTATAAATTTTCCTGGCTTATAGAAATTTTCCGGACTTATAGAAATTTTCCTGACGTGTAGAAATTTTCCTGGCTTATAGACATTTTCCGGACTAATATAAATTTTCCTGACGTATAGAAATTTTCACGACGCATATAAATTTTCCTGACATATACATTTTCGTGGCTTATAATCATTTTCCGGACTTATAGAAATTTTCCTGACGTGTAGAAATTTTCCTGGCTTATAGAAATGTTCCTGGCTTATAGAAATTTTCCGGACTTATAGAAATTTTCCTGACGTATAGAAATTTTCACGACGCATAGAAATTTTCCTGACATAGACATTTTCATGGCTTATAATCATTTTCCTGGCTTATAGAAATTTTCCCGACGCATAGAAATTTTCCTGACATATGTAAATTTTCCTGGCTTATAGAAATTTTCCGGACTTATACAAATTTTCCTGACGTGTATAAATTTTCCTGGCTTATAGAAATTTTCACGACGCATAGAAATTTTCCTGACATAGACATTTTCGTGGCTTATAATCATTTTCCTGGCTTATAGAAATTTTCCCGACGCATAGAAATTTTCCTGACATATAGAAATTTTCCTATCTTATAGAAATTTTCCAGACTTATACAAATTTTCCTGACGTGTATAAATTTTCCTGGCTTATGGAAATTTTCCTGACGTATAGAAATTTTCCTAGCTTATAAACATTTTCCTGACTTATACAAATTTTCCTTATCTATATAAATTTTCCGGACATATAGAAATTTTCCTTGTTTATATAAATTTTCCTGGCGTATAGAAATTTTCCTTTCTTAAGGAAATTTTCCAGCTTATAGAAATTTTCCCGACTTATGGAAATTTTCCTGACTTATAGAAATTTTTCTGTCAATCAAAATTTCCCTAACTTTGTTAAAATCATTTTTTTAATCTTCCTTAAATTGGAAATTTTTACGACTGATTAAAGTAAACCACCCACCTATTCCCACCCACATCCCGTACACTATGCTCTCTATCCACAGTCCGTGTGCGCAGAATGGCTCAGTATCTGCATAGCTAGCGAACGTATAAACTCGCCTGGTCGTTGGGCCCTTCACCAGGGCCCTGGAATTATGGAATTATTATTTTTTTAAGCTTTCCACCCGCGGCATCACCCGCACAGTCAAAGAAAATCCCGCATAGTTCCCGTTCCCGTGGGATTTCCGGGATAAAACCTACCCTATGTCCTTTCTCAGGTATCAAAATATCTCCATACCAAATTTCATGAAAATTGGTTCAGTAGTTTAGGCGTGATTGAGTAACAGACAGACAGACAGAGTTACTTTCGCATTTATAATATTAGTATGGATAGTATGGATATTCTTTACTATATTTTTATAAGTTATCAAATCCTGTTTTATTTTCCTTCATCACCAGGTTTTAAACGAAAATCTAGAACAGTAAATCAGGTTAACAAATAAATAACAATAAATTTACCTTTAAACTTAAAATCTTTGAAATGTTCTGGAATCACTTGTATTCCTCTAGGCCCAGTGAGACGTGCTGGATTCAATATAAAGCGAGGGTTCTTTACAACCCGCTTAGTTTTGTTGGACGTAGGATCTACACGCCTTTTATCTTCCTCTGAAATATTAATAAAATAATGAGAAAATAGTCATTTATTTACTAATATTGTTTATGATTTCTTATTTATTCCATTTTAAATATTAACGATAACAGTTTAGACAGATTCAAACTTATAAAGAGCATCCAACAATAGATACCTGCTTCATCTTCCTTTTCACTGTTGTCATCACTGCCCAAAGAAAGTCTTTCTTCATAATCACCACCTTCTATAACTCTTTCTAATTCCTGAGCTTCGTTAGCCTCATCTTGGAGGAATACGTCTTCAAGTAACGACATGAAATTGCCTCAAAATACCTAAATTAGAAAACATAAGTCAAAAATCAATTTTCACGTACAAGCTACCACGAACTTGTCGATTGTATGCTGCGCTCACGTTATTAGGAACATATAAATACCCAATGGTCTTCTTTATGCAGACAAAAACAGAAAGAACTTATTATAATTGTAATAATTATTTGCTAAATCTAATGAAAATGCAATGCAATTGATTGGCTTCGCAATTCGCATTGTAATAAATAATTTTGACATTGACAATGACAAGAATGGAAAAAAAATCGCGGGAATTTCTGTTACGAAAATGCCGGATGCGTGTTTTCGTCACAGCCGGTATGAAACTCGACAGGTTAAAAATTATTACCTATATTACACGTGATTAATAGGAAATTATTTATATATAGAATGTACATACTAATTATAATTTCACAAGGTTTTCACATTGTAAGCAAAAATAGAATAATGTGAGATTATATAATAGCTAAAGATGAGAATTGAAATTGTGTGTAATTGTCTTTTAATTGGTAAATAATTAAAATTAAATCTTTCTTCACTCATCGAAAGGGAATGAATAATGAGAAAATGCAAAATAGTCACCTGAAAAGCCACAACAAAATAATTTAATTCAATCTCTCTATCTTATTTCTGTTTTTAAAATACTTAACTGAGTTTGACTGAACAAACTTGAATTTTGTAAAAGCAATACTTTTTGTTAAATATAACGTTCTTAAAATTCTTATAAAACTTAGATGACATTTCCTTTAATGAATTATATGTATTATTATTATAATATTTCATTTATTTGTTTCATTATATAATCGGCATTTTTTGGCAATAAAACTGGCCATTGCTGAATCGTAACTTTGAAGCTGGCACACCACTAGTAAAGTCACGTGACCAGCTTGCGTTTGAGAGCGCATTCACAGGTATGGGAATTCGTAAATTTTATTGAAAATCGTGTAATAATCCGGTTAATTAGGTAGATTTAAGGTAAAAATAAGATAATAAGCATACAAAGTGTGTAAATGTGTTAAGAAAAGATTTGTGAAATGGTGTTGTAAACGATTATTTTTTCAACAAAGACTGTCAATTTGATACCAAGAAAGGTGCTTCAGGAATGGCGTCCCCCACATGTGCCGCCTATTGAATTTCGCCTTCGTTCGACGTTTTAGAAATTGATGACGTGAGCTCCTGTTGTACGTGGGAACGTGCAGATGCACTAGTCTATTTGCAGTTAACAGGAATTAGTTACGTTTCACAAGTTTGAAATCGGTATCGCGGCTGATACAATATGATTCATTGTTCAGGTTTTTCGCGAATTATTTCGCAAAAATTTTTGTTTACTTGCATGTTATAGTGCCCTTCGCTGTCGGTTTGTGTTTTCTGAACATTACTCGTTCTAATGCTACTATATTATCTTAAAACATTGACAAAATGTTTTGTTTACCTATCAGCAGTTGCATTTAGCAAATTCCGCGTCGTAGTGTTATTTAATCTACCATTTTATATTTATTGTCGTTATAAGCAACACCCAATCTATGGACTGCAGGACATTGACTCTGGATTACATCATATTATCTTAATTACTGTTTCCATTGTGATAAAAATTTAACAACAATAATATGTACACACTAACAATACAAATGTTAACATTTATATTTATAGATTGTACGTAAGAAAGTTGTGCATATATTTTCTTTCCATATTTTTAGGTACATAATGCATTGACAACATTAATCAAAGCATGCAATATATAAATGCATTATAAAAAATATATATATCTTTGTAATTATCTTCATAACATTGGAGTTTAGAACAAACTATAAAATCAATTTATGTAAAGACCTAATTAGAATCTAATAAATAATAAATGAGTCCTTTTAGCTGTTCATAGGATGTTTTTCTTAAATTAAATATGTGGTTATATGTTTAGGTATGCATCAGTCATTCCTAAAGGTATCATATCTTTCTGAATTGTTGATTACTATCATTCGTAGGGTATATTGTTTGTTGATAAAATATAACAACAAACTTGTTTCAAGATAGTTTAAATATTAATCCATTTAAATAAACTCAATACATTTATTCATGATTAGACGCAAGAATATAATATACAAAAATTCTTTTTTTTTAAAAAAGAAATACTTTTTTTCTTGGTTTTGCAACATTGAAAATTACATACCATGAAGTCTTATAAGAAATAGAGCTGTTGTTTGTAATGTTTAACCATAGTAGCAATAAAAAAAAATTCTAGCCATCTTATATCTTAAATAAATTTATACTTAATAATTATTATAATAAATTCATTAAGTTAGAAACATGTATATTTAGTTTGTCATTTAAATATCATTCAATTTACTATAATTAGGTGTTAACTTAAAATATTATTTTTTTAGACTCATTCAAAAACTAAGTTTTATTTTAAGTTTTTACTTATTGAACAGCAAGATTTTTCTTGCTGTTCAATATTAATTATTAACTCAGGCCCCGGAATCACAGACACAATAGAAAATCTATTGTGTCGTGGACCGATCGGGCCGTTCGGGGCTCAATGGGTTATAATGCTGTTTAAAGTACTGGCATTATAAATTGCTATTTTCCATAGCATATATAAGAAATGGTCACTCTAGGTTTGAAAAATCTTTGTTGTTTAACAACTTTTCAAATTGGTTCATGTAACTGGATACTTTATGTCCTCACTTATTTATGAGTTACTTAAGTTTCTGTGATTTTGTCAATTATATAGAACTATCTGTTTCCCGCGGTTTTATCCGCATTGCTCCGCTCCTATTGGTCATAGTGTGATGATATTATTTTGCTCGATAGATGGGCTATCTAACAATCAAAGAATTTTTCAAATTGGACTAACAAACTCTTCAGCTTTATAATATTAGTACTATAATTGTACAATGAATGATGTCAAAGGCTGAACACACAGAACAGTAAAGTAGATAGAAGTGTGATGTGGGCGTGGCCCACGTGTCACTGGTAAGGTAAGATCACCTAACTTGCTCTCAGTTGTGCGCAGAAAAATATTCGAGTCGGTTGTCAGCTGTCAAACCTTTTTTCCATATTTATTCATTAATTAGGACGTGTTGTTCGGTATTAGAGTGCAAAAATGATAGCAGACGAAATAATATCAGCAATGGAGGCATTTCATACCATCGGTAAGTCTTATTTTTATTTATTTTAATTATATTTTATGTTATAACTTCGCTTGTCGTAATTTGTCAAAATTGTATACAAATATCTAGTCAAAATGAACCTTAAGCCGTAAGAAATTAGTACTATTATAGATTGAACAGCAAACAAGACTTTCTGGAATATTATTGCAATAAACAAACGAATGTCGCTTTAGTGATGCTTGTGGCGCATATCGACAGTATCGATACTTTAGAAAAGACAAACATTATAAATATTAAATTTTATTTTATTTTTCCTTAGCTTTCATTTGTCCAATTTATTTATAGATTTCCCAAAGAGGCTAATTTAAAAGAGAAATGGATAAATGCAACGTGACGAGTTAACTGGATGCCGAACAGCACTAAGCGGTCTAACAAAGGCCACCGATACAGCAAACCTACGGCAGTTCCAAGATTTAAAATAATGCATATTTTCTGTTTGTATTTTGTAAATATAGATTAATACTATTCTATTCCGTTTTTTATTTAATAATAATAATATAAAAAGACCTACTTAGTAGTAATAAACATACTCCAAAATGTGACACATTATACTATACTCATATAAAAGAAAGAAAAAAAAAATACACAAAAAAATATTTATTTGTGAATTATCGATAACAAGGCTGACATCCCTCAGAGCATAGCATCAGATAAATATCAAGTTAATGTCATTAATGTTGAGTGACACAAATTTCAACCTTATCTCTATGTGTTGCGTTTCAAATTTATATCTATCGAAAACTAACGCCCTCTGTTGTGGAGTAGCTGAATGTTTTCGAATTTGGAATTTCTGTGCAATGAGAAACAAAACAGCTAATATACCTAGGGATGTTATACTAAAACAAAACCGTAACATGGTGCGTTAGGGTACATATTGAAATGCTGAATTTATAACCTAAGTCAGTTTTTACTCAAATTAAGCTGTCCAATCAAAGGCATAGTTTACTTGTAGTGTACTGTATAACTATCGGTTTAAATGTGTGGGTTTGGCGACACAGGTTTTCATACTAATTATGACATTATCGCACTTCTATATGTTTTTACTGTTCTGTGGCTGAACATCAATCAGTATTCACTCTTTGTGAAGATATCTTTTCCTATTATGGACAATAATTGTAAGAGAAAGTACTATCCTGTCTTTTATTGGTTTTTCTTACTCAGTTCATCTTATATGGAAGCTTAGATATGCTTAGTTGATAAACTATGTATCATATGAAACTGTTTGTTGATTTTATTTCTACGTTTTTTAATTCCACATCAAAGATATCACATTTCTTGGCTTGATTCTTTCTACCTGTCTACGTATTTGTTGCTTTGTGGGGCACTCCGCACTATCTATTTAACTTTTTAACAGTTAGACTAAGCAGTTGTTAACTTAAAAAATTTCTGGTGGTCTCCATACAATGAATATATTTTAGTAGTAATGACATGAACTATTAAACTAATTACAATGAATAAGCTGAACCAGTGATCTTTAGTGTAAGCTAGTTAGTAGTAATAAGCTGAATCTTTAGTGTTTAAGAACTCGACTCACACTTGACAAATTTTAATCAAAACTTGATACGATTTTCAATTTATTTTATTCTAAGTTTTGATTGAAATAATTTAATTTTTTTTGTTATACTAAAAATAAAATTCCATTGTTTCAGCTGCTTGTAAATAGAGGCTGTATATATAAGAGTAGGTCATAATGAGTTTGGGTGCGCGCGCCACCAAGGGTGGTGCGAAGGGGAAGGACGGCAAGCAACAGGACAAAGGCAAGAGCACAGACAAGCCGCAGGCTAAGGAGAAGTCAAAGCCACAGGTAATGTAGAATTTTTTATAGCGGCAACATTTTTAAGAGTATGATGTCGCAGATAATTTGTTGACTTCAAAGTATGAAGACGTAATTTAATTTTCTTATAATTCTTTTTTCATTATATCTGTTGCCTATAAGATGTTTAGATTAACACAGATATAAATTTTAGTGGTTTTCTCAGGGAAACATACATCTATACACACATACTTATGCAATTGTAATACTAGTAGGAAGCAGGATTAGGAAAGTTTTAATATTTTTAAATGTTTATGTTAATTTTTTTTTATTACAGGCGACAACAGAACAACTCCGCATGGCAAATATAATTGACCGTAAAGGCGAAGATGCCGATGTCCGCAGAATGGTATGTTCAAATTATATAAATTTCGTATTATTTTTAACTAGCCGTGCCCCGCTCCTGTTGGTCTTAGCGTGATGATACACAGCCTTCCTCGATAAATGGGCTATCTAACACCGAAATAATTTTTGAATTCGGACCAGTAGTTGTTGAGATTAACGCGTTCAAACAAACAAACAAACTCTTCAGCTTTATAATACTATCTCGTATAGATAAATTTCCAAAAATATTTTTTTTTCTAATTCTGATACATTTTACTTTATTTCGAAAGTTACGCACGCAAAATTTACTATCAAAATTGCAACCACATTGAGATTTTTTTCTATTTGCTTATAATATGCCTGCGATTTAAAGCACGTGGGGTTGTTGCATATTTAAAACACTGAGCATATTTTTATAATATTAAAAATGCGAATGTTTGGTACGTATTACAATATAAGCTAAGTTTTACCCGACTATTATTTTGGACTTGCTTTATCCATGGCTTTGCTGTCGTTGTATTTAAATTAAAAACTGCCTATGATGTTTTGCTTTAATGAAATTATAAATGCAAAAAGAGAATTCACATTTTCGCATTTATAAATGACCTTTAGAAAGTTTATGGAGATATTACTACCTTGTCTATGGTAAAGTTCACGTTATTGATGGAATCCATAATTTTTATAGAAGTTTAAATATTTAGGCGTTTGTTTAAATATTTGTAAAGCACCAAATGACTGACCAAAGGCCTTGTCTAATCTGCCCTTGTGCATTTATTATGCACTAAAGGTAGGGAAAAATCGATACACACGATCAAAGATGGAAAAGCGAGCGACGCAAATATATCGTTAACGGGATTATGTAAGTGCAGGCAAATTAAAACTGGTCAATGTAACTTCAGTACTAATTCTTTAAAACTCGACATTGTACGTTATTTAAGCCTATATTAAGGTTTTATTTCAATTATCCCGCGATTACGTACTGTTAAAAGGGCAATGTTCGCTAATAACTCTTAACTTAAACGTAATATGATTTTATTTTTCAAATCTTTAGTATAAGGTATATTAATTATTGTATTTTCCTGAAGCCTTATTTTTTCCTCACTGAATGACTTGTATTTGTGTTAAGAATACGTAATATTTACGGGGAAAATGCTAAATAATCTAAGTATTAATCGTAAAAGAAATAACAAATAAATTGGAACAAATTGACTGTGAAAGATCGTGAACAATTGAGTTCTCTTAGTAATCCTATGTGCGTAATAAAAAATTATATATATAATAGCTGCGCTCCGCGGTTTCATCCGCGTGGCTCCGCTCCTGTTGGTCTTAGCGTGATGATATTATATAGTTATTATAGCCTATAGCCTTCCTCGATAAATGGGCTATCTAACACCAATATAATTTTTCAAATCTTACCAGTAGATCCTGAGATTAGCGCGTTCAAACAAACAAACTGTTCAGCTTTATAATATACTACTATAGATATATTAAAAGTAGGCACTTATCGAAATTATTTGAAATGTTTCTACACATTATTTTTCAGTACTGTTTTAGTACAAAGTTTAAATTCTTTAAACTTGATATTGAAACTGCCACTTCGAAGTTTATTTAGTTTCATGTAAAATTAAGAATATTGGTTACAATTATTATTATTACAATAAATGCTTATTATGCTATTTATGGCAATATTTAAACATGCACTATGCATCTCATATTCTTGAAAAATCTTACCTTTTTATTAAGTAAGATTTACGATTTTTCTCTTTTAAAGCTAGTTACTAATAAAAAAAAGACGTGTGGCACTCGGGGACTGCCGCGGTAAAGCTATTGCATAGCATGCCTTCAAACCACACCTCCATGTCCGTCGGAGTGGGGAGCGTGAGGTTTTTTCGTTACGGAATTTCTGGATTCGGTCCCCGCGCTCAAGGCCCGCGATAGAAGCTATGCAATAGCTTAATAAATATTGTAACCGTTAACATTGGTTGCAGGTGACGGAGCTTATGGAGATGACATGTAGAACTGAAGAGGAGGTGTGCTCCGCGCTCCACGACACGGACAACGACATGGCGGCCGCTTGTAATCTGTTGCTTGAGGAGAGTCCACGGATACAGGTATACTTATCTTAATATATACAGGGTGTAAGGGAGACCTGGTCACATCACTTCAGTGTGGATAGGTGACATCCTCACATGAAATTTGGTATGGTTTTTTTTTCTTAACTCTAAATATTAAAAAAAATACGACTATTTTAATTTTAACTTTACAATTTTAGTCATATTTTTTTAAAACACTTCTGTACTCGATTGTACTTCACCGATTTTGATGATTTTTTTTAAATTTTGTTGCTTAATCAATGTACTTGCAGATTAAAACGAATGTACTAGTATTCCCTAGTAAATTACCTGATATTTTAATACTTGAATTTAAAAAATAATAAAAAAATACTTGCAATTTTAGTAAAATGCATTTTTTTTCAAAAAAAGACCCATACAACTGCATGTTTTTTTAATCTTATCTAATTCCTCATCATTTTTACTTTAAAATACCATTTATTTAATAATTGTAAGTGTTATAGTTTTAAAATTGTGACTGCACAAAAGTAACTACTTTTTTTCTAAGTAACTTTCTTAACCTGTTACACGACCCTGCATTGTTATTGTTTAAACGGGGGATGTGGCAGTACGCATGGGAATTTCTACCTGGATTGATAAGTCTGTCTCTCTCTTACTTGTCCTTTGCCGGGCGAGCTAAGGGAATGCGGGGGGGAAGCGGGCCACGCATTCCAGCGATTCATTGTTAGTCTCTACTACGCACGATAGTTGTTTCTTTGCATTCGACGCTCACAGTTTGTTTCAGTATCAGTTACTCGTACTTGATTGTTATTTTTTCTGTTTTGAGTTGTTCTGTGTGAGAAAATGGCTAATCCGTTTAATTTGACCGAGATGGCAGACATGCATTTATTATACGGCTACTGTAATTGTTCGGCGAGAGCTGCGCGTCGTGAATATCAGTCATCTCAACACAGGTTTCACTTAAATGTGTGGGCAGGGGTAATAGGAAACTGTTTAGTTGGCCCTCACTTCCTGGAAGGCACGCTTTACGGCGAAAGATATTTGAACTTTTTACAAAATCATTTACTGGGCTACCTGAACGAAGTGCCATTGTTGTACTTACAAGGCATGTTTTTTATGCACGACGGAGCTCCGCCACATGCCACTCTTTCCGTGCGCGAATATTTAAATACTCACTTCCCGAGGCGATGGATTGAGCGATATGGACATATCCAGTGGCCCCCAAGATCACCCGACATGACACCGATGGACTTTTTTGTGTGGGGCACAATGAAAAACTACGTTTACAGTGTCGAAATTCAAAATGTGGAACAATTACGCGAGAGAATACTCGAAGCGGCTAGTGAAGTTAGGGCTATGTTGGCGGGTACAACCGATTTAGAAAGGGAAGTAAAGAGACGCTTATTTTACTGTATAAGGGAAAACGGTGACCATTTTGAACAATTTTTAAAATAAATTAACTTGCTTTTAAATTAACTGTCAGTTTTATTTCCATATTACTTCGTTGTACTGAAAAATAAAGATGTATTTGTCAAGATTAGTGTACAAAGGGTTAACTTTGAGCAATCGTAATTTTCAAGTTGTAACAGTTACAATTATGAAATAAATGGTATTTTAAAGTAAAATTGATGAGGAATTAGATAAGATTAAAAAAACATGCAGTTGTATGGGTCTTTTTTTGAAAAAAATTGCATTTTACTAAAATTGCAAGTATTTTTTTATTATTTTTTGAATTCAAGTATTAAAATATCAGGTAATTTACTAGGGAATACTAGTACATTCGTTTTAATCTGCAAGTACATTGATTAAGCAACAAAATTTAAAAAAAATCATCAAAATCGGTGAAGTACAATCGAGTACAGAAGTGTTTTAAAAAAATATGACTAAAATTGTAAAGTTAAAATTAAAATAGTCGTATTTTTTTAAATATTTAGAGTTAAGAAAAAAAACCATACCAAATTTCATGTGAGGATGTCACCTATCCACACTGAAGTGATGTGACCAGGTCTCCCTTACACCCTGTATAAATCTCGTGTCACAATGTTTGTCCTCAATAGACTCCTAAACCACTTAACCGATTATAATAAAATTCGCACACCATGTGCAGTTCGATCCAACTTGAGAGATAGGATAGTTTAAACATGTAGGTACCACGGGCGAAGCCGGGGCGGATCGCTAGTATATGTATATGGACAAGTTGCATAGTTGTTAATAGATTGAATCAAACGCTTAAATAGCCTAATAAGATGCTCTTTGACTGTTTGCTTATTCAGACAGTTTTAAATAAATTTAACGTCAAATGTAAATGGACCATACAAGCAAATTGTTATCGATTTGACTTTGTAACTAATAGTGTTTCTTACAGACCGCATATACCATACCTTAAATAGTGTCATTTCATCCAAGAAAATAGATTCTTTTTATCGTCGTTGTCAGTATTTTCATGTTAATCCCACTTCTCATCTACTTGAATTCTAACCCACCCTTCATTTAAGAAAACAACAATTTGTGTAAATCATATTTTCAATATACATTTTTGTAACGAAACCTCTTTATATGTAAATTGCAGAGCGAATGGCAGACGAGCGAAAAGAAGAAGAAGAAACCGCCAGCGCCGGCCGGTAACGGGGAGCTCGAGCCGAGCAAGGAGCGGGATTCGCGGGACCCGCGGGATCCGCGGGACCCTAGGGACCCACGGGACCCGCGTGCTAGATCCGGACCTAGGCCACGTTAGTATTCATTAATATATAGGGTCAAAATGTGCGGAATGTTTCGTGTAGACGTGACATTTGCTAGTACAGATAGCGTAAGGTTAGGTTGCCCGCGCCTGCTGGTAACGGGGAGCTCGAGCCGAGAAAGGAGCGGGACTCGCGGGACCCGCGCGACCCGCGGGACCCCAGGGACCCGCGGGACCCGCGCGCTAGATCCGGACCTAGGCCGCGTTAGTACATAATCTCTACATATAAAAATGAATCATCACGGCATTACGCGTGAAAGACTGGACCAATTTCGATAATCCTTATTTTTATATGTTTATTGAGAGGAGAAAGATCTAATGAAAGTAAACTTCAAGAATTAAGCGCCTAAATATGAAAATGTGAAAACTTAACAGCTATTTGAATTGTTACGTTTTTGCATTGTTTTTTTAATATTTTGTGAATAGTGTGATACATTGTAATGTATTGATTTTGAAATTGTAAGCAGTACATTATAGATAACAATTTGTTTACAGATTACATTATTCAATAATCGAGCGCGGAATGTTTTGAACGTTTTGAAATTGTAACTTAAAAGTTTTAAGCTATTGCATAGTTTCTATCGTGGGCCTTGAGCGCGGGGACCGAATCCAGAAATTCCGTAACGAAAAAACCTCACGCTCCCCACTCCGACGGACATGGAGGTGTGGCTTGAAGGCATAGCATGCAATAGCTTTACCGCGGCAGTCCCCGAGTGACACACGTCTTTTTTTATAATTTTATGGTAATGCAATTTATATAATCTGTGCAGGTCGCGGCGAAGGCGAAGGCGTGCGCGGTCGCGGCTCCGGTCGCGGTCGGGGCGGAGCGCGGGGAGGCCGGGGCGGGGCGCGCGGGGCTCGCAGGGGGGGCCGGGGGGCGCACAGGGACCGCGCGGAGAACTGGGGGCCGGGGCATGCTGGTGAGTGGTGTATATGTCGCGGCCATATCGTAGATTTCCTCATTTCATGAAATGGCCAACATAGTTTGATCAGATCGTTAAATCGTCAACGTTTCACGATTTGGTCATCGACATTTGGCCAGATCGTATAAAATATCTTAGAGAGTCCATAAAACATTAAAAAATTCAGAATATTTTAAGAACTTGTTTATTGTCATTTAAGTTAGTGCCGCGGTAACGCCGGCGAATACCAGAAGCGAATTGTTATTTCAATAGAAAACAGTTAGGTTAGGTTAGGTTAGACTTTAATAAACAACGCACGAGCCGAGCGAGCAAAGCGAGCGTGCCGCGGCAGCGGCCGGCGAGTGCCAGAAGCGAATCGCTTTTTAAAAAAGAAACAAAAATGGTCGCATTTCGTGAAATGGCCATCCACATTTGGCCAGATCGACGATCTGGCCAAATGTGGATGACCTAATCGTGAAACGTTGACGATTTAACGATCTGGCCAAACTAAATGGGCCATTTCATGAAATGAGCAAATCTACGATATGGCCACGACATATATATACAAGTTAGTTGTGATGTGGTCGTGGTCGTGGAGAAACGCGTAGTGGTCGTGGTGGGGCGCGTGGTGCACGTAGAGGTGGTGGTCGTGGCGCGCCCAGGGACCGCTCGGAGAACTGGGGGCCGGGGCATGCTGGTGAGTGGTATTAAGATATATTAAGATATATACCAGGTGAAAGGTAAGACGTTAGACGAATTTAGACAGGAGCTTCTACTCATGAAACTAAACAACTTTTGTTCTACAACTTTGCTGAATTCGTAAAAAAAAAATTGTACTTTGTAAGGAAACTTCGCTAATCAGCTGACCGATTTCCATACAAAGTCCAAATTTTTTTCTACGAATTCAGCAAAGTTGTAGAACAAAAGTTGTTCAGTTTCATGAGAAGAAGCTCCTGTCAAAATTTGTCTAATGTCTTACCAGTCACCCTGTATAAATCTCGTGTCACAATGTTTGTCCTCAATGGACTCCTAAACCACTTAACCGATTATAATAAAATTAGCACACCATGTGCAATTCGATCCAACTTGAGAGATAGGATAGTTTAAACATATAGGTACCACGGGCGAAGCCGGGTCGGATCGCTAGTACATATATAGTATACTAGCTGTGCTCTGCGGTTCCACCCGCATTGCTCCGCACCTGTTTGTCTTAGCGTGATGATATAATAATATAGCCTATAGCCTTCCTCGATAAATAGGCTATTTAACACCGAAATAATTTTTCAAATCGGACCAATAGTTCCCGAGATTAGCGCCGTAGCGCGTTCAAACAAACATACTCTTCAGCTTTATCTTAATCACTACATAGTATAAAACAAAGTCGCTTTCTCTGTCCCTATGTCCCTTTGTACGCTTTGAAACTACGCAACGGATTTTGATGCGGTTTTTTTTAATAGATAGAGTGATTCAAGAGGAAGGTTTATATGTATAACAACATCCATTAAATAGTGGAGAAGTACTGTTATTTTTGAGGTTTCTATTGTGATGTCGTAAAAAATTACATTTTTTCCGCTTACATTGCAAACGCAGGCTTGAACCCTTCGAGTTTTATCAAAATAATGTACTCAGTATTATACACATTAAAAAGGTCTACAGAAAAATCCGCGATGGTATATGTCTATCTCTTATGGATAACCCACAATAACTTTTGTTAGTCCTTTACTTTTTACGACAAATAATAGCTAATTTTCGAAGCGATTTTAACCAATACAGCATTAATCCTTAACCAATTAAATACCTTGAATACATTGTTCATTTAATATAGATCTATATGGCCCTTTACACCGTATGATTTAAGGGAATATTTTCGAAGATATTACAGATTTAAAAATTGCGGGACGTAGCGTTTGCGGCGGTACCGGCCGGCCGCCCGGCTATATATTTTATACCCGTGCGAAGCCGGAGCGGGCCGCTATGTTTTTATATACAACGTTCACAGTTTTTCTGAAGTCAGGAAAATTTCCATAAGTCGGGAAAATTTCTATAAGCTGGAAAAATTCCATAAGAAAGGAAAATTTCTATACGCCAGGAAAATTTCTATAAACAAGGAAAATTTCTATACGTCAGGAAAATTTCTATAAGTCAGGAAAATTTCTGTACGTCGGGAAAATTTCTATAAGGAAAATTTCTATATGTGAGGAAAATTTCTATAAGCCAAGAAAATTTGTATGTCAGGAAAAATTATATACGCCAGGAATATTTCTATACGCCAGGAAAATTTCTATACGTCAGGAAAATTTATAAATATAAGGAAAATTTCTATACGTCAGGAAAATTTCTATACGCCAGGAAAAGTCCATAAGTCGGGAAAATTACGATAAGTCAAGAAATTTTGTATAAGTCAGGAAAATTTGTATAAGTCAGGAAAAATTATATACGTCAGGAAAATTTCTATACGTCAGGAAAATTTTTATACGTCGGGAAAATTTCTATAAACAAGGAAAATTTGTATAAGTCAGGAAAATGTTTATAAGCCAGGAAAATTTCTAT
This sequence comes from Colias behrii, assembly GCA_029959065.1. NCBI lineage: Eukaryota > Metazoa > Arthropoda > Insecta > Lepidoptera > Pieridae > Colias > Colias behrii. Next base: position 1,484,706 of record JARWMC010000025.1, read on the forward strand.
AAGCCAGGAAAAGAGACAGAAAAATTTCCATAACTCCGGAAAATTTCTATAAGACAGGAAAATTTCTATACGTGAGGAAAATTTCTATACGCCAGGAAAAATCCTTAAGTCGGGAAAATTTCTGTGTCAGGAAAAATTGCTATAAGTCGGAAAAATTTCTATAAGCTGGAAAATTTCTATAAGAAAGGAAAATTTCTATACGCCAGGAAAATTTCTTTACGTCAGGAAAAATTCTATAAGCCAGGAAAATTTCTATACGTGAGGAAAATTTCTCTTTGCCGCAAAAATTTCTATAAGTCAGGAAAAATCCATAAGTTCCGTACACTTAGATTGGTTGCAAATTTAATACGTAATATGAAATATTATATCGAAAACTTTCCCAAGTTTGCAGAACTTTTGGAATTTTTTCCACGATCATACAGCAAAAAATAATAATTTAATTGCAATTTTAACATTGTTCCGGACTGCGGACAAGGTTGCAAAGTGAGATTTATTGTCGTCCCAATGTACCATTCACTTGACCGAAGTTTGAAAACTTTTGGAATTATTGTGAATTGATTGTCTTGACTGACTGGAGTAATTGCTCTAAACCGTTGTTATTATTTATTTAATAAAGTATTTAATTTGATAGATAAATTAAAAAATTTAATCAGCTCTCTGATAATGTAAAAAGCAGTTTTAATCCTACTAATATTATAAATGCGAAAGTTTGTGAGGATGTGTGTGTGTGTGTTTGTTACTCTCACGCAAATACTACTGAACCGATTACAATGAAATTAAGCACACATATAGAAGGTAACTTGGATTAACACATAGGGAAGGTTTTATCCCGGAAATCCCACGAGAACGGGAACTATGCGGGTTTTCCTTTGAAAACGCGGGCGAAGCCGCGGGCGAAAATCTAGTAATATATATAAATCTCGTGACACAATGTTTGTCCTCAATGGACTCCTAAACCACTTAACCGATTATAATAAATTTAGCACACCATGTGCAGTTCGATCCAACTTGAGAGATAGGATAGTTTAAACATGTAGGTACCACGGACGAAGCCGGGTCGGACCGCTAGTACATAATATATAAAACTCAAAGGTAACTGATATAAACTCAAACTCAAACATTTATTTATTCAATTAGACTTCTTCTAGAAGCACTTTTGAAATGTCATTAAGTACATATTTTTAACATTTACCACCGATTCGGATAGCAGTATAGTGATATATCAACGCACAGCCCAAACCACTGGACGTATCGGGCTGAAATTTGGCATGCAGGTAAATATTAGGACGTAGGCATCCGCTAAGAAAGGATTTCCCGAAATTCTTGCGGGAACGGGGAAAAACGGGGATGCACGTACAAAGTCGTGGGTGGAAGCTAGTATAGTATACTAGCTGTGCTCCGTGGATCCACCCGTACTGCTCCGCACCTGTTGGTCTTAGCGTGATGATATATAGCCTTCCTCGATAAATAGGCTATCTAACACCGAAATAATTTTTCAAATCGGACCAGTAGTTCCCGAGATTAGCGCGTTAAACAAACATACTCTTCAGCTTTATAATATTAGTATAGATAGGTTGTTCTGGTCGTGGCGGGGCGTCCATCCGTCTGTCACCAAGCTGTATCTCACAAACTGCATACAATGCATGTTTATGTGATCAATACAAGAAAAAATAATAAAAGAAAACGGATTAAGCAATGGTTGGTACTGTTAAAAATTGATGTTGCCTTTTATATATTTGCGTTGAATAAAAAAAAAATTGGTTGTCTGTAAAGTCAGTTTACTGACGATAGTTGAACGTGACAACGTCCGATTGTGCTTCTTTGTCGCTCGTTCCGCAATCTCGCTTGCACTTCAAGCCTTACATGGAACGCCTCAGAGCGAGGTAACGCCGCATGAGTCATGTTTTTTCGTGCGTGCAGCCGGCGCTATCGAATCATAAGACGTTGTGACGTCAAAAAGAAGATAGTAAAATTGATTATACATTATAATGTACTTCTATTTCAGGCGGTAACATGGGCGACTCATTCCCGGCCACAGAAGATTGGGACAATGAGGAATGGTCAGGCTCTCTATCAGACACCAAGGTAATAAACATTTATTTATTACATTTTTATAAAATAGCTTACCTTACACTACTTGCATAATTTAATGAAAAATTTCCTTTGAAGAAACTAAGCAATCTATTCAGATGCAATCTGAAGAAAATGTTCTGGTATCTGTTTGTCTTTTAAAATAATTTACAAATAACGTAGTAAACAAAGTCTTTGTCGCTGTGTATTCTCAGTCCATCCTTCTCTAACGCTTTTAAATATGTATTTGCATCTTCTTTAACAAGACCCTTAAGAGGGCGTCGTATAGCATTTGTTGTGTCAGATTAATCAACTTATACAGAATCCTGTTACAATACACAAAAATAAGTAACTGTATTAGATGCAATCAACTAATTCAAAATGAATTTTTCTAACAAAAAAATGGCTTTTAAACATATTATGTTAACAATAACTATTGAACTTTTGAACTGATTTGAAATGGCTTTTTAACATATTGATTTAACAAATTTACTATATGTACATGTAAATAAATGAACAAATCCATACTAATATTACAAATGCGAAAGTAACTCTGTCTGTCTGTCTGTTACTCAATCACGCCTAAACTACTGAACCAATTTGCATGAAATTTGGTATGGAGATATTTTGATACCCGAGAAAGGGTACTTTTTATCCCGGGAAAATGATGCAATCCCGGAAATCCCACGGGAACGGGAACTATGCGGGATTTTCTTTGACTGCGCGGGCGAAGCCGCGGGTGGAAAGCTAGTAAATGAATAAATAATAAATAATAATAATAAAATGGTCTTTATTTGGTTCTCACAACATTAAAAGGTTACAAAAACTTAGTAATACTACACAATGTACAGTAGAAGATAACCATAAAAAATAAGCCATAAGTATACCGTATAGCCATAGATAGCGACTGAGTAGTGTGTATGTATGTACGTAGGTGTTCACACCGAGTTCCTTGGCACAGAATGCGGCGGCGGACGGCGACGCGGCCAACGCGCAGCCGACTGTGAGTTTACTTATTATCTATACTAATATTATAAAGAGGAAAGGTTTGTATGTATGTATGGTTTTCACGCATAAACTACTAGACCGATTTCAAAAATTCTTTCACCATTAGAAAGCTGCATCTTCACTGAGCAACTTCAAAAAAATTAGAGATCCTTACCAAAAATGCAATTATGTAACCCAAGGTGTAAAAAATTCCTTAATAAAAATTCTGTCATCGCTGCGGAATCTATTCCTTGAAGTGCGAGGATGGTTCTTATGAAAAAAAACGTAAACATGTAGGTACCACGGGCGAAGCCGGGGCGGACCGCTAGTTTTTAATAATTTAGTTAAAGAAAACATATGTGGACATAGTATTTTGCAAAGAAAGACGAGTTCAAACTAAAGAATAGTGGGAAGAAATGATTTTTGTTGGATTTGGATAATAACTTGAAAATTTGTAAGATTTTAAAAGAATAGAAAAAATATGATCACGTGGCGGGATTCGAACCCGCGTCTTTAGCCTTGCCGGGGTGACGCCTGATCTCTTGGGTGGTCGAGAGGTCAGGCATTTATAAATTTGAATGCTATATAACTGAATGCTAAATATCCAATTTAAAAGCTTAAAAAATATGATTACCAGGGAGGAGCTAGTTTATATTTAGATGGTCAATTTGTGTGTCTGTATTTTGTATCATAAATAAATAAATATTTCAGGACAATTTTCACACACGGCACGATCTGATCCCATACTAAGCTTTCGCTTGTGTTATGGAAACCAGATGGCTGATAAACATACATATATAATTTTTAAATAAATACTTATATAGATAATTAACACCCAGACACAGAGCAAACATCTATGTTCATCACACAAACATTTGCCCCGGGTGGGAATCGAACCCACGACCTCTGGCTTGGAAGGCAGGGCCACTACCAACCAATGAGAGATATAATTTTTAATTACAGCTTTTATGATGTGTTTATAAAATTGCAGGAGGATTGGGAATGCGGTCCGGATACGAACGGTCCGAGCGAAGGCCACATACCCTCATACACGTACCACAACACACAGCAGCACCACACCAATATTATTGAAGTGAGTGACTTTTATAATGTTTGTTTAATTTTTTTTTTAATAAATATCTTAACTAAAGATACATGTGACATTTACTGCTAATTCCTAGTGCCATAACTTAGTCCTAGTGTTGTATTGTGTATTATTACTGAAAAATTATACATTCGAAATTACGGTCTTTTCCTATCCTTACATATATAGTTATATATATGTAAGGATAGGAAAAGACCGTAAACGGAAACCGAAACGATATGGCTCCTACAAATATTGTAATATTATTTCACTCAATAATTATTTTTATTGTTTAATTTTATATAATAACAACCAACAATTATAATAATATTGGATATGCAAATATGGACGCTGCAAAGTAATTACTTTTTATATCTTAGCAACAAATGGTATCGGTGTCGGCGTCAGGTGGTGTGGTACCAACGCCACCAGCCAACGCTGAACCGGCAGACAATTATCATCATCACCAGGTAGACATCTTTTCGTATACAAATTTTAATTATATTATGTTCAATTTTAGTTGACAATTTTTTTTGTTTAACCCATTGAGCCCCGAACGGCCCGATCGGTACACAATAGATTTTCTATTGTGTCTGTGATTCCGGGGCCTGAGTTATTAAAGCATAAAGATATTGTAGAAAAATTGGCTATTTTTGTGAACTATCTTTTTTATGGCTTATCAATAATGTCTCAGTGGATACTACATGTATAAAAGTCCTTAACTGCGTCTGTCTATATGGGTAACCGTTTTAAATAAACTCAAAAACCACCTATGTTCATTTTATTTTCACCTATGGGCAGCTTGGTTCTCGTGGAAGGCTCAAGTATAATTTCTAAAGTTTTAGACGCACTCGCGATACAAACAGCCGAAATTGAGTAAATAACAAAAGAATAGTTGTTTCTACATGCTAATTTTTAGTAAGACAAAGTTTTCTAATGAGGTACATAACTTGTTAAATTATGAATTTATATTATCTGTCTTTCTCATTGAAAAATACGCTTACTTATAATTATAATTATATAATTTGTAATTTCAGCCAATGGGTATGTCGGGTACTTTGAGCGCGGCGCAATCGCAGTATCTATCGCAGCTGACGCACCAAGTGCAGAGGCATGACAATAGTATGTATTTTTGTAGATTAAATTATTTTATTAATTTTTTTGCAAAAAAAATATCTAACCGTCAACTATAAAGGTAAATTGTAAACTATAAATGTATATTGTGTGAAACCGGATGTTCTCAGCTATGCCTTAATTTGAGTTTAATTTAAACTAAAAGACAATTATTTCGGGTTTATTAATTTTTTTATATGTATACTAAATGTTAATCGACAGCATACGTAATTATTAAATTTGCTACTTGCAAAGCTGTTAAAATTCTTGAATTAACTGACTATTTTGTAGTAGCGTATTTTATTAGCCTGAATATTATATCATGTTAATGTATAATTAGGTGTGTACGCAAGCAACTACGGCGTGTACGGTTCTACGGACATGGCCACGCAGAGGAAGACGCAACGCGCCAGGGTGCCGCCGCCTTCCAAGGTATTATTATTTTTGTGGATACAAACTATGGTAACACTCAGTTAGTAATTAATAGTATTCTTATTCTGTTAATTAATAGTACAATGTACGTGTTTCCGTACTTTCAATCAACAATAAATACTGCGAAACCTTTTATACAAACGTGATAACAATTTTTTATTAGTTATGTATTATTTCTTATTGCCACGCAATGCCGTTTGATCAAATAGGATAAATAGGAATGCTGGCAAAGGATATCTCTTTAGCAATGTTATTTAAATATTATGTATTATGTTGAGAACAAGCAGTTACAGTACTCCTAAATTAATAATGCGCATGCAAATCTTCGCTAATTGTCGTATTTCCGAAAACACTCGAATCATTGAAACGTAAGAGCCCTAAACAATGCACTTGCATTTTACACCTTGTCCAAAAGAAATAAAAGTCAATTCACTGTCATACACAATCAAAAACAAATCGGGCGGCTAGGTGACGGTAGCCTGTCAGTCAAAAAACTCAAAAATCCGTCAGTCGTCTTTAAATATTGGTGGTGACTGCACGTGTTCTCTCTGTGTGGAATTATATAGAGCTGCTATTACATACCCTTCTTGGTTTTGTTTGTAAAGGTGAATTGAATTAATCGATGAAATGAATTACACAGGTGATAGCAGTAGGGAAAGTGAAAATGAAGAAGAGCATAATGAAAGTTCCGATGTATCTAAAATGTCAGAAATAAAGATAATCCCTGATTTTGATTGTTTTTATTATTTTTTTTTTTTTGTAATTGTCATAATATTGAAGAATGATCAGTACTGTAAATACTTTTCAATTGAGATTTTAATGATTAGATTTATATCTTTTAAATGTAAACCTGTGTTGAAAACCATATTTTATACAATATAAATTTTGTGTTATTTTAACCTTCTTTTCTTCCATCATTACACCAGCTTCAGTAAGACACTTTAAAAGTACTATAAAATTTTCCAAGTAAATCAATCCAACAAATATATTATATTCGCAATCGTGGGGTTATCCTCGCTATTTACTTACAAGGAATTATCGAAACAAAATCGTTAATTACAAATAAATATTAATCTCTTTTAACACAAAACACATAATTTGACTAAATTATGCATGAAGAAAATGCATTTAACCACTCTATATAGGTACATATCATCTTCGGACGCTCCGGGAATATGACAGTTGCCGAACAGTGACGAAGATTTCTATGCGCATTATTACTTTTGGAGTACTGTATGTGATTATATTGTCAAAATAATGGTGAACGATTTTTGCGTCTATATCTATAGTCTGTCCACTATAAGAATTGCCTTTTGACAGCTCGATGGATTGAATGAACAGAAGTGATGTCCAAAAGATTATCGATTGTGATACCATTCCAATTATAAATTCAAAATATTACCATAAATCGAATCAGGTACAATGTAAATGTACTAAGTAATAAGATATGTAATAATAAGACCACATATCGATGCATTTTATGTTAAAACTAAACTTAACTAATATTTTATTATTTATTGGTTTCTATCTTACAATTTGGTTGCCTATATGTTTAAATTACATAACATAATAGAAGAGTTTTTCTATATCGGATATATTTAACCTAAACAATACAATCCTTCATAGGCGTGAAGCTGTCAAAAAGCAAATAATATAATGGACAGTGTATAATGTTCACTACCATGTTTAGATACCGTCGTCAGCTGTAGAGATGCCGGGCGGCGGTGAAACGGGCGGTGGCGTGTTCCTAGACGTGCAGTTTGGAGCACTAGAGCCCGACGCGTTAGACACGCCCCCCGCACCGACCACTGCCCCCGCCCCCGCAGCCCCCGCAGTACCTACACATCAGCAGCATCAGCAACATCAGCAACATGCGCCGCCCGCTGTACAGGCGACGCCGGTGAGTTGTGTACCTTATGTGTATGGGAATAGGGTTCGTTTTGTAATGTTAGGCCCGCTCCGCTCGCTGTACACTCATAGCAGCTGCAGGCGACGCGTGTGAGTTGTGCACCTTATGTGTATGGGAATAGAGTTCATTTTGAAATTTTAGAAGTCGCATTCGCGTCCCGCCGCAGCCACAGCACGCGCCGTCCGCGATGAAGGCGATGCAGGTGAGTTATATACCTTAAGTTGATGAAAATAGAGTTCATTTTGTAATGTTGGGAGTTGCACGTGGTACTGGCAGCATGTGCAGCCTGTAGTGCGAGCGACGGTGGTAAGTTATATACCTTAACCTATTGGGAATAGAGTTCGTCTTCATCAGCAATATGCGTAGCCCGTAGTGCAGGCGACGGCGATGAGTTGTATGCTCTATGTGTATGAAGATAAGGTTGGTTTTGTATAGTTAGGAGCCGCACGTGTACCCACGCACCAACAAAATCATCAAGATCTAAGTGCTTTTTTTTTGTAATTGTGTGGTTGGTTAAAAATTTCGTTAATTTTACTAAATAATACTAATCTTCTTAGTAAATAAGGATAGTTTTGGCCCAAATTTTCGTTATTTTTAATTCTTTTTTATATTTAAATAGCAATAAATAATTATGAATATAAAATAGTCTTTTTATTTAGTTTAAAATGAAACTGTAATTTGCAGCAAGTAACGCCACAGGCTGAGCCTCAAGTAGTGTCGACGAGTCACGAAACTACAACAGAGGCGCCTACGGCCACCTACCCTAATGCTAACACTATGGTAAATTGTAGTTTTACCCCTTAAAATATTAATATTGTAGAATGTAGTTAGTAGTTAGCAAAATTTCTAAATAGGGTATTAAAATTTCCCTTAAATCTCTTCTGTATGGAATACACACATACATGTCACCTGATGATATTAACACTGACTTATTTATACCGTTGATTATTTAAATATTTAAATTAATGTGTTTTGTTTGTAATTAACAGTTAAATGAGAGTCTCAACGCGGTGGAGTCGACGGCGACGAGTCAACCTGTTTCGTCAGAGCCGGTTGTATCCAATGCGACATGTAAGTTTCAATATTATTTTATAAGAAATAAAACAAATTTAACAAACACAATTTTAGTTCACGTTTTTGTCTAGTAGGGTCTTACTTGTAAAGTTCAAAATTTAATATGCAAGATGTATGCCACATGTTTTCAACATAATAAGGATAAGATAATAGTCATTTTATTATGTACATTATTCCGGATTTGATAAATATTATTTTTCATTTGAAAAGATCACTGAAATATTACAAAAAGTAATTAATTTAAACCTATCTTGTATGATCTAAATTCATTTAAAAGTGAATCAGAAACGGCTTGATCAAGTATACAAATCACTAAAAGTCGTCTTTTCCCAAAATTCGACTTTAAGAAATGTGTACTTTTTGAATTTAAATAAATTATTAAATAAATAAAAATTTCCTCAGCAATAGACAAGCTATCGGCGTCACTGAAAGCGGCGACAGTAACGGAAGCGGGCTCCGGCGGTCAGTCGGCGATGCAGCACCACCACCAGCACTATGCGCACCACAACCACAGGACCAAGGTGGGCTATCTATACTATCTATACTTCTATACTAATACTAGCTTTCCACCCGCGGCTTCGCCCGCGTTTTCAAAGAAAAACCCGCATAGTTCCCGTTCCCGTGGGATTTCCGGGATAAAACCTATCCTATGTGTTATTCTGATGTATAAGCTATATTGTGGTAAAGTTTCATTCAAATCCATTCAATAGTTTTTACGTGAAAGAGTAACAAACATCCATACATCCATACTTACAAACTTTCGCCTTTATAATAGTAGTAGGATTAGCAAGCCCGGCAAACTCCGTTTCGCCACCAGAGACACCTTTTCTTTGCTATAAACCTCACGGAGCCCGAGACCTTTCCAACGAATGCAAAACCGTGGAAATCGGTTCGTGCGTTCTGGAGTTATAGCGTCAGGAAGGAAAACCCGACTTATTTTTATATAGTAGATTATAAAGAGGAAAGGTTTGTATGCATGTATGTATGGTTTTCACGCATAAACTACTGAACCGATTACAATGAAATTTAGCACACATATAGAGGGTAACTTGGATTAACACATAGAATAGGTTTTATCCCGGAAATCCCAAGGGAATGGGAACTATGCGGGTTTTCCTTTGAAAACGCGGGCGAAGCCGCAGGCGGAAATTTAGTTATATATGATTATATTATCCCACACCAATAGACATTATGTCACTGCTAAATATTATCAATATTCGTAATGCAATATTTATGATAGATGCTGATAAATGAATAAACAGAAGTGTATAGCTTATGATATAGCTTCATCAAGCACAAAGTTACAACAATTATGTCTTGTTTGACAAAAAAAAACACCAAATGATTGTGCGTAATGTGTTGTGATTGGCAATCGCAATGATAAGCTTAGCAATAGATTTAAAATAATATTATCAAAATCCATAGTAACTTTAAGTGGTATACCACATAACTATTATAGCGAAATGGTTTTCGCAACAGAGTATATAAATTTCCGTTTCCATTCATCGTCAGGGCTTTACCAGCCGGCCAGTCGAGTTAACTAGTCGATCCCTCTTTTTCCATGGAGGAAATCCAAGGTGGATCTCCTCCGTCCACACTACCACATGATATGTGATTATAATTGCACTTATTTCAACATATTATGTACATGAAATTGATATTTTTGGTTTTATGGCATTCAAATGCTTTATAAATATAAATTTATAAAGAATAGAAAAAATTCTAGCGGTGTGTCCCTTAGACACATAAAACTGAAGGAATAGAATAAATTCGATTGCTCTGGCGGGTCACGAGTGGCTGAATTGTTTAGGCATCCGGAATGGCGCGAAAGGATGCGGGTTCGAGTCCCGCCTCGTGATCGAATTTTTTCTGTTCTTTATAAATTTATATTATGTACATTCTTATCAAGTCGATTTCAGCTAAACCTATGCTATACATAAGTATAATAACTGATAATAACTAATAATAAACGTAAAATGTCAGCCCCAGCCAGCGACGGGCGCGGCGAGTGCAGCGGGCGCGAGTGCGGGAGTGTACGCGAGCGGAGTGTCGCACCATCCGCCCTTGTATGGGTCGCCGCTGTATGCGCCACAAGTATGTGTATTTTTATATTAAGAAATTCATTTGGCTGTGACTGCTTTCAATTTTTAAAACAAAAGTAGACATACAATTTATTGGCTAAATGTCCTAAATGGTTGTTTCATTTTGACTGAGTATGGTAAGTAATTTGTATGGTGTTAAATTGTATCGTGTATATTTGCATTGCGCAATAGTTTTGCGTAAATGATTTGAAAAAATACCACCTATAATTCTTTATCGACATTCTAAATATTGAGTTCATACAAACTATTGAGATAACTCATTCAGTTTTAACATGTGACAAGCGGCAATCTTCGAGTCCCCGACCTTAGAGTTTAGGTACCGTGCGCTCCTAAACGCCGGGAGTTGGCCTACTTCTATCTTTATACTATGGTACTAATGCCGCATCCACTCTTGCAGGCGAATTCCAGTTCGGGCTCGTTAGCGGGCGCGGGCGCTGTGAGCACGGCCTACCCGTCCACCGTCACACTTACTACGTACCAGCCTATTATTAATTCTTATCAGGTGGGTTGTAGTGTTTTGTATTTTGATTATAATTATAAGTAGACTAGCGGTCCGCCCCGGCTTCGCCCGTGGTACTTACATGTTTACTTTTTTTTTTCATAAAAACTATCCTATCGATCCAACTTGAGAGTTGAGAGAACTCTCAAGTTGGATCGAACTGCACATGGTGTGCGAATTTTATTATAATCGGTTAAGTGGTTTAGGAGTCCATTGAGGACAAACATTGTGACACGAGATTTATATATATTAAGAAGATACACAACCAGGGAAAATCTAGTTGGTTTTTAGTTTGCTATGTTTTATTTCTTTATTGTTGTATATTCAATATTGATCAGCTGTTGATGGTAAATTGTGAATGCTACTTTCAATATTGCAAAGAAGCTTGTTTTTGCTTTATGAATTGTCAGATAGAACGCGTTCTTAGCGCCTAGAATTTTACAAACACCCTTTTTATGTTCTATTTTTTTATGATTGTGTATCTAGTTATATGGATGAAAACAATTTTTTATCAAAAAATTTTTGTGACGGTTACAATTTTCATAGCCGCTCACAAAAAACCACTTCAAATTTCCATTTGTTTGATATACGCAACATCAAGCTAGATTATAATGGTCTAAGATCCGAATATAGGTCGACCTGCACCGGCGTGATAATAGAATGAGACCAATTTTATAATAAATGTAGTCTATTAAAAAATCTATTAATGATGGGTTGACTGAAAAAATCCTGGACAGGACATTTTTATTAATTTTTAAAAAATATTTTTTTTAATTAATTGCAGTACTTATCAAGATAATAAAAAAAATTATAATAGACTTGAAGTATGAAACCTACAGAATGTGCAGTCATAGGGTTTTCTAATATTTACCTGGACCAACTGCTAGGTTGGCAGGTATAAACAGGCATGTCCGTACCAGTTACTTTCACTTGATGGAATGATAGAAAAAAAAAAATATCAGCATGAGCGCTGTTTTATAACAAAATTGTTTATTGTATCAACACTGCATAAAAAAAATAAAAAGATTTTTTTTAATAATTAACTAAAAATATCCTGTCCAGGATTTTTTTCAGTCAACCCATCTTTAATAGATTTTTTAATAGACTACATTTATTATAAAATTGGTCTCATTCTATTATCACGTCGGTGCAGGTCGACCTATATTCGGATCTTAGACCATAATGCACGACGCTAGAGCAGCACGATATCGTGTCGTGTGTGTGTAAATGTCGTGCGACAATGTCGTGACTCCAAACGATCTGGCCAGTTGGTAACGATTGGATAGATTCCCATGGTCACACATTTCCCTGTAGTTAACTGATAGGGGAACTAGAATATTTGTGATAGTTTTAATTAGGGTAAGAATGAAAAAGTTTATGCTTTTGCTTTCATCAGATTTATTAACATATGTTTTGAGAATTTTAGAAGTATGTTCGTTTGTGTTTCACTGATTGCGAAATATCATCAAATACCTTAAAAACCTTTCTGCATTTTGCGATATCTTTGTTTTTTTTTTTTTATTTTTTTCTAACTCAAACGTCTTGATTCACATTTCAACTATATCAAGAACACAGTCTCAATGTTCTCCTATACCACTTACAAAGTTTAATTTTCTTAATTTATTTTTTGTTAATATTATTTGTTTGTTTGTACCAGCAAACGTCGTCATCGGCGGGCGTATACGGCGGCGGAGCGCTATACACAGCAGCGCCCTACGCCTCATACCAACCCTCACAATTACCAGCCAAACATAAGGACCAACCACAGGTTAGTATATTGATATATTAGATAATTGAGTAAATTTATCATAGTGAAAACTAGTGATGTAACGATACATGATTTTGCCGGATACCGATACCGATATTTGTAGTAAAAAATCGGCGATACCGATACCGATATCGATGGCTTGGTAGAAAATTCACTATCTATTAAAAAAATCGTGTAAAATCCGTTGCGTTTTTTAAAGATTTAAGCGTACATAGGGACAGAGAAAGCGACTATGCTTTATATTATGTAGTGATATAACAAGAACTTTTATAAATTAAGTAAAAGTAACAGTTTTTATTGATAATTCTATTTATTCATACGTCCAGTGACGGTCTTCGTATGAAATAATATTTCATTTATTTTCAATTTTTTTTACAGTTTTAATGTCACTGCGATTTAAATTTCAAAGGACGGGAACTTACATGCAAGATTTAACTGTGTGAATTCTTTTCAGTATGACAATTCAGTAGCGTCGAGCAATAGTTTAACGAGTGCGTCGACGACACAACAAACGTCCACAGCTAAAGTTGTCACAACCACCGGTAATTATTATATTATGTTATTTCTATTTATTTTTGATGCTATTGTTTCATAGAATCGTTAAAAAAATTGCGCAAATCAACATAGTCTCCCATGTTTGAAATTATAATCCAATTCTTTTTCTTTTTTTAGCCCTTTTTCCCTCCAATGCTGGACGTAGGCCTCTCCTATAGCATGCCACTTTTCTTTTTGTCGCCATTTTTTAGCCCGTTATTTCTTTAAGCTATTGCATAGCTTCTATCGCGGGCCTTGAGCGTGGGGACCGAATCCAGAAATTGCGTAATGAAAAACCTCACGCTCCCCACTCCGACGGACACGGAGGTGTGGCTTAAAGGCATAGCATGCAATAGTTTTACCGCGGCAGTCCCCGAGTGCCACACGTCTTTTTTCCTACTACACGTATATATTGTGGTATTATTCCAGTAAGCGGCGCAGTGAACAGCGGCGTATCATCAACGACGGGTAACACGTCCGCGGGCGCGGGCACGGCGGGCGGCGCGGCCGGCTACGCGGGCGGCGCGCTCTACGGCGGCGGCACGTACTACGACGAGCAGCTGATGCGCGGCACGCTACCGCATCATATGGTGAGTGTGGGTGGTTCGTAGCGGATAGCGTGTTGGCTACGCGGCGTAGCATTGTCGAGTATTGTCTGTAGCCGATACCGCGCCACTATATGTTTTTAGGCCCGAAAAAGTGACATTCTTGTTTTATTGGAAATATCTAAGGAGCTTCTCTTTTTCAATACATGAGTAGAACACCCAGAGGTTTATTTCAAATGCGCGATTTTTAAAAAAAATATTTAAACGAATTAGCTTAATAAATTCGTATAAAAAGAAATAGGTACACTACATAATTTATTGTATTGCTGATATATGAAGTGATTTCAGGCGCAAATTTACCCATTTTGAAAATATCAAAATTGACAATAGAGAGGAGATTATTGTTATTTTAAATGATTTTCGTTTTTATTTTTTTATGCAGTTTGCAGGCCGTAGTAGAAGCTTTTAATATCTCGAGAATTGATCATAATAATCTCAATAAAAGTCAAGCGGATTAGTTTAAGGGGCCTAGCAGAGCTAGCTGAACTTGAGTGACTCGTGCACACATTAACACAATCGACGACGGTTGATGGAGATAAAAACATATAGTGCGCGCGGCGTATCGGAACAAGTAGCCGATACAGCGTGACATAGCGCTGCATTCATGTAAATTCAATGTAAAAATAAGATCGTAGCAAATACGGCGTGTTGGCTACGCGGCGTAGCACCGCTAGGCGGATGCCTATGACCGCAATAAATGATTGCATTGTGGATAGAGCGCTCGTAGTGTATGCTGTGTGGCGTAGCGCTGGTGTTAGCTCGTAGCCGATACGACGTCTAGGCTATGCAGCAAGTTCGTAGTGGATAGCTCGTTTGTTGTTGTCTTAGCAAAAATACGCGTATGCAACAGTTCGAAAAGAATTCTGCTCACATAGGAATACATATATTGATTTTAATTTCTATGCTATTTTTGCTACCTAGTTTACAAACGTTTCATAATGTATTGTGGAGTTATAACTTATAATATTTTGCCAAATAAAATTTCAGTGTTTCTCTACATATTATTTTAATTGATAACAGTAACGACTACTAGTCTGAACTACTAAAAAACTTAATTATACGTTAATGAATGTTTAATTATCTCTCCAGGGTGGATACTACGAAGTTGGTTACGGCGGTCGGGACGGTGGCACCTTCGGCTTGGGAGCGGCGGAGCGGTTCCCACGGACAGATGCTGCTTCACCACAACAAGTGAGTTTTTGTTAAGCTATTGCATAGCTTCTATCGCGGGCCTTGAGCGCGGGGACCGAATCCAGAAATTCCGTAACGAAAAAACCTCACGCTCCCCACGGGGACGGGCGCGGAGGTGTGGCTTGAAGGCATAGCATGCAATAGCTTTACCGCGGCAGTCCCCGAGTGCCACACGTCTTTTTTTATTTATATGTTTTGTCAAGTTAATTAGGTTGAATATAAAGAATTTGGGATGAGTGTAGTAAGATTTGTAAACGTTATCTTATGAAGGGCAAATACCTACTGATATTATCAAGGTGAAAGTGTATGGGTGTAATAATGTTTGTTACTCTTTCACGCAAGAACGGTTGATGGTGAGCTGTGTGAAATTACTACCTATACTTATCAGAAAATAAAAGCTCCGATTTGACATTTGTCTTCGAAACGTAATTAGTGATCATTTTTATCAGGATATAATGCGATCCAGCCGCGGAATCCAGCTAATAAACAAGTCCTGTTATATTTTATCTGTTGAAAGAACTGACTAGTAATTGGTTTTACATTATGAGCGCTAAATTTTTTATCAATTGCTACACGGTTAACTAGACTCTAATTATTAGAGCATCTTATGATGCATGATGCGATATTTTGCAGTTGTTAAATGCGACTGATCGCATCGCGCGGTACACACCGCTGACATTAGCCGTCGGTCTATACAACAAACGGCTGTTAATATTATATTATCTCATGACCTATAATAAGGCCAACTATTCGAGATAAAGAAAGTAAAAAAATACAGTCAAATTGTAATGTTAGGAACATTAAAATACCTGGGGTTACTATAATGTCTTAAAGCAGTATTAATTTCAGTGTGTGAAAGTGATGGCGCTAAACGATCTATGTAGAACTGTCATTTTTTCATACTGGCATTATAACTGCTTTAAGACAGGATTTGTCGAGCCTCTGACGACTTACTGAAATATAAACATAACATATTATATTGACAGAATGTTCGCTCACTATTGCAGCGTTACTTGGCAGATTGATTTATATTTTTATCTTGTTTCATTGGCTTTATTATAGGTATGTAAAGAAATTAGTATAAGCATTATTTGTAGCTTGTTACCTTTTGCCCAGGTTGCCTGGAAGAGATCACTTCTAAGTGACAAGGCCGCCTAATAAACAATACTTTTCTTCTTTTGCTTTGTATAAATTAGCAATAAGTTTCCCATGTATAGTTTTATTAATAAATAAAATAAAAATTATTTCAATTGAAATGAACGCACGAAACAACGTATTTTCGCAGGTTCCTGCGGCGTTACCGCCCGGCTATGCGTACTTCTACCAACCGCCGCCAACGACGTACCAGTATGGTGTCTATCCAACGGTAAGGATTTTACTAAAAAGATCTATTTATTCTATGATCTGTTCCTATCTAACCTACAATACTTGCAAATTTTACATAAATATGTTGAATGGCTTGAAAGGTTTTAAAATGAATTTGATATTTTTGGTTGTATGGCATTTAAATCTATATATATATAAATGAAACCCGTTTCGCGTTGTCACGGCATCACGTGTGAACGGCTGAACCGATTTCTATAATTCCTTTTTTTTTAATGTTTGTGGAAGTCTAAGGATGGTTCTTATGCAGAGAAAACGTAAAATACATGTACCACGGGCTTTATAAATATAAATTTAAAATTTATAAAGAATGGAAAAAAATTCGATCACAAGGCGGGACTCGAACCCTTCACTTTGTTTTTAGATAACATATTATAGTTTTATAATAATATTAAATTTTTATTCCAATGTTAATTATATGCTTATTTTCTAGTACGGCGGCGGTTCAAGTGTAGGCGGTGTGGGTGTGTCAGGCGGTGGGAAAGTGTCTGCTTATTCGCAGCAACAGCAACCGCCTTATGACGCGCAAGATACTTATAAACCTGGTATGTTGAAATTGATATTTTTTGTTTTATGGCATTCAAATGCTTTATAAATAATTTTATAAAGAATAGAAAAAATTCGATCACTCAACGGGACTCGAACCCGCATCCTTTCGCGCCATTCCGGGGCGGATGCCTGACCAATTCGACTCGTGACCCGCCAGAGCAATCGAATTTATTCTATCTTTATATATAAAAATGAATCGCAAAATGTGTTGGTAAGCGCATAACTCGAGAACGGCTGAACCGATTTCGATAATTCTTTTTTTATTATATTCCTTGAAGTACGAGGATGGTTCTTATGTAGATAAAACGTAAACATGTACCACGGGCGAAGCCGGGGCGGACCGCTAGTTCTTTATAAATTTATAAACCTGGTATGTGGATATTTTTATTGTATTGATATGTCTTGTGTTATTTTGGGAAAGATTTTGGGTACAAAGCTCAATGGAATATTAGAATTTAAGTTTTGCACGGCTAAGACCTGTATTCTGGCAAGATGTTCAATATTATAAAAAATTGCATGTTATTTATTTAACTCTTCAAAGGAAAAAACACAATATAGTTTATTTAGCAGATTAATTCGATTATCTATTAAATTAGCGCCCATCGTTTTTTTAATACGAATTTGTGTAGTAACTCAAGCCCGGAACCACAGACACAATAGAAAATCTATTGTGTCTGTGACCGATCGGGCCGCCTGGGGCTCAATGGGTTAAGTAATTTTTATATGTTTATAGTTTATACATTATTTCAATTCAGAGCAATAAAAACGCTACAGTGCATACATTGTTTAATAATTTTAACGAATCAATAAATATTCAATAATCAATAAAAACAAACTATTCGCAAAGAAATAAAATACACAAATAATGTAATTTCAAAGATTGCTTTTAAGCAATAAGGCCGCCTTGTAGTACGTATGTGCCGTGTGTTTTCATTGTATCTTAATTGTAATTATAGAATAGCTTATTTATGTTTGGTATATTATGTATAATAAAGAATAAATAAATAAATAATTTCCTGCAATTGCAGGCGGTCCGTACACGGGCACGGCGACGAAATCAGCGGGCGCCGCGACGGCAGATCTCAGTAACGCGATGTACGGCAAACCGCATGTCGCGCTCAACAAGGTTAACGTGAGTATGAACATTGAGCGAACTTACAGTTTACACTATAACACAGAATACGTCATAATAGTAGCTATAGTCTGTCCACTATAAGAATTGCTTTTTGACAGCTCGACGGGTGATACCAGAAGTGATGTCTAAAATATTATCGATTGTGATACCATTTCAATTATAAATTCAAAATATTATCATAAATCGAATTAGGTACGTAAATAATAATTACAACGTAAACGTACTAATAAGATATGTGATACTAAGACCACATATCTATGCATTTTATGTTAAAACTAAACTAAACTAATATTTTATTATTTATTGGTTTCTATCTTACAATTTGGTTGTCTTTATGTTTAAATTATATAACTTATTAGAAGAGTTTTTCTGTATCGGATATATTTAACAGAGTATTTCTATCGATTATTATAATCTATCGACCCATCATTGAATAATTCTGTGTAAGTGTGTAGACATCACTAAGTGGGCGGGGCCTGTCCATGAAGTACAATAATTATTTGTATGACATTTTAACATAGACAATGCAATCCTTCATAGGCGTGAAGCTGTCAAAAAGCAAATAATATAATGGACAGAGTATAAACGCTACAGAACGGACACTCTCCGCCTCCCGCCAAAATTAAACACTTACCTCACCCCACACGATCAGGCTATAGATGGTCCGTATTTTTCTACAAGGACGATACGCAACGAAGATTGACAACATTAATCAAATTGACTTAAAGTAATTTAATTATTTTGGATTTGTGATTATCGTTTTTCGTAGAAAATGGTTAGATATTGTGCTGTTTACGGATGTATTTTATCAGAAAAACGTGATTTTTTTTACGCTAATCACAAATGTGCCAACCATAAGCGTTAACACACACATTTGCAGTCTCTATAGAGTGACTGTCAAAACGGTAATTTTGTATGGAGTGTCCGGGGTGTGACTGTAAGTAAAACACATTGCGCGTTACGTACGCAAAATTAAAGAACAAGCAGTCATCGCATTGCCACTCAATTTCTGAGGAAAACAGCGTATGCTTTCTGTAAAGCAAGTGAATTATGCTACTCCCTGTTACACAAATGTCTATGTTTTTATTTCTTTTCGTAACATACACCCATTTGCGTAAATCTTATGGACAGAAACTTAATAAGCGAAACGTTGTACATTACACTTTTTATTTGTTATGAAGAACATCAAGAAAACACAACATATTGTTGGCTATTTATAGATAATGATTATCGATTTAAGTTAAGTATTAGAATGTTTTTATAGTAGAGCAATTAATAGGCAACAGAAATAGGCAACAATAGAGTCATTGTTGCCTATTTCAGTCTGATTGACATAATTATGTTTCAAGTCCGTATCGATTAATTCATTTTAATAGATGTTTTAAAGCAGGTCACCTCTCTACGAAGATAAAATTGATAGATGCCAAATGTTGCCTATTAAATTGGCTCCACTATAATTATTGTCGAATTCCATTTGTCTTTTGATGGTCGAAGTCACCCAAGATGCCCAATGTAGAGGATATAACCAGCCCGTTTAGTCCTAAAATCCAGCTGGAGTCGTCATACTTTATTTAATAACTAGCTTTCTTTATATAATAAATCTTAATATATATAAATCTCGTGTCACAATGTTTGTCCTCAATGGACTCCTAAACCACTTAACCGATTATAATAAAATTCGCACACCATGTGTAGTTCGATCCAACTTGAGAGATAGGATAGTTTAAACATGTAGATACCACGGGCAAAGCCGGGGCGGACCACTAGTTATATACTAAAATCTTCCTCTTGAATCACTTTATCTATTTAAAATAAATGTGTGCGTGTACTAGTGTACACACGTAAGAAGTGAAACTTCTTTATGGCCTTATTTTTCAAAAAATAATTTACTATATGCAACTTTACAGAATACGTCGAATCACGCGTGGTAGGGATAAGAAAAAGATGGCGCGCAACGGAAAAATGTTACACTAAATTTTTTTCCAACCCTGATAAAGAAGTTTCACTTACACTCAGTTTCACTTCTTTAAGATTTCAATAGAAAATCTATTGTGTCTGGGACCGATCGGGCCGCTTGGGGCTCCATGGGTTAAAGATTTAAGCATACATAGGGACAGAGAAAGCGACTCTGTTTTATACTATGTAGTGATATGTATTTGTACATGTGATTGCAGAGCTACGAGAAGGCCGGGTTCCACAGCGGCACGCCGCCGCCGTTCGGCGCCGCC
Source organism: Colias behrii (assembly GCA_029959065.1). Taxonomy (NCBI): domain Eukaryota; kingdom Metazoa; phylum Arthropoda; class Insecta; order Lepidoptera; family Pieridae; genus Colias; species Colias behrii. The sequence goes on from JARWMC010000025.1 coordinate 1,505,369, forward strand.
TCGCACCTGTACATCCCCGCGCCGCCGCACCACCACCCGCACCACCACCCGCAGCACCAGGTGCCACCCAACACCACACCACCACACGCGACACGACACACACACGATACGATACGGTATAGCACACGACACAGCACACGACACAGCACACGATATAGCACACGACATGCGACACGATACGATATAGCACGCGACACAGCACACGACACAGCACACGACATAGCACACGACACACCACACGATACGGTACGATATAGCACACGACACAGCACACGATACGGTACGATATAGCACACGACATGCAACACGATAATAGTAGTAAGGGACACGACACGATATACATGACATGATGCGATAAGATATTAGACGCACGATAATAGACATGCGACAGTAGACACACGACATGCGACACGATACGACAACACGATAATAGTAGTAAGGGACACGACACGATATACATGACATGATGCGATAAGATACTAAACACACGATAGTAGACATGCGACAGTAGACACACAGTACATGACACGATATACGACACGATGCGACTTGCGATACGATATACACATAACGTAACACATTACACACGATAGTAGGTGACACGATGCTGCGATACGACATAACGTGCAAGATGTAAAACAATATCATACGTAATACGACACGTGACACGACTCGATATGAGCACACGACGCGACATGCGACACTTGCGATAGGTAAAAGACGTGACACGATACTACGTGACATGCGGCACAACATAATGTAACACAACACCCCACTATACTACGGCATGATGTACACGACAAAATATCACACAACACGTAACATTGCATGACACAGGCAGCTCATCACAACACCAAACTGTCATCACTATTCACACTACTACTACATATTATTCAAAATATACAAATCCAGTAAATTTTACAACATTAAAGAACTAAATAGCAAAGTTACACTTGAAATTACATTTGTCAAAAATTATCCACACTAAGATAAAAATCTTGACGTCCTGAAATACTAAACAAGGACTATATTCAACATCAAATACTGTAAAACAAATATACTTCCCGTTTTGCATGTATGAACTATATACACACACTATATACATATCATACACACTTGAACAGGCATGAACACTTCGTCATAAACATTTTTTTTAATACTTTATAAATGAACCCTCAAAAACGGTTACATAATATGTTACTACTGTTACAATATTAAACGTGGTTAACACGAATATTCAATAAGTAATTTTATTTGTAGAATCATTGCTTTGAACTTAATTTTGTACCAGTACATTTTTTTGTCGTTCATTATTTAATCATAGATCAAACATTACCATCATGTAATTACATTTAGTATTAAAAGTTCATATAATCGAAAAACAATAAAAAATCACACACGCACACAAACATCTAACACATACACATATGCATGTAAAAATAGTGTTTTGTTTTTTTTTATATTTTAATTACAAAAGTTAGAATTTGCTTTCGTTTGTAGATGGATGTACGGGTGAACAGTAGTCATAATAGGCGGGTAAGTTATCTATCAAATATATGTTTATGTTCGCTCACCGTATGTGTATGTTGTTGTGGTTGAAAATCGAATTAATTTTAATAGATTTTAAGCTATTGCATAGCTTCTATCGCGGGCCTTGAGCGCGGGGACCGAATCGTGAAATTCCGTAACGAAAAAACCTCACGCTCCCCACGGGGACGGGCGCGGAGGTGTGGCTTGAAGGCATAGCATGCAATAGCTTTACCGCGGCAGTCCCCGAGTGCCACACGTCTTTTTTTAATTATATTTCAAAGATTTTGGTGTCTCAATATGGGAAATTATTTTGAGAAGTGTGCAGTTTTGGTAAAGCACAATTAGAGCAATTATGATAATTATGATGAGCTTAAATATTCTGGTGTTTATCAATTGTATCTATTTAAGTGAGGTTTCTTTTGAACCTAAATAAAAGAAATCGTGCTATAATTTTGATTAAAACTTACTAAACCTCGAGTTTTTAACCACAACAAAACCCATATTATTTATATATCTGCACTGTGTTCGCTATATACGTTTTATATGTGTATTTTATTATATTATATCTCTATAAAAAATGTTACCCGCCTTGGTCAGTAATGCACGTTTAATCATATATTTATTTAATATTATGTATTTTTGCTAAACTCATGTGATATTTTACGTTGTTGTGCTTTACTAACATGAAACCTGTTAGAATAAAATAGTTTAATTGATTTTAAGATTAATTTTTGGATTTTGATTTTTAAAATTATCTGTTGGTGTCTTTTTACTAAAATAGGTGTGTTAAAATATAATTATTGATAACAAAGAAAGTATTGATATATTGTTCTATTTTTTTTATTTGTGAAATTTTTATACGAGTAATATTGCTAGAGAATTGTGACTGTCAATTTTAATTTTTAATATTAGAATAGCTCTGTATTTCCCCCAATATAATTATAAAACTACTGAATCGATGTAAGAGTTCGTTTATTTATAAAGCCAACTTGAGTGTTACAGCTATATTTTTATATCTCGGGTTCAACTAGTTAGTATATTATAACAAGCTTTCCGTTCGTGTTGTCTTAAAATAATAATACACTAAAATCTTTCCTTTGAATGACTATCTTACATTTTTTTAAAGAAAGTTTAAAAGCGAGTCAGGCTCACAACACTGAGGATTCCGAACAGTAAAAGCCATTTTTTCATAGTATATATGGACCGCCTCCTCGGTACAGTGGTTGACGCGTGAGCGTAGAACCGAGCGGTCCCGGGTTCGATTCCCGGTGGAGACGAAGAAAAAAAATGTCTCGGTCTGGCAGGACACAGAAGGCTAATCACCTACTTGTTCCTAAAGAAAATCGATCAGTGAAACAGATGTATATGTATGTATATGTACACTAGGGGACACGGGACTATACTTTTCATAGTATACTAGCGGTCCGCCCCGGCTTCGCCCGTGGTACCTACATGTTTAAACTATCCTATCTCACAAGTTGGATCGAACTGCACATGGTGTGCGAATTTTATTATAATCGGTTAAGTGGTTTAGGAGTCCATTGAGGACAAACATTGTGACACGAGATTTATATATATTAAGATAATATAATAATAATGTGTGCAGGAGAGCGGAGCGGGCGGTCGCGCGGCGGGCGGCAAGGCGGGCGGCAGCAAGCCGGCCTACTCGCAGTCCTACTGGGCGCCCAACTAGTGCGGTACCTACTTTATCTTATTTATCTATACTAATATTATAAAGAGGAAAGGTTTGTATGTATGTATGTATGTATGGTTTTCACGCATAAACTACTGGACCGATTTTGATGAAATTTGGCACAGATAATCTTTAGACCCTGAGAAAGAACATAGGCTACCTTTTATTGCGAAATATGTACCACGGGCGAAGCCGGGGCGGACCGCTAGTAATATATAAAACTCAAAGGTGACTGATATAGTGATCTATCAACGCACAGCCCAAACCACTGGACGTATCGGGCTGAAATTTGACATGCAGGTAGATGTTAGGACGTAGGCATCCGCTAAGAAAGGATTTCCCGGAATTCTTGCGGGAACGGGGAAAAACGGGGATGCACGTACAAAGTCGTGGGCGGAAGTTTCAAATAAAATTCTTCTATTGCTACAGAATTAATTAACGATGTTTGACGACGACAACAAATGTTTATTGTACGATTTAAAAATTCACGTTTTAAAAATTGTACGAAGCAATACAATAGATGAGAAACAATACTACCACGAAATAAGGTTATCTATAACTATCCTTCAATAAATGTTTCATACATCGAATACTTGTAGTTATAATATTTTACGGGCATAACTCGACGTCCGCGTCGAGTGCCCATAGTGTGTGAAAAGAAAAGAAGAGGTGTAGGAACACTCAAAGCTGAAACTACCCAAGCTTAATAACTCAGGCCCCGGAATCACAGACACAATAGAAAATCTATTGTGTCGTGGCCCGATCGGGCCGTTCGGGGCTCAATGGGTTAACGTCGCATTCTTGTAGGAGAAGAAATTCAATGTCTGAGCTGAGTGGCTGGATATCGCCACAATAAGGCGAAAATCGCGGGTTCGAATCCCGCCACGTGATCTCTGATGAATTTTTCAAATATTTAATTTAAAATCTATAAAGCGAAAATTTGAAACAAGTTTTCTTTTCACTGTCTAGTTAAATTGAAAATAGTAAATTTGGCCTTTTTTACTTATTATGAAAATTTTCTTTCAACATTCTCAACTTTTCGTACAATTATTGTCCTAATAAATTATTATTGTTGTCCACAGGAGTTAACAACGGTCATTCGACACTGTATATAGGGCGCCAGCCACACACATCCAGTCAATTGACACGCGTTCACACACACTTGTGTTTACGCGTAACAACAACACTGCGCAACAACAACAATACGTGCCTCGGTGCGCTGTAACAACAACACGAGTGAAATTCAACTCTATGCGCATCGAACAGAATTTATATTTAAACAGGACTGTATAGAACTCGCGGTTTGCACGTATTCGTTTTGTAAATCACTCGGTAAATTGCAATGTTTTCGATACATTTTATTTGCGCTTGTGCGATTTTAATTTGGTGTTTTTTGTATGCGTTTGCGCGCAAACTTGCCGCGGCGTCGCAACGATTTGTAGAGAATTATTTGATATCATGTTGTAAATTGTCTCATGCGTCGCGTTTATTATTTGGCGCGTCGCGGCGTGTATAAAATGTGGTTTGCGCGTGAATGCTGTTTATGACGCGTGTGACGCGTGTTAGTGCGTCACACGCGTCAGCGAGCGTGTGCGCGTAATACAAGTGTTGTTGGACCGGTCCGTTTTGTTACGTAACAGATGCCTTTGTGTATTTAAAAAACTGTATAACTGATATTGTAAAATAAAATGAAAGGAAATTGAATGGAAAATGCTATGTTTATAAAAAAAGTTTTCTTTTAAAATTCCTAGTGTATTAGCGTCGGCGCGTTGCGTTCATATATTTTTTTTTGTCCTACATTAGCGTTGAATCGCGAGATTAGATTAGGTTAGTATTTAATTTCTGATTATGTTAGTGCGCTTGCCCGCCGCGTGTTGCCGCGTGTGGCCGTGCCGCGTGTGGTCGCGTGTTGCCGCGTGTGGGCGGGTGAGCCGCGACGCGCCTGACGTTTTCTCATTTACGCTAAGTCCGCTCCGTTAGGTTACAATTTTTTTATATAAATTAACGGTAGTGCTATGTATATGTTATCTTTATAAAATATGTATATGTGTAAGCGTTTGGTGCGCTATGCGCGCCGAATATTTTGTATTTAGTTGACAGACTTTTTGTAATTACATATAATATTAATTGTATTAAAAAAGTAAAGTGTCGTAGGTGGTTAATTGTAATGTAACATTACCGTAAAATAGTCGAGGTCTTTTTTATTGTGAAGAATGCTGTTGATCTCGCGGGCATTTGAGAGTGAGGGAAATACACATATTGGAACAAGACTATTTCGTTTTATTCATTACCCTTTATCAATGGAAAGTTAGAATACAGAATAATTACATGTTGCAATGAGTAAAATATTTTACGAGAACAATATAAATTGAAAAGTATGATATGACTTGATATTATTATTTATATTATACACTGCTGAACAGATATCGATTTTAATTTCATTAAATCTTTTATAATAATGCAAGAAATGAAATATACTCAATAAAACACAATATGTATACAAAAACATTTATTTATGCAACAGGAATGTAAAACACTGCATTTCCAAACCTTTAACAACCCAACTAGTCACCATAAATCACTAGCACTTTAAATCTTAAACATAGTCAATTTAAATACACTTATATATAAGTGCAAAAAATAACAAATATAAAGATTAGCCTTACTGATTTAAGTCTTAAGACAAAAATATTCAAAAAATAAGGCACAAATCGTCTGGAATGATTCCTATAATATGGTCTAAATATTATATTATTATAAATGTATAGCGGCGGCCGCGTCTACAATCCAATAGACTGATCCGTGTGTTGGTTTCACCTGTGCGGCCGGTAAATCTTCCTTGTCTTTTAGTATTCTCTGGAAATAAAGATTCAATATTAGCTGATTTCATAGGATTCTGAGATTGGAGTTAAAACAAAAGGTCGTTGGTTTTTAGATCTGGATGACAAGATGGCTAAAATACTTTATAATATAATAGTTGACTGAAAGAACAAGTTTGATCAAAATCGGTAAAAATTAAAATATTAAATAGGGAAACAATTTTCAGCAATAAAATATAAAAATTCTACACATATGACATACATTTATTTTGGATTGCTTAGGCTAAATTACTCACTGCCTGTAAATAGAGATATCATTTTTTTCAATAATTATTTTCATTACTACATCAAGCCAATACTTACTTTAACCATATCAGCTTTCCCCGCACCACTCACTGCATAAATACAATTCCTGGCATTATTAATAACAGGGTAAGTTAGCGTAATTCTGGCTGGCGGGGGTTTCGGTGAATCAATTATAGACGCTACTTTCAAAGTAGTTTCGTTTAGTAGGGGATGGTTTGGGAATAGAGAACATGTGTGACCATCGGGACCCATTCCTAGGAGTAGCAAGTCAAATTGATAGTTTTCACTGTTGAATGCGCTTGTCAGTTTCTCAGTGTAGTCTTTGGCTGCTTCTTCAGCTGAAATAATAAGATGTGTATGTAATAAGGTTTGTATGTATATATGTAGTATATTATTGTTTCAAATGAAGACTTAAAATGATTTCACATAAGACTTGTTCAGTTAATAATGTTTTATGCTAGTATAGAAAAAGACCACTTTTTCTATCATATAATATCTTATTCATCCTCAAAAGCAAAGCTTGTATCTTATATTATAAAACTTAATGTGGTCATTAGTAGTGTGGGATTTCCCATTAGTTTTGTTTTCTTTTTTTATCTGTGTCTTGTTTACAGTAATCACAACAGAAAAATATTCAATTTGGTGCAGTTGTTCAAAACTAAGTGTAACTTAGTGTGCAGATAGATTTATTTTATTTATTTGTATCCAATAAGATTGCATTTCAATTCTTACCACTAACACCCTGTTTAATAGTAATAAATTGACTTTCATTTAACATAGTTTTTGGAATCAATCTTCTTTTATATACTCCAAAGGTGGAATCTTCACTATCCTCTGGTACAACTCTTTCATCACAAAATGCTAGCACCCATTTGGACCAATCTGTGTTCACATGGGGGAGTCCTTCACATAAATATTTCAAGACTGAACCACCTAAAATAGAAAATTGTTTATGAAATATACTTTCTGTTACTGTTAAAAATATTGTAAAACGTTGAACTGAAGTTTTCTTATTAGTAGGTAGGTAATCAACGTTGCATTTTACTTTTTAACGTGACTCATTTTTTAATTAATTCTTAATTTATGCACATGATATTTTAGGTAGCATGCATTATATAATAGCTAATGTGTAACGATGAAATTTTCTATGAAATTAAAAATGTGGTGTAAGTGGTAATTTAGTTATTTTTTTACTTTACCGGATAAGCCGACGAAAAACTTTCCGCGATTATGAATAGCGTCATTTGAAATTTTCTCTACATAAGAGGATAGTTTCTTAATGATTTCTTGTTCATTTGCAACTTTGATAGTCGTCATGCTTGAAACTCTAGTACTCAAAAATATGAAATAAACAAAAATAATTGCACTGTAAAGTTACAGAACTTCATCAAGACTTCAAGAGGTTATTTCAATGTCAAATTTACACAAGTTTAATGTCATTGTCATTTTCAATATAAAAACTGTCAAGATAATGGATAAAAATTGGATATTTTTTTATATCGACATGACTTCATATTTTTTTAGTTTAAATTACTGCAATTATTTTGCTCTCCTGTCATTGTCTCATATTTGAACATTGCTTTAGACCTTGATTGGTTCCTTTAGACCATACTAAAGGAACCTTTGTAATTTTGTAATAATGATAATATAGAGTATTTCAAATATGAGACTAGATAAATAAACCTATTAGATCTCTAGAAAGATGATAATAAATAAAACAAGCAATCAAACAGCAATACATTAATTATTAGTAAAATGAAGGAGATTTTTAACTATGGAAAATAATTTTAAATAATTATTAATCATTACCAAACACTCCATAATGCATTCCTTATTTGGTTGCTTGCTATTTCCCATTTAAGAATATCGCACTTAATACCCATAACCATTGAGATATACATATGGAGACGACACCGCCTACATCACTTATGTTCCGCTCAACATACGCCATATGGCGTAACTGCACGCTCATTTTTTATTTGTTTTAAAGTGAAACGCATCAAATATGCCTTCGTGTGTGTTACGATATTGCACAAATAATACAAATAATACGGAAAAGTGCAAAGGAATAACTTTCATCGGTAAGTACCTAACTAGATAATAATTTTTAAAACTTAGTTAGAGCAAAAAAATGGCGCACAGATTTTGTTAATGATTTTGATTTGAACTTATATGAAAAAAGAACCTTAGTCATTGCTAGGATGTTAAATTTAATTTATGTTTTTGATAGTTTTAAAAATTTGTATGCCTCTTCTTAAGTGCTTTAGGCAGCTGCATTTTTTCTAATTAACAAAAATAAACATTTGTCAGAAGTGGGATTCGAACCCACGCCCACAGAAGTGGACTGCGACCTGAACGCAGCGCCTTAGACCGCTCGGCCATCCTGACTTGTGATATTGGTTCAAAATTTATTATAGCATTGTCTCTTTTGTAAATTGTCTAACTACCTCTGTTTATTCAACTTTGCAAAATTACACTAACTATCGAGTTAGTGTAATTTTGCAAAGTTGAATAAAATAAATTTAACACAATTATTAAGCTAAAATCAAAAATTAATTTTTAATATGATTTGTGACTATTACCTATATTTTAGTATAATATTGGATACTAACAACATTTTTATATTTATTTATGTTGCATACATTTTTATAATGAATTGTATAATCATTCATTTTAACCGTTTAATTCTTATCAGGTACCTAACTGTCAGGAGTAAGCCTCGATGTTTTTAGGGTTCCGTACCTCAAAAGGAAAAAACGGAACCCTTATAGGATCACTTTGTTGTCCGTCCGTCCGTCCGTCTGTCAAGACCCTTTTTCTCAGGAACGCGTGGAGGTATGAAGCTGAAATTTATATCAATTACTCAGGTCTACTGTCCCTTGAAGCTGTGAAAAAATCAAACTTCTAAGCCAACGCAATCAAAAGATACAGCCGTTTATGCCGCAAATTTTCGACACTTGCAAGGGAATCAAAACCTACAGGGTGCTTCCCGTGAACTCAGAATCTTGAAATTTGGTACGAAGCAACGTCTTATAGCATAGATAAAGGAAAAATTACGAAAACCATAAATTTTTAGTTACATCACATAATATATTTTTTTTTAATAATTTTAAACTTACTACCCATTTCCTCATAAACGCGTAGAGGTATTAAATTTAAATTCATACCAAATACTCAGGTCTATAATACCTTTAAGCTGTAACAAAATCAAACTTCTATGTCAACGCAATCAAAAGAAACAGCAATTTAAGCTGCATATTTTGAAACTCGCAAGTACTCGCAAGGGAATCAAAACCTAAAGGGTACTTCCAGTCGACCTAGAATCTTGAAATTTGGCATGAAGCAACGTTTTATAGCACACATAAAGGAAAAATTCCTAAAACCTTAAATTTTACGGAACCCTCGGTGCGCGAGTCCGACTCGCACTTCGCCGGTTTTTTTTTTAAAGTTTTTAATTGTGATTATTGAATTATGGTAAAGCATAGAATTTAAATTTAAGTAAATTTCGAGTAAATGTAATGTAATTTAAGTAAATTTCGAATAAATAAATGTACTATACAAATTATCTTAATTTTTATTTGTCACTGCAAAAAAAAACTAATAAAAATATTTATGTTTATAATTGAAACTAGAACATAACATAATATTATATATATTGAAACTAGTTAATTTTTGTGTTAATAAAAAGGTTAACATTAAAAGAGAAGATAAAAACTTGAAAAGGTTTAGAAAAATTCCTTAAATAAAATCGAATTAAAGAAAATTCAGCCTCCAGCTATTGAACGCTAGATGGCGTATATAATAATTGCCTCATTGCTCAGTAGATGGCGCTCAGCAGTAAAGCATCTGAGCATATTGATAATTGCGCTACACTTACAAGAGAGACGTCTATAAATTGTAGAGATTTCACAGTTTGTGAATGCTAAGTTTTGTAAATTTGTTTATAAACATTTCAGGAATGTTAATTAAAAAATTGATAATGGAATTAGGAAGTATGCAGTTAGAGTTACTTACAAAACATAAACAAAATCCATACATAACGTGTAATTTGTTACAACGTAACGTGTAATAAAGCATAACTCTTCGAGTGAAAGTACTTACTGCATATAAGATAAGTGCGACCGCCACAGCGCGGTTGTTGACCGTCAAAAGTATTTGCGGATGACTTAACTGGCGTAATATTAGTTATATCAATGCAGTGTGTGCTTTTACACGATTGTAGAGATGTAGACATTGTCATGCATTCGCTACATTTGTATGGAAATTTCGGAACGTTCTTGTCATGGTTAGATTTGTGTAGGTAGTTAATGTGTGCGAGTACAAAAGAGAGTGTAGGTACATGGTTAAGCCTAATACGAATAATTATTCTTAATTCTATTAGTTCATGTAAAAATTCGATAGAGGGCAGCTATGGCAAGAATACAATGACGTCATAATATTGTGATTAAAACATATTGTGGTCATTGACGAAAAAACTTTTTTATGGAACTCTAGTTTCGTAAGTCCGAATTTTACTTTACTGATTTTTTAAATTTTTATTTTTAGTACCTACATATTGATAGCGATGAATTGTAATCTTATATATAAAAATGAATCGCAAAATGTGTTGGTAAGCGCATAACTCGAGAACGGCTGAACCGATTTCGATAATTCTTTTTTTATTATATTCCTTGAAGTACGAGGATGGTTCTTATGTAGAGAAAACGTAAACATGTACCACGGGCGAAGCCGGGGCGGACCGCTAGTTAGTTATAGAAGTATGTAAGGATTCTTGATGTTCGCTTGAACAGTTTACAAAGAGCAGGTACTAGTTCTATTTTAATGTATTAGTCAACTACTGTTATCAAAAATTTATCTGGCTGTCGCGTATTGTATGACGTAATTTGGTAAAATGATATGCTTTATTTACAGTTCACAAAATATATGACTCGTTAGCTCAGCGGTGAGAGCATCCAATTTACAATTAAAAATTTAATGAGGAGGTCGGAGGTTCAAGTCCTTCACGAGTCGGCTTTTTTGATACCAAAATTTACTTGACATGACGTGTAATTTTTTTTGTAAATATAATAGTAGTCTTAATGTAGATTTATTTGGATGTTAGACTATTTACTTTAAAATAGTCTATTTTTTGTTACTTTTTTTATTTATCTTACACACCTACATAATACTTGTTCCTAGAGCCTAGAGCAAACAATTTCTCAAGCATTTTATTAGGCAAATATTTGAAGTTCTTTGATAAGATTGAATAATATGAAATATAAATAACTATGTACTGAAAAAAAAAGTAAAAACGTAAGGTGATCGTAGACGTCTGCCACTTAGTCTGCCCCATGCTTCACCTGTGTTATATTTATATTTACATTTACTTAAATTATTTATTTTACTCAGACAAATTAAATATAATATATTTGTTATCAATCATTGCTCAAAGACATGTAGAAATATATGAACTCCTAATAATAATTATGTTATTTAAAGTAGATAGGTATGCAGAATGAAGATAACAAAAAAATGATTAGTCATGGTGGTTAGTCTTCGCGTCGATATTTTGGAATTACTTAAATGTTTTAACTTTTATCTGGACACAAAAAATATGTAAGTATACATATAGTACTAGCAACTCGCCCGGTCTTCGCACGGGTGCATTACTGATACTAAATATACACTACAGCCGGCCGGCACCCACCGCAAACGTTGCGTCCCGCAATTCTAAAATCTGTAATATCTTTGAAAATATTCATTTAAATCATATGCTGTAAATGGCTGTATAGAATCGGTATGAGACCTAATTGTTCGGACTTTTTGCATTCAGAAATGGTAATTTTCTCTAAAATCTTAGGATTTTCAGTTGTTCAATCTATGTTTTTCAGACTTCTATACAAAAGTACTTACTTTAACTAAAGTTCTAGACTCAGTAGAATCTATTATAAAATCTTAATCAATAAACAAATCAACATTGTCATATCGATAGTTTATCCAAACCTTTTCTGCCTTGCCAACTTTTCAGCTGCTCTAGCTTAGTCCCACGACCATTCGTGACAATTTGTTAATATATTGTAAGCAATAAATTATAATAGCCATATCCTATAAACTATAAGCACAATCGATAGCAGAAAGTTCTCGAAAGTGGGTCAAGATCAACCGCTACATATGTGTTAATGCACATGGTCTTACAGGACTGGCTAATTGTCAGCTTTTTGTAATGTCAACTGCTTTTGTGGAACTAGAATGTATGTTATGTCATATGTGCTTTATTTTTTGGTGTTCCGTAGTTTTTTTTAATTTACATGTGTGGAGAGTTCGAGAAATGGGTGCAGTAAACAAAAATCATAATATCAAGTTAATTTACTTATTAACACGTTTTTCAGGTCGCAACTGTTCCAATTGATGAGGGAAAACCTGAAAACATTCAGCATCTGTGCAACGAAGACAATAATAACAATATTTCATACATAGAGATTAGAGTGTGGAACAAATATTCACTAAAATTCATATACAAATATATTAAGAAAATATTTTATTCGGTTTGCAATCGTGAAAATATTAAATAACCATAAATGAAAATAAGAGAATAGACAATTTGTAATACATTACACTTACTGCTACACCTTACAATGTAAAGTATTTAACGTATAGGATTTCTGAAGATGTTGAATCTGAACTTCAGCCATTATGTTTTATCTGTAGTCAATTTCAGATAGAAGATATTCTCTAAAAATTTTAATAATAATTGCTATCTCTACTCACTGACGCTTCATAGAAAGCAAAGAGCATCTGAGCATGTAAGAAATATAGAGACGAAGAAGCTCAAGTTCACTTCATCTTAAATTGCATAAACATTACTCGCATGGCTTATCCATTAATTACAGGAATTTAAACACAGTGACACAAAATGAGATATATCTCTTTAAATTTTTCTCTACCTACATAATTGCTATTTAAAAATAATGATAATTTTTCCATAAACGATATATCATAACGTACCCCGCAGGCAAGGCCTTGTCAAGTGGTAAGCAAGTGATCGCGACCTCAGAGCTGACCTTTAGACGGTAGCTTTAGCAAGTTTTTTGAAGTACTCTTAAGTTCACACATGCATGAACGTAAAATAAAAGCAATAAAAATTTATATTTTTATCGAGTCACATGATTGTAAACAGATTTATATGAAACTAGCTGCGCTCCACAGTTTCACCCGCGTGGCTCCGCTCCTGTTGGTCTTAGCGTGATGATATACAGCCTTCCTGAATACACATGAATGGGCTATCTAACACTGTAATAATTTTTCAAATCAGTAGTTCCTGAGATTAGCGCGTTCAAACAATCAAACAAACTCTTCAGCTTTATAATATTAGTATAGATAATTTGTGTTCCAAACAGTGGTAATGTCACGGGTCACCAGCAATGAAATTCAGCAAGTTATAAGGTCAGGGTTAGGTTAGGATCCTAATTATAATTTATTTCAGGAGCAGGAAGAGGTAATAATTCACCACAAGTTGCTGCTGAAGCGCGCGCGGCACTCGACGGCAAGCTTTTTGTAACGAAAGGATTTTTAACAGAACAATATTGATGGTCATAGAGCATTCAATCACTGCCTATGAATTTCCCAACAGAAACTAGAAATTTCAGCTTCCGTTTTGTGCAAGAAATCGCTTAGGCGATGAGGCATCGTATACTTACAATTAAGACATGAGTAGCTTTGTCTAAAACTTAATCTATACTAATATTAAATTAATATAATAATATTAAATTTTGAAACCGCGGAGCGCTGCTAGTAAATTATATACTAAAACCTTCCTCTAATAAAAAAAATCGCAACAAAATCTGTTGCGTAGTTTTAAAGATTTAAGCATAAATACACAATACATATTACATAGGGACGGAGAAAGCGACTTTATTTTATACTAGCGGTCCGCCCCGGCTTCGCCCGTGGTACATATTTCGCAATAAAAGGTAGCCTATGTTCTTTCTCAGGGTCTAAAGATTATCTGTGCCAAATTTCATCAAAATCGGTCCAGTAGTTTATGCGTGAAAACCATACATACATACATACAAACCTTTCCTCTTTATAATATTATAGTATATAGTATAGACTACAGGTAAATTAGCTTGGAGAAATTTTTGCATATGTAGTGGTGTGTATATTACTCAGATCTTAGAGCGCGTTTCCACTATATCGTTCTGGCCTATACAAAAATGTTTCGATATCCTAACATTACTATTTAATTTTATACTTATTCCTAGCAACACTTTTGTTTTCAATAAAAACAAGTTTTTATTTGAAAGAATATGGTTTTGACTTTATAAAAAAAAATATATCATTCAATTTCACGTCCTAGAGCAAACGACAAGACGACTACCGTGAAACAATAAAATATCGTGTCCATAATAATTTGTTTCATAATTAATATTTGACCATAATAATTACGAAACAAAACAAATAAATAAATCGTCACTTGATAGTGGAAAGTGGAAACACGCACAAAAACAGAATAAACCAGTTTACGCTGTCCGCAGGTGCCACGTGCAGTCGTTTGGTACCGTTAGAACATAAAGCACACATTTCATTCAAAAATTATAATTATTACGTATAGACCGGGAGATATTGACACAAAATTTCGAGTCATTTGTAACAGGATGGCGGTTCTACAGGGGTCTTAGTACGCAATGACAAAAAGAAAAACGATGGTGTGAACACTGGTACCGGCGGCTTAGTCGCGTGGGCGTTAGTCGAACTCGTCGGAAAAATAGCGAAGTCAAACAATTTGTAACACAAAAATTTTAGAATTTACCGATAGCCCATAAAAAAGAAGTAGGCGGTAGTGTCATGCCATACTTTTCCGGTGTGACTTACAGCCCGCCATACCGACGCGAATGTGTTGATTTAAAAAAAACAATTCAACCATTTGTACCAGGCTAACTTTTGCACAGGTAACCATCGTCGTGCAGCCATTTACGAAAATCGCCATGCCATACTTTTCGGACGATTCCAAATGGTCGCCATACCGCCGAAAAACTGCAAAAATTTTTTTTTTCGCCAAACTTTTTGTACCAGTATTGCATTTGGATTTTTGGAGAGTATTTGATAAAATGTGACCATTATTATATTTACCATACTTCTAGTAGGGGGAAAAAGTGCTGCCATACTTGAAAAATTAATTTAGTATTAATTTATATAAGTGAAGATTTCCACCACCTAGATCTTTGAAATTTTGTATTTATATTCGTTGAACATCAAACTTACAGGAAAAATTAGTGCCATACTGTTACTAATCGTTCAAAATACGAATAAAATCTTACAATAAAAAAAAATCTTATACACATTCGCCACCTCCCACAGGTATGACATTATCACACTTCTATTAATTATAATCATTCAGGAGTTGTTGAAAAAAAAATTTAGGGTGGTAAATGGTTCGGCGAAAAAAAAAATTTGCAGATTTTCGGCGGTATGGCGACCATTTGGAATCGTCCGAAAAGTATGGCATGGCGATTTTCGTAAATGGCTGCACGACGATGGTTACCTGTGCAAAAGTTAGCCTGGTACAAATGGTTGAATTGTTTTTTTTTTAAATCAACACATTCGCGTCGGTATGGCGGGCTGTAAGTCACACCGGAAAAGTATGGCATGACACTACCGCCTACTTCTTTTTTATGGGCTATCGGTAAATTCTAAAATTTTTGTGTAACAAATTGTTTGACTTCGCTATTTTTCCGACGAGTTCGACTAACGCCCACGCGACTAAGCCGCCGGTACCAGCATTCACACCATCGTTTTTCTTTTTGTCATTGCGTACTAAGACCCCTGTAGAACCGCCATCCTGTTACAAATGGCTCGAAATTTTGTGTCAATATCTCCCGGTCTAGTAGTTTAATTGTTAAATTTTGTATTTGTTGATTGTTGTTATTATTTGTATTGTTATAATATTTGTTGAAGTGTTTAATTTGTGTGTAAGTGTTGTAACTTTATATTGTTAATTCAAAATGGCTCCAGTGTTAAAACATGGTCGAGGCAAGCCTTTGACTTCTCAAACTAAAGAATTAAACTTTAAATGTCGTTTCTTTTTCAGGTTAGTAAATTTTTCATTTTAGTAACATTGTTAATGTAAAAGTTATACGTATGTTAAATGTGCAAATATTAAAATAAAGTCTCATCTTTTTCAGAGGAGAAACACATATAGTTTAATTTAAAATCCCTTATATATATAAAACGCTCTACAAAATCCCTTCAGTCAGCTTTTCACGTTCGAGCTTTTTTCATATTTATTTAATTAGTTCAATTGAGATTTTTCTTTTGATTATACCTTGGATTATACACATAAAATAAATTTTCTATATCAGTTTATAATGATAAACGATACGAGTTAACAAAATTTGTTAATTGATAAATCGTTCCTGAAAGGTGTCGGTTGAGAATTAATCAAAATTAATAATAAATCAAAACGATGTTAAGCCAAATATATTGCAGCAAGCGTCCTCCACGCCCACTCTTAATGAATAATAATTAAAACAATAAGCAGCGAAGGATAAATGATTGATGTATCTACATTTTGAAAGTATGTGTATAGAATAGACTACATACTATATCGTGGTTCCCGTCCGACTAGGGCCCTTCCGGCCTCCTCCACTCAAGCGACAGCCCAAGCCGAGGTTCGAGATCCCCGTCAAAGGGGGACGCCCTTGAACCTTCAGTTCACCCACGCGTCCTCGTTAAAATGTAGTATAGCCCTTCTGGCTAACATTGAGAATCACCACACAAAAAAAAAATATATCGTTGTTATTAAATTTTCACTTATTTCATATTAAGTTATTCACGTCAAAGAAACAGAGATTCAAAATTAGAAAGAAACACACATTATTGTACAGACTGCAGGTAAGTTTTATAAGTAGTACCAAAGACTAATAATAATATACTACGTATGTAGTACCAACTTTTTGGGATAGATTAAAATACGATACAACTCTTTGTAAGGTGTTTTTTCAAGAAATGGACGTTCTGTGACTGTACCAACCTGTAGCTTTTGAAATAGATTTATTATTAGAAGTGAAAAGAGCAGAGTAGAAATATAGAATTCTTGGCAGAGTAGAAATGTCTTCAGATAGGACACACGGCAGATATATTTTTACTGAGATTGAACTATGAGCGACTAGGTTGAACTGGTACTAAAAAGGTACTCATAAAGCCCTTAAAAGGTAGTTGCAGTTGATTTACAAGTGCAGGTAATAACTAGTATTTGATATAAATAGTTTATCCGGTATGTGGGCGGGTAGGGTCAGCACACACGGAGCTCATACGCAACGCGCCGCGGCCGCGCCCTGCGACACACATTTGATTGGTCTAGCGATAGCAAAAAAAGTTTTTTTTTATAATAAAAAATGGAATGGGTTTGATTTCTATCGATTGAAAATTGAAGTTTATAAACATTTAACTACCAACTGAGATCATAATATTCAGTAAATAAACTGATACCTTAATTTTATACGGGCCTATTCGTCCGAATTAATATTTTCTGTACGTAAATTACTACTAAAACTACTACATTACTCTTAATAATAAATATAGCTAATCCCTGCCATAATATAACAATACATCATTCAGCCTTGTACATGGCGCAAAACGCATCAAGTTCAAACCAATCACACAATAATTGAGTTAATGAAAATTGATGATCAATCTTATTTGCTGACGGTGGGTTGGTAAATAGATGGATGACGGCGATACAGTGACAGCTGCAGCCTTGCCAAACCCGACTGGACCGCTATACCACATTAGATGGATTCGTATGAGCTAAAAGGATTACAAATATCTGTCTGACAGTACATGACATGCTGGTTAATGATTGAATTACCTTTTTATGTTATTTGCATTCTAATTTTGATAAAATTGTATACTTTTTGCATGCACGTCGTACCTTTTGATTTTGTTTTTGGAGCTTTTAAAAGATATTCCTTCTTTGCATTTTTAAGAAGTGTTTATTAATTAATTGTTTAAAATCAGTGCATATTTTGCACTTGATGGAAATTTAAATACGCTTGAATATATCGGATGTTTACATATTATGTAGTCCTTGATGCGCCTGGATTATAATTGTATTTTAAATATAACTTTTGTGTTGACACAGCTCATCAGAGAACGTCGACATGTTTGCCTTCGTTTAAAAATACAATGCTGCCCAAGTATGGCCGAAAACAATTTAATAAGTCCCGCCAAATAAAGATCTCAACTCAGGGTTACTTTTAGATACTAATTAAGCGCATCAATTCAGAGTTCTGTTCAATCATAGCTATTCTTGTAGATCGTGAATCATTTGTACTTATAGTGACATTAACCTACTTTCAGGACATATGGTGATATATCGTGACTTTGCCTTAAGAGGAGCTTGTCTTTATTATTGTAAAACTATAAAAAGTCTTTATTATCTAGTGAAATCTGCTTACACACTTTACTTATTAAAATAACAATTACAACAATAACTCAATTTTATTTCAGGAATCACCATGAATTTGTATATTTTTACTAGCGGTCCGCCCCGGCTTCGCCCGTGGTACATGTTTACGTTTTCTCTACATAAGAACCATCCTCGTACTTCAAGGAATATAATAAAAAAAGAATTATCGAAATCGGTTCAGTCGTTCTCGAGTTATGCGCTTACCAACACATTTTGCGATTCATTTTTATATATAAGATTATAATATTATTAAGTATAATTTGTATATTTTTATTCAATTAAGTATATTAAATTTCAAAGCTTATTTTCTAATCATTCACTTTAATTTCTATCTGAATAAACGAAATATTTAACACCAGTTATTTACCTTACACTAGTAGGTAATTAACAATTCAGTTATCTCATTGCGCTAGGCAGCTATAATGCTGAAAGAAAATGTGCAAGGTGCAACAAACTATATGAATTTTAAAATGTTTTCCTGTTGGAACAACTAGTAAAAATTAAGAAATTGAAATAAATTAAATGCAATTATATGTAATTACATCTGTGTCTATCATGTAAGTACCCACGCGCAGTGTATACGAGCTTTTAAAAAGTTGTGTAGGCCAGTGTAATACTGATGCTTGAGAAGTTGAGTTTGTTTATTTAATAGATTTTGATTAGTTTTTCAAACGCTATTTAGCTATAGTTCAACACATTAAACAGCTAATTTGTACATTTAGAATGATTACAGAAATCAATTCATTATTTCATTATAAAGACCATTACGACAAGTATTTATTAACGCTCGCCTTCATTTACCTTTAATGAAATATAAAAATACGGACATATATATGTGTCTATAGCCCTGACACCATTATCCATATGCCAGGTTCAAGATTATGTTATATGTATTGATTATTTACATTCTTATTTACCATGTATGACTGATATAGCTGATTAAATCATTGTTGATACTTGAATGTGGAGTTAAGAACAATTTTATTAATCGATGGTAAATAATATGATCTCTATGTATGCTGTTAACTGTTTGATTCGTAGCACACAAACACATCTAAACTTATATCATTAAGAGGAAACATTTGTGTTTTTGTTTGTATGTTTGTAATGTTTTCACACAAAATTACTGGATCGATTTCAAAACCTTTATCACCAGCAACATTTTCCTGAGTCATATAAGCTAGATTTTATTCGCTTATCGACGAATGGCTAGTAAAGAAAAAATATATGTTAATTGTAGGCTAATTCTTTTGTAAGGTTGTCTAATATTTTTATAATAATAAATTACAGACTGTGTGTGACTTTTTCATCTTCGTTTATTACTAAAATAAATAAGTAAAACTTACAAGTGGTCTATATTCATTTGAATTCGATACCCATAAAGGCATTATTAAAAATAAATAAAAACGCTGACTTACCGATAAGCTTTTCGTCTCAAGTTCACAGCTTAAATGTCGCTATATATTTTTATAGACACATCGATTTCGCAATGTCGCTCCGACAATAATTTGCATACAATAATACAGCCATAAAGACGTCTGATTAAACACCATTTAATGATTAAATCTACGCTTTTTAATTGTGATTTTGTGATAATTTAAATGGTCTTTATTTTGGTGCAACTATATTCTAAATCAATTATTATTGTTTGAGAGATTTAATTGTTATATAAAGTAGAAGTTATTTTTTTTTAATAAAACAGTATTACAAAATATAAGATAATAGATAAGTTCGGTAATAGTAGTGATGTGAAATCTTTTATGCGAGATGAAAAATAAAAATAATGATTTAATTTTCATAAGTTTGATATTTTGGTAGAGCATATAGCATCTAGACACTACTATACTATATATATTAAGTTCTTTTGGAATAGAGAAATTAGATAATTATTTCACCAATAAAAGCATTATTCCTGATTTACATAAGTTATAACTTTTTTTCAACCTTGGTAGAGCCAGGAGCCAGTTTTGTATAATCAAACGATAAAAAAATCGAATCGTAACCGAATCGATAAATGTTTGATGTTAAGTTCGATAACATCAAATACACATTAAAATACGTGTGAACGTTATGTAAGTATTTAGCGAATAATCGGAGCTTTTCAAGTTGATTTATTTCGCGGTAATGTGATTGCTGGCGCGTGTTTCACAACGCACTCGGGTGCACGTGCGTTTCAACATTGTACCGTGTCACCGGCGTATAGTGATGGGCTATCGATAAAAAATATCGATGTTTTAGAATATTGATGATTAAATGTGATTATTATTGTGAAGGTACTGAACGACTTTCTTTTACATATCTATAATATTTAGACAAGATTTTAATAATTTTTATTCATCATAATATAGTTTGATTTTAACTTGAATGGATTGGGTAATTTCGTGTTCGGTGTAAAAACAAAAAGTGTCTCATCGATATAAAATATTACTTTGCGCATTCGAGAAATAAATAGCTTATGTTACTCAGTTAAGATGTAGCTTTCCCATAGCGAAAAAACTATTCATATTACTCAAATAGTTCTTGAGTCAAATCATAACAAACAAAGTAGTCTCTTGTAAAATAATTGTAATAATATTTATTATTCTATTCATCGACATGTCACATCACTAGCAGCGTTGGGCGCGGTCGACACATGCACATACACATGTAGTACCGTCAGAATATTACGAAATAAGCTAATTTTATTTGCACATTTATAAAGTGTTAATAACGAGTTTATAAACAATTATATCTTATTTATCGCCAATCTTATGCTGTATATCTTAAATAAATATTACACCATTTTTCAAAATTATTTAGCCCACTTTTTTAATGTTCGATCGGCGTCTGTTTGTCTGCAGCAGGGCTATCAATTTTTTATGTAGATTCCTGTGATTAAATCTTATTTCTGTAGCTGTGTGTATATTTTAGACCCTTTTTAATTTGAATTAGTATTATTAATCTAAATTATTTCTTCGATCAATACCGTAATTACATCTACAAAGCTTTTCATTTAAGTCACGTTTATTTCTGAAACTAAATTTGATTAGGTTAAGTTGCATGTAGTAAAATAAATAGTAAATAATAGTAAATTATTCAATTCGAAAATATTACATAATATCACCTAATTAGACCAGTGCCGATAATTTTTTAAACAAAAAAAAATCGCAGTAGGATGAAACCCATACTGGATTAGAAAAGGAGGAAAATATGATAAAAATGTAAGGAAAAATAAATTACGGTCAATCCGAGTTCGGGAAGTGGGAGGGAGGGAGCTTTTAAAAGAAAAAAATGGTCTCTCTCGATTTCCGACAAAACTACAAGTCCTACGGAAAAAAGTCCAATGGCAAAGTTGTAGGTAATAAAAGATCTACAAAAAACCAAAAAAACCAAGTTTTTGGTTTTTTATTTTTATCTACTTCAAAATTTATTTTTTTTTCTACGAAATTTGGTGGAAACTTACTTTATTATGTCCCAAATACACTGTAATTTATTTGATTGAAAATATTTATTTTTTCGCCTTATTTTGAATTAATACCAAAAAAGCAACCTAATTTTCAATCGAAAACTCACCCGTCAAATGATATGATCTTTTTGCAAAAACTTGGGGAGCCTTTTGTTCATTGAAATCTCTACTTTCATATGGTGTAAAAAAATAAACATTACCATAGTAAATGTTCTCAGGAAATGCATACAAACAGTGTGACAATGAGCTATTACTAAATCAGGCAAATTTCTCAAACTACCTGAAATGTTTTTATCGACATCATTTTGCTTTTGAATATGCTGTAAAATATTATACATACTTAGAACAGATAAATTTTTTTATTTTGAAATATTACCGAAAAGCCGATACAAGAGAAGATATAGAGTTCGAGAAGTGTGCGATTTTTTTTTCACTTGTTATTATTTTTAAAGGCTTCTACCCTGGTCTAAATAACGAAAATAGTCATATACCTAAATATATTAATATTTCTTTATCTTATAATAAAAATTTCTACATACTGTTTCACTGTTCTAATACATGTACGTACACTACACATAGCACACACTATTAAACTAGGTATATATGTTATGCGAATATAAATTTGGTTGCTAACCGTACGCAATAGTAATGTATCGGTGGAGATAAATTGTAACATTCAGGAGCTATTGCCAATATCTAGATCTGATCTAACATGTAACTGCTACATGTAATGTGCCTGTTATTTTGGATAATAGGAAATATTCCTGTTATTATTATAAAGGATACAATTTTGACGTAATTTTATTGGACAAATGCATAGCGCTAAGTCATAGATCTATTCTAGCATGTAAAGATGATACTATGATTTGATGAAGAGTGGAAGAATAAATGGTGAAACTATGTTATGCTTATGACGATTCAAAAGTTTTTCTGAAAGAAGTCTAATTGAATAAATGAGATGTTTGAGTTTCAGTTTTGTGTTTGAAAATATTTATTTTTTTGTAATCATTGCTATCATGAAACCATTTCAACTATTGAAAATGTAGAGGTTATTCTGAACTCTTAAGATATATAATAATTTAAAATGTTCAAATTATTTATTTTATAGGTTAGGCTTTTCACACCATGGTAACCCTACACATATGTATTTACGTCAACTTAATTGAAGTTAAATGTATGGAATCAAACTGCGCACAATGCGTGAACTATTTGGGTTAACTGAATGTTAAATAATATATACAATTACAAGCATTCAAATTCAATAACTGTGTATTAAATAATATTATATGCAACAGAATGTATGTTATTAAATTATCTGTTTGTTTTAGCATTAATTAACATCGTATGGGCCGAACTTTGGATTGGTTCATGCCATATATCTTATACTAGCTATATGCCGCGCGGTTTCACCCACATTGCTCCGCTCCTGTTGGTATTAGCGTGATGATATATGGGCTCGATAAATGGGCTATGTAACACCGAAAGAATTTTTCAAATCGGACCAGTCGTTCCTGAGATTAGCGCGTTCAAACAAACAAACAAACTCTTCAGCTTTATAATATTAGTAAAGATTATTCTTAATACTAGCTAAAAGCTTAATACTAGCTAAGTCAGTTTAATGTGTGGTAGAATGAAGGAATGATTTCGAGCCTGTCAATAGACAGGCTCTATTTTTCAATTTTTGTTGAATTTTTGCTTCCTTCTTTACACAGATAATTCATCGTCTTCACCTGTCACCTCAATTTAAAAATATATAGTATATAAAAGCTCCATGCTTTATTCGTCTACGTTCTTCGTTTATCTTTATTTTATTAAAATAAGTTTAAAAGGCGGCGGCAAGTCTAAGCCCTGGTTTGGTGGCTCTTGTAAAGCGGCAGCTCGCGTTAAACAAGAATGCTACCAGGCCTGGGTTGCTGGTTTAGCGTCTAGTGATCCAAATTCTCGAACACTTAAAAAGAAGTTTAACTCTGCCTCAAGAGCCTTTAAAAGAGCGATTGCGAAAGCGAAGTCGGAGTATATTACCAAACTTGGGGAAAAACTAGCCCGCCTTCCTTCTGGAACAAAAGCTTTTTGGGCTCTCGCCAAGGCCGTACAAGGCAACTTCTGTCGCCCATCTCTTCCATCCTTACACATGAAAAATGACCAGCTAGCACACACGGCAAAAGAGAAAGCCGATCTTCTGGGCTCTCTTTTTGCAGATAATTCTACTTTGGAGGACAAGGGTAATCCACCACCTCATATACCGCACTCTAAATGCTCTATGCCGGAAATCCGTTTCACGCAGAGAGCGGTACGTAAAGCCCTTCTTGCTTTAAACGTGAACAAGTCATGCGGTCCGGATGGTATTCCACCGATTGTGCTAAGGATGTGCGCTCCAGAGCTGACTCCGGTGTTAACGCGACTCTTCCGACTCTCGTACTCCACAAGCATTGTCCCGTGCTCCTGGAAAACTTCTTTAGTGCATCCCATTCCCAAAAAAGGCGATCGCTCTGATCCGTCCAATTATAGACCTATTGCTATCACTTCCTTGCTTTCAAAAATAATGGAATCCATTATTAATCGCCAACTTCTTGAGTTCCTAGAGGAGCACCAGCTGATTAGCGATTGCCAGTACGGTTTCCGTAAAGGTCGCTCAGCTGGTGATCTTCTAGCGCTCTTGACACACAAATGGGCGACCGCTATTGAAAGCAAGGGTGAAGCTTTAGCGGTAAGTTTGGACATAGCGAAAGCCTTTGATCGGGTTTGGCACAAGGCACTCCTTTCAAAGCTTCCATCGTACGGGGTTCCCGAGAAATTGTGTCAGTGGGTCTCCAGTTTTCTCACAGAGCGGAGCATTAAAGTCGTTGTCGACGGTTCGTGCTCCGAGTCTAAGCCTGTGAATGCTGGGGTCCCACAAGGCTGCGTTCTTTCTCCAACTCTGTTTCTTCTGCATATCAATGACATGCTACTAACCAGTGGCATTCATTGCTATGCAGACGACAGTACTGTTGACGCGCTTTATACCGGCCGATGCAATATGTCTCGGGATACCACTATTGAGCACCGGAACGAACTTGTGTCTCAAATTGAGAACTCTCTCGAGAAAATCTCGAATTGGGGAAAAGCCAACCTCGTTGAGTTTAACCCTAAAAAGACACAAGTTTGTGCGTTTACCACAAAAAAAACACCCTTCATCATATCTCCATGCTTTCAGGGCATTCCTACCAGAGTCTCAGCTAGTATTAGTATACTTGGTGTCGACATTTCGTGTGATGCCCAGTTTCGTTGTCATCTGGAAGGTAAGGCCAAGTTAGCCTCTCAAAAACTTGGTGTGCTCTGTAGAGCGGGACAGTATTTCACACCCGGCCAACGCCTTCAACTCTATAAGGCACAGGTCAGGCCGCACATGGAATACTGTTCCCATCTCTGGGCCGGTGCACCCAAGTACCAGCTTCTTCCTTTTGACCGAATCCAGCGACGTGCAACACGGTTTGTGGATGATCCTTGTATTACTGATCGGCTGGACTCTTTGGCTCTCCGTAGAGATGTCGCATCTCTCTGCGTTTTTTACCGCATTTTCCACGGTGAATGCTCTGAAGAGCTGTTTGGTACAATACCAGCCGCCGAATTTCACCACCGAAGCGCACGCCACAAGCTCAAATTTCACCCACATCATCTCGATACTTGGCGTTCTTCCACCGTGCGTTTTAGGAGGAACTTCCTACCGCGCACTACTCCTCTGTGGAATGACCTTCCAAATTCGGCATTTCCCAAGGACTATAATTTAGAATGCTTCAAGAAGAGAGCGTATTCCTCCCTCAAAGGCCGGCAACGCAACCACAATACTCCAGAGTCTGTGGTTGTTCATGGGCGGCGCCAATCATCGCTTTCTGTACGGTGACGCGCAAGCTCGTTTGCCGACTTATACATAAAAAAAAAAAAAAAAAAAAAACTATTTAAAGCTACTACATAATATAGGCGGCTGCCTTTTTATGGTGACTACATAATTTGGACGCCAATTAAAAAAAATAATGACATAATTTCTCACATAAATGGTAGTGTAAATGAGACAGTATATCAATAAAAGACATTAAAAAATCAATGGAGTCATACAAAAGCTGTGAATCAACTAAAATATTGCATTGAGTATTCAGATACCATTAAAGGGTATCGATTTATTGATACTGCATGGTTGAAAAGGCCGATGACGTCATTATAAGATTAATGTTCGATTATTTCGGTGTTGAAAAGTTTAAGATTTTTATTTAAAGTTTGTACGTTTTTTCAACATTAACCAAAAAGCTCTAGAAGAATTTACAGGGTCAAAGGAGTATGCATTGATTTATGAAAAAAAGATTTGTATGTGAAACTTCTTTAGGCGCGTTGAGAGTAAAATTTCAAGGTCGTGTCATGGCAATAACGTCACGTAAGGGAGTAAAGCGACGATTTTGGTATCATTAAATCTTGCTAAAGAAGTTTCCCTTCATCAACTATGAAAAATTTCGCCAAGTAAATAATATGTTTCTTTTAAACAAGATTAATTATAACGTTTAAATTGGATTAAAAATGTAGACCGTAGTGTGGACATCTTGGCGCTACTTTAACACGATTATTTTATTCACATGTTAGAACTACCTTCTTGGCTTTGTCTCCTCTGCTATACTATTGTATTTAGGAATGTATGCAATATTAGTTTTTTGCCTCGTTCTACCGAAATTTGGAATCAGCTCCCGCCGGCATTGTTTCCAATGAGTTACGATTTGGGGACCTTCAAGAAAAGAGCGTACACGGTCTACATTATACCTACCTTAAAGGCCGGCAACACACTTGCCGATGTGGGCGACGATGATCATTTAACATCAGATGACTCGTCTGCTCGTTTGCCTGCTCTTCACATAAAAAAATATTATTATGACCAATCGATTTTCCTTTCACAAATAAGGGTATTTAAAGTTACTTATTGCAGTCATAGAAAAGCATACCGCGTCGTCAACTGCTCAATTATGTTTCAGATCATCGTAACAGCACGTTCAAAGTTCCCTCCAACAGATAATATAATACGACAACTACGTATACACAATATAATACAACAGGAAACCAACAACTTTCAGGCCAAAAAAAACAAATAAAGACATACTTAGATAACAATTTGACCGCCTCCTCGGTACAGTG
The DNA here is from genome assembly GCA_029959065.1 of Colias behrii. Classification (NCBI taxonomy): domain Eukaryota; kingdom Metazoa; phylum Arthropoda; class Insecta; order Lepidoptera; family Pieridae; genus Colias; species Colias behrii. Next base: position 1,532,758 of record JARWMC010000025.1, read on the forward strand.
GTTGACGCGTGAGCGTAACACCGAGGGGTCCTGGGTTCGATTCCCGGTGGAGACGAATAAAAAAAAATGTCTTGGTCTGGTAGGACACAGAAGGCTGATCACCTACTTGTCACTAAATAAAATCGATCAGTGAAACAGATGTATAATGCATCTGCCCCTTACCCCACTAGGGGACATGGGACTTCACTTTTAGATAACTCTAATATACTTCAAGTAAAAATACAGCTGTTTGTGGTTGTTTATAACGAAACCATACATAGCATCTTACAAGTAAAGAAACATAGTAAAATATTACGCATTTCTTTTATTATTTGTAGTGATTATAAGTCGCTTGTACGTTCCTCGTGACTGAAGCCACATAGATATCTAAGCTAAGATCACTCGTGTTCTGACATAATACAAAATGTAACGTTTATGCACTAGGCTCTAATCTTAAGATTGTTTATGTTTAAAGAAAAAGAAGTCGTAATTTGGAGGGAATATCACGCCACCCAAGCACCTATAACAAATTGATTTATTTGCTAAATTTGAATAAACACCTGAAATGTTTTGAAATTTAATTAATATGAAATATTCTTATCTCTTTGGCATTCTCGTGTTAAAATGAAATGACATGAAAAGGGGAATTTTTTATATATCAATGTAGGCAGGTACACACATTTAATGCTTATTATAGAAAAGGTATCTATTACACTAAAACGTGCAGGTAGGCTTTATATTATGTTCAGATTTATTATAAACCGCACCTGTTAGTAGCAATAAAATATTAGCGTCCTTCCAATTTAGAAAAAATACTAGTAAATTTTAAATTACTTTCACTTTTAGTTGCAGTAAGGCAATCAAGAACATAACAGAAAGGCATAAGTGCTTAAAAGTCAATGTTCACGAGTCAATAATGTAAATAAGCTGTTTATTGCACACCACATATGTGTAGTGACAACGCACTAAAAGTGTGTCATGGTCTACCACTGATTTTTTTAAAAGAAATACCATCTTATTGGCGAGGTGGATAGAACCGTGTCTAACTAATCTACGAATCCGGTCCATACATTTTGTATTACTAATTTTTCATAATTAATTTCGACAAGGTATCTCTCGGTGGAATAAATCAATGTATGAACCCTGTTATTAGCGAGTGATTTTTTATGGTAACAACAGGGTAAGCGAGTACGCGAGAATTATTATTTTTTTTTTAATTGCGATCCTATGTAGGCCTTGGCTTGTTTTGAGGAAGTTTGTATATGTTATTGACATTTAAAAAATAGAATAACTTTTGGACTGAACTTATTCAAGAAGCAATTAAAATTTATTTGATTAAAATAATGTGTTTTTAACAAATTGTAGCAGGGTCAAATTCTGTACTCTGAATAAATTATTATGTTTTGATAGACATAGAGATATTTTTGACGAGCAAATATTAAATTTATTTTTTAAATATAGAAAAATCAAGAATATTCTGAGATCAACTGTTTATAAATGCAAATTAAGTGTCATCTATCATCATAATCACCACAAAAATATTATAAATTGCGAATGTGTATGAACGGCTGAATCAAAATGGTAAAATTCAGTCTGTCTTTAACAAGCTGCCAAATTAAACCTTTAAGGTGGTCTTACTTCCTCTAAAGAACACATACCCGAGCGAAGGCACGGGCGGAAAGCTACTCTAAAATACTTAAAGTAAATAACATTTCGTATCATTTAATCGCAACTGACACCCGATTGTTATCATCATAATGTAATTATACTTAACAGTGAGTAAATTGCATTAATTTGATTATGGTCGATTTGATTGACGTATTGGTTGGAAGTGCGAGGTTTTAGATAATTTGCGTTGATTACCGACTTGTCTAGTTTATATTAAAATAGGCTTTGCATGTAACGCCCATGCAATTTGCGTATAATCTATACTAATTTATACCAATATTATAAAGCTGAAGAGTTTGTTTGTTTGAACGCGCTAATCTCAGGAACTACTGGTCCGATATGAAAAATTCTTTCAGTGTTAGATAGCCCATTTATCGAGGAAGGCGTATAGGCTATAGAGGTATATCATCACGCTAAGACCAACATGAGCGGAGGCATCCGGGTGAAACCGCGAAGCACAGCTAGTTTATTATTAGTTTATAAGCTAGTTTATTATTAGTTTATAACTCCTATATAATACATTTTTCTAGTCTATTACTAAGTTATTATTAAATTGTTACTACGTACGTTACGCTAAATCACGAAATAAGTAATGTTATTTGCGTAATTAGTGAGTTTTCAGGTCAATAATGTTTGATCAAATGTTATTTACACGCAATAGATAAATGTTATCATAGTGTTAACTGTAAATATATGCTATCATTATGACATCAATCTTGGTATAGTGTGACGTGCGTAGATACACCGGATACTCACGTACCTGCAGCATGGGCAATATTGGAATTGGACCCTTAATTGGCTCCTTAATTGTGATGTGTATAGGCATTAAGCAGGGGCAATTTAGAGAACAACTGAACGTGCTCCAACTGCCGTGCAACCGAGATTGTACCAATATTGCCCCTGCTGCAGGTACCTACGTGAGTAGCCGGCATTACAACTGAAATTAATGGTATATGTATATGTTTTACAGTTAGGATTGGGAGGGCAGGATTATGCCAGGATAACCAATTCGTACTAATATAATATTAAATGCGGTTTGGTATAAAACTATTCAAGCGAAGAAGAGGTCACGGATTACTCTAACAGGGAAAAATTGTACCTACCATATGCATAATAGAGTTGTTTCATTGGGGCTTTACCGCGGTTTTCATATGACTGGTCCCACTAAAGTCCTTGTCTATTCATACGATTACAAATCATATCTTTGTAATTATATTATTATAAAATGTATTTTACATATCATAATATATTTGTAATTATTTATATTTAAATCAATTCTCGAAAAACAGATTTATCACACTTTAAATACAATTTCCATGGATATCAAATTTTACTCAAAGTTAAATGGCTAATTGAACAAGCTTCAGAACATTTTGAATAATGAATTCCATAGAATATAGATTATACAAACAGGGTAAACGTCTCTTCGTACCATACTTCGTACATATCATAGAGGATCGAGCCTATCGGAAGACTACAATCATCGGCTATTCAAGCTGGGATTCAAGCCGTATTATGACCTCTTATTTCCAGACAGACTGGCAAATTCATATTATAAACGCAATAACCAGCCGGGTTAATTATGGTATGTAATATATTTGCCAGTCAGTTCAATACACGGCGTAAACTGTCTGGAAATAAGAGGTCATAACTCATAATACGGCTGCTGCTCAACATTGTATGCGATCAAGAGGAAGAAGATACTGTGCTATTAAAACACACATAAATAAACAAAAATTAGTAGGTCCCTATTCCTAATTATAATCATATGCAAAGATGGTTTTTTTTGCATATTTTCAACGAATATAGACTATTTTAAATTTTAATATTATATAGTTGTAGGCATAACGGTTATGTTATAAATACAAATAGGAAGTATGAATAATTAAACCATTAAAATATTTAAATCACTTAACGTTATATTGAGGAGGTAATAAACATTGATTTATAAGTATGTGAAGCAATTAAAAATCGTACCAATTTATGGTAAATATGGTAAAATTATTGAATTATCGAAATTCAAACAAATAGTAAACATTACAAATAAACAAATATGGTAATAGATAAGGAAAAATATTCCATAATTCTATGGGATAAAGGCTGCAAATTGAAATAGCTTAAATTGTTATTGTCATTCCGTGCGACATTGGCGAAGGTCGGTCACCTAGTAGCGATAGCAAAAAAGTTTCTTATTTGTTTAAAATTAAATTACAACATTTACATACATTGCAATGTGCGAAATCTATGTTCTTATAACATATTATCAGATCTATAAATTTGACTAAGGGCCGATTTTTCAATGCTTGGTTAAAACTTATCCGTCCAATAAAGTATTACACGATAATATTAAAATGTCACGTAAACTGTCAATTACGGGCAATTAGAATACGTTTTTAAAATGGTAGTTTTATACATTATTCGACGAATAAGTTTTTACCAAGGATTGAAAAATCAGCCCTTAATCAATATTTATTGACTTGTGAAAATCGAATACGAACAGATCAAAAAATTAATTAATTGATTTATTAATTGATCTAATATGCAGTATATTTTTATGATTTGAACATTTAACTTGCAACGTGCTAATTTGTTAGCCAGCTAGAAAAATATTGTATGTACTTATACAAAAACATTGAGCATTTAACTACAATATGTTGTTTGTACTTACACGAAAACATTGAACATTCAAGTGAAATTTATAAGCCTACATCTAAATTACATTACACATAACTGTTGTCCAAAAATATAATGTTATTAATCTAATAGATATCTAGTAACATAATGATGTCCTGTCTCATGTCCCAAAACCGTAACACATTACAGGCAACTTTTGCTATAAAATTATGAACGTACCTAACAATAATATTTATTTGCTGACGCTACTCTTATCTTTCACCGGTGTTTCCGCACAATTTATGTGAGGCCGACGCAGAGGAAATGTTTTGTGACAATGTGTTCGTTTGAGTGTGTTTGTGTGTATGTTACCTACTTATTGATGCCCTTCGCAATATATGCAAATTGTAGTTAAAGTACTGTTTTAACAGTTTTTCCAGGAGGCCGATTGGGTGAATGTATTTTGTATGTTTTAGTGGTTTAGGAGTATTACGCGAGTTGTCTGGCAATTATGAATCTGACACTTCCCGATTTTTTAAGTACTTTGATACATAAGAAATGGTTCATATTCGATGTAATATTAAAACAAAGCAAAAATCGAGCGGACGTATAAAACTAAAAAGGTGAACGTCATCGTTATTATTATCAAATTTAACGTGAAAGTAGATATGGTACGCGATACGCCTGTTTGTTCTGGCTAATCTCCGATTGACTCTTCCGATTTTAACCAGACATTTATTGGCAGAGAGCTTAACACCTCACTTGGGCCACACTAACTTAATTTCACTAATTTAATTTTTACGAGCGAAGCCACAGGCGATACCTTGTGAGAAATATATTCGAATTAGCTCATACACAAATGGATGGTTTCATTTTATTTTTAAACGATAATTATTTTAATAACCAGCTTCACCTAAGAAACAAGTTACGTAAGACGTAAATTATAACACTAAAAAACACGAGATGATCGTAATATAAAATCATATCGCACAAGATCTTACGATGTATCTATGCAGGAAGTAGGAAACTTTCAAACAAAGAAATTGCATAAGTACCAACATTCTTATTTGTATCGCAATCCACTGCATGCCTTTCTACGGAACTTTGTAAAAATTTCAAAAGTATATTTCTGTAGTGTTTATGTATAATTTCTCGTTTTGTTTAGTATAGATAAAGCGGCTCTACAGCTCTATTTAATGTAGCTCTATTAAGCACTATGTAATGTAGAGCTATTAAACTCTACCACAGAATAATAACTAGTAACTTTCGTGCTCTACGTAACGATAGAGCTATAAAATGCAAGTCTCTATCCTACAAGTGGATAAACGTTGTTTTCACTTGAATAATAATATTAATTTCAAGCCATGTGCCATTAATAGGACATACAATGTTTTATTTTTATAGATTATTCATCATTTATATGAATGTTAAATTTACTGAATAGAGCTCTATATGTAACTGACAGTAATTGTATAATGATAAAAAATTATTGTGTTTTATTAAAAGAAACAGACATAATTTAACTTTAGAAAATAAAAATAAAATATTACAACGCGACGGTAGGAACAGAATAAGATCTCATTTTAGATTTAAGAGATTTTATTTTTATCTAATAAATGTAGTTTGATAATTATTGCCAATATCCCGAGGCAAAACATCACATAATATAATTAAGAAACATAATTAATTATTCTAAATGAAATCTTTCAATTTATTTAGAGCTATTTTTAGACGAAATGACCCGATAAACTACAGTCTGAAGCACTTTTTTCTAGTCTTGATGATTTTTCTAGTCTCCTAGATGAAATAAGAAGTAAGTACACAATATGCTGTATAAAATATATGCAATTTTAAATGTTTAAATCCCATGTTTAAATGTCATACAACTATCGGTGTTTCTATCCAATAAAAAATCGTCATATTCATATTATGTTTGTTTATATTATTATAAAGAAATTGTCATATCCAACTGATTTCTTCCGCAAATTATATTGTATAGTTCCTTGTTCAAGAAATATAACATACATATATGTCATTTCTAACGGAGCATTTACATCAAACGAGTGAATGCTCATTCTAACCCCACTATGTCAAATTATTTTAGTGTAAACAAGCGTAGAGCATTCTTTCGTCGTTCTTAGTGCGAAAAGATTCTATGCAATGTTCTACAACAACACTGAATACGGGTTTTCGTTTACACTAAAAGATCACGAAAGAAAGCTCTTGCTCAAGCTCTAGTTCTATGTTCGTTTGATGTAAATGCACCATATATATATATCCTACTCGTGCGTTTGTCGTTTTCCATAATGCATTTCCTTGGTTCAGAAATAAATAGTATTTATAGGATTCCTAGGTCATGTAAGGACCTTGTTGCCTACAAATGCATTGTGATAAGTATAGGGTTTGTTTTGTTATTGTTTATGTACCTATTGACTGCCATTATAGTCTTTTCCTTTATTGAAGCAAAGCGTTGGATGAATTCGAACATTTTCAGCATTTGATGTTTAAAGTAAGGAGCGTACTGACAATGAGCCGCAGATGTAGAGAAAAAAAGTATATTCTAGGAAATTAAAAAATTACACTATTTGTTATACAGAGTTTAAATAGAAAATGTACACAATTTTGTGTATAGTTTATATTAGGATCAGTTGAATTAAAGTTTCTCTAAGCTACATGATTGTAATTCGGATTTCAATTATGTCGAAATAGAACCGAATTAAAATACCTCTGATGAAGGCTTTCAGTTCCCAAAAATTCGTCATTTGACATTTAATTCTTAACATGGGTAAAAGAAAAATACCTACATAAATTACCCTTACTTCAAGATAAGGTTAATAATTTAATAAGTTAGTCATTTTGAACCACTAGCGAGGTTAAGAAACCACAATGTGTGCAAATTTCGCGGAGTTACTGGTTTTTCCAAACTTGATATTTATAGGGTTCCTTAGAACAACATTACAACATTTTACAAACACACATATAAAGGTTAAACTTATACATTTCAAAACTACAGTAGGTACCTCTTATTTATCGTGATAAATGAGGGGCCTTATCGCTTATTATCGATCTCTGTCAGGCAAATTTTCTTCCAACCTTAACATTGCAATCATCTCATCAGTTTATTTATATTCTTCGTTCAAATAAATATTGATTTTTCTATAATTGAATTATAAGTATAATAGGTAAGCTATATTTGTTAGTTTCTTAAGAACAAGAATCGCTATGACAATTTATTAATTTCGTTATGTGATTTTATTTGGATGCCCAAGGGGCTCATAAATTTAAATTACTTTTAGTTTAATACTCATTTATAATTTCAGTCTGTCGTGATATAATAAATAGACTTTTTTAAATTGTATGGGAGTTAAATATTCAGTGTTATTTCAACAGAATGAGATAAAACTTTTGCGGCATAGTCTTCGCTATTTTTCTTGAGTTCTATAAGGATAATACATTAGATTCATTTGATAACGTTTCTTAGTTATGTTTTTGCGTGTCTTCTAAGGTTGTGTGTCGAAATCGCGATTTATTGTTCATTTCTTGGAATTCAGGATATTTCAAGGACTGATAGAAATGTTTGTTTTGATTACAAAATAGGTCAACATAGGAAGTAATAGCTTTAGTTTTTTTTCTAATTATCACAATTCACAATAATATGACAGTGTTTTAGTATGAAAATATCTCAAATAGCCTGATTTTGCAGAATAATAATCGGACGTGGTTCTGATGCGTTTCATTAATAACTGTAGGTTTTAAAGAATGTTTAAATATATGAAACTCTAGTGAAACAATATAAAATAATTACATGATATGAATATTTTAAATAATCCATAATTGCAGAGTTAATAAAATAGGAAAGCTAAAGAATATAAGAAATAATTTCTCTAGTATTTGCAACGAAAGCGCTTTTGACGTCAGCCTTTCTTTCAGGACGATTAATATTTTAACCTTTCGTTTATTAATCGTTACTTACTGTTCTGTGTTACTCAATTATTTTGACAGCTGCATTTTTTCATCCTACAACAGATTATCTAAAACGCTAATAGCTTTACTAAATTGCCAACGCTAAATATTATTAAAACGTCTACATTAATCATATTTCGAATCAATCATTTTGCGTCGAGTCCTTGTAAAAATTTAACTTTCATTATTCATCGTTCAAGTTTAGATTATTGGATTTAAATGCATTTAAATGCATTCTTCGAATAGAAAAGGCGATGTATTGAAGGAATGCTTGAGAAAATATATTATTGACATATTACTTAGGGATGGATGTTTGTTACTTTTTCACGCAAATACTACTTAACCAATTACAATGAAATGTGGTATGTGGGTAGTTGAAGACCCAGAATAGGACATAGGCTACTTTTTATCCCGGAAATCCCACAGGAACGGGAACTATGTGGGTTTTTCTTTGAAATCGCGGGCGAAGCCCTATAAGTAATGTATAGTACAGTACTAGTACCTATAAAGTAATGGTGGTAATAAAACAATATTTTTTCACTTTTCAATTTACCTCGTTTTATTTTTAACTTTTTATTAACAGCGGGATTGCTTTTAAATTAGCATAAATTATATTTTATATACAATTTATTACACAATATAAATCAAGATCATTGTACTTTAACTAATTATCATAAACCCACAATATATCAGTCGTAAAAATGTCGGCGCTTTTCATATTATTATGTGGTGAGAATTTTTTTTTATGTTTCATTTTATTTACGTTTTCTGCTGACCTTACATTATGCGTTCTTTTAAAGTTGTTTTCGCGAATCGGTTGCAGGGTTGGAAAATCCGCTTTTGTTTTATTTTACTTAGGTTTGCGTTAGTATCTATTTCAAAAACTAAACCTTTCGAAGGCTCATTGTTTTGACTAGGTATTATGGAATTTTGTTATTCTGTTAACCCTTTCCATGTAGGCATGGTTTCTTGAAAAGTTTGATACCTCTTTAATTTAGTTACAAAGCCAAAGAAAGAAGCAGCAGAGTCGAAAGAACTGTTCGTGCCGTTTCGTTTTTATTTTATCGTTCCTAGTTGCCTTGCCTTATTTATATCTTAAACCTTGTCAAATACTACGTATTTACTATTTATTTATATTAAAATGAAAAGTACATAATAATTAACGATAAGATATTTATGACATCATGTTCAGTAACAATTGTACGCATTACCGCGAATGTATGATCGAAACCATTTAATTGTAGGTGAACAACTTGTATTATAACATCTGTAGTGCACTTGTATGAACGGTTGTGTTACAAGTTATAAGCTAAAGCGGTTTATTTTGTTTTGTTTCATAGAGTCGGATAAAAAGACCAAAATTTAATTTATAGACGCCTTGTAGGTATGAGTCTCACGATATGTCCACTGAAATAATAATTTGTTAAAAAGTTGAGCTAAGAATGTAAATAACATGTTTTATCGTAAAAATAGAAAATCATTACAAACATACCTATTTGATTATAAATGAATGTAGCTTTGAAGTCTTGGTACCATATATTCTTAGGATTCATCTTTATCGATTAATCCTTTTGATCCGTTGTTTAAACAGTCCTGAGATAAATTAATATAATCCGTAATACGAGTAGATAAGTAGGTATTTTATGAAAACGCTTTCACATCGCCACATGCACCACAAAGTGTAAGTACATGCTCGTATGTGATGTTGATCTTGGCCTTATTTTATTTTGGCATTGAAAGTATCGCGAATGGATAGCATGAGTGACATGTCAGGTCTTAGGGTTCCGCTGGAAAATGAATTCCTGAGGTCAGTGTGATAGTGATATATGGTAATTATCGTATGAGTATGATGATTTTTGAATCTATGGGATCATGACTTTTAAATTGATTATTTTACGATCTAGATATAGATAGGTACGGTTTAAGATGATAGGCTGATTTAATTAACTCTCAATTATTAAATAATATTGGTAAATACACAGAATATATCATTCGATGCGTACTTACAGGCAAAAGGTATAAAGGTTGAAACTAATGATCAATTACGTAAAAATTTTGTCGTCAGAGAAAAGCTCAGTTTGATTTGTTGTTAATCTTATTGTATGCATGATGAAGCCTGAAGGCAACATATTAAGATAGTGTTTTAATAAATCAACAAGTTATATTATTATCAATATTCCTACTAATAAATCTCACATTTAAGTCCCGAGAGAGCTTTTCTCATTGTGCTTTTGAAAAAACTATGAGAATGCTTCTTTACTACACAGCCACGGCCACGGTAGTGAACTTACAAAGTAATGTACTATTAGTATAATATTATTCCCACATATTATCGGAAGTAAGGATTATGCGTGGCATGGTATTATTATGGCCTAGTATTATTAATCGCTATTATGTTATTAAGTTTTTGCGTGGTTGAGGAAATTGCAGATAAAATGATCCATAGACTATATTGACTGCTCTTTGTTTTAAAAATTATAAACAATTATTTTGAATTATTATTATGATAATAATAAACTCAACTGATAATAATTTATTTAAGTGAAAATCCGTAGAGCGGCTTGGACTGTAGAGTGTAGAGCCAATGAAATGTTCATACATACATACACTCGAAAAACAACGACTTGTAAATTCATAGGTAGGTGATAACTTAATTAATAATAATTCTAAACAGTAGGGACTGAAATTTTAACTTGTTTGTGTCTAAAACGATTAAGATTTTTTTAAGGATATTATAATAGGTATGTTTTTAAATTTTAAGTATTCCATTCTTGATAATATTTGGTTTGTGATTGGAAAAAAATACATACATGATACACGTCTACCTAAGTGAACATACACCGCTTTTTTAACTATTTTTAGCTGGTATTCATTTTTGTTTATTTATAATTATTACTAAAAATTGATCGAGCGCAAAAAATGATCTATATTAACCGTGCAAAATAAAATTGTACATATATACAATCGATACACATTAGTCACATTACTCGCAAATACATATAAAAACAATTAATAATTCAGTACATGGCCTTATTTACCTCGTGTGTGACCTACATCATACGGAAGAACCTTGTTGCTGAGGAAACAGAAGGGTGCGAAAGGATAATGCTACTAATTATCATTTGACAGATGTTTTGTCGGAATCGCCTTTTGCGATAATATTATGTGTAATAGGAATAGACTGCATTATACCTATCTATACTAATATTATAAAGCTGAAGAGATTGTTTGTTTGTTTTTTTGAACTCGCTAATCTCAGTGTTAGATAGCCTATTTATCGAGGAAGGCTATATGGCTATAAATACTATCATCACGCTAAGACCAATAGGAGCGGAGCAATGCGGGTAAACCCGCAGGACACCAGGATCCTATATGATTGTGGTAAGGTTACTTGGTTATGTTGTTTCTTTTTTTTTTTTTTTTTACATTAGGATAGGTAGACATTTGACCGCAGTCCCACCTGATGGAAAGCGGTGACGCGGTCTATGGTGGTAAATCATGTCTACCTAAAAAATGCCTATTTATTCGCCTCTTGAAGGAACCCATATTGTAGTTCTCTGGAAAGACAGACGCTGGCAGGGAGTTCCACTCCTTGGCGGTTCGCATTAAGAATGACGACGCAAAGCGAGAAGTGCGAGCAGTCGGCATTTCCACCAAGTAAGGATGGTAGCCTGCAGTGCGCCTGGATGTCCGTTGAAAAAAAGGGGAAGCAGGGATGATGCTGTGCAATTCAGTGGCGCATTCGCCGAAGTGTAAGCGATAGAACACCGAAAGACTGGCAACTCTTCGGCGATGAGTAAGACTCTGAAGGCGGTTTTCAGCTAAAAATTTTCTATTTTCTATTTATTAGTATTTTATGTGAATATTTACTCATCTACTAAGTTTTTAGTTTTTGTCTTCGTCCGACTTAAAAAAAGAGGATATTTCATATTCCCGATTCGACTGTATTTTTTGGATGTTACCTCAGAACTTTGCCATTTTTTGTTAAAAAAATATTTTAAATAACAAGCATGCGCTGAAATATTCTAAAAATATTGATGTTTATTTCCGTAGTAGGTAGTAAACTTGCATACATTACCTAATTAAGTAATAATGACTTGAATCAGTCTTTTTTGGATTTTCAGGAACTTTTTCTGTATTTATCGTTTTTGAATGTATCTTTATATGGATAGTGGTTGCACTTGAATGTGTATTTTATAGCCGTTAATATGTTATTTTTAAATAAAAATGTAAGTACATATATTATGTACATTAAAATTATCTATGACTTTATTGATAAAATTTTTCCTCAACGCTATCTAGTTCTAAATTATGTAAATAAATTAATATTCAGGATTTTATGCGCACGCGCATTCGGTTGTTTACTGAAATAATGTTTGTATGTCCAAATTATTTCAGTACAGTGATTGATTAGTTTAAAGGACACATATATTTTTGACATGATCCTAAAACTATGAAAATTATAAAACCCAAAAAAATATCCAGATATTGAAAAATAATATAAAATTATTCAATATATTATAACCACAAGAACATAACACTTTTTAATTAAATTTTACGAAATATGTAAAAGAAAAACAAAAGATATGCCCCGGGTGAGGATCGAACTCACGACCTTAAGATTATGAGACTTACGCGCTGCCTACTGCGCCACCGAGGCTGTTGACATGGCATGTATAATTTAAGATCGTATTCGACTTCTTCAACAGGTCTACGCATATTATGAAAACATGCATACGTATTGGTACGGGAGCTATTAACGTTTAAAAAAAAGTCATTTTAGTATAGTTGGTTTTTTGATATACTGTTCCTCTTGCTATTTCGGTTAGAGTCCGGGCTGTCTGGCTGGTCGCAGTGGTTGCGTTTTTTAGTGCGCATCTTATCTGCACAGGATAATTTCCTTAATTTTAAGCCATTTTTTAACGCGTAATTTTTAATATTTTGCCTTTAGATAGATCCATCAGACATAATTTTTTTATTGCAAGACATTTTTTTCGTTGTTAAATAGGTACCAGACGCAATTTTTTATTTCGTTTTTATAAAAAATTCAAATTATTTTAGAATGTCTGTAAATTTCATATTATGTTCTTCAAACATAATATAATCTAAAATTACTTAGCCAGACGCTAATTCGATTGTTAAGTATTAAATATGTACAAATAAAAACGTAGTGAAAGTAGGTAAGTATAACAATTTGATGATTGTGTATATGGAGAGATAGTTTAAAGTGCAAGAGAGATAGAAAGGGTCGGCCGCGAAAATTAAATAACAATAAAAAATAACTTTTTTTTTTTCGAAAATATAAGATGCATGGAAATTGAATTGTTCCTACTCTAGGATTCCCTGTGTTGTGGGAACAAGTACCTTCCATTGGAGCATTTTATTCCTTAGGCTAAAAAATAAACTATTAGGGTACATCAACAATCTTCTATACAAAACAATTTTTTTTATTACTTAACTAGCGACTCGCCCGGTCCCTGGCTTCGCACGGGTGCAATACTAAATACACTACAGAAAAACTGTGAACGTTGTATATAAAAACATAGCGGCCCGCTCCGGCTTCGCACGGGTATAAAATATATAGCCGGGCGGCCGGCCGGTACCGCCGCAAACGCTACGTCTCGCAATTTTTAAATCTGTAATATCTTCGAAAATATTCACTTAAATCATACGGTGTAAAGGGCCATATAGATCTATATTAAATGAACAATGTATTCAAGGTCTTTAATTGGTTAAGGATTAATGCTGTATTGGTTAAAATCGCTTCGAAAATTAGCCATTATTTGTCGTAAAAAGTAAATGACAAAAAAAAGTTATTGTGGGTTATCCATAAGAGATAGACATATACCATCACGGACTTTTCTGTAGACCTTTTCAATGTGTACTATAGTTAGTACATTATTTTGATAAAACTCGTAGGGTTCAGCCTGCGTTTGCACTGTAAGTGGAAAAAATGTAATTATTTACGACATCACATTAGAAACCTCAAAAATAACAGTACTTCTCCACTATTTAATGGATGTTATTATACATATAAACCTCCCTCTTGAATCACTCTATCTATTAAAAAAAACGTATCAAAATCCGTTGCGTAGTTTCAAAGATTTAAGGGGACATAGGGACATAGGGACAGAGAAAGCGACTTTGTTTTATACTATGTAGTGATGATGATAACAATATTAATTCATTAATCTTAATTCTTAATATATATACATAAATCTCGTGTCATAATGTTTGTCCTCAATGGACTCCTAAACCACTTAACCGATTATAATAAAATTCGCACACCATGTGCAGTTCGATCCAACTTGAGAGATAGGATAGTTTAAACATGTAGGTACAACGGGCGAAGCCGGGGCGGACCGCTAGTATACCTATATAAATTCATGCTAACTACTTTAGTTAAATTCAATACAAACTTAAACATGCGAGTGTGTGTGTGTTCACGTGTGTGTGTCATGTGTGGTGTGGTGTGTGTGTGTTGTGTGTGTGTATGTGTGTACATCAATATTGAAACTAATTTTCTAGTTGTTTACAGATGATGGAATATTGGAAAACAATAACAATTCCTTAGACGATAACATAAATAATTCTGACAGTGAGAGGGAAGATGATGATGATGATGATTATGAAGATGGCTTTTTAAATTTAACAATGTAATTGTTTAACCTTCATTGATATAGTTTTTATTCCATTCTTTTCAATGTATGTAATGAATGTAATTTATTTTTCACTTTTATGTTTTTTTTTTTTTCATTTTAGCTTTTATTTATAAGAACAAGTGTAAATAATATTGTATTCTTGCAATTATTTCCTGTCGCATAATTAAAATACACTAGCTGATGAGCTGCATGCTTCATTACTTTTTTTTATTTATACACATTATTTAATACTTAACAATCGAATTAGCGTCTGGCTAATTAATTTTAGATTATATTATGTTTGAAGAACATAATATGAAATTTACAGACATTCTAAAATAATTTGAATTTTTTATAAAAACGAAATAAAAAATTGCGTCTGGCACCTATTTAACAACGAAAAAAACGTCTTGCAATAAAAAAATTATGTCTGATGGATCTATCTAAAGGCAAAATATTAAAAATTACGCGTTTAAAAATGACTTAAAATTAAGGAAATTATCCTGTGCAGATAAGATGCGCACTAAAAAACGCAACCACTGCGGCCAGCCAGACAGCCCGGACTCTAACCGAAATAGCAAGAGGAACAGTATATCAAAGAACCAACTATACTAAAATTCTCTCTTGTCAACGTTGGTAGCTCCTATACGATATGAACATTGTTGATAAGATAATAGGAACATATTGTGAATTATTTTTTTCACATACAAACGATTTATGCATTTAGATATTTATACATTACATATTATAAAACTATAGAACTCTTGGGTTTATTGCTCGGGTTTCACGCAAATCTTCTGGGAGGATTTCGATGAAAGTTTAAACTATACAGGAATAACGTTTTACATCAGAATAACATATGAGCTATTATATAATAGGTACTTGATTTTGTACGCGGGTCTGTCTGCAGGTGATACCGTGCGGCATTGCTAGTTAATGATGATCGGAAGCTTTTTAGATTCTAAACAAAGCTGTAGTTGAGTAGGTAAAAATATAAGTAGGTACGCTCTACGCTGTGAATAAACTTCAGCGAACAAATAAACTTTTATTTAATTTAGTGAGTCAAAGTTATTCAAAATGCCATCAAAAAGGAAAGACCGATCGAAATATCATCTCATATTATAGATATATGGTATATCAAATTTCATTTCAAAATATAGCTTACTCAAGCAAAACCGGGGTGTGTCGCAAGTATTGAGTATACCTGATTACCTAAGTAAGGAAACATACAAACCTAGTAACATTTATAAACAGGTACAGTTCATCGTTCCTAATTGGGTTTAACTTAACCTTTCAGTTTTTATCACTCTATCTCTATACCTATGTATAAAATTCTCGTGAGTGACACGAGAACTGAGTAGTAGTAACTAGTAACTCCTCCAAAACGGCTGCACCGATTCTCATAAAATTCTGTACGCCTATTGGATAGATCTAAGCATCGGCTAATATCTATTTTTCATACCTATGTGATAAGAGTGAGGTAGAACACTGAACAAGGTTTGCCGGGATAGCTAGTTAAACTATGGAGTTTCTTGCCGGTTCTTCACCGTAGAAACTGAACTCCACATTTCCGTATCATTGGTAAATGTTATAATATGTTATGACGATTCAAAAGTGCTTCTAGAAGAAGTCTTATTGAATAAATGTTTTAGTTTGAGTTTTGATTTATACCTAGTAACATTCATATTTAACAGGTATGGAGCATCGTTACTAATTGAGTTTAACTCATACTTTCCGTATTAGACTTTACGTTATTAGTTATTACTTATTAGATATAATATCAATCATAACCACAAACAATAGTTACTCAACAACTAAAACCTTACATCACAAATGTCAGCAGAAGCCGTATGACGTAACCTACTTATTCGGCGGCCAGAATGTATCCAATTGTAATATTGTATACCCACACAGTGTTGGGTGTAATCCTATTGACAAGCTAGTTTTTAGGGCGTAATCTCTGCTATGAAATGTTTCTATATGTGCTACAGTCAAAACCCTGAACCAGTCAATATCCTTATTGACGGTTATTAAGCTTATTGAATCATCAATAAGCTTAATAACCGATCATCAACCGATCATCATCAGATGATGATGATGATGATGATGATGATGATGATGATGATGATGATGATGAATGATGATGATGATGATGATAGTAAAACAATAGCGAGTTTTACTTGCCCATTACAGAAAGGTTTAAGTGTCAAATTCGACCCAGTAGGTTAGGTTAGGTTTGAACTGCGACCCTCACGCACGAGCCGAGCGAGCGAAGCGAGCGTGCCGCGGCGGCGGCCGGCGAGTGCCAGAACCGACTCGCTATTGTTTTACTTGCCCATTACAGAAAGATTTAAGTGTTAAAATCTATTCAAACCTATATTGACTGAATGTCTGCTCTTTAAATCAGTTAATAAGGTTATTGACTAAGGGTGCCGGTCAATATCCTTATTAACTGATTTTATCAGATAAAATCAGTCAATAAGGATATTAACCGACGCCCTTAGTCAATAAGCTTAATAACCGTCAATAAGGATATTGACTGGTTCAGGGTTTTGACTGTAACATAATATATACCTAATTGACTTTGAAAATTTTAAGATATTGCAAACTTTCTGACTCGAAAGACGTTGTCCTGTCTTGGCGAAAAGTATCTCTGCGTGAAGTTTAAAAATTCATTTTTTTGTTTAAATCCTTTCCCTAAAAATAAATATGTATAACAAAAAAAGAAATTATAGAAATAGGGATTATTTGTTCTGTTTCACTTTCACGTCGCAGCGGAGCTATTTCATGTTATGATTTTAGTGTATGCAGACCTTATGCAGACAGTTTGGAGACTGGAGAGTAATAAATGCTAATTTCAATATCTAATCAATTTGTTAAAGAAATTCTTACGTGTTAAATCTGACGTGGATCTATTTAATGTTAATAATTAATATTGTATCGTTTTCTCCAATTGTACTAAGAATTGTACCTTATTTTTAAGTCAGACTTTGTTATAATTATTGTTGTTATTGTGGTTGTTATCTTTGTGCGTGTTGGTATGATTTGTACTGTAAGTCAAAGATAAATAATTAATTAATAACTAAATAATCTTCAATGTAATAATAACTCGAATATAATCATTCCTCATTTTTGATATCAGCAAATCTTCACAACGAAACAATCGATT
The DNA here is from genome assembly GCA_029959065.1 of Colias behrii. Classification (NCBI taxonomy): domain Eukaryota; kingdom Metazoa; phylum Arthropoda; class Insecta; order Lepidoptera; family Pieridae; genus Colias; species Colias behrii. The sequence continues at coordinate 1,550,791 of JARWMC010000025.1, forward strand.
TGAACACACTTTTTTTTGGGTTCATCACCTGATGGAATATATTTTTTTTTTTATAACGTTCGCGTTGTTCTTATGATCAATGCGTGCTGCTCGTAAAAAAGCACATTATATGCTAATACGAGCATAATCTATCAGTGCAGGAAATTTTGGAGAAACCGGTTTAGTATTTTTTGCGTGATAGAGCAAAAAACATCTTCACATTCTTACAAACTTTGGAATTTCCGAAATACTAAACTTAAAATACTAGAAATCAATGTATATTTCAATGAATAATAGTTAAACGATTCTAATTAGACTGTACAATCTATTGAACATCAAATGTAGGTCCTTCACGTAAATAATGAATCACATTATAATGAATTCATTCACCCTTTCTGAGAATTCCGAATAATTATAATAATAAATTCTCCTTGGCAGATCCCTTTCAATTATCTCGCTCTAAGTTTAAAAAAGTAATACTACAGCTTATTGACAAAAATTTGTAAAGAAAATCACAAACAACACGCACACACACACACACACTCACACACACACTTACACACACACTTGTACTCACTCATATTTATTGTTACCTTTTTATTTAACTATAATTATATATAATAATATATAATATAGGGTTTGTAATTGTTAATATCGTATCTTTTATACTTTGCTCACTCAAAGTATTATGATTGTTATTGGTGTACCTTTTAATTGGCGTATTGAATTGTTAATGTAATACCTAGTGTAAGTTTAGCTGTAAGGTACCTTTACATAAATAAATAAATAATAAATAAATAAATTCTAATTATTTATCAAACACACAGAGATTCGTTACGTTTTCAGTATTTTGCAACGATGTCCGGTTACTTAGATCTCATTATTTCCTAACTGTGACCTAGATTTCTAATATATTTTGAAAAAACTTAGCGCTAATAAAGTTCAAGGTCGTTGATGACCTGTGATTGCACTCTTTGACAATTTTGTGCAAAAAAAAAAAACAAGTTTAAACCATTGAGGTATTATTATAGAGAGGACACCACGAACAAAATCTGTGCGACAAGCGCGGCGGCGCGGGGCGGCTAGTGAGTCATACAATTTGCAAATATTCTGCCTATTATTACTTATAAATTAAAACCAATCAATGTAACAAATAAATATTGTTTATGTTATTAAAAAAATATGAATAAACTTATCAATTAAAACCAATCAATGTAACAAAAAAAAAACGGTTTGAGACGATTGACTTTAACTCGTGTTAGAAAAAGTGTAGTAGCGATGGCCTCTCTAGTACGTAGTACATACTAACTCAATGGTTTAAACATTTTTTTGTAACATCTAGGTCAGAAACGAAGAAGAAACCTGATTTATATCATGATATGCTTTATTTTTATTTCTAAGGACGTATGTACAAACTACAATGTATATGATACATTTATTTTTTACGTATTTTATAAAAACCACTAACTTACAGAATCCAGAGCAACCAAAAAATTATATTTTTATGTTCGGATAAGGATTCATTAGCTATTTTTACCTTATAAGGAAAAAACTATAAGTGATAACACGACATGTAGCATGCAACAGAAGGACACACATTGTTATTCTTTATTTAGACAGATATTATTTGTAATATTAATAAGAAATAAGCTAGAGAAAATTTCTTTCGAACACTTTTCAACTAAATTAAAAATAATCTCAACCGTGCCTTTTGGCACCTTTTTGTCCGTCTACTACCGCTTGTCCGCTTTTTGATGAATATAAACTACATTTACGTGGGTTTTCACGAATGAGAGCATGCTTTCAGATTCAGTACTTCCTGAGGTTGATTGCACAGATAAACAAAACGGAACGATAAGAATAGATTTAAATAATTGCTCTGGCTATTAATTTCCGTAAAACAAGAGTTGACCTCTGACCATATTTGCGAAAAGGTTAATGAATTATTGTATATATATAGCTGTATTGCCATATACGATCTTTTAAGGTTTCCTTCGAAACATTTATAAATACTTAGCGTTTTAAGCTAAATATTTGACATAGCCATTAAAATGGTCTAAAAGCTCTATGGCTATAAGGAATTATGAAAGACTGATTGGCTTAGTGGTTAATGACCGAAAATTACGCCAGACATTCGATCGATACGTATTACAGCATACATTTTATTATCGTTATTTTATTTATTTAGAAAATTATAAAACTGAACAGTTCCAGTTTGATATGATGCAGATGTATTTTATATTTGTTTTATCGATTTAGTTAATAAGTGATCAGCATGCTCTGGAGTCTGGATTACAGCATTCGTTTTATTAACTTTTATTTATTATTGTAAACTTTTACTTATTATTGTAAATTTATTTATTTAGACAATTTTATAAAACTGCACTATCACATCCATTGATTGTTATACAGATGCAATACATATCTGGTTCCGATCGATTTTCAGATCTTCTTTACAATCGAGCTGCCTTCTTTATCCTGCTTCTGCGACTTTTGCCCTGTTTATAATACCTTATACGTCTTGCTTGTCCAATTGAACTTAAAATCCATCTTTTACGAACCCAGTGGGGTCAGTTACCAAATCACACAAATCTCTAGTACTAAAGTATATACCTAATCCGATGAAACTGTATTACTACGGTTGCGTAATATGGGGTGACTGGTCGCGTAATCCTATTTGGAGGCTTCACATTCTAGCTTAGGACATCGTACACCGGATCCCAGTAACTTTATATTGTGAATGTCTCATTGATCGATTTTCTTGGGTATTGAATACGGTGAAAGCGTTACCTCATTTGGTATTTAATATGTACTTGGTTTTCGATTGAATTATGTTACAATTCATAATAAATACACATAAACACATAACTATCTCGTTTTATATACTTAATTGCATTTTAAAAAAGTAATGTTAGCTTTAAATGAGGTCGTTTTTTTAAAAAGTTTTTATGTTTTATTTTAATTCAGTCTATGTCTAATCTATGTTTTTGTTCTTTGGAACAAATTTATTGAATTTTCCAAGTGATTTTTATGACGAATCTACTTTGGTTATAAAAATAATGGAAAAAGAATGATTCTTTCGTATTTTGATCTTATGTAAAACTAGAAAATTTATAACCTTCTCTTAGATCTCTTATCTATCGTGTTATTGGAATCTTTAACAATTGATATTTAATATACTTGTACCTCGAATCAGGTGATATTCTGCGTGTCCAATACGATAAAAGAACATAATGCCATCCACGTGTGTTTCCACGCATATTTTCAATAAGAACAATTATAAATTTCACTTAAATGACGTCGATGTATGTGTATGGCTTCTTTACTATAAGGTTGAAAAATTTAACCTAGTTCAAACAGCCTAGACATGGCTATAATACAATTAGAGAAGGAAATTCAGGTCTACAATTGCTCTAGTTATTTTTCTGCTTGAGTAAAACAAGAAAAATGCAGTGTAGAATGTAGAAAAATGCAGTGTAGATGGCCCTAGTAGAATTGATGCGGTGTTTTCAAAATTCGTACCGTACAGGGGTTAGATTACCACGGTATTGAATGAAAAAAAATATTTTATTTGTTATCAGAACCTTCAAAAAATTGCGTATTACCTACCTGACTGAGATGTGTTTAAATTTGAACTTGGACGGGACTAAAAATAATTTACAAAATAGGTGATTTTAAAATAGAAAGTGAAATACTTGGTATTTTTAGTTTAATTAGCGCCCGTAATCATAAAATATAGATTTAACTGAGATGTCAATTACAATTGACACCAATATCAGTCAATAAATCAATTTAGCAATCTGTGTAATAACTAATTATAGCTATAAACAATCAGGTAGAGTAAATTACGTAAATAATTATTAAATCAAATAAATTTGTTTAATTTCAACAAAATAAGAATTCGAATCTCGCCTCGTGATCGATTTTTTTTCTATTCATTAAAAATTTTTAAAATAATAATTGTTTTAAAAGTAATTCAGAATTTCTAGCATGTTTCTACATTATGTTTATTTAGAATACCTTCGTTAATTATTTAAATAACTTTATAGACAAAATATTTTTATAAATAGTACTCAAATATATCTATCTACCTTAAAATATGATGTCATCACCTTACTTAAAATGATATACTAAGAATTTTCTTACATCATGTATATATCTACATTTAGATCACTTTTTCATGATATGTCCAGTAATCATCTTTTTAAATGTACAGTAACCTTTGATTTGTATTAGAAATGAAACACTTGCCTTAAAGCGTTTACAATGACGGGTTAAATAATGCATGTAATCAGGTTTTAAACAGGTGTACAAAAACTTTAATTGCCTGATTGTCAAAGCGAACAATCACTTCATACAAATCGTTGGATGTACACTTGAATTGTTGCTATGATCTCATAGCTCGTGAATTGGAATGTCTATAATATTCTGCAATTTCATTATTTCATACAAATGTTCTAGTAATGTATTTCTGTTGTATACCTAAACTTAGCAATCAGATATTTATGATAAAGTTTTAAAATATGCCCACAAAGATTTAAGCTTAGAGTTTGCCAATGTTGAAAAATAGTCGATAATATAAAGTAGAGGATTGTGAAACAACATAAAAATACATCGGAAGTAACGAAATGGTTAATTAATGTAAATTAATCAAATGATAAAATGTGAAGCAGAAAACAAATTAAGGATAAATGGTCGTATTATAAAACTATACATTTTTTAGTATTGCAATAGAAATTATCAATTCTATCTGAACATCTTGATGACTTACGATTTGGGTTAACGATAACGCATCTAGAATCAAGTTCTCATTAAATATCTCTTCGCAATTGCACGATATTCGTGCGCATATTCGGCTAATGATCTCAATTCTCGTGTTTATGTTTATACATATTTGAGTCTCAGGTGCGTGAGACCTCGGTTATTCAACAAAACAAACTCTTTGGCGGCGTCGAACGCGATCTAAATCGCCAACACATGTTAAGTAATTAATGCACGCGTCGCGTAGTCTGCAATGTCATCTCACTTCTGGTTTCCGTGCGCCTTTTACCGTACATCCCTCCGATATTATAAAAGAGGCGACACCGCGCCGCGCGCCCGCAGTCCGATACGCGCTATCGAGTGAGTCACACGCTCCTCTAATGCAATAGTGGTACTTCCACGCGCTACAGAGATGGAGGGAACACCTCCCAGCCAGGGCGTGCCTGAGCCCGACGAAGGCATCGCTACCGACCGCCGTCCATCCACTGATGAAAATGCCGATCTTTCAGACTCCGCATCAGAAGCCGGCTCCGGTGGCGGCAAAGATTCTGGCTGCGAAGTAGCCCCCGACACACAGGAACCCCCTTACACACCACCCGACGAAGAACTAGCTAACCGTATTGCCTCCCAAGTGGAATTTTATTTTTCGGATGCCAATATTACCAAGGATGCCTTCTTGTTAAAGCATGTGCGGCGGAACAAGGAAGGATACGTGTCCCTAAAGTTGATATCGAGCTTCAAACGCGTTAAACATCTGACAAAGGATTGGCGAGTGGTTGCCGAAGCTTTAAAGAGGTCAACTAAATTGGAAATAAATGAAGCAGGAACAAAATTACGCCGGATCGATCCTCTTCCAGCGTATGATGAGACTACGCCATCACGGACTGTAGTAGCTGTCAGAATGCCCATTGATCGTCCCACAGTGGAAAACGTGTCAAGGTTATTTGCAAGTTGTGGTGAAATTGCATTAGTTAGAGTCTTACGTCCCGGAAACCCAGTGCCGGCTGATGTTCGACAGTTCCTCAACAAGAATCCCAGTCTGGTGAATTGTGTGTGTGCTTTGGTGGAGTTTACTGAGTCTGAAGCAGCTAGAGGCGCGCTTAAACTTCAGAGCTCGGAAGAAGAGGGCATGAAAGTGTATGAATTGAATGGAGTTCCGCGGGAACCAAAGAGGAAGACCCCGGTGCGTCGCCCGGCGCCCAGGCGTCATGAATGTGAATATTCTTCCTGCTGCAGTGGGTCGGAACCTGAATTCGAATATAGATACGCTGCACCGTTTTATAGAAGGAATTCTAGCGGATTTTTCACGCCACGATCTCCAGAAATTCAGACGTGGGTGCCTCGCCGGCAATCGACATGCAGCCACAGTTCTGATTCGGGAGTATCTTTCTTCTGTGGTTCGAGACGTGCGTCTCAGGCTAGCACTGGGAGTACGAGCAGCGCTGAAGGGTGGTTGGCTAGAAGGTTATCAGGATGCTCGCTGTCGGGAACGGAATGCGGCGGCGGGAGGAGGCTATCCTGTACTCCACGATTTGAGCCCCGCACTCCTGTAGTTCCAGACGGCACGAGAGGATTTCACGCCGCCACTCGCCAACGTAGAATCTCGGACCTCGCGTTATACTCGCGCTAGAAAGCGCCCGCCAACCGTGACACCTTTCTAATCACGATGGAACTACCTTTCACGTTTTGCCCACTAGGCTCAACAGGAAGTTATTCTCGTTCGCGTGTTAGTTTTAAGAATAACATAAATGTATTTGTGAAGAGTTACCTACGTCGTTTTTCGACGATTGTGATCGAAGCTCATGTTTATTTAAGATTAATTATAATTTTTAATTTATTAGTATTTATTACCGCGTATTTATTGCGGATAGGACGCGCGCTGTGGACGAGTTTTTCATCCATGTATGTCAGAGTTGTGAGCACAAAAAACCAAATAAACAAAGTCGACATCCAAGAGATGGTAGGCTCTATTGGGAATGTAAGATGCAGGGAAGTAGACCGGCGCAGCATTTCGTAAACTGTTGCGAGTAATGAATGCGCATTTACATAATATGTTGTAAAGATAAGCGTTGTGCCGTCTGAATCGGTTTATTGGTGGCCACAAAGCGCAATGAACAACCGTCCATTAAAATAAGTCATTATTTAAGTCAGTCGCGCCATCATGATACTTTCATTTAATATTTTTTGTAATGTTATAAGTTTTGTTGTGATTTTATATGTAGTTATGTAATGGTAAGGGAAAGTTGTAACATTCGATACGAATTGCGAGTGAACGTAACGGATGTTATACTTTCTGCTATTTACGCTTTTTTATTTATTATCTTTTTTGAGGAGGGTTTTTTTTATGTAAATTGGCTTTAGCACAATTTGATTTCTGGTGCTTCTTGCGTGCAGCCTCCTCTCAACTATTGTAAAATAAATAAGTTTTTTGAGAGTTGTTTTTTTATTGACCTTGCTATGGGAAAGTGGCTCTTTCGACCCACGTTCGCCTTGACTAATCTCGATGACAAAATTTCTTAACTGATTAAACTAAGGAGTGGTCATAAGTCATGTTACACTTGTTATTGATATAGCTTACACTTTTATGTGCATTCAAACATTCCATTATTTACAATAAGCAAATTAAACACCTATCTATATGTGTTAAAAATTGGGAAAATAATGTGTATGCAATATTTATTTCGAATCATTACCGGTAGTATTTATTGAAAGAAACAAAATAAAAAATTAAAAAATCTAATTTTGCTAAACAAAAAAAAACTTGTCAATACGTAATGTAATTCAATAATAAATTCATATACATATACCTAATATCAAATAGAAGCCATAAATTTTTATTTTATTATTAATCAATATTTAACAACTTAAGTGTGCAATTACGCTAATTTTGTATACAAAATAAGCGTTATAAATATTGGTATACACGTAAATTGTATATTCATTTTTGAATTATTATTTATGAATATTGAGTAACTTATAAGAATTATATTTTCTATTCTTTATTTATTGAATAAATATTGTATTTAGAATATATTTATGAGCATCTCTTATATTCAGTAATAAATAATCATTCATAGACACTGACTTTTTCGATTGATACACTTATTTTTATACTAGCTTTCCGCCCGCGGCTTCGCCCGCGTTTTCAAAGAAAAACCCGCATAGTTACCGTTCCCGTGGGATTTCCGGGATAAGACCTATCCTATGGGTTAATCCAAGTAACCCTCTATATATGTGCTAAATTGCATTGTAATCGGTTCAGTAGTATTTGCGTGAAAGAGTAACAAACACACACACATCCTCACAAACTTTCGCATTTATAATATTACTAGCTGGCCCGGCGAACTTAATTGTACCGCCCAGTCAATGAATGTCGTGTTACCTTTGGGCTTGGAACTAATTTAGGCAATGATGAACGGAATACAATGATACAAAATAAATATAGATATAGGTATAATGGCTTTTTATTTCGATGAATAACACATAAAAAAATAATTACTTAAATACTTCATACCTACACGTGTCAGAGAAAAATTACCTATTGAATTAAACTACGTTTTGCAGCCTGGGATGCACTCGAATTAACTCTTTTCGTTCTTTAACTGGTGTCGACCACAAATCGTTTCCTTTCGCTTTAATTATGATAGTTCTACTTCTACCACTATCATCGGGCGACCGACGATGATACAGTGGGTAACCATCGTTGCCTGTGATGGTCTTTGCCGTCAATTTTCGTGGATACCTTTTGGAACACTCGCTGTCAACCATGCATGGTGATTGGCGGTTGATGGTGCCACACGGTCCATGAATCATATATTCGTGATTAGAACATCATGTCATGTCGTTCTGGATCGGTTACAGGATTACCAATCCCCGCACATACAATTTTTATACGCCCGAATTCTTTCGACTAACCAAATTAAAATGTGTGCATGCTGCAAGCCTTATTTATGTCATTCGATTGAATACATCCATCGTTGAATAATCCCAAAGATGTGTTGCTTTTGTAACTCATAATCGGATTTTTTGCTTGAAAACATGTGTGGTAATGTCGAGCCGATCACTTGATATCTGTCCGGGAAGCAGCAGTTGAATAATTTCCATCCATTTCGGATTACATGTAAATATTGTAATGAATAGATCTGGCCAGTAGTGATTCGCCGGTTCTGGAACACGGATTCAGGTACATTCGCCGGTTCACGCGCACGGGTGCTGGCACATTCACAGCTTCACCCGCAAATCAGTGGCACCCCATCCTAAAAAAAAAAAAAAAAAAAAAAAAAAAAAAAAAAAAGTTTGGACTCTTTTCCCACTAAAGCGGCCACGCTGAGTCGATAGCACTCACTCCCGAAGCGATAGGATGCACGGTTTCGGAGATGTGCAGATCGATTAACTCTTATCTAATTGATATCCGGTGGGTCATTAGCGTCCCATGGTTCACCTTTTCCTATTAGCTAATTACACCGTCCGGCGTTCTTATCTATTACTCATTGTGCACCTCGCTTATCACTGCTTTTGTATTAAACTTCTTTGTTATGACCTACCTCACTATTCTAACCAAACGATGTATTATTATATTCAAGAAAAAAGTACGTCTAAAATCCTATAACTATATTTATATATTATCGTACTATATTATCATAATTGTTGCTTTTTTAAAAAGCGATTCGCTTCTGGCACTCGCCGGCCGCTGCCGCGGCACGCTCGCTTTGCTCGCTCGGCTCGTGCGTTGTTTATCAAAGTCTAACCTAACCTAACCTAATTGTTGCTTTTTTAAAAAGCGATTCGCTTCTGGCGTTGTTTATCAAAATCTAACCTAACCTAACCTAACCCAATTATTTTTCCGGGTAATCTGATGTATCGAACTTTGTTACGAGCTACCTCGCTATTCTGAATCATCAATAAAACACATTCATTTTACTGCCATTTTTATTTCCAAAATGTTGTTGCTTATTATCTACTGGTTTGTGTATTTGGCGACCATTTGTCCATTTTGCTATATAAAAATAATTATTGATGAACATTTGAATTGTAGCCTTATCTACTTATAAAATAGGAGCGAAACATCTCATCCACTAAAATATCGTTGTACAGTGTGTTCCCTGTAAATATGCTCGTAAAACTATGCATTGAATATCCCTGAAACTTATATAGCAAATACATTAAGCAATATTCTCCACAAACTGAAGTCCAATCATTCTGAATCCTATCAACATTCCAGTCCCATCTCTTACAATTCCTTTTCAAAAACTGGAGATGATATCGCTCAGGTGTTCGTCCATATGAATCAAAATATTGACCGATGCCATTCGTATCGATATGTACAGCTACCCAGTGTGAACCCGGTTTATCATCCGCATCCAAATTGCATATTATATACGTTGGTACATGGGTATACATAGGCAGTCTATTAGCAGCATAAACATTATTTTCTAGACTGGGATGAATCTTTTTCATATGTTTTTGTAATTCTAGTGTATCCATGATATTACTGTTATTAGCAGATTATTACAGTACCAATCTATTCAATGGTTGTCATAGGAATGTTCAATTATAGTGTTTTGTATAAGATTAAATAGGAAGTTTGTAACGAAATAAAAAATAGTAAATTGCATACAATTTGTTTTATTTAATTTTATAATGTTTCCTTTAGTTACATATACACAAAATGCATTAAGCATAACACATAAATCTAAAATATAACACACATTATAACCTTAACTACTATAGTCTACAGTAACATTTCTATTTTTATCTATTTCAATAATATTATCAAACTCAGCATAAACAATACAGTTAATTGTTTGTGTTAGTGAGGATTCAAATCGTACTTCTAATCTTACACTACCATGCTTTATGAGATTCCAATGAGCTGATGAGTTAGCTGATAAATCAGGAGTTAAATCAAATGCTAAAAGACAGTAGCCTTTGGCATACTGTTCACGAGAGATTGCATTTCCTTCATTAAGAAAGTGAATACCAGTCCCCGAGAATAGAGTATGATATGCCGATGTGAATATATTATTATTAAAAGATGGTTGCAAAGCTTTTGAAGGTATTTGTTGACCATCAATATATAAGCTGAAAGAGTTAATACCATAGTTTTCAAAGTTAAATGGATTTTTAGTAAGTGAACCATTAAATGCGGAATTGTTCACAAATCCAATAATACATCTTTTGGGTACCTGTCCCAAGAATATATTATCAAGAGTTTTTCCTTGAACACCTGATGGAATTGTTAAAACTTTAACTTCAGCACGAGTAATAGGATATTTAGCAGTTGTAGAAGCTAAAACTTTCTGATGTGCGAGTAATACACTTGGATTAATTCGTGCTCTTCGAACAATAAGAGTTGCATCCGTAATGCAAACTTTAAACTTTTCATCATTTGACCCAGCAATTAAATTAAAACTCTCTCTTGACCGAACTAATTTTACACTCATTTCAACACCATTAATTAAAAATTTATCTTGATTGAAAATGTCACCATGAAGATGACCAATCATTTCTATTTCCCGGCTTTCATTAACTAATTCCTGTCTTTTAGCAAATCCTGTGTTTTTACCATCTGTGGAATCCATTTTGCCTGCTGTATCATCATACCAAAGACTACAAGTAAGATGAGATTGTTTAGCAGCAGGAGCATAGTTTAAAAGGGTTTCCATGTATGCTCGATAGGCATAGGTATTATTAGGTGGTGATACAAGTTTTTGGTTTAAATAAACATCGAGTTGACTAAAAAGTGAATGCAACCAATTATTTACAGGTGCTACTACTGTAGCTGATAACAAGTTTGTTGAATCTTGATTTAATACTTTTGCCTTTATGTGGAGTAATGTATGAGACAAATCTATGTAGTCATCGCCTGTTCCAGGAACTTGAAACTCGATAGGTCCATCATCAGCAAGAGATGAAATTGGTTTATAGTGAATCCACAATCCATTTTCAATGCTTGTTTGTGTGGACGGTAATGCAAACAAATCTAATTCTGACTTAACGCACTCACAAGAATGATTATGAAGGAAAGACATACTTAATTTGAAAATATATCTTTGATGTTTTTTGGTTTTAGACCAAGTTTTTTCGTAGCTTTCACTTTAGCTGTTAGTGGTGGAATGAACGAGGCCAATCGTTTTCTTTTAGTTATATACCCAGATCCTGTCATGTTTAATCGATCAATTTTGTTATCAGCCTTTCGTTTTAAGTTCGTACTAACTTGCTTTAGACGATCTTTTATTGAGGCTTCCATAGGACGGGCTTGAATCATATCCGATAAAAGTCCTACTCCAGCGTTTAATGCCTCCTTACCAACCACTCGAGCACCACTTGAAAGTAAAGGTAAAACTGATCTAAATAACCCTCCTAAGAAGCTCCCAATACCATGACCGCGTTGGTATGGTGAACCCTTATAAATTACTCCAACTCCTGATCCAGCTTGATGTGAATAATAATTTTCATATGGACATTTATGATGATCATGAGGAGAATACATTATTATAATTTGCGGAAATGTAGTTTAATACACACGGTCCCAAACTGGAATGGTATTTTTTGTCCTGCGCTCGATCTTATATCCATTTCCAGCGTATCGAACTCTCTTCGCATAACGGGTAAGTAGTGAGGTGGAGAGAAAACGTGCATTTTATATGCACCATAAATGTATTTTGAAGGATCTAATGAAATGACTCTTAATAGCGGAGTCATAACATCACCCACAATCTGAGGATCAATAATGTCGCAATATAGAAATAGTTGAGATGGTAACCCTAAATGTAAATTAGCAGGACACTTCCCAAAATTTCTGTCTAGGAGATTTGTATTTGGTTCATAACCTAGTTGTAAACTTAATTTGGGTGATAATGTTACGGATGTTATATTTTTATCCAAAACAGAAACAGACACAAATTTTGTTATTTCATCATAACGAAATTTCAAGTTCTCTCCGATACCATTTAATGCTCTCAAAATATGTTCAACGTTATCGTAGTTGGTAGCGGGAATATGTTTTTTGTAGTACACTGTTGATGGTTTATCTTCATTAGGAATTAACATGGTTTTTGTGATGTATACAACATTTTCATGATCTTGAACAGTAAACATTGTGCATGGATATTGAAACTCGACAACTCCAACCAACCATTCACCTTCTAATTTCATAGCTTTTGGTAATTTTGTTGAAAAATTTGTGGTCTTGTTATCAGGAAAGTATTCCATTGAACTATTGCTGAGCAAAGTTAAATAAAAACTTTCTTTATTCATATTTCTTTTAAACTAGAAGCTAAAATCCAACTGTTAAATTTATCTGGATAACCTTTCCACTTCACTAATACTTCTTTTCTGTTGCCCGAATAACGAGTACCAATTATTTTATCTATTTTATATTGTGAGGTGGGGTTGTAAGTGACCTTCTGTAATTCTCTTTCATAAAAAGTACCAACTATTGGTTCATTTTGTAAATCTGTAATTGTATAAACAACCCATGGAGATCTATCAATTATTGAAGATATAATAAATATTTCATCACTCCAATTTGATTCATATCCTTTTTGGAAAACATGTTTATATTTAGTTATTCGAACATAATCACCCACGTTGAAATTTGGTTTTGAATTTTCTAAAGAAAGTTTGTTTGACCCTCTATCATAAAGATTAGTCCAAACTGTCATAATATTGTTGGAACTTACATCACATGGGCACATCTTAATACTCGAGTGAATGCTGTGATTATAAGAGTATATTAAATCTTGTAAAACATCTATATATCTATAAGTATTATTATGAGTGAAATAACGCCACATTTTCATTTTTAGAGTTCTTTGAAATCGTTCAACAATACTAGCCTTAATATCAGGATTGTTAGTGGTATAGTAATTTATCTTTTTGGATTTAAAGTATTTTTGTACATCTTTTGAAACAAATTCTGTACCTTTATCAGATTGTATGTGAGTAGGGGTTGAATTACTTTCAGTAAATATACTTTCAAAACATTCTTTAGTTGTTTCTGAGTTTTTCTTTTTCATTGGTCTTGCAAAAGCATATTTACTAAATACATCAATAACACAAAGTATGTAGTTGAAACCATCATTATATTGAGAATAAGTTCGCATATCACTTAAATCGGCTTGCCACAGCTCATTAATATTTGATAGAATGTACCTATTACGCGGGAATTTTTTCCGAATGGGTTTATGAACAAAGATTCAGCATCAACTGAACTTTTTAGATCTCTATCTTTATTTTTAAAACCAATTTTAGACTCATTTGAATATTCATTAGATGTATCAGAATAAATTGGTAATCTGAGTGGTTGACGATCCTCTTCGGTAAAGTGAAGGTATCTTTGTAGTGTTTGTAAATATAACATCCACTTCTTTCGGTCTTCCGTCTTACTATTCATAATATTTTGCATTTCAATATCTAATCGAGACAAATTACTTGTATCCTTATTTTCTTGTTTTAATTTTTCAATCAATCCAGGTTCAATAAGTATCATTTTCTTAGCATTTTCCATGTTAACTGGCTAGTCCACTTACTAATCCACTCAATATTGCACCTAATATTATTGGTAAGAAAGTCCCTCCTTTTTGTATAATAATATTTTTTCTTAGTTTATGTTTACACTTACGCACCAGTTTACGGAGTATATTTTTGTGTTTATTCAATTTTTGTTTATCTTGATCTTTAAGTGGTATCTTTCCTTGTAAAACGTTATGAATACATTCACAAATACAATTTATTTCTTTTTCATCACACGTTTTAAGTAATGCTCTTTGATGTTTTGGTTTAAGCGTATGCAAAGCATTTAGCAAATGTTTATGCGTTGTGACTCGACGATGCATCATTTAGAAATGATTTGAATTGTTTGATTCTTGGTGTATTTAAACTCTTTCGTGGGGACGTAGACTGTACAGTGACCATTAAATGGGAATACATTTGTCTTGATACGACAAAAATCATTTGTATTCTGTTTTAAATCTACCATTAAATATCCATGTGCTTCTAAAGTTGCATCCCTGTAGGCGTCTTCAATGAATTTTGTGTTATCTGGTGACACTTGTCGTGCTAAATATCTTATTTGAGTTTTATCTCGAGGGTTTTTAAAATAAATTATATAACTTGAGTTTAAAGAAATGTCTCTTTGACCTTTACCTTGATGAAATAAATTTTGTGTTAAATAAAATACACTAAGGTTCCGGTGATGACTGCCTTTTGTAAATATATCCACAATTCTTCCATCAGACTCTCTCATTAGATCATCAATAATAATAAGGTGTGGGTTTTCACCATCAAACATATTAAGATTTGGAATTCCTTGATGATAGTTAACATTTGGTAAATTATATAAAGGTTGCATTTCATCAAAGCACCATGTGATATGATTAAAATCACAATTACATATTTCCTTAACTGATTTTATGAAATTTGTTACAAAATTTGACTTCCCACATCCACTTGGTCCGGCCACAATAGCAGTAAACGGATGGATAAAGTGAAACATTTCACACGTCTAGAGTTTAAAGGGATGAAATAAAAAATGAAAATGTTGGTGTAAAAATTTAATATATATATTATATTGCTAAAAATAAATGATCTGTTTACTATTTCTAACACAATTAGTACTTATCAGAATTTCACAATCACCTCAACATCAAATTTAAGTACACAAATAAAAACTACAATTATTTTACATTATTTACAATCAAACAATACTAAACTATTATAAAACTATTAATAAACTATTATATAACATTATAGCAATATCATAATTTTTTTTACAATCAGTACAAATTTTGTATACACACACAGAAATAATAGTAAAAAGTCACTTAGCGTAATTTGTATATACACACAGAAATAATAGTAAAAAGTCACTTAGCGTAATTTATAATGTCCCCAAGCCAATGTATCAATGTTGTTGTTCATAATACATCGTTTGGTATCATTATATGATAAAGATGTTTTATTTATTTTTTGTGTAAAAATAGTGTGTTTGATTGACTTAAATCGAAGCATACTACAATATAATACATTTTTATTAAACAAACACGATTTGTAATTTTCCATATTCATTTTTTTGGTAACACTTTTGTTAACCCCTTTTGCCTTTGCTATAAATTTATCTTCTATTTCTAAGGCATACATTTTTGATCGCAACCCTACAAATTCCTTCAATACTTTACCATTATTCTCATCTTTAAAAAAACCTAACTTTTTTTTATTTATTTTTGGATATCCGTAAATATTATTTTCCGGGTAATCTGATGTATCGAAATAGTGAGGTAGATCTGGTTTTATATCCTCATAAAAATTGTCTGTAAAAATTTGATATATCAAACTATCGGTATCGGTGTACAATAACTTAATTTTATTATGAAACTTTTTAATCATGTAGTTGTAATGAAATTCATACATAAGGGTCTTAGATATATCTAAAATACAAAATCCTAAATAAATCGGCTTATCATAAATTAATTTTGTTTTACGTAATTGTATTGCAACTAAATGTTCTGAAAATATTGATAAACTATGGAACTCTGGTTTTGCAATCCAATCCTGAGCACCTAAAACTTTACCACGATTATCCCAGTGAGTTAGTAGTTTAACGTTTACTCTTTTTTCAATATTTTCCATAGTCTTACCGAAGACAGAATTATTCATTAATTTAAAAAAGTCTTTTTCGAAGTTTGATGTAGCTAACGTTCTCAAAGTAGTATTTAAGTCTATGTATTTCTTTAACCAAGAACTCTGTTTAAATTTTAAAATTCTATGTACTTTAATTAATTTCATTCCCATTTCAATGCATTGTTTTAAATTCCTGTAGTGAATGATGTATTTATTTTTATTATTTAAATTAGGAACTAATTTAGTTTCATTAGTATTACCCACACATATGTTTTCAGGACATAACGGAAAGTCAGAATGCAAATTATGAAGTTCATCAGGATATTCCAAATCAACTTCTAAAACATAACCGAAATCAGAGTTATCCGGCACATTATAATCTGTATTAGAATCTATCCATTCGAAACCGCCAACAGGAAGAGATTGAGACATTGCCCAACCATATAAATTATTCGCATCAAAATATGTTAGATATGAATTAGGTTTTTCACTATCATAATCCTCCATGAATTTATTATTTGCTCTAGCAAAACGATTGCTACACTGAGATACACCCCCTCTAATACCAGCTTTAAAAAAAGCAATTTTGTCATAGTCCGTTAACAATTCTAATTCTATTTTGGTAAATTTTAACATTGCATCCCAACTTAAACCTGGGGCAGTATAGTAATGAGCAGGATCTAATCCATAAGTTTTAATACAAAGCTTTCTAAAGTTTTCGAATACATCAGTCAAAAGTAAAACATCAGTTTTTAAATATAAATCGGAATAATCGGACATACTACTACACTTAAAATGTTGCCAAATATCTTTTGCATGATTATAATCATCATTTGAAATATTTGTATCTGTGAGTGAACTATAAAAATGGTGTTGATCAGGAAGTGATGGATGTTTCAAGCAATCACTATTACACATAAATTCATAAGGATAAATACCTTTCCGTCTTAAAAGTGAAAAATCTTCATTATTAGGATAGTTCCTTTTTAGTTCTGTAAACTGATCATCATTAAGATTTTTAGCTAGTTGATCTAAACTACACGATAAAAATTTCAATGAATCTACAAATCTTAAACTTACTGATTGATTATTATTTATTGTTAACTGTTTTGAAAATGATATGTATCGTTCTTTATTTTGCGGAATAACTTCAACTTTGCCATCATAGAGGTTTAATGCATGGACAATGAAATGAGCATCGTAGTGACTGAGGTTATGTAAAAATATTGGAATATGACGAGGGGTTCTGTACTTAGTACTACACACTTGATGTGCAACACCTCTAAAACTACCAGTGTACCAATCAAAATCGTTAAAAGGATCTCCATTTAACTCAGTTTCACAAATATGACACATGTTTGAATTTGAAATTTTAATTTTATCTTCATCTGATAATGGAACGGGACATTTTTGGAAACTATTTTTTTTAACTATTGTTTTCACATCTTCGCAAAGGCGATTCATAAACACTTGTGCACAGTTTGGCCCACTATACGTCTCATATTTTGATAATCTGTTATCATATGAACATTTAATGTAATAACCAAAACTATACACTTCATGTTTTTGAATATTAATTGTACTAGGCTTGGATGGATCGTTACTACATGATTCTATCGGGTTCAAAAATGCCTCAAAGTCTGCATAAACCACAAAGGGCATTTCCAACTTTTTCGCGAATTTATCAAATTTTAATTTATTATTTGAGGTTGCTTTACCAAACCAATTCAATTTGGAATCCTCGCCGTTTGGTAATTCCGTACAAATGTGAGCGCAATCATATTGTTGATGGTTATTAAGTCTTTCCTCTGATGGGAAATGAAGTAAACATGAATCACATATATAAACTGCATGATGATGACTTGATATTTGTGAACTAACTAATCGCGATAAGTTTTTAATATAACAGTAATGATTGTTAGTACCATTCGATATATATAGTAGGTTAATATGATTAGGTGTACGACATTTTGTTAAATATAAAGGACCTACAACAGAATTACACTTTTTTTCTTTATTATATTCTAGGCCAAAAACATTAATACTAATATTGTTTAATTTCTCTACTTTTGATATATCTGCAATTTTAACCGGAAAAGAAATACCAGTAAATTTTAGTTTATTTCCATGAATTGCGTAAGATGCTACCCGATCTACACTTTTACATACAGGATATAAACCAGAGAGTAATGCCCATTTAAAACACATATTATCATTATTTTTAACATTGATTACAGCTTTTTTTTATTTAATATCTTGAGGAAGGTCGATATATGAACTACCACGTAGGGGGGTGAATTTGTTAACATTCATATCTATGTATTTAATTTGATTAAGACTCCAACCACTATCTTTTTTTTCAAATTGACAAATTTTACCAACTACAGTGTCTATTAATGATGAATAAAAAATATTTAAGTCATCTCCCTGACAAATGATGTAATTAAACGTTTGAAAATCAAACGTATTTTTAATATCTTTAGTTTGTTGTATGAAATCAGCATGCAATATGAAGTTTATTTTTAAAATTGTATGTTGTTGAATACATTCATTTATCAAAAATAAGATATCGATTTTTAGTGAATTTAAAAACGATTCCGGTGTTACAAAATATTGCCCCGATTGAAGTGTTTTACTATTAATTCTGTATGTTAAAATTCGATTACCAAAAGCGGTTTCAACAACTGTTACATTTGTTAATGAATTATGTGATTTTAAAAGATTATTTTTATGTGTATTACTTTTTAAATGGTTGTTTAGATACCTTTTATTAATATAAACATGACATGTATCACATTCCACCTTATTGTTGTCCACGTCATTGGTTTCAATTGATGATGTAGAAGCTCCCTCATCAAATTTTGCTTTCTTGGTAACCTTATTTTCATCTGTAGTGATACCTCGTTTGATACCTCTTCCAACTTGTTGTTGACTGTAACAAAAAAAGAAAATTATTAGATAAATCTTAAAATAAAACATTACTACAATAATATTTCTTATTGAGTTTGTACTTCTAATACTTACATTAACGTTGTTTCAACCATCAAACATTGATTATACAACTCATCATCATACGATGAATCGAACAGTTCACGCTTCTCCATTTCATCACAAACTTTATGCAGCTCCTGATTGAATTCGCTGTTGAATTGTTCTATATTCTCTTCAATGGGTGCGGAAAAGAAAGCACTGGTGCACATTTCACTAAAGTTTTCCATCTTTATAATAAAGAAGAAAGTATGTAGCACAGTAAGTAACAGTTAAGTGTTGGTAGAGTAACTGATACTCAATTTAAAAAATGTTCAATATTTATAGTCTAGCATAGGATTAGGAAAGTTTTGTAAAATCTAATGAGTACATGGAAGTAATTTAAGAAAACAGAATCACATTAACTAATGATCATTGTTAAAATAGTAACATTAACTAATGATCATTGTTAAAAAAGTATTTTTTCACTTTTTCACTTTCTGCTATTGTCTTTGTAATATTGTATACGAGGGCGTTTGTGTTGTCATAGATGCTATCCTTATTTTTCTTTACGTAATATTTAATCCTCGTGGTAGCGTGCTTCCAGTGATCACTAGTTGGAATCTTGGATAGTTTCTTCATATCATACATTTCAATTTTTATGAGATGCATCGCTTGGTCTCCGTCATCAGAATTTGTAGAGATGTATGATACGCCATCTCTAGCAGCTCGTGCCACAGTTGACGATAGCAGCTTCTTCCTTTTTATTTTTGGTGCCACTTCAAAAAATTGATCAATTGACTGCAATTTCCTTTTTCCGCCATCGTCTGTGTTATTAACGATGATGTCATCACTCTCTTCTTCGTTTTGAGGAGAGAGTGGCGAGTAGTAACACAGTTTATAGGTATTTTCATCGAAGTTGAATGATTTCTGCAACAACAGAGTTATCGCGTTAATATCAATTTGTTTACACTTAGTCTGACACACACACACACATGTTAAGAGAAATACAAGTAAGTTTGTTAATAGAATAATCACTTACCTCCATGATCATTGATGACACAAAACACAACACAAACGTAGTATTGGTAGACGTATACAATCCACTGTGGTCCAACGACCATAGACTGACTGCATGACTGCAACTGTTCGATCATATATAGCACCATTCTTATCTAAAGCAAATTCTTAAGTACAATGAAACTGATTGTAACTCTATGAGTCAACAAACTTATCTCACGTTCCTTCGCAAATGGCATCAACCTGCTTTGTGACTCTCACAAAAGAATGCGATTAAATATTAACAAAACGAAACTGATAGTAACTCTATGAGTCAACAAACTTATCTCACGTTCCTTCGCAAATGACATCAACCTGCTTTGTGACTCTCACAAAAGAATGCGATTAAATATTTACAAAACGAAACCGATAGTAACTCTATGAATCATCAAACTTATCTCAAATTGCTTCGCAACAGGTATCAACCTGTCATACTCTATTCACTGGACTGGTATTCACTTTCTTAATGAAGGAAATGCAATCTCTCGTGAACAGTATGCCAAAGGCTACTGTCTTTTAGCATTTGATTTAACTCCTGATTTATCAGCTAACTCATCAGCTCATTGGAATCTCATAAAGCATGGTAGTGTAAGATTAGAAGTACGATTTGAATCCTCACTAACACAAACAATTAACTGTATTGTTTATGCTGAGTTTGATAATATTATTGAAATAGATAAAAATAGAAATGTTACTGTAGACTATAGTAGTTAAGGTTATAATGTGTGTTATATTTTAGATTTATGTGTTATGCTTAATGTATTTTGTGTATATGTAACTAAAGGAAACATTATAAAATTAAATAAAACAAATTGTATGCAATTTACTATTTTTTATTTCATTACAAACTTCCTATTTAATCTTATACAAAACACTATAATTGAACATTCCTATGACAACCATTGAATAGATTGGTACTGTAATAATCTGCTAATAACAGTAATATCATGGATACACTAGAATTACAAAAACATATGAAAAAGATTCATCCCAGTCTAGAAAATAATGTTTATGCTGCTAATAGACTGCCTATGTATACCCATGTACCAACGTATATAATATGCAATTTGGATGCGGATGATAAACCGGGTTCACACTGGGTAGCTGTACATATCGATACGAATGGCATCGGTCAATATTTTGATTCATATGGACGAACACCTGAGCGATATCATCTCCAGTTTTTGAAAAGGAATTGTAAGAGATGGGACTGGAATGTTGATAGGATTCAGAATGATTGGACTTCAGTTTGTGGAGAATATTGCTTAATGTATTTGCTATATAAGTTTCAGGGATATTCAATGCATAGTTTTACGAGCATATTTACAGGGAACACACTGTACAACGATATTTTAGTGGATGAGATGTTTCGCTCCTATTTTATAAGTAGATAAGGCTACAATTCAAATGTTCATCAATAATTATTTTTATATAGCAAAATGGACAAATGGTCGCCAAATACACAAACCAGTAGATAATAAGCAACAACATTTTGGAAATAAAAATGGCAGTAAAATGAATGTGTTTTATTGATGATTCAGAATAGCGAGGTAGCTCGTAACAAAGTTCGATACATCAGATTACCCGGAAAAATAATTGGGTTAGGTTAGGTTAGGTTAGATTTTGATAAACAACGCCAGAAGCGAATCGCTTTTTAAAAAAGCAACAATTAGGTTAGGTTAGGTTAGACTTTGATAAACAACGCACGAGCCGAGCAAGCAAAGCGAGCGTGCCGCGGCAGCGGCCGGCGAGTGCCAGAAGCGAATCGCTTTTTAAAAAAGCAACAATTATGATAATATAGTACGATAATATATAAATATAGTTATAGGATTTTAGACGTATTTTTTCTTGAATATAATAATACAAAAGCAGTGATAAGCGAGGTGCACAATGAGTAATAGATAAGAACGCCGGACGGTGTAATTAGCTAATAGGAAAAGGTGAACCATGGGACGCTAATGACCCACCGGATATCAATTAGATAAGAGTTAATCGATCTGCACATCTCCGAAACCGTGCATCCTATCGCTTCGGGAGTGAGTGCTATCGACTCAGCGTGGCCGCTTTAGTGGGAAAAGAGTCCAAACTTTTTTTTTTTTTTTTTTTTTTTTTTTTTTTTTTTTTTTTTTAGGATGGGGTGCCACTGATTTGCGGGTGAAGCTGTGAATGTGCCAGCACCCGTGCGCGTGAACCGGCGAATGTACCTGAATCCGTGTTCCAGAACCGGCGAATCACTACTACTCTGGCCGACCATAAAGACGAAAATATTATGTATGCCATTGCATCTTGCGCATATTCATGACCTGTGTATGTCGCAGTAAACAGACCAACATTTTCTGCATCTTCTTCTCTGTGCTAATTGCATCGCGTAAATGGATGTAATCTTCAAAACGCAATTTAGCTTGGTTCGAACCAATGCATCAGGGGCTCCGTTTCAATTTTAACGTTATATACATAATAATATTATTATGTCAACGCAATATTGTTGAAGCATTCGACGAAATTGCAACAAATTATAATTGTCAGAATTTTTACATTTTTATAGAATTTCTTTTTAATAATTAAGCGAACTAACCTTCTTGGTTAGATTCCTCACCAAAAATACCTTATTAATTTCTGAAAACACGCGTAAACACAATCATTTGAGGAATTTTTATATATCTGCTTTTATTGCACTTTTTGATAATTGATTTTAAAAAAATACAAACAATATTTATTCACCCTTTTTACTTTTTAATTATTTTACACAATATAATACATTTTTGAACGCATGAATGTCAAACATTATTTTCCGTATTTGACAGGATTGACAACTAATGATTGACATGTACGAAAATCAAAATTTTGGGAAAATATTTATTCGTCTAGTTTTTGTTGTTTTTATGATTTATTCTGCTATTCTGGGCGGTGACAAATCCAACAAATCCAAAACCATGAAAATTGGTTCAGCAGATCTCGAGTTATAAGTGTTGGAACATACAGACTTTCTTTTATATATATAGATGTAGTAGGATTTTACGCATGCATATAATATGCATGCATGTATTTCTATCTAGAAATAACAGTTTTTAATAGGGTTGATTGATTTTTTTCACCAATTAAGATGTTTTGTAAGACTAACTAGCTATTATATTACAGAATTAATTAATTTAAAAACAATTCAAATGAATAGAATATATAGAATATATTTATGAGGTTAAAATTCTTTGTAATTAATCTTTAGTTCTTTTGTGCCACAATCTGATTACTGAATTGAATTTTAAATTATTTCAACCATTTTTACATTTTATGCCATAGGTTAGATAAATCATCAATACTAATATTATAAAGCTGAAGAGTTTGTTTGTTTGTTTGAATGCGCTAATCTCAGGTTGGTACTATAACTGGTCCGATTTGAAAAATTCTTCTGGTGTTAGATAGCCCATTTATCGAGGAAGGCTATAGGCCAGGGGTTCCCAATCTTTTTCAGCTCGCGGCTCAGTTTCATGTCAAGTTTTTTGTCACGGCGCCCTACTCACAATACAAGACATAGGATCGCGGCGGAGCAATGCGTGCAAAACCGCGGGGCACAGCTATAAATAGTTGTAGGTGCATTTAAAGACAAAATAAATTTATTAAAATGTACAAATTATATCTTAAATTTCAATTTAAAATATCTACCTTTTAAAACTTACATCAAACAATAATTAATTAGTCTTGCAGTTGTGAAAGCGTAGCAGATAGTACGTTGCATTTTTTAATTTTTAAATATTAAACTATGTTTAGAATTTGTTAACTTTAATGGTTTTTTCATGAAAAATTTAAAGGTAGGTAGTTAACTAAATTTTTTAATATTTGCAGCCGGGGATTTGTGTGAAAACCTTTTCAATTTTTCACACAAATTCTCCGGAACTCCCAGTTATTAAATTCATGAAATGATAACATTATTAGGTTGTTATTCATTATTTTCCCTATAATTTGTGTTTGAACCGGTAAAGTAATATGTATAAGGTTACATAAATCTTGAGTTACATTCTACGTATTAAAATGATTCATATGGGAGTAATCCATACGCAGTATAATTTTCTATTCTCAAAACATATTACAAAATGTTTCTCACACTGAAACCCAATTCTAACATTAGTCATATTTATCAGTGGCATAATTGCTGATAACAACTGACAACTGTTATCAAAGTTAATTTATGGACGCTATAGATTTTTATTTGCCTAATATATTCGTGAGCAAAGGGACCTTGACATGATACTGTTTGATTAACTGCAGGTCATTAAGTGTACTTCAGGGTCTGTCACGAATTACCACTCGATTTTTTTGGATACTTAGGAGATAGTAGCTGATATAGATATCGCATAGATGTATCTATAAATATAGTTTAAAAAGAACATCCTTTATCATAACTCTTATATTGCAGTCACCGATCCCTGATAAGTGTACAAAGTTTGAATTTTTCGTTTAAAGTGGGTCAAAATCGAGTTTAAAATGAGTCGGTTACATAGTACAAACATACAAGTGAAGCTAATAATCGCGTGTTAATAACGTTACCAACTAAACTATTGAAGTTTTTTCAGCCCAGTGTGTCAACCTATACTTCTAATTTTTAAATACATACCTATATAAGTACCTATTATGTACATAATATGTACAGTGTACACTAACGTCTACCTAACAAGTTTAGTATGTGGATACATATGATTTAGATTATCCTAAAAGGCTTATGTAGATACATACTAAACCTATTAGGTACTTTGTCCGTGCGTCACTGTAAAATTGTAAACACCTTTACATTATAATCTAACAGGTACATTCTAGGGAAGCCCGAAGCTCGCTCCATCTTAGGCCACATCTCAGCTTACCATCAGGCGAGATCGTGGCCAAGCGCTCCCCTATCGCAGCAAAAAAAAAAACATTATAATCTATCCTGCGAGATTATAATCTTTAGAATGTGTGAACCGTATGTAATGCGAATATAATATTATTGTGTATTTACGCGAAATGTAAAATATTCAATCAACTTTATTCATATAATTGCATTATTTCGTGCATACCTATCTATTTATTTTGGATTTCAGGCTGTCGAGACTTCAATGAAATTCAAATGCTTTTGAATTTTGAAGTGACGATCAATCTATGAATTGAAAACTCAAACTTTTACATTTAACATATTATATTTATTTAATTCCAACTTCTTCTAGAAGCACTTTTGAATCCTCATAAAATATTTAACAATATTTTTAACATTTGCAATCGATTCGGAAAGCAGTACCTATCTATGGAGAAGAAAAAACACTGTTTGATCTCACTAACTAGTATTATTCACTTTCCTTTAAAATATAATTATTTGTTATTATAACATATAATGTGTGCAGTTTAGTTGATAAATTAAGTGACTTTCTAAACATGATATTTTTGCACGCAACAAAGCGTAGTACATTATTAATTAATAGAACAATGTAAGTAATACCACAGACTAATAATAATATACTACGTATGTAATACCAACTAAAATTACTTACTAATAAATAATTTGTTTTAGTATAATTGGACATTTCTAAATAAAAACCTATGGATTATGGTTATAATTTGTCAACAAGATAGCACAGCTCTTTCCCATAACATCGACCTGTGAAAAATATCTCGATCGATTTCAATTGATCGATTACAAAATTACAATGAAGGAATGCATCAAGGAACAAATACTATTCTGAATTAATGTGTAAACATTCAATTCAATGCCAAATAATTAGCTATCTTCTGTAAATTTACAAATTTCCACTGTAGGTATCATCTATCACTATCTTCATAATATACGATACTAGCTGCGCTTCGCGGTTTCACCCGCGTGGCTCCGCCCCTGTTGCTCTTAGCGTAATGATATATAGCCTATACTTCTAATTCCTTCCTCGATAAATGGGCTATCTTACACCGAAAGAATTTTTCAAATCGGACCAGTAGTTCCTGAGATTAGCGCGTTCAAACAAACAAACAAACAAACTCTTCAGTTTTATAATATTAGTACAGATAATTATTCATAATTTTAGTCAATCTTATGATTAGTTTTGGCTACAGATAACTAAACAGTAGCGATTGTTTATTTTATCTGTTATTCTATTCGGCCTATTATTTTATTTACATCAATTTCTTAGTAAATGACGATACTTTACATCTACATTCAAAACAATTCGCTTTCTTTTGAATAAATCAATGAAAACTATGAGAACTGCATTGAAAGTAGGCAAATTATACAAAATAATAATAGCTACGTATTTTTGCGTGACTGTAGCCTAGATACAGTCGTTTTTTTTTTTGTTTTATAAAAGACGTGACATTTTGGAAGTTTCACTGAGAACTTTCTATGAAATAAGTCTAGGTTTAACTGAAATTGCTTCCCTAAAACCTTTCTAGAACATAAGAAATGTCTTATAATATATCTAAACCACTTATATGACGTCACAGTCGCAATAGGTAAGTGATTAATTCGTAAATTATAACAATTATAAAAATCATGTAAGTACGTCCAAAGTTAACTTGGCGTCGCGTCGGACTGTCATCGCAGAGGCCAAGTCTATAGGAAAATGCTGGAGCGAAATAAAACATGCTGCCAAAAATCGGGATACATGGCGATGTACCTACTGTCGTCGCCCTTTGCCCCACCTAGGGGCCTTAGGATATTAAGTATGTATGTACGTTTAACGCCATATTCAATAATACTCTGGTGTAAAATAATTATGTACTAGTAACTAGAGAAATAGAAACAGAGTGGTTGAAAATAATCGCGTTAAAAATAATTTTTTCATAGATTACATTAGATACTGTGTAATTAATAATTATGTACAAATTGTAATATTTTAATTAATTGCTGCTATTTCATAAACTAGCGACACGTATAGTTTCTAGTTTTGTATTTACTGAGCCGTATCAAATTATTTAATCAACCTTTTTGGAGTTACGTAAAATTTCAAGTGTTATTTTCCTCACCAAGTGAACGCACTTAATAACAACAGTCTGAAAGTATTTTGCCACAATTCAATTAGGCAAAGATTGCATTTTGTAGGCCTAATTATATAACTATTGACAGTTTTTTTTTTGTATAAAAGTATTGAGTTCATTTTTAGCCTTTTTTAGCCATTGTTTTGAGCTCGAAATTGTGCTAATACGACATTTTTTTAAAGTTACATAATTTTCAGTAGATTTAGGTACAGGTCAGGATTGAGGGGGTATATATTTGTAAAACAGATCTAAAAGTTTATTGGTATTAATATAAAATAATAATTGTACATATTAAAGCTTGTGAAAGCTTTACTTTACAAGGTACGGAACTAATTATTATTACAAAATTTTGTTTAGATGATTCAAGTTTTTAACTTAAAAAAAAAATATTAACAAAATTTAAATCAAACTAATGATCATATAAATCAAATGATTGACAAAATTGATAAAAAATACATTATATTACGATACAATAAATAAAGGGTCGAAATACAAAGGTTAATGAAGAACTATTTGTAAACAACCTTTTTATTAAGGAAGCTGTATTACTTCTGCAGATTACTACATTATTATAATATATAAGATTGCCTTGAAAAATACAGTTTTTGTAAATTTTCGAATGAATGGAAACTCCTGTATTTTATTAGTTTTTATCTCGCTGATTACACGACCTGTTTTTATGATTTTATTTGAATAATTATCTCAATTTATACAAGATTTATTATTCTGTGTTATCTTTTGTGATTATCTTTTTGATGTTCTGTGGTGTAAATTTCTATAATTTAATTTTATACGCCTCATGGCCATGAATTTGGTTACGTGATTTTTCCTGTAGACTTTAGAGAGTATCCAATAATTTTCTGTTTTTCTATAAATGTACGTTTCTTTTCAGAACTGATGATCCACCATGATATCTAGCTATCAAATCGGAAATATGTATTATTTTCTCCTTAAATTAAACAGTGACTAATATTACAAGGGACCTTTGCCGTGTTTGGCATATTTAATTTATAACAACAAATTGATTCATAATGAATTTCTTGCTTTGTCTTTTTTTCTTTTATTCTTTTGTATGTAATTATTTATGTTTAAGCCATCGAGATAATATGTACTACGTACTATAAGTAATTGTAGAGAGGCGATCGCTACTACACTCTCTTTAACACGAGCTAGAGGCAAAAGTCACAAGTCTCATTTAGTCTGTGCCGGACTGTGCCCCCGCTTGCCGCGTCAACACGTGTTATTGCTCTGTTCAAAATGCCTTCGTGTGTGCTAAGATATTGTTTTAACAGTTCCTTTAATACAAACAAAGCCCGAGGAGTGACTTTTCACCAGTAAGTTTCCTTATTATGAGTAAGTCATGCATTTTACTAATATTGTTATCATTTTGCGAAAAATCACCACGCGTTCTGCGTTTCGCGCCATTTTTCATAGACTAACAGCACAGACGTGACACTATCGATGAGTCTGTTAAAAAAATGTAACTGGATTTTTTAACTATGAATATACAATATATACTAGGAAAGATTACCGTGGTGTAGTACCTAAATATTTATACTTTTACCCGACTACGCAAAGTAAAACGGTAGGTTATATTAAGTAATATTTATTTATTTACCTATTTTTATTTATTAAAAAAAGGTTCATCAACAGTTGTTCCAATAGGATTTATAAATTATTATGCACAACAATTACAAATAAACACAACATTCACAGAAACTAATACAGTAAAAGTTCCTTAATCGCGCTTCCTTTATTCGCGTTTTCACTATTCGCGGATTAAAAAAATGCGACCCAATTTCTATATTCGCGACTAAAAATTTTTTTTATTCGCGGATTTAATAAGTACATACATAATAATAAAATTATTCCAATAGGTATCTTACCCAATATCCTTGTCAAATGGACTAATAAGAAAGTAAAATAGATCTTATTACAAGTTGGCCTAAAGTACATAATATTATGTTCTTAAATGATATCGCCGAGGCCTTTGACACAAGCCGCCTTTGTCGCAAGCCGCCTCTGCCGCGATTGATGTTTTTGAGAATGTAAATAAACAGAATGGAAGCAACCTTATAACTCAATAAATAAAGTATATTTTTAAATGTAGTTCCGTTTATAGTAAAAGCCGCTTTGCGTATTTTATGTTCCGTCTTTCACATTCGTTACAAAAATTGTGATCGAGTAAGGGGGCGTCCATAAATTACGTGAGGTGTTTTTTTAAATTTTCTGCCCCTCCCTCTCCCCCTGGTGAGATGTCGTGAGATTTTATTCAACCCCCTCCCCCATCCCCGAATCTCACGTGAGATTTTTCAAAATGTGAGTTTCTTATACGTAAACGCCATCAACATTGAATCATCGTATCCATTTAATTAGGGCTATTATAAACCAATACTCCAAAATTCGATTACATCATGAAGCAAAAACTGATAAAACTATTGATTACTACACAAAACGACAAAAGCTTACTAAATTGATATTATTTAAAGGAAATTAAAATACATAGTTTAATATAAAATCCTCTTTTTATTAATTCCCTAGTATCAGTACCACCAGATAGTACCGAGTAAACAGATTGCACAATGTGTCGCATCTGCACGCATTGCTTAATCTTTGAACTTGAAGCCACGCCCCGCTCGTTCCACACGTACCCCACCACATCGGCCGCGCGCAATGTTTTTGTTTGGAATAGCCACTCTAGTACGTAGTACATACTATCTCTAGTATGTAGTACATACTATCTATGGTTTAAGCTGATATATTCGCGATTAAATCTGTTTATTTTTTGCGTCTTTGTTTATTTTTAGTTTTAATCTTATAATATAAAAATGAATCCCAAAATGTGTTGGTAAGCGCATAACTTGAGAACGGCTGAACCGATTTCGTTAATTCTTTTTTTATTATATTCCTTGAAGTACGAGGATGGTTCTTATGTAGAGAAAACGTAAACATGTACCACGGGCGAAGCCGGGGCGGACCGCTAGTTATTCAAATATAAATGGTGGATTAAATTTATATTTAATTGACCTAATTGTACAGACCTGTGAAATTAAAATTTATCCTGTTCTGGTATACGGTCTATATTGTTATTTTTTATATTTTGTATTTATTGTTCTTGGTTATAAGTAGTACTTATTATATTCACTTGCATTGGTACACTATGGTGTTTTGATTGAGAAAGTCTTTACTAATGTCGGTCAAAACATGTTGGTTTACTGTATATTATGCTACCTTTTTACACACATGCCTCAGAGATTTTCGGAGATAAACATATTTGTTAAATGAAACACGTGCCGGTTTTTCAACTCTCACTTTTGTTAGTCGTATTCAAAACTCATGTAAATGATGTTAGACGTTTGATACAGGCAAGATACAGGTAATAGTGAAGTATTATGTTATCTGTGATAATGACAAAAATCTTGTGACATAAAATTAATATGTAATAATTGGAGACTGTCTTTTTGGGAAGGGAGTAGACCTGTTGAGTAGACCGATACAAATTGACAAGGAAATGAGTAAATTGAGAAAATAAATTTTAGATCATTCATGTAATTTATTAACACACAGGTAAGCGAAATCCTGCCTCCACAATTATATTTTTGTACACTTTCGTATTCTAATTCAAAGGAAGTAAATACGTGATTCATCTAACTTTCAAGTAATTAAAATTCATTGAATTGCTTTTAAAATGTACTAAGCAGTTTTTAAAAAGAAAAATGTTTTGGCGGGAAGGCCTGTCATTACTTATGTAATTGTTAAAACGCAAGAAGTTCGATTTTTTTCTCTCGTATGGCAATACATATTAGCATAACACCTATTTGCCAGAGTCAAATAAAAAAAAAAAATCCAAAAAAATCCGTTTTGGCGCGAAAATGTGTCATAACTGTGGTCATAACAATATTGGATGCAAAATGGCGTCAAGTTATTAAGTATTAAATCCTAATCCTATCCTAATACTATTATAAAGGCGAAAGTTTGTAAGTATGGATGTATGGATGTATGGATGTATGGATGTATGGATGTATGGATGTTTGTTACTCTTTCACGTAAAAACTACTGAACCAATTACAATGAAATTTAGCACACATATAGAGGGTAACTTGGATTAACACATAGGATAGGTTTTATCCCGGAAATCCCACGGGAACGGGAACTATGCGGGTTTTCCTTTGAAAACGCGGGCGAAGCCGCGGGCGGAAATCTAGTTAAATAATAAATACATATTGTAGATTGATTGATTATCTTTAGGTTAAGCTTTTGTTTGCAAGTCAGGGCTGGTTCATGGATCGGATAAGGCCATACGGAAGTGCAGAGGAAATAACAAGTTGCATTATTTATCTTGTGTTATCTGTTTAATAGATTGTTATTTATCACACGCGTGTTTTTTTTTTGTTGATAATGTTCACAGATTGCTGCGATAACAAGGAAATTACCTAATTCTATTATTTAAAATTTTAAGAAGTTTGCTTTTATGTTGGTAAAAAATTACATTTTTTTTTCTAGATAGATACTAGACACAACTTAGATTCATGAAACGAACCTTTTTCAAAGGCACTTAAATCGCTAAATTCCATGAATTATTTAACCCCCCTGCTTTGCCCGCTTTGTCCAAAACTATTAGTCGAGAATTTTTAAAGATATCATTTTTAAAGAAATAGACAGACAGCTTACAATGACTTTGTGAACCGACTTTAAAAAATAAAAGAGGTTCTCGATTCGGCAATCGGTTGTATGTTTTTTTTAACGGTTCCTCCTTCATTATTTATATTATGTGATAGTAGGTAATCAATATTTTAATAATTGTAATCTGTGGTAATATTTAAGATGCAATTTATACATTATCGATAATTCTCGATATCGGAGTCAGAGCGGTCACGGCCGTGTCACGGACGCGTCGAGGTCAAAAGGAAGTGTCGCTTGACGCATTTTGCATGTCAAGTTTTTGGCAATTTATTTCATTTTGTTTCTCTCTGTTGGAGATTTAAAGTACTATTTTAATGGTAAATTGTATGTGTATTTGTGATTGGGGTTGATTGCGTATTTTTGTTGTAGTAAGGGGAAAAGAAGATAATAGGCATGACGACAGTATCCATAATTTTTTTTAAAGTGAAACTTTTATTACATCGTCTCAAACTTTTTGGTCTGTGTAGCGCATGTCGCGTGTATCGCGGCTGCCGAGTAGGTATACCTACTCGGCAGCCGACCGACACGCGACATGCGCTACACAAAGCAGTGTTCGGAACCGTTCGAACAGTTTCACTTTTACCGTGGTTTCATAAAACCACACAACATTTTTTTTTTCATTTTCTTCGCTATGCGTACAGATAATTACGTATTTACTAAAGAGTGACGTTACACCTACGCCATGACACCTGCGAGCTGTTTTGGCACAGTTAATAAATATTTTTTGAAAAAGGGCTTTTATCTTCGTTAAATTTAAGTATATTACCGAAATATAGGGTTTTTCTTGTATTATTAGTAAACATGTACACACATTATGGAAGAGGGTTTCAAAATCTTTCGTCATGCCTATTAGGTATATGTTTTCTGTAAAAATTCGGTTTATGCCTGTAGTAGGATGTAAATATTAAATACAACATTAATAAATGTACCTACTTTCATTGTGTTTTATTTTACCTTTGTCCTATTGTTAAATAAGGTTTCTATGCATGTGCAAAAGTAAATTTTATTCTTGCCAGTTGCTATCTTCTGTTACTACTGCGCTCCGCGGTTTCACCCGCGTGGCTCCGCTTCTGTTGGCCATAGCGTGATGATATACCTATAGCCTTTCTCGATAAATGGGCTATCCAACACCGAAATAATTTTTCAAATCGGACCAGTAGTTCTTGAGATAAGCGCGTTCAAACAAACAAACAAACTCTTCAACTTTATAATATTACCTATACACAGTTTTAATAAA
Organism: Colias behrii; assembly: GCA_029959065.1. NCBI lineage: Eukaryota > Metazoa > Arthropoda > Insecta > Lepidoptera > Pieridae > Colias > Colias behrii. The sequence goes on from JARWMC010000025.1 coordinate 1,584,086, forward strand.
AATTAGCAACTTTTCATGACCGAATGGAATAAAATGATGAGAGGCTACACAAAACTGCGTCAAAATAAAACGCAAAATATCAACTCGGATGATTATTTTTGTAAACAAATCGAATAAAAGTATTACAAACGACTTTGCCCTTAGTGTTGACATTTAAATCCATTAGCAGGAGGATTCTCAAGCGGATTACATGGTAAGATGAAACAAAATTGGACATTTAATAAATTGTAAATTTTTATTTAATTAACAGTGAAGATAAAAAAAGTAATGTTTATTTTTTTAAAGTAGCTACAGTTACTTTATAATACATTGATTTTACATCAATAAAATTAGTTTATGATCGAATGTTCCTTTATTATTATATTTATATATTTTATACTAGCCGCGCTTCGCGGTTTCACCCGCGTGGCTCCGCTCCTGTTGGACTTAGCGTAATGATATATAGCCTATAAGCCTTCCTCGATAAATGGGCTATCTAACACCCAATAATTTTTCAAATCGGACTAGTACCTAGTTCCTGAGATGAGCGCGTTCAAACAACCAAACTCTTCAGCTTTATAATATTAAAAATATAGTATAGATTTATAATTTAATAGGAAGGATCAAATTAAAATTTTTGTAAATCATACCTTAGTAGGAAATTCCTGTTTGCCCAATCGATAATATTAGAAATTTATAAAAGTAAGTGCGTAGCTTCCTGTTTGTTACAGACGTTTTCCTTGCAATGGCCCTCAATTTTTTCCTGAGACTTCGCGATTCGGGGCGAGCATACTAATGTTCATACATTAATATCTGACGCACGTTTATATTTGCATAATTAAATAGTCATAAACTTATGCTCAAAGAAAATACTAGACCGGACTCTCAGTGGAGTTTCGTTTGCAAAAATAGCGGACCTAAATCTGACTTCTGATATATATTGTATAGATCCCAGACATCCTATAGACAGATGTTGCCAACCAGTTTTGTGGTCCCCCTCTCCCCACCCCGGTAATTAAATATGGCATACAAAGAAAAAAATAAAAATTTCCAAAACATGCCGTGTGGGGTATCAAATGAAAGAGCTTATTGTGTAGATCACGAATATATAGCATACATTTCTTACACTTTCTCTAAGATTTTTTAGAAAATTTACGAAAATGCTCCATTTTTGAGTTAACTTTAAACCACTATAGATTGAAAACTCATGAATATATTTTTTAAATTATTATTTTAAATAATTAACAATAGTCCATTGTTTACGATTCAATAGTTCGTACAGTGAAATAGTTGCATGGGGGAGTGGGGGGAGCATTCAAAGATGGCGAGTATATTTTCAAGTTTATGCCAGAAATAAAGGCCTAATACAAAAATATCGGTGTCAGGGCTTAGAATAATTATCTCTGCACTGTCGTTGTGTTTGACAGAATGAAAAATATGGCAGAACATTCTTGAATCAGCCTCTGTGTGATTAGATTTCAAATCGGTAACTTCAGTGAAAGTTGCGCCTTGCAATTTAAAACATTTTGTGGGGTCATCAAATCCACCACATACATATAGCTCACTTATATTATATTACGAACTATTGAATCGTAAACAATGGACTATTGTTAATTATATTTTAAAATAATAATTTAAAAAATATATTCATGAGTTTTCAATCTATAGTGGTTTAAAGTTAACTCAAAAATGGAGCATTTTCGTAAATTTTCTAAAAAATCTTAGAGAAAGTGTAAGAAATGTTATAGTATGCTATATATTCGTGATCTACTCAATAAGCTCTTTCATTTGATACCCCACACGGCATGCTTTGGAAATTTTTATTTTTTTCTTTGTATGCCATATTTAATTACCGGGGTGGGGGGAGGGGGACCACAAAACTGGTTGGCAACATCTGTCTATAGGATGTCTGGGATCTATACAATATATATCAGAAGTCAGATTTAGGTCCGCTATTTTTGCAAACGAACATCTCCTTGGAGCCTACTCTATACATTCGTTTGAAGATACAGCTTCTTCGTTCTTATTTCAAAATTGGCGCCAATGCCAATTTTTTTTCGCGTTTGTTTTTTTGAGAACAGACTTGAGACTTCCTTATATTTTATAATATTTCGTAAAATTATTAATGTGTACGTAATGTTTTGTTAATAAGTAATTTTGCAATTTATCGCGTTATTTTCACCAACTTATTAGAAAACTTACTTCATCTGCTAACTTTATGACCACTTCTATAAATGAAATGTCCCCAATCTCGGAGCAATTAACAAGCCTGGAGAAGTAACAATTAATTGAACGTTTCTTATATAGTGGCTCTCTTTTATTCAATACCCTAATTAATGCGATAGAAAGAGACAACACACTGTTATCGGCTTGGCATTCAAATCCACATGTAGCCACTTTTTGTTCTAAAAAGGTAGTGCTTGCCACTTTATCGAATACTAAAATATCGATAAATAAAAAAATTAAGTTATAAAATTGCTTGAAGATAATTTAAGATTCTTTTAATTTTGAATTATGGATAGGTAATTCCAAATTTTAAGATTCGTTTAATTTGGAATTATTCATTTACGATGCGTATTGACTGCCTTGCATTGTATGGTAGTGGTATTTATAAAAAAATATTAGTAGGTATTTCGGTTTAGGTTGTTTTTTATGGTTTCGTAAAAAGGTACGTATTTTTTCCTGTTTTCATAGAATTATACGGAACCCTTCGTGCGCGAATCTGACTTCCACCTGGTTGATCTTTTTACAAATCAATAATCGTATCCTACTAATATTATAAAAGCAAAAATATATAAGAATGGACATTTGATATTCTTTCACGTAAAAACTACTGAATGAGTTTTTATGGAACTTTACAATTATACATATTATAGATTAAACATCAGAATAACATATAGGCTACAATTTACCGCGGGAAAATAACTCATTCCCACAGGAAAAAATTGGTAAAAGTTTAAAATAAATTGCTTCAAATAAAACAAATAAAATTTTAAATTTTTTTTTACAACATTTTATTTCGATACTTAATTAACAAATTACAATATTTATTATTTAAAATAGATGCCACCTTAACTTGTGGCACAGCATCTCTGCAAAGCACTTTACTTTTCTTCCCGTCTGATTCGAAATGATTTGAACAAGGCCGAGAATGTTTTGAAGGCTTCCAATTTTCCCTGTGCTATAGCTTTAACCCAAACATCTTTTAATTTTTCTCAAGCCAGAAACCTGCAAATAACAATAAAATCCATACTTAAATACCTTTTTTTTCTCCTAACCTAAAGCAGTCATTATCAATGAAGTACTTCGTACCTACTCAAGTATCGATAATTGCACAACACTATGGAAGTTATATTTTGCATTTTTTCTAAAAACTAAGCTGATTATGATTTCATTTCAATGATTACGGTTAGATAAAACATAGATGATTATGAAAATAACGTAAATTAACTTATATATAATACAATTAACAAAAAAATTGATCAAAACACTAACCTGTGAAAAGACAAATTCCAATCTTCATCCGATTTCCCAGTACTACGGCTTTTACAGCCATGAACAACACAAGCCATGTAATCTTTAGTAAATTATCTTTTCAGAAAATAACATAAGAAACTAGAAAACACGTTTTTCACTTCAAAAACAATAATTAAAATCACCATGCGTTAGTGACCAGACTGGTCACTAAAACAAATTGAAATGGCTACATGTCATTTCAAACTGTCGAACTGACATATATCTGTCCTCTTTTTTCGCATGACATTTTGCCATAAGCCAAAAAGGCCAAACTAGTGCTTTATTGTTCAATTAGTTGTTACTTCTCCAGGCTTGATAATTGCTCCGAGTCCCCAATGTATTCGAAATTTTTTTTTTTTTTATTGAATTTCTTGACAAGCACAGAATACTGAATAGTTGATATAGGCAAAGGGTTATCATTCCTACAGCCAACTTACATTATTTACCTATTTTTTTACATCAAGTTAACAACGTGTATCTAAAATTATGATTGATCAATAAATAAAATAAGAATCGATTTGTGATTGTGTATCATGTAATAAGTAGTTATTTATAACATTCCGGTTACATAACGGTTCAACGATCTTTTTCTTTATTGTGTTGCTATTTTATTATTAGTATTTTAAGGCGACGTCTGATCTAATAATTATTTTATTCAATTCATTTTGACATAATTATTATCATCATCTTGAAATATTTTTTTAAATAAAGTAAATTTGACTGTTCTTAACCCGCCATTGGTGACCTTATATGTCTGTGAGACCGGGCAGTTAAAGAAACCCAAATATTTTTGTCACCGTTTATCGAATTACACTATGGTTTCGAGTAGCTGCCTAATTTCGCGCCCCCTACCCTACCGCCCAATTTTTGGCCCCAACCCGGTGCGTGAGACCGGTGTCACCAACTAAGTAAGTCAAATGGTTATTGTGTATTTTTTTATATTTATTTATTTTGATAAAGCTGTTGTTGTAATTTATAGTTTAATCATATAATTCTATTATTAGTAAGCGTTTTGCTAGATTTGATCGATATTTTACAAGAAATTCCGTGTTTTTGTTCAAATTGTGAACATTGTCTCAGCATGTCTTACGAAAGTAATCAGCGTCGTCTCGAGGCTCTTTTACAAGAAGCAGTATCTGATGAGGACAGATTACAAACGTCATCGGAAAGTGAATCTGGAAGTGACTTCGAACCAGATAATTTCGAACCAGATCGCACGTAGCACACCAACTTGCTCTAGTTGTTTTGCTGTTGAAGATGAGTGATTTTAGTATTGTATATTTTTTTTTTTGGTCGAAGTATTTCCATTTTTGTTACTTCATTTTATGTTTTCAATGTTATAAGACTGACTAAGCCTAATTTTATTGTTAAATAATTAAGATTATTGCTTTATTTTTGAGTTTTAAAAAAACTTTGTTAAAATACTTGAAAATGTTAGTTATTCCAAAGATATTGTCTTATGCTAATAAAAGAGATTTGATTTATGAAATACCTATGTTTTATTGACAATAAAAGATCAAATTTTATATCCATCCCAATGAAAAGTAGCATGAACCGCAAATTACAGAAAAACTCGTAGGTAGTCAAAAACCCCGGTGCGTGAGACCGGGGTCACCAACGGTGTAAGTCAAATTCACGTCACCAATGGCGGGTTAACTGTGTCGCATAAATATTTATGGATTTGTCAACTTATTTCAATATATAGAATAGAAATGAAATAAATACAAATTTACACGAACATCCTTCATATAGTTTGCAGTTAGCAACACACAAATCAATACATTTAAATATTAATTCATAATGTTTAAACTTTTCTGTTAATTACACACATGCGAATACGAATTGCTTTCACATCGATTACTACAAGACATTCAGTCACTACAAAGGGCGGGTATTCGCCTTAACATAAAGATTGGTGTTGGGTTGGTTGTTAGTTGACTTTCACCGATGGTGATCTACCCACTTACAAACATTGCAGTAATTATAGTACAATAACTAAAAGGATGTAAATAATTACGATAATTTTTTTATGTACTTTTGTCAGATTACACGTTGTCTGGTAAAATTATTATTATAGTATTTAGGATCAACCTACAAATTACAATGAAATATAGGTTGACGATAGACACCTATGGGAAATTTAATGAATTTTAAAGTAAAAGATAAACCATTTCCATATTTTTTTTTTAAAGTAAGAGTGGGTAAGAAACCTAAATCGGAAAGCTAGTACCTACATAATATATAGAAAAGACTAAAAATTTAAATACTCTTTTCGTTTCTTAAGGCAAAATAAGTATCGCTTATAATTTTATAGGTCGTAAACTTTACAAAACAAAATACCTAGCATATGCATATCATTAGTTGAATCAGGCTAATTTATTTATGGATATGTAAATGGATAGATTTCGAATAAAATATATTTAATCATAGTAATTTATCTTTATTTTCTCGACGATAATTTTATCAACAGCGTGTTTTGCTGCATAGTAAACATGCATTGTGCATCGATGTCTCCATGCGGTCAACGCATGCATATAGATGCATAGGAAAAGTTTAATCATGATCATTACATACGTTACATATAAATAAACAACTACTTACGTATATAGACAATCATCCATGCGTGCAAAGTGAAATTGTTGTTGTTAATTATCAGAATATACAACATACTATTGCAATAATAATTAAAATACTTACTATAAAATTTTAATGTTATCATAACTGAACAATTGCTGCCAATCTTTGATTAATATTGTTTTGTTTATTTTTTTATGATACTTAAGAAAATTGGTTTTAGAGCCATCTACCGTGAATTAGCAGTATTAAAAATGTACATAGCTTCCACTATTGCACACAAGATGTCACTGCACACATTCTTTGGGTAAATTATTCTACAATTAAATTAATACTGTTGTTTATTTTATTATACTAATATTATTAATGTATATATTCTTAATAAACATTTTAACAAAAAATATATTTGAGAATAAACATTTTTCATTCACTGATATTTTTATTCACTTCCTCTAATATGGTAACACGACTGTCATCTTTAGTTTATGTCGCAACCGCTGTATGACAGCTGTGCTGTGTTAGAAAATTGGAAATTATGAAGTAGATTTATTTCTAAATTAGTGAGTTTAAATGACAGTTGGAAAAGAAACCATGGGGTAAGTTTAATGTTCTTTACACTGCCAGCGACTCTGGAATAATATGCACCGATTAGTTATTGAGAAAATTGGGAAAATCTCATTTCCCTGATCCTAGATATTTTTAGGGAGGGGATGCAAGTTACCCATGCAAAGGGATATTTTAGGCTCTTTTTAGTAAATTATTATGATGTATATGAGCTTAAATCCTGCACGCTATTTGATAAATATAAATAGTACATAACTTATAATTTTTGCGCAAATATCTTTCGCAACCCGCAATTCGCACGAATGATTGCACTTTTGCATTGATTGTATCCGATTGAGCGCTCTTACCTCGGTAATAAGGACGAGGGTGCGAGCTCTCTCGGCTATTTATAATTCCCTGGTATACTTAGAAATTAGACTTGAGAACAAAATGCAAATAAACCACTAATGGTTTCTTATCTTACATCTGGTACATACTTCAGTTGCTAAACTATTTAGTTTGTTTATAATAATGCATTATAAATAAGTTACTATGTTAAAGGAAACATAACAATATTGTATTTTGAAATAGGATTCCAACCCTAGACCAGATATAACTATATTGGTATTTGAGCTACAGGCAAATTTAAAAATTAAAAATTAGATATTTATTCAGTATATAAAAATTTGTTCTTAGTAAGGGTATTTTAGAATAAAATACAAGGTATTTTAATAAATGTTTTGAATATCAGAGAATGACAATAATCCCTCAGCCCCTGGAATCACAGACACAATAGAAAATCTATTGTGTTGCGGTCTCATTGGGCCGTTCGGTGGTCAAGGGGTTAACATACTAATTGAATATACATATAAGTTGGAATAGTTTTAACATAGGTACTTTGTAAGTTTTATAATTTATTCATACATTTGCCTAAAATATACTTTATGATTAATTAGAAAAATAATCATAATAATAAATACATAACATAAAAACACCACACCTTTTAACGATTGAAACTTTTGAAAAATATGTTATGTTCCGTAATCTGTTTAATCATTATAATCAACGCATTTACACATTACAAAAACAAGAACTTAAAACTAATGTTAAATATTCCTACGATTAAAATGTTCCTCGAAGTATAAAAATAGTTAACTATTCTTTGGTCAACAAGCGGAGCCATTACATGGAGTTCAGTTTTTAATATTATTTAAACTAGTACAGAACATTAATTTGGAAATTAAGATGTTTAAAATGTGCATATTGCTTATACATGGCATATGTGTATGTTTTATGAACACCTCTTCAATAATTGTTTGTATCTGCCGTGGGTTGGCAACAAATAAATGTTAAAATCTATGTATTAATTTTGGAAGAGACGTTATTAAATTAAATACAGTAATTTCAAAAGTAAATTTTTAACCAATTTCATTTTAACTTGCTTTATAATTATTACAGTATGGTAAAATTCACAGTTAGATAAAAAAACACTTGATTCTGTCTCGGTATCGTTGGAAAGGCTTATCTAATGCATTCCTTACATTTTGTTTTTGTAACAATATGTCGTTATGACAGGTTTATCAATGTACACTTGATTGTATGGGATTTGTGCTAAATCTCAGGTATTTTTGTTACATTTGTAAGGTGGTCAATTATACTTTTTCATTCATTTATAAAGACTGGAAATGAATTAAAAAAATTTTATAAAGAAAATGAAATGAAAAATTTTAATAAATAATTATACATTTCTATCTATAAATATGTCTACTTATGAAGAGGAATATAAGATTTTTTTGTTAAGAGGAATATTAAAGAAAAATTAAACAGATGCTTGACCGATTTCGACGAAGTTTTATTTTTTTTATTATCTTGATTTTCAGTAAATTATTATTCTGTGATGCCTAGTTGTTGTTGAATAATAATCAACCTATCTATTTTGTTTATATTTACATACATTTTGTATACCTATTAAAAAATAAGGCGACTTGATTAAATCTATTTAAAGAGAAGCTTACACGCGTAATTAAACACGCAAATACGCGTGTAATTCATCTTTGAAGCAGCGAAGAATAGGGTACAGGAATAGATAAAAAATTTAAATTTATGTTGTTCCTGACTTTGTAGATGTGTTCATTATTTTGTTTTAGTATGAAATAATCAAACTATAAAAGTATATTCTCAACGCAGAAATTCTTATCTGAGATCGTACAGTACGGAAATTAAAAAAAGTAGATTTTTTTTTAATTTCCTACTACATTTCCGTAGCACCGACCTATCTAGCGACTAGCACGTATTGTCAGATTGATTGACTTACAATGGCTTAGAAATGGAAGGAAATGAATACATCTTTCTATATATAATATCATCTGAATGAATTCCTATTTCCCTTGGTCATGGCTCACGCGTGAATGCCTGAACCAATTTCGATAATTCTTTTTTGATGTATTCCCTGCATGCATTATTGTCAGGCAAAGGATCTTATCAAACTTAAGAAATTTTCTGCGAATTATTAAAATAAATGAGAAGACAGGACGTCTGTCGGGTCAATTAGATAATTTATAAAATCATCATCATCATCATCAGCTCATATACGTTCCCACTGCTGGGACACGGGCCTCCTATGAGGGTACAGGCCATAATCCACCACGCTGGCCAAGTGCGGGTTGGCGGATGACACATGTCGTCGAACTTTTGATTCTTCGACATGTCTTTATAAAATAGCATGGGAGATTTACTTCTTGTTTTGGTATTATTATAGAGCAGATTTTCAATACAGAAATAGCATCAGCAAGTATAAGTAGCCGTCTTCTAGTCAAGTGTGTAGTTACGCGAAGTTATTGAAGTTTCGATCTCAACACCAATTAATATGGGATTTGCGTTCGAAATGTCTGTCTGGTTTCCATAGAAACTAACGAATGAGTATGACACACAATTACCGAGTTTTAACAAGGTCATGTGTCTTGCCATTTTACTATTAGCAAGGACTCATTTATGTTCATTTGCACTTTACGTAATGCGGTACCGGTGTGTTGGACTGTTATATTTTAAATTGAATGTTCCGTATTTTGGAGATGATTAGGTACGAAAATTTGTTGATTCGTATATGTAAGCTGTTAATTAAACAGGTGTTGAGTAAATTAAGTAGCTTCAGGCTAAGGCTGCATTACGATTTTTTCGGCGGCAAACCGCAAAATGCATCTTCGATGCACATGCTGTCAATGAAGCATATAGATATAAGATCTATGATCTGCTTATTTTGGCGCAGTTTCGCGGATTTTTCCCGCTAGCCAATCTTAAGTCGCGGTTTTAATATCGGGCGCGGGCAAAACCCATTTCCACTATACACAAGATTACGCGGTTAAAATCTGCGGCGGCTTAGCCGTAGTGCGGCCTTAGTCTAATAATACTTTTTAGTTTATTATTTGTGATAGATATAGCCCTTTGTTCAATAATGGACGTCTCTAGATATACATATAGACTGGCTATTCTAAATAGCGTAGCTAGCATTAAATTTACACTCTACCATGTAGGACACATTTGTTACTATTGTTATTATGTATTTTTGTAACGGTTACTGGACCTCAAAACACAGCAAACAACAATGCTTGTTATTGCAATTGTTTAAAACAAAGGATTAAATATGTATAGAATTTCAACAAATGTGTATTTCTGCATGATAGTGATACATATTGTTTAAATATTACCATGTAATTTGAAAATTCGAAATTAAACTTAACAAATATTTCTCGTATATTTTACCTCTGTGACAAAATAAGAAATTAAACTTAACAAATATTTCTCGTATATTTTACCTCTGTGACAAAATAATTAGTTATTATTATTGACCACGTTAACACAGGCATTGGCAGTTTTCCATCAACTGCTTATCGTCCACAACCTTCAGGAAACAACCTAATTTCAACTCGATTATATAAACTTACACCCATATCTCAAACAATCTACTTCTTATACTGATCTAAACTCTGACCGTCTACTAGTTTTTATAGCATTCAAATGCTTTATAAATGAGGAATTTTTAAATAATAGTGTAGTGTGAGCATATGAAAAAATAAAAGGGTTCGAACCTGGCCTCGTAATGAATTTTTCTACTTTCTACTCTTTAAAAATTTTCTGACCAGTATCATAACTGGAAACTTAACTCCCACTGTTCAATCTTCAGGGAGCAGCCAATCTTCACGTGCAAGGCGCACGTGTTTCACATAGACCCGAAGACGAAAAGATCGTGGATGTCGGCCAGCTCCGCGGCGGTGTCGGTGTCGTTCTTCTATGATTCCTCGAGGAATCTGTATAGAATCATCAGCGTGGAGGGGACTAAGGTGAGTTATATTTTAGGGTTAGATTTCTCCATAGTCCGGAGGCCTTTTAACAAACCCATTTCAAGAAATTTATGTTCGTCACTTTCCTTATCCCTTATCCATTAAAAGTGGGCAACACATTTAAAAAGTTACTAGTTCTGTAAATGTTTATGTTATGGTTGTGGTCGTTTACTATCAAGAGACCTAGTATTTTTTCGCTAATAAAAGTGATAAACATTTCTTTATAGCGGATAGGACTATGAAAACGTTACCTAAAATAATGGTTAGACTTTACAATATCTTAACAGCAATTATTGCAGAAATAGAATTGCACTAATTAAGGTAGATATTGGTCACACTTCTTTACTTATTACAAATCGCATCTGCAGTTCATCGTATATAATATTGTGTTCGAAATATAATGTCCTTACGTTTTATAAGGAATTCTGTTTTCGTTGTAAAGATAAACATTTTATATACCTAGATAAAGAAGATAAATCATAATATGATAAAGACATCAATAACAGGGGAAGCCGTATTTAGGCACGAATTGGGTCACATGGGAAGTAGCCAGTGCTGCGGAAGCGAACGTTAAACTAGTATTCCATCATTATGATTTATGCTATCGTTGTACATATTTTGTATGAGCGAGGTGGATCTTCCAAACCATTTGATATTGGTAACATATTTTCGTCGTGTTGTTTAGTAGTGCAACTTTCCGTATGGTCAACTCATTTGCTGTTAAAATATATGACAGATTTTTTAAACTACATAACTACTTTAATTTGGTTGTAGTAGGAGTAATATTATATTATTTTGCACCAAAAGACAAATTGTAGTTGGAAGTATATTGTCCAATTTATTTTTCTTACATAATAACAATGCGGGCATATAAAATTACTTCGATTGTACGGGTATAATTTTAAGAGAAATCTTCACCAATATTGCTAACCTTACATTTTAATAAATATATATTTAAAAGTCCTTGAGATGAGTGCCTTCAATTAATACACGCTGGCGAACAAAATCTCTATTTAAATTTGTAAATTTAATATTTTTATTTTATTTTTTATATAAACATAATTTAAAGAAGAAATCAGAACCGAATTAAAAATTCGTTTCCGAAAGCATAAAGGAATTTCGCGCCTTTATTAAAACCGCGTCGCCATACATCATCCGCGTTGTTTGTCCTTTTCTGACACCAGAGGACGCGACGAGCGCACTTGGCACATTTCGTGAGTGCACCACGTTGTTTTGTTAGCGCTCTTACTGTTTATTCAAATACAATTTTTCGTTGTTAAAATTTTATTCGAATAAACACCAAGGAACGTAGTTGCTCAGTTGTTTGTTGTATCGATGTTGTTAAAGTTGAAGGGTATTTTGAGATTTGGGGAGGCGAACTTTTTTGGGTTACGCGTTTTTTGGCTTTTAAAATTACTTCAATAAAAGGAGGAGGTTCTCAATTAGATTGTATTTTTATTTGGGTTTGTTACCGCAGAACTTTCGATTGACTGAACAGATTTTGATGATTATTTTTTAATTGAGAGCTGGTGCTATCCGATTAAATTTTGTATAGATCTGACTATTCGTAGGTGAATTAGTTTTTTGTTAAAATTATTATTTTTATATAAGTTGATGATAAATATATCTTGTTTTGTAATTAGCAACAAGTATCAATTCTATTACTAAATAAAAAGTAAATTATTCTTCGTTTGTTTTGCGAATTAGGTTTCTGATATAAGTAGGTCGATATGAGTACGTTGGTACTTCACAGTGTTTTCGTTATGATAAAGAAGGAAATAATGAGGAGATCTAATGTGGAAAAATTTCACGTCTGTTTTTTTACCTTAGTTAGTGAAGTCCCATGTCCCCTAGTGGGGTAAGGGGCAGATGCATTATCCATACATCTGTTTCACTGATCGATTTTCTTTAGGGACAAGTAGGTGCTTGAAGCAATAAAGCCGCCCTTTGCATCAAATGTCCTGTCTGTGTGTGTGAAATTTGTATTTATGTTTTGTATGCAATAAAGATTATAAATAAATAAATAAATAAATAAATAGGTGATCAGCCTTCTGTGTCCTGCCAGACCGAGACATTTCTTCGTCTTCACCGGGAATCGAACTCAGGACCTCTCGGTTCTACGCTCATGCGTCAACCTCTGTACCAAGGAGGCGGTCATTATATTAAATTTATATTAAAATTAGGACACATCCGATCGTATTTATTTGCGTCAGTATTAGTAATATTTACAGAAACTTCGTGGTAGTGAAATAAATTTCTTGACATAGGCAAAAGTCTATTATCCCTACACCCATATTGTTAACATAGGTGGGTTAAATGAATAAAGCAATTAAATGCATAAATTAACCACTATGTTATTATGTATTACATATTAATTCTTTATTAACTTGAACCACATATTAAAATCCTCTTATCACCATTCCAGGCGGTAATAAACAGCACGATAACAGCGAACATGACGTTCACGAAAACGTCGCAAAAGTTCGGACAGTGGAGCGACGTGCGAGCGAACACCGTGTACGGGCTGGGTTTCGCGTCAGAGGCGGAGTTGGGGAAGGTATGGAGAATAGATAAATAAATATATATTTAAAAAAAAGCGTGTCTGCCGAGCACACGTGTCAGAAGTGAAACTTCTTTGCCAAGATTTAATGGTTCCAAAATAGGCGCCTTATAACATGAGGTGACGGTATTGCCATGCCGCGGTCTTGAAATTTTACTCTCATCGCGCCTAAAGAAAAAAAAAAAGTAATATTTTTTTTCTTATTCAGGTTAATAAGAAAACCTCATTTAATTATGGTACATATTATCACTGACTTATTAAGGGATAAGTGTAAAAAAAAAGACGGGTTGCACTCCGGGAGTGCCGGCAGAAGTGAAAACTTGATTATTAACGTTGAGCATGTTTGATATTTTGGAAGGGTATCCGTCTTACGCTTTTTCGATCAGGTCACGTGTCCTGACACGAGTTTAAGATTTTATACCCAACGCCGCTAAAGAAGTTTTCACTTCAAAAATTGAATTAAATCTGTCCGTTTAAAGTTGGTCAAAATCGAGTTTAAAGGATGAAATATTTTAAATCTATTTAAAACGTGGCCGAGGAAAAAAAGACCATCCGTTTCAACCATAAAAAATGGGGTGAAAAAAGATGACTGTTTCTCCGTCATCACAGAAAAGGATGATCTGTATACGAAGTTTTAGGCTAAAACCTGTTAATTACTTCTGAAATAGATAAATAAATAAATCGAATCGAATGAAAATAAGCACTGTAAACACACAAATGACTGTAACTCTTTAAAATGTTATGTAGTGTTGTCAAATAAATAATTGAGGGTGGGAAAATTTGTATAAAGAGGAAATAACATTGACTATACTTGCTATTTTGGCCAATGCGTCGGACAAACCTTTGTAAATATTGTTCACAATTCATAACAGACGTAAAATCGATTATTGTATTGTGTAGGTTTGTAGACAATCTTCAACAGGTTTTTATCATAGAACAATCTTGATATAGAAACGAGGGTACTTTTATTTCATTTCTGTTATATTTTATTGTAAATAATGTGGAGGGTGATTACAATTAGTTTTAATGTCTTTGTATATCAAACTATTATGGTTAATATTTGATAAATCTTAAATGTTGAATTATTTATTGCACACTCAGTTCTGACACCAGATGAAAAAAATGTATATAATGCTCAGCTATTGGTACTGTAAACCATATTATTTAAATTGATACCTTTTTCTTGTATTTTACTATTTTTGAACACGTAAACACATAGTTATTAATATTATAAACGCGACCGTTTGTAACGATGTATAAATGTTTGTTACTCATTCACACAAAGAACGCTTGGCAGAGTAACTTATATACCAAAACAAACATAAGCTATATAAATACGTTCTTTTTCCGTTTTTCGCGGTTGTAATCATACATGTATTTGTCTTATTTATTTATTTTACTCTTTAATACAAAGACTTAGATACTAAATGTATGTTATGTTTGCAGTTCATCGAGAAGTTCCAAGAGGTGAAGGAAGCGATACAAGCTGCGCAATGCGGTAAACCGACCAACGGTTCCGGTGCGGCCACGCCCGTAGCGTCCGCTACTGCGTCGCCGCTGTTAGCAGCGCGTGCTGCGGGGGACGAACCGCCCGCACAGCTTTCGCCCGCACAGGTATGCAACTACCTTAGATACAGCAAGCACAATGCGTGGTCGGGTGTACGTACGCCGGCCACGCAGTGCTCGCTGGCGCCTGTAAGAGAGTAGGAGGAGGACAGTGTGCATATTGTGCGAGTGGGTGTACAGTAGGGATGGGCGTTGAATCAACGGACTAGTTAAATTAACCGTCTATGTACACTCAACGATTCGACTAGTCCATCGCTCACCAATGCACTAGTTGAATTCAACGGCTAAACAAAAGAGTCGAAACGCTCGTACAACTTGCAACGCGACGGTTAACTCTTCAACGTGGCCGTATAATAGTCCACTGTAGACGGCTAAACAAGAAGGTCGACACGTTTGTATCAACTTGCGACGCGACGGTCTTACAAATGTCAACTCTAATACCGTCGCGCGTCTGTCGACCGTGTCAATCGTTGTCAATTCGTTTCAGTTTACACATCAACTAGTCGAAGATTTTAACTAGTTGAACGACTAGTTGATGAACCACATTTAACGGTCTAGTCTCGTTGATGAAAAATACGTCGACGACCCATCCCTAGTGTACAGCGCGTCCGCCACCGCGTTGCCGCTAGCAGCGCGTGCCGCTGGGGACGAACCGCCCGCAAAGCTTTCGCCTGCACAGGTGAGAGAGTTGTATGAGTGGAGTATGCATATTGGGTGGTCGGGTGTATGTATGCCGGCCGCGCAGCGCTCGCACTCGTAGATACGGGAATTGTGCGTGTGCAGCATGCATACTGCGCGGTTGGGTGTACGTATGCCGCCCGTACACACTTTCCTACAAAATGTGTTATATTATCAATTTAACATGCAAATAAACACTGGTACGGCACAGATTCTATAAGTTACACATAAACACGTACTGTACGTGTTCATAAGGAATAAATGTGCGATTTTAATTCTTAGTTTTACAGCATTCAAATGCTCTATAAATGAAAATTGTTTTAAGAATAGAAAAAAAAAACAATCTATTACGAAGCTGGTTTGGAATCTGCGCCGGTCGCCCGTATATCGGTAATCGTATTTCTTCTAATCTTTCGGTTTTATGGTTTCGAATTTTTTTTTAGGCCTAAGTGACACCCTACGCCTTCTATTGTTATGATTACGAGGCTGGTTCGAATTCCGCCTCGTGATCGCATTTTTTTATATTTTTAAAAGGTTTATTAAAAAGTCCACGAATATGCGAGTAAAATATAAATTATATGATTTTGTTGCAGCCAAAAACAGAAAACGACGAAATGAATGTACATCAGCGGGCGCATTCAGTCTCCTCTACTATACAGGTATGTATTATTTAAATTATATATTATTTAAAATATAACATAACTTAATAAATAATACATGCCCAGAGTGCCTTTTAATTAATTTTGAATGGATTTTTTTATTGAAGTGAAACTTCTTTATCGGGGTTGGAAAAAAATTTAGTGTAACATTTTTTCGTTACGCGTGACATTTTTCCGTTACGCGCCATCTTGTTCTTATCCCTACCACGCGTGATTCGACGTATTTCTGTCAAGTTGCATATAGTAAATTATTTTTTGAAAAATAAGGTTATAAAGAAGTTTCACTTCTTACGTGTGTACACTAGTACACGCACACATTTTTTTCCTTTAAAATTGTTAACATTGGTTATTTGAATAAACTCAAACTCAAACTCAAACATTTATTTATTCAATTAGCATTAGAAGCACTTTCGAATCGTCATTACATATTTTTAACATTTACCACCGATTCGGAAAGCAGTATCTAGGGAGAAGAACCGAATAGATTATGATACTGTGGATTTTACGCAGATATTATATTTACTATATTTCATTACAACGCGTTTATTTTACCCACATCACAAAAAAAAAAACAATGCAATCGAGCAAGAAAATAACCACATTTAGGGCTTTCAAGACCGCCTCCTTGGTACAGTGGTTGACGCGTGAGCGTAGAACCGAGGGGTCCTGGGTTCGATTCCCGGTGGAGACGAAGAAAAAAAAATGTCTCGGTCTGGCAGGACACAGAAGGCTGATCACCTACTTGTCCCTAAAGAAAACCGATCAGTGAAACAGATGTATAATGCATCTGCCCCTTACCCAACTAGGGGACATGGGACTTCACTTAGGGCTTTCAAGAAAATTCAAAGCTTAAATAACTTCTTCATGGTTAAACAAGCAACTACTTATTGTTCGAGGTAAAGAAAACTAACTACAAATGGTTGAAGAATCATTATTTTACAATTAGCGAATAAGATATCTTATCGTATACTTATCTGTAGATAAAAATACGACACACATTATTTAATCATTCCTTACACAAATGTCTAGTTAACATTACTTAGAGCACAAGATTAGAATTTTTATAGTGATAATTTTAATTATTAAAATAGCAGTATTTAGCGGATTATTATTATTAATTGAATTAGTGAGATATTGAGTTTGAGAATATTGACCGTTCAAAAATAATGTCATAATAGTGAATTATTGGAAAAACGTGTTCTTTTAGCTCCATACAGTGAACTTTGGTGATAAAAACGTTATTGACTTTACTATAAAGACAATTTCTAGTGAAAAATACATTTTTTATCACCTCAATAGTGTAACACACATAAGTGGACCTTTTTGGAAAAAAAAAATCACTTACATAGTGTACCACATAAAAAGCCTAACATAGTGAAAGAAAAAACCACCACACTGTAAACGACCAAAGTGGACTTTTCAAAAAAAATTTGAAAAAAAAAAATTTTTTTTTCAATTTTTTGTCATTTTTCGTAACTATTCCAATGCAGGGCGGCTACGCGACAGTGGGTCGAGCTGCCCGTGGCCCGCTCAGTTCGTCCGCGGGAACCGAACCCGCACCGCCCGACACCGCGGAGCAGCTGCGGTACGAGAACGATCGGTTGAAGCTTGCGCTCGCGCAGAGGTGGGTGCTTCTTGTATTGTATTGTATTATATACTCATCTATACTAATATTATAAAGCTGAAGAGTTTGTTTGTTTAAACGCGCTAATCTCGGGAACTACTGGTCCGATTTGAAAATTCTTTCGATGTTGGATAGCCCATTTATCGAGGCTATAGGCTGTTTATCATCACGCTAAGACTGACAGAAGCGGAGCCACGCGGGTAAAACCGCTGAGCGCAGCTAGTATTACATATTTTAATTAATGAAATGTGGAAGAGGTGTTTAAATAAAAAACAAATGAACAATAAAAAAAAGTTTATTACAAGATTTTTGTACAATACTTAATATCTACGAATTACAGTCTCATCAATTCAAGGGAATACAAAAATCACAAATAAATAACGTAACAAGAAATACTCATTTTACAAGTGAGTCTACTCGTTCATATTTTTTTTTATAAAGAATTCATAAAACTTATCCAACCAAAAGAGTTAAAATTATATAACGATATTATATATTTTTACCAATGGTATCCGCCGCCAATATACCGCTTTTTTTGCATTTTTTTATATTTTTTTAAAACTTAAAATATATTTTATAAAGTAATATAACAATTTTAATGTCGAATATCATAGCGACGTTCATTAACAATAACAGTAAGCATAAAAATATATAAAAATGTTCTTATTTTTAGTGCAAACAACTATTCTGCTTATAATGTTCATGGTAAACTTTCAGGATTGATCATTAAAGCCAATTTCGACTTTATATTATCGCGTTAAGGTTGATTATTCCAGATGACTGTAGGAGTATCATACGATAGCATACTCATTTGATCAAAAACTAACAAATCTAATTTTTTGTCCTATTTCCCAACGTCCTACATCTTGTACTAAGAAAATAAATGTAATGCCATCTCATGTCATGCAAAACAAAAGAAAGAGACAGCTGATGTATTTACTATCTCTGTAAAGTTAGTTGACACTGTAATAGGCCCTTGCCTAAAATATATAAAAAAATCATTTTTTCTTAATTTTATTGTTAGTTTTTATCAAAAGAGTATTTTGCTTGTAAGAATTACAATTATTCGTTCGGAGGTTCTGTAAAATGACTAAATATATATTTTCTATAATATATAACATGTTCAAGACATTGATATAAGTATTGTCGATCAAATTACGTAAATAATACTGTTTGTAATATAAGTAATCAGTTATATCTAAAGCCATTTTGGGTGTCTGTAACCCAGATTAAATGACGCGGAAGTACGATGGTGAAACAAGATCTTTTATGTTCTTTGATACTAGAATATTCTAGAATGGGGTTGTTTGACAGACATGAATATTTGCCCTGGTTAGTATGTGCATATAGGACATATTCTGTAGTAACGTAAGTGACCTCTAAAACTTTTTAAAATCTAAATACACTGTATAAATTGTATGGATATTTTTTCCAACATGAAGTTTATTCTGAATCAGAGGCAAAATATGAAGTACCTATTTATTTTAGTTTAGATTTCTATTAAGACATTTAAAAATGGTGTAATATATTAAAATTAACGTACCTGTAAACCTCTCTAAGTGACCTAACTGCTATTAGTAGCTAGTATTTAGAGAGGTCTCAGGGCGTTTGTCCAACAAAAATATCCGTAAACTAATAACAACAATACGTAATTTAAAATCGCCAAAGTCAAGACAAAGGTTAATAAATTCAACAGCTTTAACGGTAAGCAAAGTACAGTGACTCCATACTTAAATATAAAGTAATTCAATTCATACTATCTACTTAAAAACTCAGCAAAAGTGCCTAAAGTTCACATGATGCAGCTTACTCTAATTCTTTTTCATGTCAGTATCCCCCTATTCTAGTACCAAAGATAATTTAATGTCTATGATCATAACCGGTCATAGGAACGAATCCGCTTTCATAGTGCTGTTGGAATTCTTCCTGATATTGTGGTTCGTACACTGGTTTGGCTACGTTTAATTCTTCGTGTTCTATCTCTTGTTTGGGATGGCCAATTCTGTGGACGACAGCGTTGAAACCGTTTTTGTCATCTGCTTCGTATTCTACTATGCGCTTCGTGCCGTCCGTTTCCATTAGGGTGTAGGAGCCTGTGGGTTTTGGTATTTTGTTATAGAATTTGTACAAAATTTGGAATTATTTGTAAAACTGGAAAGAGTAGTATGAGAAGAATACAAATAGTAGATAGGGACACAAATCTTGATGAACTTATTGCAACAATATTGGAATACGAGTGACTTTTTGAAGTGGAACTTCTTTAGGCGCGTTGAGACTAAAATTTCAAGCTCGCGTCATGTAAATACCGTCACGTCAAGGAGTAAGGCAACGATTTTGGTATCTTTGCTTTTTACCAAAGAAGTTTCACTTCTGACACATGTGCTCGGCACAGGTGCATAATGCGAATATGCCAATAAGATTAATTTAAAGGTCAAATTAGTTTTCTATAATGGCAAATAAGTTAAGGAAGATTCCTTGAATTATGATAAAGTTCAGTTGTTACCAATTTTTATAATGGTGTCTTATGATGAGTTTTTCTTAGGATGTAGATTAATTACCTTTAACTTTGTCACCATCTCTAGTCTCCCAGTGTTCTTTTTCGTCGCCAGTATGAGGGTCCTTAACCGAGTAGTCGAACGAGTATTTTGGGTGTGCCTGGAAATATTACATATTGTATTTAACATATTATGTGTTGTTTCAATTTATCAATGTTTTGATAGTATAAGTGGGTAACTGGTATCAGTTTATTATAGAATATTTTATTATGTGATGATCCTGTTTATGCTGTTGTTACTTCACTTGGGTAATTATTCATTGCGATTGAAAAATGGATTGTATTACATGTTCTGTGATTGAACCTAGCATTTTTCTTTTGCCTGCTTGTTTAAAAAAATATATGTAGGAATTTTGAAAAGCTTTAGAATTTAAAACATGGCTTTACGCCTTTGCATAAGCTTTGTCTAATTTGGCACTAGGTATCATTCTGTGAATTATTCGTTTGATTTTGTGTCTTCATATCAAGACTTGACAGACTAGTAAACATCATGTCCATCACTTTTCAACTACCATAAAGATATTAACCATTTATAATAAAGAATTACTCACATGATAATCCACATCATATTCGTCATGGTGCTCGTCCAACGCGTGGTGAACTAGCGGCTTGTGGTAGTCCTCGTAGCTTTCGAGACCGTAGCCTCCGTACTGGGCCATTGAGCAGGATAGTAGGGCGAATAGGGGTAGTAGTTTCTGGAAAGATATGGGTGTGTTAGAGATAATACTTATAGCCTTATTATCTTTATCCTTACTAATATTATACATGCGAATATGTGTTTGGTTGTTTTTCTTCCACGACGCAACGTAGTTTTTATGTCATGATCGGACCCGCCCTTACTTCGCACGGTTGCAGTTAGTTATGCATGTTATATAAATATAAATCTACTTGAATGAATATGTATAAAAAAAAACGCATCAAAGTCTGTTGCGTAGTTTTTTTGACTGGCCGGTTGGCTTGGTTGGTAGTGACCCTGCCTTCCAAGCCACTGGTCGTGGGTTCGATTCCCACCCGGGGCAAATATTTGTGTGATGAACATAGATGTTTGCTCTGTGTCTGGGTGTTCATTATCTATATAAGTATTTATTTAAAATTAATATAAAATGTATGTTTATCAGCCATCTGGTTTCCATAACACAAGCGAAAGCTTAGTATGGGATCAAATCGTGCCATGTGTGAAAATTGTCCCGAAATATTTATTATTATTTATTTTTCTACGCATATAATATAGGGACAGACAGCGGAAAGCGACTTTGTTTTATCCTATGTAGTGATATTGTATTCCAGTATATTTATTAAAATTAAGTACCGGTCGGATCTAGAACCACTTGGTATCTATCCGAATATGTTACGGCCAAAAACTGATAACGCTCACCAAGAGAAAAAAAAAACTTATAATGTGTTGTGGTCATATTAAAACATCCACATGACGACATTAATATTGTGGTTCTAATAAGAACAACTTGTGGCAATGAAGAAAAGCTATGGGCGGTTGATTACTTTTCTGAAAATATAGAAAAAGATGTAATATTTGTTAGGAATTGTAACTTAATCTTTAATTGTTCTGACGTGACTCGTATTTGTTTCCTTCATTTTCAATTAATTCCAATCAAATAACTGTCATTATACGCGTAACTCACATGACAAATACTCAACGGTAATCTCTATTTAATACGGTATTATTTAATTAATGAATTGTATAATACATTCATGAATGCACACGATAATTGTTTTGATTCGTGTGTAAACAACCTGTTTAATGAAATCATAATAGACTAGCGTAATATAATAGTTAATAGGATATGATTATGACGTCACAAGCCTTTATTGGGAACAAAAGCCCTGAAAGGAAAGCTTTCTATTTTATTTACTGAAACAAGAAAATTGAGTTTTCACATCACTACATAGTATAAAAAGTAGCTTTCTCTGTCCCTATATACAAGGGTACATAGATATGCTTTAATCTTTGAAATTACGCAACGGTTTTTGATGCGGCTTTATTTAATAGATAAGTAATCATGTCGTTAAAAATAATATTCTGTTTGTTTATACAGAGTTTTATCTAACTACTAGCTTCGAAATATAAGCTTTTCGTGTCATTCACAAGAAACATTAATATAATATAATTATAATAATTCGTCTCCAAAAATTGATTGATAGATGATTTGATCTTCCATCATAATTAATATAGTTACACAAACTAAGAACACGCTTAAATTCATCAAATTATTGAATTGTCATTGATCCTCGATAAGTGTACAAAGTTTGAATATAACTGTCCGTCTAAAGTGGGTCAAAATCGACTCTAAAGGAGTCGGTTACATACAAACGTACAGGTGAAACTAATAAAAGCGCGTTAAAAATGAAATAATAAATTCCCAAGTAGAGCTTGTCGAATGATCAAGCAATATTGATAATGACTTCGCAATTAAGCGTAAAAGTTTACGCTCATACGTGAAATGACATAATGTTTGACGGTTACGTGCATAATAATATTATGGCATTATGTGAAACGCCGCATCATTGCGTGAGCATTCGCATAATTATAGGAATGTCATAATTTCGATAAATGCAATGGTAATTGGTGCGTTTTATTGCATTTGTCGCGTTCTAAACATTTTTAGCGAGTCGTAGGCATTGGTTTTTGGGTAGCAGTAAGCGTGGCTTTGTGAAGATTTGTTTTAGGAAAGGAGTGTAAAGCTATGTCCAGGTTCGGTACTGAGATGATAATCGTAAGGATTGCGAGAACTTTTTAATTCACATTTTAACTGTAATTACATTTTTTTTGTTGTTCAAAAACAGCATTGGTACGAATGTGATAATGATCCCATTTTAAAAGAAAATTGCCTATTCAATCATAAATAGGAACAGTTTGGCATCGTATTAACATATCTGAAAAGGTCTGCAGCAATTACAGAGTCAATTGACAAGGTGTAATCACAGTCAACAGGAATTAACAAATTACATTTCTTTTAAGAAATATGGCCATAAATATATAAGTCCGGTCGCGATGTCGTCGCGCTAAAATATAATAGTTTCCTCAATCGAAATGAACTTTATTTCCTGCAAATCGCGTGCGCGCGGTTACGCCTCGGCAAATTGGATTTCACTTGACATCTTTTAATTCGTTTGTTACATGTGATGTTATATCATTGTGGTGTTGGCGATTAAATAATAAAATTGCTAATGAAGCTATGCAATACACTGGGGTTTTATTGTTTAGTATGCTAATGAGGAGTGCGTCGTGGTATCCACTCTGGTACTTGACACTAAATATCTAAATTATTTTGCTTGTAGTTATGTCAGCTACATGTCTATATATAAAAATGAAACCCGTTTCGCGTTGTCACGGCATCACGTGTGAACGGCTGAACCGATTTCGATAATTCTTTTTTTATTATATTTCTTGAAGTAGGTACGAGGATGGTTCTTATATAGAGAAAACGTAAATATTTACCACGGGCGAAGCCGGGGCGGACCGCTAGTTAGTTAATAACGATTGATAATAGTTGATTGGACAGGTTATATTATATTCTCTATTCCACAATTTTCCAAATTTTGGACCGAAAAAATAATTATCAATGAAAAGGTTTTAAATAATTGTTTTTTTCTCACACCACTATCGGAAGCGCTTACCGCGCGATTTGCACAAACTGGCGCGCCGTAGCGTGACCGGCCGCCGGAATGAAGCGATCAATTTGCACGATCCATTGCCTGACATATTTATTTAACTTCCGGATATTAGACATAGTAATTTTGGATATTTTTTAATAATGGATCTCTGATATAGGAAGATTCTAAAAACTGCCTCTAAATGAACTAGGTACATCCATCGACTCACTTGTCGTTAGATCGTTTATCGTTAGACTGATTCATATGAATAATTTGTTTGTTTTGATTTAAATAGATCATCATTTCGAAAATTAAAAATAAACCTGGGGCAGTCGGGGAAAATAGAAAAGCAATGTCAATACTTTTTCGTAGCAGTCTATTTAGTAGAGCGTATAATTTATAAGATCTTATGTGAACGCAACAACTTTTTCAGTATTAATTAAATATTAATCTGCAGTCTGTAATATGATAAGTAGTAAAGGTAAAAGATAAAGATTTGCGTTATTCAAATTTTCTTTAGGCGAATGCAAAATTATTTGTCTTGTAAGTAAAAAATTGCTTAACTTTACAATGCAAGTTAAGCAATTTTTTAAACACCTACTTATTAATTTATATTAACCCGCACGATTAGTATAGTAAGGATAGAAGATAAAGATTGATATATATTTTTAAAATTTATAGACTAGAAAATAGTTTCAGTAGATGGAATTTCTCATATGACACGATTAATAGGTAACTAAGTTTCTATGTTAGTAGAGATTTAGTTTTACTAAGTTTCTATGTCATGTCATGATGTGTGATGAGTTAAACATTAATATCGCATTATTCAGATATTCACTGCTGTGTAATGATGTCATTATGGTGTTGGGTGTGTGAGTGAAATTTTGTTTTGATACGTTTTTTGTAGTTATGAGTATCGACTTAGCGGTTCTAAAAAGCTGCCGAATAAAATGTAGTTATTTTAAGATTAAACAAGTTATTGCTTTATAAAATTCAAATTTTAGATTCTTTACTGGATAACATGAAACTTATAAAAATAACAGTATGATTTAAAATAAAAATTTAATTGTTACCTAATTAAGATTATCAGTCGAGAATATTTATCTCATTATGTTAATAATTTTAGTTGGATATAAGATTTTATAAAAAAATCAATGGATTTTCTATTGTAATATTCTAAAATATTCATATTAAAAATTACTCACAAGGAACTCCATTGTTTTTGCACACACACAAATAAAGCACTTCTCTATAATATTTCACTAACGAAAGTAAATTATTTTCAACCTACTATCAACTTATACGCACGTATATGCTATCCCTACTTTATATATGCGTTCTGGGGATTGATTATTGACCGGTGCATTTTCAACTCTACATATATGGGAATAAGAGTTAATTTTAACAGTCAGTTTTTCCGTGGCCGTGTTTTATATTTTATTGATAAGGATTTCGCGATATTTGAACAGAGAAAGGATTGATGTATTGATTAATGGCTGGGAATTTTATTGTGAACCCTTTTTGCGTGGAAATTGATAATCAATAGTGTTTGTGCCATCAATCTTCCGAAGAGGTTTAGTTTGTTCTATTTAGGATAGTGGATGAATATTAATGATAATTCCTTTAGGGTATGGAGTGATGAAAGTATTACTGCAGCTTCTTTCGCGTTGGTTGTGCTTTTTGATTGCGTTTATACTTAGTGTGAAGTGTTGAAGGCTGCTTGGTCTGAGAATTATGAGCTTATTTGAGAGTGATAAGGCCGCCATTTCTCCAGTAAACTTTAGCATAGTTTTTTTCTGGTTTTTTATAAGACCAACAAGAGTATGATAGGAGAGTAAATCTAAAATATAAAAATGAATCGCAAAATGTGTTGGTAAGCGCATAACTCGAGAACGGGTGGACCGATTTCGATAATTATTTTTTTATTATATTCCTTGACGTACCAGGATGGTTCTTATGTAGAGAAAACATAAATATGTACCACGGGCGAAACCGGGGCGGACCGCTAGTAAGTAAATAATAATTATTAAAGTTTATGTCGTTCATATACTCATTTCTCATTTCAAAAGATTATGAGAAACCCAACGTCATTTTATTTGCTTTTTCTGAGGATTTAAAAATAATTAAATACTGATTGACTGATTGTCTGCGTTTCCTACTGTTCAAGTTATCAGTACCTACCTAGTCTATTGACTTTATACATTTGCAAGTCTTCCCTTTGAACTTGTTCTAGTATTCCATATCTGGCATCTTGGTTGTAACGTATATTATAGGAAGAAACTGTCTGTTTTCTTTGCAATAATTTCATCTTACAACTGTTGAGATTCCTTAGGGCCGTTTTGCCATTTTATCAGTACATATATTAAAATGTTATTGCGCAGTACAAAGAATTTACTGTCCATCAACGCATAACGATCAATAACGAATTATTGTTTAAATAATAAAAATATTACAAAATGGAACAACTATTACAATAATCAGATGTATCAATAAGTAGAGTATAAAGTTTTATAACTTCACCACAATGCGTATTAATGTTAATTGTTATATGTTGCAAAAACTGCAATATATAGGTAGGTAGTGCATTGACTGTTTGAAAAGGAAGCTATAAAGATATAATTAACGAGACAACGATTGCGCGACATTAATAGTGTGTAGAGTTTATGAAGCGTTTGTAATTGAAGCATTCTCAAAAAATATGTATGGCCATTGTACCGCGTACTTGCTACCAGATATTTTGAATGGACTACTAATGAACATAAAACTTGTGTGTTGTTGTGTTAAAAACAGTGGTGGCTCAGTGGTAAGGACTTGGGACTTCAAAACGATAAATCGGGTGTTCGAGACCAGGCGAGAGGGCCGGAAATAAATTGATACATATTTCAATTTATCTGCGCATGGTTATAACATCATCACTGCTTGAACGGTGAAGGAAAACATCGTGAGGAAACCGGCATGTCGAAGAATAAAAAGTTTGACGACATATTGTGACATCCGCCAACACGCACTTGGCCAGCGTGCTGAGTAGATAATTTTCTATTTGTCAATTTATTAGTGAAGCGTAGATCCTCCTCGTTTTTGAACTCTTTTCTCTTCATTTTCACTACTTTTTAAAAATATTCATAATTGTTTGGTAAGTTCACGTAAAATAATTTATAGTAGATAATATATAATCAACATAAAGCAATTATCGGTAACACCCCCTGATATTATTATAATCGCATGGCCGCGTCTCTCATATAGCATAATCCGCACCAATTATATCCGTAACAGAGTGGGCAAGGAAATATTCCGGCATTATAATTTAATCGCTTCATCCATCATGTGTAGAGTAGGTATGTAAGTTGGATTGGTGTTATGAGATAATGATTTATATAGAACAGTTTTAGTCAAAACATTTAAAAGTTTAGTTTGAGATTATAATATATATTTTTTGTATGGACGGTCGTACTTGTTTTACTAAGTTTTTTTCGTATTATGGCCGTTTTGCATAATACGTTTATATAATACTAGCGGTCCGCCCCGGCTTCGCCCGTGGTACATATGAAAAATAGATGTTGGCCGATTCTCAGACTTACCCGATATGCACAGAAAATTTCATGAGAATCGGTCCACCCGTTTCGGAGGAGTATGCAGACTAACATTGTGACACGAGAATTTTATATATAAGATGTGACATAATATATTTTCGATGAATTGAAATACATAGGGTATTTCCAAACTATTACAAAACAATACAATGAAAATAAGTACATTCAGTAATTATTTTAACTATTGTAGATATGCGAAACACCTAATTATTTTGAAAGTCAGGGATTAATTATTTCCTTTATAATAATTATGTGTTCTTTGGTAACTTGAAGAGTTCGCAAGTAATTAAAAAGTTGCCAAATTTGAGGGTATTCGTGTTTGAAACTCTATGGGGTTAAGTAATTTAAGATGCTTGTTCTGTTGCTATGGCAACGACAATTAATTACGGAAGTTTTTGTTTAATACTGATACTCATCTATTATACATTTAATATTTTATATATGTAGTTTATAATAAATATGGTAAACAAATAAGTCTTCTTACATGTTTAGTATTATAAAATGCACTATAATATATTTATTTTCCACGGCAGTTGCACGGTGGTCTATACATATATAATAAATAGCAAACCGGGCGAACTCCGTTTCGCCACCAGAGACACCTTTTCTTTGCTATAAACCCCACGGAGCCCGAGAGCTTTCCAACGAATGCAAAACCGTGGAAATCGGTTCGTGCATTCTGGAGTTATAGTGTCAAGAAGGAAAACCCGACTTATTTTTATATAGTAGATTATTTTAAAGTTACCAGTCATTTTCGAACAGAAATTTATTCACAGTTAAATGATAATATACTTGTATTAATACTTAAATTACCCACACTCGAACACCATAATAATTTACGTAACAAAACTTATAGTGCAGTCGGGAAATAGTTCCATCTTCACGCTGTTTATTAGAATATCCGGAAAATTCGATCATTATGTCAGCCGTGCATTACATTGTTTCGTATAACGCAAGTATGTAATAAATCGTGAATTCAATAATAGCTTGTATCATGTGAGAGAATTATTTCTATAAAATATATTATATGTAATAGCTGCGGTTTCACCCGCGTGGCTCCAGTCCTGTTGGTCTTAGCGTGATGATATATATAGCCTATTAGTCTACATAAGTATCTACCTTTTGTCATTATTATCTTTTTTTTTTCTGTTCTTAATAATTATCTAGTTAATGCTATAATCTATTGGCCATTTAATAAACATTTATCCCTAATTTAACTATTTTCTATATATAATTTTTTCTGTTGTGTTGAAATAGATATCTTTAACTTCTTCTACTTGGTGCTAGCAGTATTAATTCATAAATTCTACACTCATTCATTTTAATTCTACACATTTTAATTGCTGATCTCGTTTTCCTCTCAACTCACTCAGCCGATTTTCCTCTCTGACTGGCAAACTATGTACATACTTACTTTTGACATCAAAACTTTCATACTTTATCCATACTAATATTATAAATGCGAAAGTAACTCTGTCTGTCTGTCTGTTACTCAATCACGCCTTAACTACTGAACCAATTTGCATGAAATTTGGTATAGAGATATTTTGATACCTGAGAAAGGACTTAGGATAGGTTTTATCCCGGAAATCCTACGGGAACGGGTATTTCTTTGAAAACGCGGGCGAAGCCGCGGGCGGAAAGCTAGTTATATATAAATTTATACCATAATTTAGTCCGTAATCGCTACATTAAAATTAGAATACTCTTTACAGTCACTCGACTCTTTATTTAATACTAGCTTTCCGCCCGCGGCTTCGCCCGCATTTTCAAAGATTAACCCGCATAGTTCCCGTTCCCGTGGGATTTCCGGGATAAAACCTATCCTATGTGTTAATCCAAGTTACCCTCTATATGTGTGCTAAATTTCATTGTAATCGGTTCAGTAGTTTTTACGTGAAAGAGTAACAAACATCCATACATCCATACATCCATACAAACTTTCACATTTATAATATTAATAGGATGGTGCTGACAGAATAACAGCGTTACAGCCTCAGCTGTAACATTTATGCTGAGTCAGTAATCCCTTTCCCTGAGGTGATACAGATATAATACAGGGTGTCCCAAAAAGTAGTGATATACTGAAGCTGGGAGGTAGAGGATTTAGAGGGCTATCCGAATCACTCCCATGTGTGTTATGCGATTTTTCGTATTTTCGGAGTTATTAATTTTTTTTCAATTTTTCATCTATCGCCGAGTACGATGAGATTTTTATTTATGGTGACGTGAATTATTGCGCTAGATGCTTGATTTTTTTTGTGTGCTAAGCTGAAAGATAGGCCAATTCAGTATGGTAACATTTACTATCGTTAGATCTTCGAATGGAATAAAAAAAAGAATTAAATGCCAAGAAAGATAAAATTACCCAGTATGTTCATAACTTCAAGGGCCCATAAAAAAATAAAATCACATAAAAAAGGTTTTCCATTTGGCTTTTAAAAACTTGCTCTATCGATCAGGTAGCTACCCTAAAAATTTCATTTTATTATTCTGAAGGCTTCAATCGAAAAATTGAAATCTAAATGTGGTAAGTGCAAAATTTTTATTAACATGATCATTAAAACCAATAGATAGGTGTTTAATTACCAGAATTTTTTTAAAATAGCCCCGCTGTTGCTCAATGCAAGTGCGACATCACCGTAAAAAGTTGTCTTTTAAATGTCTGAATGCTCTTTTATCATTTTTAATGGTTTCTTCTGCTACTATGAATTTCCGGGTTATTTCGTCCAAATTGTGGCATTCTCTCAAGTAGCCGAGGTCTTTTTAGTATCCCCATTGAAACAAATCAATGGGGTTTAGGTCGAGGGACCGTGGAGGCCAGGCTTTAAAGCATGCGTCACCGGCGCATGCGCAGGCTGCAACGACCAATCCATCTTTCAGGGTATTTTTGCCCTTTAGCCTGGCCTCCACGGTCTCAGGACATAAACCCTATTGAATTTTTTCCGTGGGGATACTACAAAGACGAGAGACTGCCACAATTTGGACGAAATAACCCGGAAATTCATAGTAGCAGAAGAAACCATTAAAAATGATAAAAGAGCATTCAGACATTTAAAAGACAACTTTTTACGGTGATGTCCCACTTGTATTGAGCAACAGCGGGGCTATTTTAAAAAAAATCTGGTAATTAAACACCTATTTATTGGTTTTAATGATCATCATGTTAATAAAAATTTTGCACTTACCACATTTAGATTTCAATTTTTCGATTGAAGCCTTCAGAATAATAAAATGAAATTTTTAGGGTAGCTACCTGATCGATAGAGTAAGTTTTTAAAAGCCAAATGGAAAACCTTTTTTATGTGATTTTATTTTTTTATGGGCCCTTGAAGTTATGAACATACTGGGTAATTTTATCTTTCTTGGCATTTAATTCTTTTTTTTATTCCATTCGAAGATCTAACGATAGTAAATGTTACCGTACTGAATTGGCCTATCTTTCAGCTTAGCACACAAAAAAAAAATCAAGCATCTAGCGCAATAATTCACGTCACCATAAATAAAAATCTCATCGTACTCGGCGATAGATGTAAAATTGAAAAAAAATTAATAACTCCGAAAATACGAAAAATCGCATAACACACATGGGGGTGATTCGGATAGCCCTCTAAGTCCTCTACCTCCCAGCTTCAGTATATCACTTCTTTTTGGACACCCTGTATAATATTATTACGTCTACATGTAATGTTATACTTTTTTTTTTTAGTTATAAGTGTTGTCTGTAATTTAATGTACTGTATCATTTTTTGGGAATAAATGTGTTTCTATTCTATTCTATTCTATTAGCCTATAGCCTTCATCGATGAATGGGCTATGTAACACCGAAAGAATTTTTAAAATCGGACTAGTAGTTCCTGAGGTTATCGCGTTCAAACAAACAAACAAACTCTTCAGCTTTTAATATTAGTATAGATAAATATAATAAAAAGCGCGATGCGGTAATATTAAAGAATGAAATGAAAATATATTTAAATTTAATTAACGTAGTTTGTAAACTGGGTTGAGTTGCTACGCCACTTGTAAATGATAAATTTATTTGAACACAAGAGTCTTAGTACTTTTATTTAATTCAATTGTAATTAATAAAGCCTCCCTTAATATATTATCTTATCCTTAATTTAAAATATGTATAAACTATGTTTATTACAGGAAATATAATAAACAAAACAACGACTTATTTTCGTGACGTATGCCGCTACGGTCAATAACTCTTCAAGATAATGACTGAACTATTTTACGTAATTATTACAAAAAAAAAAAAAGTTTTAATACCGATGCGAAATGAATGCCCGTATCAATTGCACGTACAGAGCAATTAGAGCACATAGCGGGAATAATTCGAGATGTGCGCACACGCAGCGCGGGCGATCGATGACGTCACTCTATTGGTGGGTCTATACTCTATAGCCTCACTATCTTAATATATATAAATCTCGTGTCACAATGTTTGTCCTCAATGGACTTCTAAACCACTTAACTGATTATAATAAAATTCGTACACCATGTGCAGTTCGATCCAACTTGAGAGATAGGATAGTTTAAACATGTAGATACCACGGGCGAAGCTGGGGCGGACCGCTAGTATATGTATATCCTGTGCTATGGGTAATGGTAATTTTGATGTTATTGGAAGTAAGATGTTTTCGGTTTTTCTGATATATGTACTTGGGTTAATTTTACAGGTACGTTTAGCTATAGACGAGCTTCTATAATTCGAGATGTGCGCACACTCAGCGCTGGCTATATCCATAATAAAGTGGGAGTTATTTAGTTCTCAATTTTTTCTGATATAGGTAGGTTCCTGCTTTGATAAAAGTAGGCAGGTATTTTTCTGATGTAGTCAGTAACCTGCTAATTAAAACGTTGTTAAATTGGTGTGTTGTTTTGTTGAATACATTTTTAAGTTTACGTAAAATATGATTTTTAATATAATTGAGGCCACATACATGCACAATGCACATGTATGAGCTATGGAATTATGCGAGTGTTACATTACAAATTACATCAATTTTAATATGTTTTTATAATCTAAATAAATTTATCTGTTGAAAATATGTTTTTGAGCATTAGTAATACATTATTTTTTATCTTTCACTCAGTAGTTGTGAAATCAATGTTTTAAAGTGAGCAATTAACGTATTCAGAGCACTTAACAGTGATTAATAAAATTTTAATTATCCATTTCCACAATGTATTTATTTTGCAACACATTGTGCATTTTAATAGCTCTTAATTAATAAAGTATATTATAAAACTAATGTAATTGTATCGTATAATGTTTAATCTTCAACAAATTATTATATAATTATAATCATAGTTATACACGCATCCGTATTTTTATTTGGAACTTCGAATAGCGTATACGTACATTATCAGACCTTAGGTTTGTAGCTAGATTATATTATAAATAAATAAATAAATAAATAAATAAAATCTTTATTTGAATTCATACATTAAGTTACAATAGATTGGGGTTCAGGCCCCCTTACTAGGTATAACCTGTATTAAGGGGACCTGTTCCTTCCCTAGGATTGATCCCTTGCATGAATTAAAAAAAAAAAGAGAGAAACATAAATTTAAGAAATTAGGAAAAAGCTAATCCAAAGTCCAAAAACAAACAGGGTGTGTATGGATGTATAATGTATAAGTATGAATGTGTTTATGTGCGTGTGCCTGTGTTTGTATGTGTGTGTTTGCGTGTGTGTGTGTGTGTGTGTGTGTGTGTGTGTGTGTGTGTGTGTGTGTGTGTGTGTGTGTGTGTGTGTGTGAGCGTGTTTGAGAGTATTTATTATAGTGATCTAAATACGAATTAAATTTTCAAGACTGTCATAGTCATAATTTTTAAGCCAGGTTAGAACCGTTTTTTTGAATATATTCCTATTGAGAGCTTTAACTTTATGTTTTTCACTTAACTTATTGTAAAATCGAGGGGCTAGTCCCTCGAAAGATCTTACTGCAAATTTACTTTTAAAAAAGGGAACAGGGCATCTCTCATTACGTGTATTCCCTTTCTGTAAGGTGGGAACAGTACCTATATGAAATCTTTGTAACAGACACAAAATGTACAACTTACGGACACTAAGCTCAACAAGTCCTTCTTTATATAGTTCAACAGAAGGGTGTCTAAATGGCAGTTTAAGCGCGACTTTAATTAAACATCGTTGTGCTCGTTCAACTGGAAGGAGGTGTGATTTCGCCATACCCCCCCACGTGCAAATACAGTAACGTAGAACGCTTTCACATAAGGCTTTATATGTTAGTATAAGGATGTCCTTGTTAGCTACCGAGTTAAGGTTTTTAAATATATGAACTAATCGACGAACTTTCGTAGCTAGATAGTTAGCATGAGGTAACCACCTTAGATGGTGATCAATCTGGATACCCAGATATTTGCATTGTTCAACACGTGTTAAGCTTTGGCAATTACAACTGTTACCATCCAGACTCTGTCTATTGCAGGGGTATGTATGAATTCTGATATTGAAGTCACTTTTTGGTAGGGTAATTTTGGTTTTGGCAAAACATATAAGATTGGATTTTTTAGCGTTTAGGGATAAAAGGTTGTCCTCTAGCCATTTTGATACAGCGGTTAGACCAGCTTCGGTCGATTTTTTGACTTCGGGCCACGTCTTGTGATGGAATAGCAATACGGTGTCATCTGCGAACATGGTAATATCTGCTTGCGGAATAGACAAATTGCACAGTGGGTTTATGTAAATTAGGAATAAAATTGGAGCAATAGTACTTCCTTGCGGAATACCATAACCTGAATTTAAAACCTCACTGCTTACTAGATCATCAACCTTTACACATTGGGATCTATTAGTCAGATAGCTCTGAAACCAATTTAAAGTTATTCCTCTTACGCCGATATTTTGTAATTTCGTGATGAGAATTCTGGAAGACACCGTATCAAATGCTTTCTGAAGATCAAGAAATACACCAAGGCATTTCTCTCCTCGATCCAAATAGGTGGTGATAAGTTGAGTGAGTCTTAGTGTCGCGTCTTCTGTAGAGACACCCGAACGGAAACCAAACTGAAATTTTGAGATAATGGAATGCTTATCGAGGAAAGTAACTAGTCTTTTTGAGACGATCTTTTCCAGAATCTTGGAGATACATGGAAGCAGTGAGATGGGACGGTAGTTGGATGGTTCACGACTGTTACCAGATTTGTAGATAGGAACTATAACTGATTTTTTTAGCAGATTCGGAAAGACGCCAGTACTAAGACTGAGATTGCACAGAAAGACTATAGGTTCGACTAGAATGTGTGAAAATTTTTTAAGGATGTTTGTTGTCAGGCCATCCCATCCAGGAGCGCTATTGGGTTTGAGAGAGTTGACTATAGTGATAACTTCAAAGACGTCTGTTGGAGTGAAAGCCATGGAGTGCAGAGGCCCATTACTATCTCCCGCCTTTCTTGTAAGCTCATATTCTGAGCAATTTATAGTTTTAATAATCTTATTCGCTAGATTCTGCCCTACATTAGCAAAAAACGTGTTAGTTGTGTTAAGTGACTCAATAGGAGATGTTTTTAGTGAGAGTAAATTATTTGTACCATCCTTGCGTTTGTGAAAATTGCAGATTTCTTTGATTGTATTCCAAGTCTTTTTTATATTACCTTTATTTGATATTAATTGAGTTTTATAGTATAGGTGTTTTTGTGTTTTTATAATTTTACCGCAGATGTTTCTATAGCGTAAGTATTTTCCACGCATTTCGGTGTCATTTGGGTTTTTCTTTAACTTCTTGTGCAATGCGTCTCTTTTTCTTATTGACCTCAGGATCCCTGGTGTGATCCAGGGTTTTAGTATTTGCTTATTTTTTGGAATCTTATTATCTTTAGTGCTCTCTTGAATAGCGTTATTTATACAGTTTAGAAGTATTTTTGTTGCAATGTTAGTATCCGTTATGTCATAATATTTAAAATCCAACCAAGGTCTTTTTTCAAGTAATACATCTAGTTTTTGCATGTCTATTTTACAAGTCTTTTTAGGTTGCGGTTTTGTTTGTGACGGTTCATCGATGAAAAGAATAATAGGCTTATGGTCAGTGAGTTCTGGCAATGTAGCGGTATGGCAGGGTTTTGAAGTTTTAATCATGAAATGGTCAAGGCAAGCATTATTCCGTGTTGGTTGGTTGATACCTGGAAGGAGACCATGCATTGCCATAAGATTTAAATATTCATTGGTATCGTTACTTATATTATCATTAATTGTATCTAAATTAATATCACCGGTGAATATAATATCTTTAGTGTTAATTTGCTGTAATATTATGTCTAGTGACTGTAGATAGGGATAAGGGTTAGTGAAAATTATATTATAGGTACTCGTAATATGTAAATGCTACATAATATGTTAATGGTTTATTACCATAATTTGATCGGAATCGGCTCAGCTGTTTTTGCTTGTTCGAGGCACGGTTTTCACATTCATATAAATAAAATAATTAAGTAGAATTTATTTAAAGAAATATTTTTCCATATTTTAAGGTATTTCTATCATCTACAAAAAGTAAGTAGATGTCTACTAGTTTTTAGTAGGTAACTATCTTATGATATACAGTCTATGTAATTTCTTTTGATCAACAAAAAAAAATCCTTACCAATTTTATATATAAAAAGAAAAGACGTGTGGCACTCGGGGACTGCCTCGGTAAAGCTATTGCATAGTATGCCTTCAAGCCACACCTCCGTGTCCGTCGGAGTGGGGAGCGTGAGGTGTTTTCGTAACAGAATTTCTGGATTCGGTCCCCGCGCTCAAGGCCCGCGATAGAAGCTATGCAATAGCTTAAAAATTAGTAACTCACCGTATTTCCTTTCAGTAATGTATAAATTAATGACATCGTAATGGCGTTTTAATTAAGCGTTTGTAGCATGTGTAATTTACTTGTGAAATTGATAGACGGAAAACTGTCGTTAATAGCTTTATTAATTAGTAAGGATATTCTGTACGCTTTAATACATATATGAATATTGTCGCATGAATCTTTAAATTCCACGTTTGTACCAAATTACCCTTAAATTAAGCATACTTTGTATTTTGAAGGAAAATTAATAGGTATATTTAAGTGTGGAAATGAAAGAAAATCGTTTATTTCATATAATTCAATGATACATTTTCTTTGCAAGAAAGCGATCAATCTTCAGTGCGCTGATAGTTCTTGGCTTTTTATAAGTCCTAGAGCAGATCCTCGTTGTTATATTATATCATTGGTGACTGGAGAATAAGTTCTATTTATCTGTTACAATTTATAATAGCTGTGTCCCGCGGCTTTACACGCATTGATCCGCTCCTACTGTTCTTAGTGTGATGATATATAGCATTCATCGATAAATGGACTATTCTACAGTGAAATAATTTTTCAAATCGAAGCCGTGATTCCTGCGATAAGCGCGATCAAGCAAACAAAAAAAGTCTTCAGCTTTGTAATATAAGCATAGATAAGATACAGTATTTAGACATAAGGTACATCTAACGTTAAAAGTGGATAGGTAAACATTTAACTACAACAAAGTTTTAAAGTTTAGTTTAGATACCAATTAATACTTAATGCATCGCTAAAGACCATACTCCGAAAAGCTGAGCAAGTCAAATATCAAATAAATAACTATCAAAAGTCTTATTAAATATCAATTGAGTACTCCTCATTAATAAACAGTTGGTAAATATTATTAACAATAGAAATGCAAGTATTCATAAATTACATCTATTAAATAATTTGCCCATTCACGAATTTAAATAGAATGACGGAACAGAATATTTTTATTCACTACGTTGATAATGTTATGGTTACGTGCAAAAAGCGCGAAGATTTGTTACGCAACGTTAAATATTGCGGTGCAATGAAAGTGTTTGCCGTTCACACTTGACCGTTTACGTGTGATGGTTGATGAGTGCTTATTTATGAAAAAAAAAAAAATATGCGTGCTATATGATAGGAAAATATAGTGGAACAAATAAGAGACAGTTATGTTAGCGTAATGTTAGCTCGTCTTTTTAGCTAAGCTAACGTGGAAACAGGACAATGTATTTATATTATACTTTCCAATTCTATTTTATGAAGGAATATGGATCATTACCGTGGTGAGCTTTAAACTACATACAAACTGGGGTACATTATTAGGGGCATTATCTACAAAACGAAACAAATTCATCGTATATAATATTACTTATGCAATTTTTAACTAATTCTATAATAATAATTATTATGTACTTAATAAGCATTCACATTTGTTATGTAATAAACAATCTAATGTTATTATACTATTCTGTGTTAAAAAGAGTTCGTATTATCGGGGAGAAATAGCAATTAACTACAGTACATTATGCCCATTTTAATTTCAGTTCAGCGAACGCAAAGAAATGGGAGGTCGAACTGGCGACCCTCAAGAGCAACAACCTTCGGCTAACCGCCGCTCTACAAGAGAGCACTGCCAATGTGGATGAGTGGAAACGACAGCTTCACCAGTATAGGGAGGAGGTCGCAAGAGCGAGACATTACGCTGGCAAGGGTGAGTCAGAAACTATAGGGTCTTTAGGGATATTTGCCTATAAAACTCGGAGGATCAAATTGCCTCCAGTTAAGAGCTGCTGTATAAGGGAGCACTGCCAATGTGGATGAGTGGAAACGACAGCTTCACCAGTATAGGGAGGAGGTCGCAAGAGCGAGACATTACGCTGGCAAGGGTGAGTCAGAAACTATAGGGTCTTTAGGGATATTTGCCTATAAAACTCGGAGGATCAAATTACCTCCAGTTAAGAGCTGCTGTATAAGGGAGCACTGCCAATGTGGACGAGTGGAAACGGCAGCTGCACCAGTACTGACAGAGAGGAGGTGGCAAGAGCGAGACATTATGCTGGCAAGGGTGAGTTAGAAACTAGGCTTTAAGGATATACTGGATGTAATCGTTAAGAGTGCACCGGCGATTATTCCGTAACTATAACAGATATTAAAAACTTTAAACTAATATCGAAAGTACTTTATCGTAATGAGTAAAATGGAAATACCACCTCTTAAAAATCAAACGAGATATATAATAAAAATAATAATAAAAATCTTTATTTATCCATACCTTCAATTACACTGTGTATGCCACTCAATTTATATAAACACAATACTTAAAACTATGGACATTATCGTCTAAACTAGGCCGAGCCTGTATCTTAGACGATAATATCTTCCCACTATGTAATATAAACTAATTATTCACAATAATAACTCCAACAATAATATATCCAACAATTTTAAATTAAAATTATTTTTTTTTACAAAGTGAGCGAAGTAAAGTCGTTGTGTAAATGCTTGCCCATTCCCAATGATTTGGCATTAGAGTCCAAATATTTCCACAAAACAAAAAAAAATTGGTTGTCTGTAAAGTCGGTTTACTGACGATAGTTGAACGTGACAACGTCCGATTGTGCTTCTTTGTCGCTCGTTCCGCGCTCTCGCTTGCACTTCAAGAACACATGGAACGCCTCAGAGCAAGGTAACGCCGCATGAGTCATGTTTTTTCGTGCGTGCAGCCGGCTATATCGAATTATAAGACGTTGTCACGTCAATAATTCGGTGAATGCATATCAAACTTTGAGCTAAATCCCTTATTTTTAATGTAAGAATAACAAACATCCGTACAAGTTTTCTCGTTTAAAATAGTAGCAGGATGTTGTAAAGATAATACTTTGGTGATTTTTTTCTTTTTCTACCTTCCTTTTTTATTTTTATAAATAATAAATAAATATTGTTAAAGGTGGAGATGCCAATGAAGTGGAACAACTGCGACAACGCGTCGCTCAGCTCGAGGCGGAGTTGACGCAGAAGAACGAGGAATTGGCGCAAATCACCAAGTCCAAGAAGAGTGAACAGGTATATATATATACTGGTATATTAGAAATAAATAAATTATTATATGATTTATACGTATGAAAAATTCGTGGTGTAAAGGTTGTCTATGAGAGTTGATTACATGTGGGTAGTTCATTTTTTTGATACTATTGTTAATGTTTCGATTTATTTTCAGTTCCATGTATCGATGTAGATAGACAGATAAATGTTTTAATGATTACTCCTTCCTGTATAATTATTTTCTTGCTTTCATAGGATTTATTAAAGAATCAATACATTGTTTATAATGCCTTCCATTTTTCAAGCAAGAAAGACATCTTTGTACATACTAGTATTTTGCTCTCTATTGTGAACAAAAAATTTTTTTACACGTAAACATGACAAACTCGAACAATTTTCGCACAATAAACAACCTTATTATCACGATAGCGTTAATTGCACAGCATCCCTTTTGGTCTATACCAAAATAAACTTTATTATAAGCAAACAGGGTCTAAAATTGCTCACAACCACAGTATTTCATTAAAATACAATAATGAACCGTATCACAAGGACGCAGAGGCGAAAATGGCGCAGAGCCAGCTGGAGTTAGCGATGGCGGCGCAGGACGGACAGCGGCAAGTCATACAGGCGCTGAACGACCAGCTGGCTAGGCAGATTGATGAGCTGGTGAGTTTATTGTCCATTTATACCATTGAGTTACTATGTACTACGTACTAGAGAGGCCATCGCTACTACACTTTTTCTAACACGAGTTAGAGTCAATCGTCTCAAACCATTATTTTTTTGTCACATTGATTGGTTTTAATTGATAAGTTTATTCATATTTTTTTAATAAGATAAACAATATTTATTTGTTACATTGATTGGTTTTAATTTATAAGTTATAATAGGCAGAATATTTGCAAATTGTATGACTCACTAGCCGCCCCGCGCCGCCGCGCTTGTCGCACAGATTTTGTTCGTGGTGTCCTCTCTATAATAAGACCTCAATGATTTATACCTATTTTTTTGCTATATTTTTAACTGGTTCTCTGGCAATTTCCATTAAAAAGTATGTATATTAGTAAACATGGATTGTTTGTTTTTGTGTAAAACACATCTATGTAATACGTATATATGAGTAGTTGTAACATCTTATAAACAACTACTAACAAGTATTTTAATGTTTTTAATGTTAAAGTTAAAATGTTATTAATATTAGTAAGAGACGAATACATCTTCTGTCGCGTAACGTAACTTCAAAGGTATACCAACCGCTTTATATATTGCACGCCTCATAAGCGAAGCGTTGAGGTGGGTACTACTGTCACTTCGCGCAAAACATCTGATTTTTCAAACTTAAAATGTCTTTATGTATCATACATTGCACTTGTAAGATAATACATACACACACATATTAAGAAAAAACACTATTTTTAACATTCATGATATTTTTGATGTCATTTTTGTTATTTAAACTAGTTAAAAAACAGTTTAAAAAAGTTCTGTCTCGGACGTCCGTGTGTCTGTATGTGCGGAGGATTTTCTTGTTAACACGATAGCGACCGAAATACTTTACTAATCGAGTCTTTTTTTTTCTCTTACGCTTGAGTATGCTCAGGAATAGAACCCTTTCATTTTTCAGGGTCTGATTCGATGTGGTTTAATTGTTATTAAATAAACAAAAATAATAATTAATAAATAATTATTAAAAAAAAAATATGAGGCGTGCACTTTTGGATTTTCCAAATTATTTAAGTTTGCTTCCTGATCAGGAATTCAGATTCGGAAAGTTCTGCTTACATACAAAGTATTTAACAATACGCACACCCTTCTTATTGTTCCGAACGAAAGAAATACCTAACGTTCAGTTCGGTCGCGCTAGTCTCACGGATCTGAGCTAGATCACGTTTGTGCTCTTATAAGGCATAAAATATTATGTATCTAAAAAATAAATGTATCTAACGGCGCCACCATCGAAGCTTTAAAAAATAACGAACGGCGAACCAATATAAAGCAGCGTGCGCGCACGACTCGGGTCATTCGTCCGTCGACCGTTGCCCATTGCACATCTATCACGAGCTAGCTATAATTTATTTCTGATATTTAATTTATTTTTGACGTGAAAACGTCTTATAATTCGATAAAGCCGGCTGCACGCACGAAAAAACATGACTCATGCGGCGTTACCTCGCTCTGACTCATCTGAGGCGTTCCATGTAAGGCTTGAAGTGCGAGCGAGAGCGCGGAACGACAAAGAAGCACAATCGGACGTAGTCACGTTCAACTATCGTCAGTAAACCGACTTTACAGACAACCAATTTTTTATTAATTGTGATATACCAAGTGGTTGTGTGGAGACCTTTGTGTCCTTTTTTAAACAATCTCGGAGCCTGACGCCTACATATCTTTGTTTCCAGTCAACAATCCACCGCGAGATAAACACGGCGCTAGCGACATGAGGCGCGGCGCGCGCGGGCCCGGGCGCCGTGCCGCTGCCGCTGCTGCTGCGCGCTGTGCCCCCCGCGCTCACACACACCACACACGTGCATACAGGCGCAGTACACACAGGTGCAGTACACACAGGTGCAGTACACACAGGTGCAGTACACACAGGTGCAGTACACACAGGTGCAGTACACACAGGTGCAGTACACACAGGTGCAGTACACACAGGTGCAGTACACACAGGTGCAGTACACACAGGTGCAGTACACACAGGTGCACGTACATACAGGTGCAGAACATACAGGTGCACGTACATACAGGTGCACGTACATACAGGTGCACGTACATACAGGTGCACGTACATACAGGTGCACGTACATACAGGTGCAGCGTACACAGGTGCAGCGTACACAGATGCAGCGTACTCAGGTGCAGCGTACACAGATGCAGCGTAAACAGGTGCAGCGTACTCAGGTGCAGCGCACACAGGAACAGCGCATTGCATGTATTTGCAACCAATGTATCTATTTACCTATACTCGGCACGGCAAACCTTGATTCTATGATAGTTCGTGCTAGTGATTTTTCGTATGATGGGTCGTGTCGATACTTTACTATTTTATAGGCAAAGACGTGTCTTGTTAAATATTATAAACTGCACTTTTTAACTAAAACTTTTATCGTCTATTATGCTGCCGTTGTATTAATTTAAGTTTTTTAGCATAGATTAAGTAAGTAAAACGAAAGATTTCCAAAAATTAAAAATGCTCCTTATCCTTTTTTTCGTAATTTTTATTGTATTTTATCATGAAAATGGATATCTCCATTTGATTTGTCTGAATAATTTTTATTAACAGAGGATATTTTTCAAGTATATCTCACTATTTGGTTTGATTCTGTATTAAAAATATATACTCAATTTCTATTATCGACATTTGTTTATCGATACTTTCCGCACTAGTTGATAAATACCAACGATGTAAGTTTTACAGGACCTAAACGTAAAGCCAGATTGAAATAATTTCTCGTAAATGTTAAGAATCGTTATAATTCCAACGGAATATCATTGTTATGCCATAAAGCTACGTAAAAATTAATAAATTCCATTTTTAGACGCCTCCAATACGTTTTTAATTTAATAGTGGCCATACGCCAGGTTGTGTCTTGAGAATAATTGTCAGTGTCATAGGTATCATCTTTTGCCGAGCCGATTATAATGTTGTGATGAGACAAATCTTATATATAAAATTCTCGTGTCACAATGTTAGTCCGCATACTCCTCCGAAACGGGTGGACCGATTCTCATGAAATTTTCTGTGCATATCGGGTAAGTCTGAGAATCGGCCAACATCTATTTTTCATATGTACCACGGGCGAAGCCGGGGCGGACCGCTAGTAAAGTTATAATATTTTATTTTATTATTTATGTATACAGGTACAGCGCACACGCACGCCCCGGAGCCGCACTACGTGGCGCTGCCGCCGCACTACTGAACTGAGCTATCGGTATTCCGCGTGCAGGACATGTTCTAGCGTTCCATTTTTGAATTTTAATTTTTTTTTTCGAGTGGTGTAGTGTTTTTTTTTTTCTTTGTGAACTGTTTTCAACCAGTGATAATTATTATAACATGATAATTTTGTAGTTTTTTTTTTGGAGTAGTGATTTTTTTCTGAACTTATGTTTTCAGACAGTGATCTCGCATGATGGGCTTCACAATGAGCGTTGAATTTGAATTTTGTGTGTTTTATTCTGACGAGCATTTGTTGGGCCAACGTTGGCGATTGTGAAGAATGCCCATGATAAGCGCAGATGCAGTCCAATTAGTAGCGTTTTTGTTGCTTTTGATTTATTGTGTGCCAAGTTGGGATGGTTGTGATTTTTTATGGGTAGGGAGGTAATGTAGATTTTTTATTTTTTTTAAAGAATGAGTTTGAGGATTCAATATTTAATTTTATAGCATTCAACTGATTTATACATTTGATTTTTTTCCCGCCAGCCTCATTATGGAATTTTTTCTATTTATAAATTTCACATTAGTAGGTAGGTTGGGTTTGCAATGTAATCTGTGCAATGTAATTATGTGTGTCATTAAATGTTTTACTTTTTATGAGTTTGGTTTTTTTGGAAGTGTTTTAATGCATAATATATGAAAAAACGCTTCAAAACAAATGAAAGTAGAAACAATTATCTCAATAAAAGAAAATCACAACCATCCCAATGCACTTGGTTTCTCAAAGATGTATGTTTTAAAATATTTAAAATATATTTTAATGGAATTATTCTTTATTTTGTCCAATTTTGTGAACTAACCGTGACTATCATAGTTTTAAACTTTCTCTTTGTTAGATTTATATATTGTGTAGAATTTTTCTTATTTCTTTGTAGATGTTTATTTATATAGTTTTTAATGCTGAATTTGATTCTGAAATATGAATATTAATTTCTGATTCCTGTAGATACTATTGGTCAAAATAAGGAATTTCAATAGTCCATTTGCAACTTTTTATTTATTTCATTTTTTTAATATGCACTGGTTTATTATATTTTAAAAAATGTTGCAATACGATACATCCTTATTATGATCTAAAAATTTAAGGACAGCTCATATTAAAAGACCTTTAAGATCGAAAAGTAAAAAACAGAACTAGACAATTTAAAAACATAATTAAG
Source organism: Colias behrii (assembly GCA_029959065.1). Classification (NCBI taxonomy): domain Eukaryota; kingdom Metazoa; phylum Arthropoda; class Insecta; order Lepidoptera; family Pieridae; genus Colias; species Colias behrii. The sequence goes on from JARWMC010000025.1 coordinate 1,628,831, forward strand.
AAACCATTTTTAATACCTGTAAGTAATTAAAACTGTCTATGTGAAATGACATCTTTATATTTCAGTTTTAGAATTAGATTTATTAAATACTAGCTTTCCACCCGCGGCTTCGCCCGCGCAGGCAAAGAAAAACCCGCATAGTTCCCGTTCCCGTGGGATTTCCGGGATAAAACCTATCCTATGTCCTTTCTCGGGTATCAAAATATCTCTTTACCAAATTTCATGCAAATTGGTTCAGTAGTTACGGCGTGATTGAGTAACAGACAGACAGACAGAGTTACTTTCGCATTTATAATATTAGTATGGATTTTCAATAAAAAGTTCATATATCGTAGTGGTCTAGTGAATTTTTAATACGTATTTTTTTCATATTAGTATTTTAATGTTTTACAATATTGTACCCACCTCTGTTTGTAAATAAATTCTTTATTTAATTATTATAATTATTAAAAATAAGTAAGTTTTTATGTATGTAACATGAACCTGCGTAGCGGAATATCGATACTCCTATCTATAGCATTTTATTAGTAACTTAAGTACTGTTAGCAAAATAACGAATTTAATTATTATAGGGAAATTTGAAAAGTTTTTTTTTTATTGCACACCATACAAGATAGCTTTCACAGCTCAATATATAGTATTTTTTTTATTTAAAATAGCAATTTGTTAGTTTTTTTCGCGTATATATTTTTTATGAGGCTTAGTTATTTTGCTAACTGTACATATTTTATTGTCTTTATATTTCGCGATTGTGTCATTATTTTCTAGTTTATCAGTTTAATTAAGTTTTATTTTCAATCGCGTATATAAATCAATAATATAAAATATTATTTAGTTTGTCTCTATAGTTATTGTACCCTATGAAGTTTTAATGTAGATAATGAATGTGGATGTGACGAACATACTGTAAGATTATTTATTATATGTATAATTATATATTAAATAATATAGCTCTTCCTCGAACTTTGATCTGTTTCAAGTTTCTTTGTAAAGTTAGGTGTATCTGTTGATAATTATTATAGTGTACCTATTGAAATCTAACTCGAAATGTCTTAGTGAATTTAGATATTTTTACGTATATGGGACTCTTTAAATTTATCCTTGTGATATTGATATAGAAAATTGGAAAATTAATCAATGTTTTAAGAGCTTTATAAGTTTTTCTTTGTGTATTTCGAATTATTGTAATTTATTGTTATAGATATACTTACTCTAGTAGTATATTCTCTATTATCTATTACTATCTTGTTGGAATGAAGATATTTTTTCCAAAACGTCTCGAATATTCGATTCTATACGCACGAATACATTTAAAGAGTCCCCGAATTACCATTTCCTAGTCGTAAGTTTAAATGTCATCTGTATCCGTCTACCAGAGATAATTATTTCTTTCTCTTTATTTATTTATTAATTTTTCTTTACAAAACCCTGTATCGAATAGATCCCTTAGCAAATTAGAATTTCGCACGGGTAACATACCACAGACGAAAAACAAAAAAAAAAAAAGAAATGGCGCGTTTTACCGCCATATTGTCTATGTCTCTGCATATGTTATCTGTGGCGGAGTGAATAATAACGAAAACAAACGATATCATTAAAAAAGGCTGAGGACAAACAATTTTTTTAAAATAAAATAATATACAATGTCTTCTAAACAGGGTATTTCGTTTACTGTTTGTGCGTTTTATGAGACACGACGTTGTTATTCGATTTTGAACTTCGCTAAAATTAACTTCCCGCTTCGTGCGTGAGTCGTGGACGGGTTGCGATACGATTTATCGTGTCCGTGTCGTTGAGTGTAAACAATCTTTTGTTATAGTGTGATATTGACTATTGTTATTATTGTATACGGCTTTTTATTGTAATTTTTATGATTTTAGATTTGGGACATAAGAATTTATGCATTTAATTTGAATCCTGTTTCTGAACTTAAAGAATGTCGCTAATAATATAATTAATCACTATTTAATTATAAACTTTAAAATTCATAAAATATGGAAAATATGACTTTAATTATGACAAAAAACATGACATTTTTCATACTATATTATTCTAAAATGTAGTATTAACTCGGTTTTACGACTCACGACACAGCCCTACAGTTTAGGCGTTTCCCTACTGAGTGATTATTGAAATTTTAAACTACGTGAGTGTGTCTAACTCTTTAGTAGATATATCTTGTAGGTGTAAGTTTCGTTGCTGTTTATGCAAGGTTGTTAAGTGTATACATGTTATGGATGAAAAAGAAGTGCGACAATTTTAATAAATATAGCTTAAAATATTAATAAAAAAAATGTGTGCGTGTACTAGTGTACACACGTAAGAAGTGAAACTTCTTTATGACCTTATTTTTCAAAAAATAATTTACCTACTATATGCAACTTTACAGAAATACGTCGAATCACGCGTTGTAGGGATAAGAAAAAGATGGCGCGTAACGGAAAAATGTCACGCGTAACGAAAAAATGTTACACTAAATTTTTTCCAACCTCGATAAAGAAGTTTCACTTCAAAAATATAGATTAAAATATTAATAAAATATGATATGCAGTTGTAAAATACAGGATTGTATGTTAAATGTATTAAAATTTAAAAGCAAGGGAAAATGACATGGCCTTTATACATAAAGAAGGAAAGTGTACAAAGAAAAGAGACGAAATCTGTTCAGTACTTTTGGAGGAAAATACATACATACATATGTTTATTTTGCATTTAGAAGAACATACATTTCTGTATACTAATACAAGATTTAAAATTTCAAAATATAAAATCATGTGTTGATAAACCAAATAAGCATTATTTTAAAATTGTACGCACTTCGGTTTCATGTCGTAACATAGTCACAAATAATTTAATTTTGTAGTCAAAGTTTGATGTTGGATTCGTGTTTATTGATAATATTTCATGACTGTATGTGTGCTTGACATATTGTTATATACAGGGTGTCCCACTATTGGTATACTAAGCGCGAAGGGGCTTGTAGTTTTGCATACACTGATCACGAAAATAATACTTAAACAACAAAATTACATCAAAAAATTTTTGCTAAATTTTTCCTGAAAATCCATGTTCTCTTCCCTAGCTTCGCGCAGCCGGCATATACCGCTTCGCTAATGTGAGCATTTTGTCTATGAAAATATAATCTTAAACGATAGCTCACGTGCTGGTGGCAAAGCTGGCCGGTTGCTTGTTATGGGTGTACACATAGAGTTTTAAGAATTCATCTATTTGAAAAAAAAACTGCGTCTGGAATTTTATAAGTATTTTTTACGTACTCAGCGTATGCAAAACTATAACCTCCTAACTCCTTTGAGCTTAGTATACCAACAGTGGGACACCCTGTATAGCACTTTTTTAAAGAAAAATAAGACAATTTTACTATATGAGGCTATTTACTTTTAGGTATTGAATTATAAATGATATATAATAATAAAATAATAATTTGAAAATCTTGAAAATGTTTTTTATACTTTATTGTCAGTCAGAAAAGCTTGTATGTTTCGTAATTAAAGTAATACGAATCCAACAATAAACAATGCTTTAGGGGGATGTCCACTTGGTTTTTCTATACTTTGTTAGATATTGCATAATCAATGTAAAATAAATAAAAAAGGCCAAGAATATTATTAGCCTATTTTATATTGAAAAGAATTAAAAGTTAAATGATCTCTTGCAGGCAAAATAAACATTATTTATCTAAAAAACATGAACATTGGAATGGCATTTATATTATTTAATAATAATTAGTTTATATCTCCTGCAAATGAATTCGGAAATAAAAACTTATTGTTGTACATTGAGTTACTATGTACTACGTACTAGAGAGGACATCGCTACTACAATATTTGTAACACGAGATAGAGCCAATCGTGTCAAACCAATTTTTATTTGTTACATTGATTGGTTTTAATTTTATTGATAATTTTATTCATATTTTTTTTAATAAGATAAACAATATTTTTTTGTTACATTGATTGGTTTTAATTCATAAGTAATAAAAGGCAGAATATCTACAAAGTGTTTGACTCACTAGCCGGCCCGCGCCACCGCGATTGTCGCACAGATTTTGTTCGTGGTGTCCTCTCTATACGTAGTAATAATACCTCAATGTTGTTGTAAGGAATAAGTGGACATTCTTCTATATTATAACGTGTAGCTTAGAAAAATATATGTTCTATGTATTTATTTGTAAATGTATAACGTTTAACACATATTATTATTGAGTATAGTGAAGAAATTATGTAGACACGATTGATCTGTTGCTATTTGAAAGTGTATTAAATGTAATTTTCGTAGTTTAAGTGTTGTTTTCGTGATTTGTGATGGTGTGACGTAAGAGAAGGTTTTTATAAGACTAAGTGCATCTAAATTGGCTTTGTCAAGTGATGCGTATAAATTGAAAGAATTTTTAAGTTTCAGGGTTTTTACTATAAGCACAATTCGTACTACTAATATTTCGTATCTTCGTACGTATTTTTTTCATTGTATAAGTACGTTGCAAGAATAATTAAATTTTATTTTTCAAATATATGCAAGTCTAGTATCCTTGTAATTTTAGAAAATTCCTATGTTTTCAATAAAAATACATGCCAAAAGAGCCTTTCACTTACGTCACTGCTTCATAAATATGGTATGTAGTTTGAAAAATGTAATCTGGCTGAGAGATGACAATTTTGCTATCGAGATGAAAATATAAAGTTAATTGTACCATAACAATCGGTCCGCGGCAACCCACCGATGTGTATGTTTGCCTGTGCCAATACCGAGAACCGATAGCCCGGACCGATGTATGGTGAATAAATAGGATAAAATTTGTTGTATTGTAATCGCATTAGGGTATAATTCAATATTGTATTATGTGGTCTGCGTTGTTGGAAATAAATAAATGAAACATCAAATCAACAGTTTGGAATGTATTTATTTATTAAATAAATGTCAATAAAGTATAGAAATGTGTTTAAAATTTCCTATTTTTAATTGTAGGTAAAATAATGTTGTAAACACAATGCAGACTATGTTTTACGTTAACTTCCATTAGATGCGTAGTCGCTGTGAGCTACCATGTGCGTATTAACAATAAATAAATGAATTAATATCAAATTATTGTGTGCAGTTTTATTTATAACAACCAATAGTATTTGTCATAATATATTAAAATGTTTATTTGAATGTACTTAATAGAATCGTAAACGAAGGATTCCCGAAGATCAATCTTCGACAGAGTAGCACAGACGAAGTCGGGGTGCACAGCTAGTAATATAAAAACACGAATTTCTGGTTTGAATGTATAGCTGTTTGTAACGCATTAACGGCTGAAACACAGCACAAACCGACACAAAAACTTAAAGGGAAAATTATGAACATGATTTAATCATCGGGGTAAACTGAGGGGCACAGCTAGTTTAATTATCTCTACCTATTTCTAAAAATAAGCATTCAGAATACATCATCATAACATAATTCCACAAAACTGATGAACCGATTTTCTAGTCGTTAAGATATATTTTCAACATTAAGGTTTAGTAACAAAGGTTATGTGTGTTATAATAAAAAGTAGAATAATAATTGCAAATTCATATTATATGTAATATACTAGCGGTCCGCCCCGGCTTCGCCCGTGGTATCTACATGTTTAAACTATCCTATCTCTCAAGTTGGATCGAACTGCACATGGTGTGCGAATTTTATTATAATCGGTTAAGTGGTTTAGGAGTCCATTGAGGATAAACATTGTGACACGAGATTTATATACAGGGTGAAATCGTTAAGTGTGCACAAGCGATTATTCCGAACTATTGCAGAATTTAAAAAACTTTAAACTGATATCGAAAGTACTTAACCTAATGAGTAAAATGGCCAGAATAAATTTTTAAAAATAAAACGAGAAATATCCAAAAAAGTTAAATTAAACGCTCCCATACAATTTATTTCCCATACATTTTTTATTCATAGCAGATTTTCGAAGTGACGTCCTCATTGTGCAATATTATATTTGTAATAGGTCTATTTACAGTTTCTAAATGAACTTCCCTTCAAATATGCGAAGTAATTAAAACAGAAAACCAAAAAAAGAAAGAAAAAGCTAAAATCTTTCATATTAAATGTTCATGGGATATTCATATTGCATACTAAATGTAAAAGGGTTTAAAGTTAATTTTTTTGATATTTCTCGTTTTATTTTTTAAAATTTATTATGGCCATTTTACTCATTAGGTTAAGTACTTTCGATATCAGTTTAAAGTTTTTTGATATCTCTAATAGTTACGGAATAATCGCCTGTGCACACTTAACGATTACACCCTGTATATTAAGATAATTATACAATAACTATTAAAACAAACGAATGTTAATAAAATGAAAAATAAAAAATTTGTTGTTTGTAAAGTAGGTTTACGATCGAGATGTTTACGTGATAACATAATGCAGTGGCAGCGCTCGAGATGAGACGGGAGATCGGTCCGTCTCTCTCTCGTTATACCTGCGATCGCGCTCGTGAGGTTTTGGTGTGACACAAGTTTCTGAACATGTCACCCGACTAAAACGATTTTAAAAACGTTATCACGTTAAAATTGCATAAAAAAACGATTAGATCGTGAGGGATTTGAACCCCCGACCCTCTCTATTATAAATAAATGGATGCTCTAACCACTGAGCTAACGAGCCATATTTATTATGTGTGAATAATGCATATGTTTTTACAAATTACGTTAAACAATACGCGATAGCCAAAGATACAATTTTGATAATGAAATTCTGTGAATAGATCAATAAGTGTGTGCCCGTACTTTTGCATACTCATACAGTATATTATTATTAGTCTGTGCCCGTACTTTTGCATACCCGTACAGTATATTATTATTAGTCTGTGCCCGTACTTTCAATTTCGTGGGTACAAACTAGTTGTGCAGCTATTTTCAAATCTTCCTCGTGCAGCTACTTTGCCCAGCATCAGTGGAAACGATAACAGTTTCACAGCTCAGCTATATACATCTTCGCAGTACAGCTGCATATTATTGCTGCAAATTATCTGGTGGAAAAGCATAATTGAAATCGAATAGTTATTTACTTTCGAATATAAATAGTAATGAATAAAGATAAACATGAATAAAGAAATGTTAACTCGACACAAACAAACGCTTAAAATTTTAAACAATTTGCTAAATAATAATAATTCAAAGTTACGTGTGTATAAAAAAAGACGTGTGGCACTCGGACTGCCGCCGGCCGCGGTAAAGCTATTGCATGCTATGCGTTCAAGCCACACCTCCGCGCCCGTCGGAGTGGGGAGCGTGAGGTTTTTCGTTACGGAATTTCTGGATTCGGTCCCCGCGCTCAAGGCCCGCGATAAAAGCTATGCAATAGCTTAAAAATACAAGAGCTCGTGAGGGAATTGCACCATCGACGGAACAGAGAAGCTGAATTATCATTTCATTAGATGCTATAGCCGCTAAGCTAACGAGCCGATGTCCGGTGCATATTTGAGGGACAACATACACTTTGTGAATTGCGATAACCGTCTCCATATGTACGTTTGAAAAAGTAAATTATTGGCATAATGTAACAATTAATAAACTTATTAAAAAAAAATGCTTTATTTTAAACTCATTAAATTACTTTCATGTCATCGATCCTTGTTAAATGAATTTAAACTGTCCCATTAAAGAGCGTGAAAATCGAGTCTAAAGAACTTGGTTACAAACATATACAATTTGAAACTAAAAGCAATGTCGAGCGTTTGTAAACTGCGAAACCAAACCTGCGCAAGATACAATTTCATCGATTTTGATGTGTTTCGCCAGGTCGCACTGCCATCTGTTGACTTTACCGGGAAACCAATAACCACTGTTCCTTTATTACGTGTGTTTACACGCATTGTTTTAAACTTACGCATGGGATAGGTTTTTGTAGAATGATTATAGATGGAGTTTTATAGATTTTATAAGGGATCGAGGTTTTGAGAAGAGGTTTTTCTTAAATTTATTGTATAATGTAACCATAGCTTAGGCAATATTATAATAATATACTAGGCACAACTAAAAGGTGAGTTGCAACTTGAAACAATCAGCTTTATAAGTAGGTAGGTACTAAATATGTATAAAAATAAACCTCATTTATGAAATAATTGAAAAACAATTTAAAGCTTATTTTATCCAATACAAAAAATAAAAAAATAGAACAGCTCGTGAGGGAATTGAACCCCCGACCTTCTCTATTAACATTTAAATGGATGCTCTAACCACTGAGCTAACGAGCCTATGACACAATTTGCGAATTTAAGGCTCTTGTTCGAATTTGTGACGTCATACAATAAAGCACGAAAGTTCATTTACCTATAATTTTTGTTAAATACCTTCATTTTGGTGAAAATAATAAGTTGATATTATAAAATGAATTAATTATATGTATTTTAAAATCAATAAATTAAAAAATTTGATGATAAACTGCCGGAATTTTGAATTTTGAAGGTGACGGAATATGTAGGAAAGTTATCAAAATATTATAGGTATGTGGTCTATATCTTATATTGTTAATAATATAAGTGTCTCATGGGAAATCACTGGACGCTAAGAGTAGTTCTTCTTCGTGTGTAGATAAGGTTCAACTTGGGTCATTTTGAGCTTGACGTTGATGAAGCAGACGAGACATAATTTGTTTTTGTATATGTATGTGATACTACAGTATTAAATTATCTGTGGTGATACTATTTAAAATAAATGATTATTCATTTTCATGTCCCTATGTTCGAAAATATACGCTAAAGTTATTTGCACTGAAATTAAAATACAGTGTAAATAGTGTAATCATTTTTTAATTGTACCTATACTTTTAAAGAAAATGCTATTTTAACTAAATATTTATGAAGACAAACGGCCGCGGCGGCTATACTAGAGTTGGACCAATATGGTCCATGGTAAAACCCTATACTGCCCTAAAGAGTGGAAAAAGTTTATGTTATGCTAATCTAGACTCTTCCTTTGTAAAATTGCGCTATCCGATTGGGACATACGATGAAACAGATACACATACATACAAGGGCGTCGCCAGCCGATGGCGCAGGGGGGGGCAAGTTGACTTTACCTACTACAATTCATACTTTTCTCATTCTCTATGAATGAGAAAAGTAGGTATGAATTGTAGGTAAAGTCGACAGCCCATAAAGCTTTCCACTTGTACTACGAGCCTTACATCTACAGCGATTGTAATAACAACAGTATCTTAGTACTATATACATACAGGATGTCCCAAGAAGTATAAATATACTGAAGCCAGGAGGTAGAGGACCTAGAGGGCAATCCGAATCACCCCCATGTATGTTATGCGATTTTTCGTAGTTTCGGAATTATGACTTTTTCAATTTTTCACCTATCGCCGAGTACGATCAGATTTTTACTCATGGCGACGTCAATTATTGCGGTAGATGCTTGATTTTTTTTGTGTGCTAAGCTAAAAGATAGCCCAATTCAGTATGGTAACATTTACTATCGTTAGATCTTTGAATGGAATAAAAAAAGGAAATAAAATGCCAAGAAAGATAAAATTACCCAGTATGTTCACATACACACATAAGTTTTCCGTTTGGTTTTTAAAAACTTGCTCTATCCTGTATATATTCTGTGACAGTACAGAGTGAAGAGTCCAATGTGTAAAGCTACACGAGCACGAGCTCTTGTCTATGCAATAAAAAACTTGTAATTATAAGTTATAACTGGTTATAACAACATTTATTAGAAAAATAGAATAAAAAGGAGTTTGAATTTGAATAAATGTACAGCGTATACAGCGTATTTTTTTTTAATTACCAGATTTTAATATTATAGGGGTCGTTGTTTGTATTAGGTTAATTAAAACATAATTTTCGGGGATTCATTGTAAACTTCTCGACCACTTTATTATTTAAAATCTTGTAAGTTTCCATGTAAAAGTTTTCGATGCACACTCATCATGGCCAAACCATTGAGGCGATTTTCACTCATAGTGCTTCTTAGCCAGGTTTTTAGTCTCCTGAGGCTGCTAAACGATCGCTCTACCGTACACGTCGTGCATGGAAGAGTGATCAAAATTTTTAACTTTTTTAGAATCTCTAGGGGGGGGCAGCTGCCCCTCCCTGCCCCCCCTTGGCGACGCCCTTGCATACATATTATGTTAAACTTATGTGACCGTTAGCTTTGAAATAGGTTCGCATAGGTACTTCCACAGGGTACTTCCATATAAGGAACCTGTTGTAAGCTTCCTTCGTATTATATTAATATGTCGATTAATTATTTTGGTACATTACTGCTTTAAGACATTTATAAGTGTTTTATCACTATGACTTGATCTATTCACAATTTTTTATTATCTTGATAAGTACTGCAATTAATTAAAAAAAATATTTTTTAAAAATTAATTAAAATGTCCTGTCCAGGATTTTTTCAGTCAACCCATCTTTAATAGATTTTTTAATAGACTACATCACTACATAGTATAAAACAAAGTCGCTTTCTCTGTCCCTATGTCCCTATGTCCCTATGTCCCTTTGTACGCTTAAATCTTTGAAACTACGCAACGGTTTTTATGCGGTTTTTTTTAATAGATAGAGTGATTCAAGAGGAAGGTTTATATGTATAATAACATCCATTAAATAGTGGAGAAGTACTGTTATTTTCGAGGTTTCTAATGGGATGTCGTAAAAAAATTACATTTTTTCCGCTTACATTGCAAACGCAGGCTGAACCCTACGAGTTTTATCAAAATAATGTACTAAGTATTATACACATTGAAAAGGTCTACAGAAAAGTCCGCGATGGTATATGTCTATCTCTTATGGATAACCCACAATAACTTTTTTTTGTCATTTACTTTTTAGGACAAATAATGGCTAATTTTCGAAGCGATTTTAACCAATACAGCATTAATCCTTAACCAATTAAATACCTTGAATACATTGTTCATTTAATATAGATCTATATGGCCCTTTACACCGTATGATTTAAGTGAATATTTTCGAAGATATTACAGATTTAAAAATTGCAGGACGTAGCGTTTGCGGCGGTACCGCCTACCGGCCGGCCGCCCGGTGCGGGTCGCAATGTTTTTAACCGACCCCAAAAAAAAGGAGGAGGTTATCAATTCGGCCGGTATGTTTTTTTTTTATGTATTTATATACAACGTTCACAGTTTTTCTGTAGTGTAATTAGTATCAGCATTGCACCCGTGCGAAGCCGGGGCGGGTCGCTAGTTTATTATAAAATTGGTCTCATTCTATTATCACGCCGGTACAGGTCGACCTATATTCGGATCTTAGACCAATAATTTAATTATCAAAAATGTATCTTTGGCTATCGCGTATTGTATGACGTAATTTGTAAAAACATATCCTTTATTCACGCCATACAAATATGGCTCGTTAGCTCAGCGGTGAGAGCATCCATCTAAAACATATGAATTTTGAGGAGGTCGGAGGTTCAAGTCCTTCACGAGCCGGTTTTTTTTTGTTCTAAAATTTACTTGAGATGCGCATTTGTTCCTATTGGCTACTAGCTAACTGTGCATTTACATCCTACATACCTACTATGTCATATTATATTCTACTAGCTAACGGTGCATTTACCTACATCCTACATACCTACTATGTCAAATACTTTTACTATTAACCAAAATATAAATCTAAATCAATCTACGTTAGGACTGCTTTTCTATTGTTTAAATAAGATTGTTCTATTCCTAATAGCGACAATTGCGCATCTCAAGTAAATTTTAGATCCAAAAAAGACCGGCTCGTGGAGGACTTGAACCTCCGACCTCCTCAAAGACCTTTGTTTAGATGGATGCTCTCACCGCTGAGCTAACGAGCCATATTTTTCTAGCGTGAATAATGCATATGTTTTTACAAACGACGTCATTTAATACGCGATAACCAAAGATATAATTTTGATAATCTTCTTTTTTTTATATATAAAAATGAATCGCAAAATGTGTTGGTAAGCGCATAACTCGAGAACGGCTGAACCGATTTCGATAATTCTTTTTTTATTATATTCCTTGAAGTACGAGGATGGTTTTTATGTAGAGAAAACGTAAATATGTACCACGGGCGAAGCCGGGGCGGACCGCTAGTAATTGATAAAATTAATAAAACATAATATGATAGAACCAATTATTCTGTATAAGTTTTCGGAGCGTACAAGTAAACTTAGGTTTAACATAGATATATAAAGGTATTGTATAAAAAAAGTATTGTACTTTTCTTCCCAAAATTCCCTAGAGACAAATGAATTACACTGAAAATAACATTTATATTGATAATAACTTTTATTTTTTAAAACATCTCTTTATAAGCTACGTTTGTTACGCTCTTCTGCTCATGCCATACTCCAGCTACTCGTATCTCTGCTTTTTTCAGTTAACATAACATAATTCCATATCTAATAGAGACAATTATTGCGCATTTCAAGTGAATTTTATATCCAAAAAAGACCGGATCGTGAAGGACTTGAACCTCCGACCTCCTCTTAAGACATTTGATTAGAAGGATGCTCTCACCGCTGAGCTAACGAACCATTTTCATATCGCGTGAATAATGTATATGTTTTTACAAAATTACGTCATACAAAAGTCAAAGATTAAACTTTGATAATAATAAATGATAATCCTCATGGACAGGTTCTAGTCATTTGTAAGAAACAGGATACTCTGTTGGTCAAAGTTCGACCTAATTCCACAATTTTCAACTGCGTTACACTGCATTTATTGAAGTGAATCAAATGCGACCAAGCAACCAATGTATATAGTTGTACTAGAACAACCACATCATATAAATGGTAAACAACACATAGATATCAAACGTCATTACGGCAATTGGGCACTTTGAGATCCGTACACTGCTAATTTGTACACTGAAATGTTTTAGTGGCAGCTGATTGAAGAAGCTTTCTCTTTTCTATCTTGCACGATAGACTAACATGCAGCATAATTGTTTAGATTGGTTGCTGTCATGCAAAAGCTTAAAGAGTTTCTTGCACTATAATCAGACATTCAGGCTGGATGCGCACAATATGCATGTTTTGATATTTTTAGACGCTCATGCAGCATGACAATTCACGTAAACGCATCTTTCTACACTGGGATTAATATTGCTTTAACACATCAATTATCGGGGTAATCTAACTAGAATATCGATGAGAACAGTGATGTCATCAAAATACAAGCTTTTGAAAGAACTTCCACAAAATATATTGGCTTATAAAATTAATTTGTTAAAAAAAGTGAAATAAAACGGACTTTGATGGGTGCTAAATGTTAAAACTGTTATGACGATTCAAAAGTGCTTCTAGAAGAAGTCTAATTGAATAAATAAATGTTTGACTGAGCTTCAGTTTCATGCGGCTTCTTTATTGATAGTTAAAAAACTAAAACATACTTTTTTAGCTGGAAATCACAATAATATTGCAAATAACTTTTAAAAAATCTCTTTATATAAGATGCGTTCGTTTCGCTCTTCTTCTGTCTCTTCATGTCATACTCCAGCTAATCTTCTGTTTGCTTTTTTCAGTTTACATAACATGATTCGATTCGATATCTAATAGCGACAATTGCGCATTTCAAGTAAATTTTTTGTCTAAAAAAGATCGGCTCGTGAAGGACTTGAACCTCCGACCTCCTCTTAAGACATTTGATTAGATGGATGCTCTCACCGCTGAGCTAACGAGCCATATTTGTATCGCGTGAATAATATATATATTTTTTTACAAATTACGTCACACAATACGCGATAGCCAAAGATACCATTTTGATAATGAAATTCTGTGAATAGATCAATTAGTGTGGGAATGTGATGGCGCTACACGATCTATACAGGGTGTCCCACTATTGGTATACTAAGCTCGAAGAGACTTGTAGTTTAGCATACACTGATCACGTAAAAAATACTTAAACAACAAAATGACGTCAACAATTTTTTGCTAAATCCATGTTGAAATCCAAATGAAAATCCATGTTTTCTTCTCTAGCTTCGCGCAGCCGGCATAAGTAGGTATACCGCTTCGCTAATGTGAGCATTTTGTCTATGAAAACATAATCTTAAACGATAGCTCACGTGCTGGTGGCAAAGTTGGGCGAGTTGCTTGTTATGGGTGTACACATAGAGTTTTAAGAATTCATCTATTTGAAAAAAATGCTTCTGGAATTTTATAAGTATTTTTTACGAACTCAGCGTATGCAACTATAACTATCTATATATCCTTTATATAAACTATAGAAAAAATTATGGGTCATTTGAACCACCAGGTGACCTATCTAGAACGATATAAGAGCATAAAATAATAAGATTCAGCACTATGCCGTCACTTGTAAGCTGTCCACCTGAGTGCAGATGAGAATTAGAAAGTAGAGATTTTTTCCCCTTGTCTCCATGATTTTTGTACGGCGTTGCGAAATAATGGATTAAAAGCAGTATTGAAATAGTATGACACAGATGCCGTACAAAATCAAATGACCAAATTACGCCGGCAATTGTCGAAAAATAAAAATAAATTCCGACATTGTGGACCACCATTTTTGTCCACCATGGGCCTGTAGTCTATAGGGAATAAGATTTGCGGATAAATAACTTTGATTTAACCATCCATATTTATTGACAACATGTATCACAAAGAACGGTCGGCAACCGTTCGACACACACCTTCCAAAATAACAATAGTTAAATATTAACAAATCAAGCCTAGGTACATACCTGAAATTACCACGTCGCGTAGAATATAAACTGTACATATGTGGTGTGTCGGTCAGTCAAATGTCATAAAAACAATAGGGGCCCCTTGGGGAGGAAAAACTATATTTACGGGAATAATAGATAAAAGATTAATACAAAAGAGACAATTTACGATGTGTATAGTCACCACCACAGTATTACCATATTTCCTACAGTAGTGCGACGAATGTACTTGTGCAGAGAAACGGAGGGGAACTGGCGGGGGTCGGGCGACGCGGGCCGCGTAAAGCAATCACGCTGAGATTGCTTTACCTATCGCGAAGGGCAGACGCTTCAGAGATTTTTTGTGTAATAATTTATACTTACGTATTCTATAATGGTGGGCATAAACTGTTGTGTTTATGGATGCAAATCTACATTTAAATCCAAGGACATAAAGTTTCATAGATTTCCTCGCGACGAGAGGTAGGTTTTTCAAATTCTGTTTAGTACCAATTCAAAGATGTTGAAGATGTTTTTGACTATACATATTTTAAGTAGCTATAAGATATATATAAAATATATTATTGATGATTTTCAAGAAAACCAATTTGTTTCTCTGTTAATTCAAAGTTTTTATTTTAAAGTTTTCACAATAGTTAACATACAAATAGTTTGTTACTACAACAACTTAAAATATGTAATCTCACCTGTAAATTCAAAGAAACGACATTTAAAGTCCACTTATAATAAATCCTCAATTACAGTAAAAGTTCCTTATTCGCGGGGTATATGTTCCATAAATATGCCGCGAATACAGAAACCGTGAATACGGAATGGTAATTTATATGGGATTATAGGGGATACGTTCCTAGGTGATGATTGAGATTTTTTTCGTGTCGAAACTCGTTTCTCATTTTTTTTAGTTGACATTATAAACTAGGAAGAGTGCAGTGGATCACAATTTTTGTAACGAATGTGAAAGACGAAACAATAAAACACGCAAAGCGGCTTTTACTATAAACGGAACTACATTTAAAAATATACTTTATTTATTGAGTTATAAGGTTGCTTCCATTCTGTTTATTTACATTCTCAAAAACATCAATCGCAATTCGCAGTAAAGGCGGCTTGCGACAAAGGCGGCTTGTGTCAAAGGCCTCGGCCACAGTATTACAATATTATTTCCTACAGTAAGGCAACGCCTTTGATGTCGCGCGATGCCGCCGCCAGTGTAGGTACTTACGATGCCACACGAAAATATGCTAGGGTTGCAACAAATTGGAATTAAAACAATTGTGATTATTACTATTATGATGTAATCATTTATGTATATGTACATTCAAAATAATTTCGATTATTAAATCTGATGTAATTATTTGTTATTTTATATATTATAATTACATATATTGCAATGCTAAATATTTACGTGACACTTTATTTTTAGATGTTCTTAATTGTCTATTATAACATTTATCTAAGTAATGCATTCACATTGGGATGAACAATCTGATAAGAAAATAATGAGGACAACATATACATAGCTTTGATTTAAATTCAACAGATACAAATACAATCTTTCTAAAATATTGTTTCCTTCTGGGATTTCAATGTAGATTTACATCCGTACACGGAACAGTTTGTGCGCGCCATAATAGAATATGTAAGTATGTATAATAAAATTATTACACAAAAAATACGACTGCATCGTCCTTTCGCGCTAGGTAATGCAAACTAAGCGTGTTTGCATTACGCGGCCCGCGTCGCCCGACCCCCCGCCAGTTCCCCTCCGTTTCTCTGTGCAAGTACATTCGTTTCCGTACTGTATAGATATTGTAATACTGTGCCTCGGCGATATCATTTAACAACATAATATGTACTTTAGGCTAACTTGTAATAAGATCTATTTTACTTTCTTATTAGTCCATTTGACAAGGATATTGGGTTAGATACCTATTGGAATAATTTTATTATCATGTATGTACTTATTAAATCCGCGAATAAAAAAAATTTTAATCGTTTCTCGCCATTTTTTCTTTCTGCTACGTCAATCCGAGCCACAGATAACATGAACACGCGAAGCGCGCCAAATTTGAATAATGATGAAATGTAATTTCATTACATATAATATATGTTACCGGAAATGTATGAAATCAAGGAATTGTATATGTTACCGGAAATGTATGAAATCAAGGAATTGTATACAAATCCTAGGAAATGTGTACAATTCCGATACCATTTAGGAAATTTATAAAATATTGATTAATAAACTATTTAATGCATAGATATCCTAGGAAATGTATAATCTTCCTAGGAATTGTATATAATTCCAATATCGTATTAGGAAATGTATAAAGTAAATTTGAGAATAAGTAAATTTGGTTGTTAATAATTAATCAATAGGCAATGACAATGTCACTGCGGCGACATATTATACTATGTTTCTGTATAAATAATTACATTAGATTCAACAATCACAATTATTTTTAATGTACATGTGAATAAATAATTACATATTAATAGCTATGATAAAAATTGTTTTATTTCCCATTTGGTGACAACCCTAGCATATTTACACGTGGCAGCGTGAGTACCTACACTGGCGGCGGCATCGCGCGACATCAAAGGCGATTCCTTACTGTAGGAAAATAATATTGTAATACTGTGGTCACCACTGTACAGCCAGGCACAATACGTCGCCATTAACACTTCACAATTAAACAGCTCGCGGTCAGCGCGATTACTATCAATATTTCGATTTCACAATTAAATGTATATAATTAAAAACGCCGTGGGCATTGAGATACACATAATGGAGACGACACCGCCTACATCACTTATGTTCCGCTCAACATACGCCATCTGGCGTAACTGCACTCAGTCGCTTGCTCGCTCATTGGCGCGAACGTCACGCTCATTTTTTATTTGTTTTAAAGTGAAACGCATCAAATATGCCTACGTGTGTGTTACGATATTGCACAAATAATACAAATAATACGGAAAAGTGCAAAGGAATAACTTTTCATCAGTAAGTAACTAGATAATAATTTTTAAAACTTAGTTAGAGCAAAATTTTTGGCGGGCGACATTTTGCGTCATTTGTCATAGATTAAAAATTTAAGATATGACATTGGGCATGAAATAAGTATTGTTAGTAATATTTGCTGGCGTATATTTTTATAGTATAAAATAATAATTTTACATATTTAGAAAAGCATAGACTGGTTGATAATTGAAAAAAGGTGAAATCATGAAATATATAAATCAATAACTTAATCACCAATTTTTTTTTTGTTAATTGATTTTAATCAAGTTTTTAATTGATATTGTATAAGCTACTGACTTGAACGTATAATTGAATTATTATTTATTTATCTGCACTAATATTATAAAGAGGAAAACTTTGTTTGTTTGTTTGATTGTAATGAATAGGCTCATAAACTACTGGACCGATTTTGATGAAATTTGGCACAGACAATCTTTAGACCCTGAGAAAGAACATAGGCATTTTATTGCGAAATATGTACCACGGGCGAAGCCGGGGCGGACCGCTAGTTCAGAGATAAGTAATTAATATTTTTTCTATTCAAGGTTTCCATGTCTGGGCCGTGAAGAAAGGGAAAATGGGTAAAATTTGTCCAAAACAACCGCAGTGAAGAAACCTGGTTACCATCCGATAGAACTTGCGTCTGTTCATTGCATTTTCGCGATGAGGATAAATATACCACAAAAGCGGGAAGGCGTTTTCTAAAGAATTCTGCTGTTCCTTGTATTGATGTTAGTAATAATAATAAAATTTTACGGATTTGTACAACAAATAAAATATTATTTTAGCCATCACTAACATTATGTTATATTTATTTTAGCCGAAGGTGTGCTACAATAGTACTGGAACAATGCAAGCAATTTCTGAGCCGGGAACATGTTCTGAGGATGATGAACTAAATAAACATTTTGTACAAAATTACACGGCTTTTATTTTTTTTTCTAAAAAAGGCTCAATTTGTAAGGAATGAAACTTCCCATAGCCCTGAACTGAATTCCCATTCCATATGACGTCACTTTTTACATCATCCTATATTATATGCCAGATATTGTTAGCCCCGCGTAGTAAAGTCAGTTTATACCTAAAATAAATATTAAGTAAGTACAAAGTGCATAAAGCGTGCATGTAAGGAGTGGCACCCAATAAAATAGACAGAATGAAACAAAGTGTCGCCTCTATAGCGGTGAGTCAGTGACATCGCATAATCTATGACTGTCTAGCCGTCATTCGCGCGCCCCGCGCCGCCGCGCTTGGCGCACAGATTTTGTTCGTGGTGTCTGCTCCATACGAAGTAATTATCTCAATGGCCGTGGGCCGATTTAATAACGCTCCCGATGCGCGAGGCAGATAACTAACTTCCGTGGCGGCCGATAAACAACTCCCGAATACACGACTTCTCGCTCGGGCGCGGTCTGCAGACTGACTTGAATACATCGCGTCCGCGCGTGCCTATTTAATTATTATCTATTCCGAACACAACAATTATTTAAATCTTTGGCAACATTCATAGAATTCGTAGATACTAGAAAATTAGAAATTAATATCATTAATAATAGATATTTAATTAATCATTATCTATACCTAATTACTTATTTCGGTTTACTACAATTAAATATTTATTTGTACCTATCTATTTTTATAAAAACAAAATGTATTTTGCTGATTCGACGCTTCTTTAAATGGGGCGCGTTTTTAAATGAATTCTCTCATCGATTTCCCAAAGCGCATGTCACGTTTCCCGCCATTTCGGTTATTCGGTAGTACCGCGACGCCATTGTTGTGAGGCGAACGTCACGCGTCCATACAGCCAAATAAAAGACAACATACAAAATATTAAAATAAAACCCCAAATAAATTTAAAAGTATTTAAAAATTTAACATTAATTTTCACGGACAGGTATAATATTTTTAATGCTATTTTCAAATAGTTCATAACGGAATAAGATGATTGTTACGCAGAGGTTATAAGACCCAAATTTGAATATGGAATAGAATCCGAATGTTTTTTTCAGTGATTTTTTTTTTCGTATAATCTGTTGGGATATTTTAGTCATCATTTCTGTAATTTTTGAGTTAAAATTTTGATTCTAAAAATATTAATCAGTGCTTTTCATAAAAATTTTCTTTTTACAGTACATTTATTTTACATAAATATTTATTTAGTGTGATAATGTTCATGTTGCGTAAAATTATTTGCATGGTGAAGCAATTTTGAAAGATGTAAGCTCATTTTCTTTTCCATACAAAATTTCATTCGTTGTTTAAATATTTACGAATCAATAGTAATAGATATTAGTTTAGTAATTTTAATGTTACTATAGAATCTAAAAAATGATTAAGTAGTTTTTATGTGTAAATTAAGACAAGTACATAGTGACTAATTGTTTACATACAAATAATAAAATAATCGATACTTAGATAAGACGAACACCGATACTGTTGGACTTGGTGTTTGATAAACATTACGCATATTATCGATATTTTTCAAGATATTAGCGATATATTCTTCTTTAATTGAATTTTAGCAAAAAGAGTTTAATTTCTATAAATAAGATTGTTCTTTATAGAGAAAGCTATTTGTAATATGATGGTTCGTGTTGGTTACACCCAGAATTTTATTGTCTTTGTTTGGATTTATGTTAGATAATAATTATATGACTCTTTAATATCTATTAATGAGAAATAATCTCGTTCTACTTAAGAATGCACTGAAATAAATACGCCGTTACAATATTCATTTCTTATTATGATAAAAAAATACAGACTATAACTACCTACTATTTATGCCTCTGTTTTATCTAATATAAATTTTAACCAAACCGTCATTATTTTAGTTATAGGTGATATTACTGGGGTAATAATAAGGCTTAAAGCAATATTATAATTACTTAAAGAAATAATAGGTAAACTTCTTTTCGATTTATGATTAACTTTCTATGTATGAATATAGAGTTTCGTCAACTTTATGCCAATGTAGAGACATTAATTGGCATAATATATTGGCATATTATCATAGATTAAGCAATAGTTACACAAATAGTACCTATTGTAACAGAATGGTAATAGAAGGTAATAAATAATACTTATAGGTATGTGGTAATGTGAACATTTTTATTCTGTGGTAGTCTCCTAAGTATGTGTACTGTATTTGTTTGGAGAGATTCGATTATCATTTTTTTGACGTGACAACGTCTTATAATTCGATAGCCGGCTGCACGCACGAAAAAACATGACTCATGCGTCGTTACCTCGCGCTCTGAGGCGTTCCGTAAGGCTTGAAGTGCAAGCGAGAGCGCGGAACGAGCGACAAAGAAGCACAATCGGCCGTTTTCACGTTCAACTATCGTCAGTAAACCGACTTTACAGACAACCAATTTTTTTTTTTTACTTTTACATACGTTGTTTCTTTCATATTTAATTTGATGAAACATGGCGATTACCTATATACATTTAAGACAGGTAGGATAATGAACGGAATCTGTATAATTTTCGTACAAAATATGTTCGCATTTGGAATTAGGTTATCACAGATTAATCGGTAAAAAGCTAATCTTGACCGAGAAATATTGTAATCATCTCAATATAAAGGGAATTCAGGTGGGCATTTAATTACTCTGTGGTCGTGTAAGAATGTCTTTCATTCCTCGCTTAAAATTACGGAATTCTCTTATTGGCTGAATAAATGAAAATTTAGGCTTGAATCAAAACCTTTGGCGTGGTTTGGTTAATGAGTTTTGGAGAAGCGGCTTTAAATATGATTTTACGTGAATCGGAATTATTTTTTACTGTTGTGGTCGTTTTGATAATGGAGATTTTAAAATATTTAAATATTTTATTATTCAAATTTTAAATAGTTTTGGTATGAAGTAATAATAAAGATCTGTTTGAACTATTATTTCAATTGATACTGTAGATACTACGTAGGATATAGAAGAGACTAAAAATGTTATTTTCATAAATATTTTTATTTGTTTATAGGTACCTAGTACCGTAATTCCTTACTAAGGTTTAGGAAACCTAATCTTATGAATACACTAAGGAATACACCGATAAACAGTAAATTAGAACAGTAGAAAACGTCATATTAGGTTACATGCAATATAATAAAGAACCGTTTTTGTTTTATTTAAATTCCTCACATGTATTGTAAATAAACTTAGGTACTATTAGATCAGAACTCCTTAACTAAATACGAAACACATAAAGGTAATAATACATAGAATATAGATGTAGCAATACATAGATTGACATGTCTTGTGCCTAGCACGCTTCATGAAATTTTAATGGGAAATAATGGATTCCGATCAGGTATCTGTTTAGGTTATTCGACAACCTTAGGTCTACATTGAATACTAATAATAGCACGCACTGTTATCAGTTAGTGGACGGTTATATTGTAAATAATATATATGAGATACTATTACTGCTACGTTGTTATAGAATTTTAGAAATGGTATTTACTGTTTATTTTATGGATATCTACTAAAAATAACACTTTTTTAGGATCTACTCTAACTGTAGGAATGTTCTTAAATATACGATATTAAATATTAATATCGATCTGGAATATCATCAGGAAGAAATGAGGTACCTAATTTTACCACAAAATAATACGAGTTAATTTTGTGGTTAATTTTTCATTTATAAATTTTTAACTTATTAACTTTACATTTGAGAACATTTTATTTTGCTGTCATTTGAACACTGGTAGAGGTTTGAATTATTTTTTGAATTACAGTCAAGACATGTAACACATCTTGATATCAGTATGAAATATTAAGACGTATTCTTTGATATCAGTTTTCTCGTGAACGCACCTTGTGAAATGTTTGAAGTGTCTGTAAAATATTATTTAAATGCTTTACTCAAGTTTTACTTGTGATTTCAATCTGTATAAGTATTGTCTGAATGTATAATAATAGGTAGGTATTGTGGTTTCAAGCTGATTGAATTATTGAATGTAAAATCACACAAAATACATTATTCTTCACCAATTTTAAGGATATATTTGTACGTATAAGGGTGGTCTTATTTAGCGAACTCTGACGGCTTAAATAATATCATGATTAAATTACTGAACTTTTCTAATTATACAGTACTTGCGTGAAATCAAATACAATATTAACCTAATAACTTATAACTTCCAACACATTTTTGCCGAAATAACTCTTTACAACTTCGATGCCATTTGCATATTTCAATAGCTAAGGAAGTAGGTACTTGATCATCAAGAAAAAAAAGTTTTCATATAAATACACAGTTTTATAGGAGTTTATATGAAGAACTTGAATATCTTGAGTCAAACTGCTTACAGTAGCGATCGGTATTGATTTCAGCTTGAGATGTAGAGTAATTGTCTCTTGAGATCTTATAATGTCATATATTGAGTAGGTAGTTGTTGATTATTATATGTTATACTAGTTACTGTTCACGGTACCGCTTGCGTAGAATAATCAGAGATTGCAAAAGATTGTATTTATTTAGTTAAATGCATTTACCAAGTGTTTGTTAATCAACTTATTAAAAAAAAGAGTATTAGCTACAGTATTATAGGTTATTAGATTTAAGTTTTACAAAGTTTAGGCTAAAAAAGGAGCGTGTGTGCTGAGCACACGTGTCAAAAGTGAAACCTCTTTGGCAAGATTAAAAGATACCAAAATCGTCGCTCTACTAGATGACGTGACGGTATTGTCAGGACGCGACCTTCAAATTTTACTCTCAACGCGCCTAAAGAAGTTTCACTTTAAAAATAACGAACTAAGCTAAAATGCTTAGCGAATATTAAGCTTTGCTAGCCAATAAACAAACATAATTGCAAGCCAACGAGATGATAATGTGTGAATACATACGCAATAATTTTAAACATTTCAACGTTGTGGTTTTGACTGTATGCTGCATATTAATACATATTTATTATTTATCAGTACGCCCCACGATTTTAATTTTAAATTGATAATCACGCCCGCATTGCCCATTGGTATATCATGTATCGAGTAATGTGGTAATCGAACGATTATTATAATTGATAATGGATGAACACATGAAATTAACAGATCGTTATGAATTAATATCTCGTTTTTACTCGTATAGTGTTTTATAATTAATTTATTATTTATTGTAATGTTTCATAATAATTATATTACTATAGATTTACTTGTGTAGGCTATAATAATTAATAATGAACTAAAATTATTTAAAATGCATTCTGAACAGGTTTAAAATCGAATAATATGTATATTATAGACCATAGGTAATACAAATAAATGATAGAGGGCATCATACTAAATATAACATAAGTAGACTACTCATATTTTTGCGAATTAAAAATCATTTAAATACCAAAAACATTTAATTAAATTGCAACCACTTTATTATGATTTATAAACAAGTCAAAAAATCTAAAAGTGCAATTGTTACAGTAAACCAAAATGTGCTCCAAAAAAGCAGTAGCATTAGTGCAAAAGTTCGAGTGAGTTATACCAAAGTGTATTCTGGTGCAAGTGAGAAACAGTGACATGGAGAAAGTTAGCTGATCCAAGGGTCAGCCGCGCACGCCCAGGAAACGATTGATTCGACGCATTATGGTAAATATTTCATTATTTTAAGTCATCTTTTAAGTGTAGGTATAGCAAAAGTAAACATTCATATTATATTAGATACTTACAAGCTTTCCGCCCGCGGCTTTGCCCGCTTTGTCAAAAACCTAATAAATTATATACTTAAACCTTCCTCTTGAATCACTCTATGTATTAAAAAAAACCGCATCGAAATCGATTGCGTAGTTTTAAAGATTTAAGCATACAAAGGGACATAGGGACAGAGAAAGCGACTTTGTTTTATACTATGTACTGATTATAAAATATAATCCATTACTCGCGATATAAATGTGTAAAAAAACATAAAGCTGAAGTGTGTTTGTTTATTTCTTGTCTTAAAGTTAAGTCGCTAAATAGTGGTTTAACCTATAAATTTCCCCTATGAATCTGGTGATAGGTAAGAGGCTAGAGAGTGATAAAGGCTACTCTTTACTACAGCGAAATATCCTATTCCCATGGAAATTTCCCTTGACAACGCAAGCGAAGCCGCGGGCGAAATACAGAATGATGATGATTAAATAAATTGTAGACTGTACTCAAATAAAACTTAGGTACTTACCATACTTAACCCTGATTTTAATATAACTATTTGAAATTGTAGATAAGATCAGGACGAATAATATTTGTTAAATTTTTACGTTCTATCGACTAATCTTTGGAAAAACTGAAACGTTTTAATTTGAATATAGAGGACTAAGTAGAGCAACATTTCGGTGACATTTTATATAAAACGGGGACAAAGTCACGGTATGAGCTTACTAGTTTATCTAAATATAACAAGAATGGGTATTTATTCATAACGTACAAAGGTATCAAATTAAAACCAAACAAAATTGTATCTCGTAGAGCAAACGACAATACCCTTTTTCAATTCCCAGTCAAAGAGACCTCTTTTTATGATCTCCAGAAAAAACAACCGCTATATGAAATAAACAGAACATAAAAAACTTGGCTAACAAAACGTAACGGTTTACAGCTTTGCTGGGATAACAAATGATATGTTTTCAGTACAATTTTTACATAATAAATAAAGTAAGGCTGATGTAACCAGCGTTACGAAAGCTTAAGGGAATACACGTGGATCGTAATTTCTGCACAATTGTTGGCTCAGCTTCGATAAAGAGGTCAAAGTCCATTTCAATTCTGGGATATTGAATAAAGGATTATTTTAGTTTCAAATAGAATATAAACTGTACACGTTTATAGGAATAGTAAACAAAATACACAGAACAGTCTAATTCTAGTTTTAGTTAGTTAGGTAAATGTCGTTTGTTTTTTTAATGAGAGACTGAAACTAATAATTATACAACAACAACCTGTCAATTGTTTCTGTAAATAAAGTGTAAACATAGCCTTTTTTATCAATATTCAATACCATCTTGATACCATCAGTAGGTACTTTATGTTTATATACCTACGTGAATAATTAGTCTGTCACAGAGGTGGTGTTGTAATATTTATGAAACGTATAGTTTTTCAACATACGTCTTAAATAATCTCCGATGCATTTTTTTTCATTATTACTTCGTTTCTTTTACGTCTACGCCGTGTAACGTGATTGTTCCATTTTTAATGTAAAAAGCATCTGGAAACTATAAGTTCCATTGATCATTGTACACTTAATCCGGGACAGCCTGTATATGAAAATTATACCTTCAATAGAAATAACCTCAAGCTATTTTGCAGCAAGTGTTCGGCGAGTGGGCCCAAGTAGAAGTGGTGGAGCTAGTGAACGACGGGTCGGGGCTCGCGTTCGGCATCGTGGGGGGGCGGTCGTCGGGCGTCGTGGTCAAGAGCGTGCTGCCGGGCGGCGTGGCTGACAGGGTGAGGAGCTAGTTCTTGTATTGTTTTTCTGATCTTTAGGTTAAGTGGAATTTATGTACTTGAAAATGGTTAAATAAATAAATATTTCAGGACAATTTTCACACACGGCACGATCTGATCCCATACTGAGCTTTCGCTTGTGTTATGGAAACCAGATGGCTGATAAACATACATATATAATTTTAAATAAACACTTATACTAATATACTTATACACTAAACTTCTGTCTTCTGTATTTGTTGGAAAAATGTTCTGCATCTGTCATGTACGACTTCTCGAAAGTGCCTCTGCGTGCTGGTCAATATCCTATATTTTTAAAGTTGTATAATTGATAGACTGTTCTCATGTTAAACTGCTAAATGCGGCTGCAAAAAGCGAAGTAGAATGGTACTAGTAAAAACACTATCCACACATTAACGAGAAAATAATGTATAGGTACGTAGGCATAACATTATGCATAAAATAATTAGGTTTCAATTCCAACTCTAGTTTTTTAACCTGTCCAATATTCTTCGAGTCTTTGTAGCAAGAGGCAGATTGACCTGTAAATTTTGAAAATGTCAATGTGTGCATCACGTGCCCTCCATATGCCAATTGCCTCCGTCTTTATTTATTACAATACAATAAAACAACGATCAACGTCAAGTATAATAAAGTACAATTCGATATTTGTTTCACATACGATTTGTTGGCAAAACGACCCAACTTTTTTCATTACCACTGGGCACCGTACCAAAGACATTTCTCTTGTAATGTTTACGTGTTCCCATTGTGCTTCCAAATAACCGTTTTATTGAAGTTACTATTGAATTCTCACTCAATTCAACGTATTGGCACCTACGGAATTTTACATACCTACCGAAAATTTACAGGATATACACCGGGAACTATATAAATTATAATAATTCTGTCTATAATGTTCAAAACATGACAGAAGTGGAGCACGGGTAAAAGGAACTTTTATTTTCATTACTTACTCGTATATGCACTGCTATTCAATTCTATAGCAGTAAACATATGAAAATAGTTTTAAGAAACTAAAAAAAAGCTTTAATAAGATTAAATCTTTGTATTGTCACAATAGACTGGGGTTAGAAGCCTTTAAAAATAATAAAAAGATAAAAAAAATCGCAGTCGGATGAAACCCATTAGAAAAGGAGGGGAATATGATGAAAATAAAAGGAAAAATAAATTACGGTCAATCCGAGTTCGGGAAGTGGGAGGGGAGAGCTTTTAAGAGAAAAAAATGGTTTCTCTCGATTTCCGATAAAACTACAAGTCCTACGGAAAAAAGTTCAATGGCAAAGTTGTAGGTAATAAAAAGTTCTACAACTGTTGTATTCACAATTTTTTCACATAACCTCAAAATTTAGGTGAAAAATTCAAAAAACCAAGTTTTTGGTCTTTTATTTTTATCTACTTCAAAATTTATTTTTTTTCTACGAAATTTGGTGGAAACTTACTTTATTATGTCCCAAATACACTGTAATTTATTTGATTGAAAATATTTATTTTTTCGCCTTATTTTGAATTAATACCAAAAAAACAACCTAATTTTCAATCGAAAAGTCACCCGTCAAAATATCAGCTTCTTTCAAAAACTTAGCAAAATGTTGTCGATAATAACATTTCAGGTAGTTCGAGAAGTGTGCCTGATTTAGTAAAAGCTCATTATCACACTGTTTAATAATAATAATAATAACGGCGTAGGGATGTGACGACCCCATCGCCCACGGTTGGAATATCTATTGTCTATGTGACAATAGATATTCCACCCGTGCAATCAGTCAACCCGCAGGACACTTTGTGGCGGGGTGTCGGGGAGTAGCGACCCCGCGGGAACCGAGTGCTCCCGGGGGAGGCTCCTGTCTTCATCTCCGGCTCGCCTTCACCGGCCGGTCGGAGTGAAGCCTGACGAGGACAGGACCCCCACCTCTGGCTTGCCTTAACCGGCCGGCCAGAGTGGAGTCGCGAGAGCTTTTAGCTCGAAGGGTGGATGCGAAGCGTAAGTGGCGAGTGGGCACGTGATGCTGGACCCTCAGGGAGCGCGTGATCGTAGTTTAAAGTCCAGGAACGCCTCTCCACTCTTAGCTGCTCACAATATGTTGCCCCCTTGTCGCACTATTGCAGCGACTTATTTCGGAGGCCCATACAGTGAGAGGGCGAGTCACCACCTGCCAACATATTTTTACTTTGTTTTAGTAGAAAGGCAGGTGCCATAGTTTCCCATAGTCCCCAATACCAGTCCATTTAGCATCCCAATCCATAGCCCAGTTATTAAATTTCCATACCCTGCAATAGTCCTACATCGGCCGCGGACTGCCTAGGACTGTATCTCTATAGTGCAGTCATGGGCAGGCTGCGGCTGGTGGCCCACAACACATTAAAATTCTCGAAAGGGCCTCTGCGTGTTGGATCCGTGTCCCCACGTAAGCCTTCCAAAGATCCGGGTACCGTCCTTCTGGTGGTACCCGAGTATTATGGAAATGAGAAACATAATAATAATAATAAACTCTTTATTGTACACCAAATAAAAACAATACAAAAGAATAACAGCAAATAGGATTATTGTACAATAGGCGGTCTTATCACTAACAAGTGATTTCTACCAGACAACCTGTGATCAAGGAAATGCTAGAAGATTATAATTTTGGAGGTGTAAAACAAAGCAAGCATTACTTAATTAAATAAGTACCTATAGATAAAATAAAATAAACATACATACATATAATAAAACATACATACATAAAAAAAATATAAATACACATACATAAAAATATATATATATATATATATATATATATATATATATATATATATATATATAAATATATTTAGTATGTGCGAGTTAGAAATATAAATACAAATGACGTTACAGCGAAAGATAATAATTTTTAACCAATCTATCAAAGGAAGATATTGTTTGGGCGTGTTTTATTGTATTAGGTAAAGCATTCCAAAGGTTTATAGCACGTACTGTGAAAGAGGAATGATAGAAATCTGAATGATGAGATGGAATCAAAAGAGAGAGATTATATGCAGATCTCAACACAAGGCTATTGGAACAAAGAAATTTAAATCTCTCCTTTAGATAGATTGGTGTTCTAACATCAAATAGAATGCAGTAAAGCAGATGAAGAATGCGTGCATTCCGGCGAAGGCGTATAGGTAACCATTTCAGTTTGGTACGGAAAGAGGATACATGATCATATTTACGCAAACCGAATATGAACCTTATGCAGAGGTTTTGAACACGTTCAAGAGCATCTAATTGATTTTCATTAAGGTCAGGATAGGCACTGTTTGTATGCGTTTCCTGAGAACATTTACTATGGTAATGTTTATTTTTTTTTACACCATATGAAAGAAGAGATTTCAATGAACAAAAGGCTCCCCAAGTTTTTGAAAAAAGCTGATATTTTGACGGGTGACTTTTCGATTGAAAATTAGGTTGTTTTTTTGGTATTAATTCAAAATAAGGCGAAAAAATAAATATTTTCAATCAAATAAATTACAGTGTATTTGGGTCATAATAAAGTAAGTTTCCACCAAATTTCGTAGAAAAAAAATAAATTTTGAAGTAGATAAAAATAAAAGACCAAAATCTTGGTTTTTTGAATTTTTCACCTAAATTTTGAGGTTATGTGAAAAAATTCTGAATACAACAGTTGTAGAACTTTTTATTACCTACAACTTTGCGATTAAACTTTTTTCCGTAGGACTTGTAGTTTTGTCGGAAATCGAGAGAAACCATTTTTTTTTCTTAAAAGCTCCCTCCCACTTCCCGAACTCGGATTGACCGTAATTTATTTTTCCTTTTATTTTCATCATATTCCCCTCCTTTTCTAATGGGTTTCATCCGACTGCGATTTTATTTTGTTTCAAAAGTTATCTACTCTAGTCTACAAATCCTTGGTAAGTATACAAAGTTAGGACGACGACTTAATCAAATCGAGTCTAAACGAGTCGGTTACATTCAAACAGAGAAATCAAAAATTCATAGGTGTAGCAAATGTAAGCGCGTTACAGGTGAAGCTACTATAGGCCTGTTAAAAACATAACAACCTAGTAGGCCTAAAAAGATTATAGCCATAGAAATCTAAATAACAAGACACATAGAAGTGCTATAATGTCATAATTCGTATGAAAACCGCTGTCGCCAAAATCAACACATTTAAACCGATAGCTAAACAGTACACACAAGTAAACTATGCCTTTTATTGGACAGCTTGATTTTAGTGAAAACTAACTTAAATATTAAATTAAGCTTTTTAATATGTATCCTAACGCACGAATTTACGGTTTATTTTAGATTAACATCCCTAAGTATATGAGACGTTTTGTTTATTTTTGCTCCAATACGCAAAAATTCGGCTTTTCTACAACAGAGGTTGTCAATTTTCAATAGATATAACTTTGAACATAAACTCATAGAAATAAGGTTGAAATTTGTGTTAAACGTGATAATAAGAATGGTCGACTGTGTCATTCATTGTTATTTCGATTACTATGGTGACACTCGTAATACTTGTAAATATTCTATAATTTTAAGGAAAAACGGCAATATTTATAAACAAAAATACTTACCGGTGAAATTTTATTCCTTTATTAGTATAATTACAATTTATGGAAGAATTTCCGCACTGGGAAATGCTGTAACACACCATGTTTACTCACGCACGTGTCAGGAACAACTGAACAAGCGACCACCAAGCGACGAACAGACTTGTGGCATGGTAACCACCTGAGCGGCGACAATGTCACGCGCGCTTACGACTTCTATTGCCTTGTTATTTAGATTTCTATGATTATAGCTATAGAGCCACAGGCCACAGCTAAAAGAAACTAAGCACAAAACTGTGCGCAAACGGCAAATGTAACAATTGCAGCAACCTAAATATTTCTGTGAAAAGAAACAATTGCAAACCATTTCATCCATCACAAAGGTCAAACGGTTCCACAATAGACGTCCTAGATATTTGACCTAGACTGGAACGAAAACTTATTGGATCTAACACGTTTTGGCTTTCGGATTTTGTAAACTGAAATTAAAGTAAAGAAAAACGAGTGAATTGAAGTTACAGCTTCTTAAAAGCTCTGCATCAACTAATCAGACATGATGGGATGGACATAGATATATCATTTCAGTTTTTAACAAAAGTTTAGACAATAATATATCTATGGAATGTACATGTCAGCACTGGGCGTTTACCATGTTTTATAGCTGTATTATTTTCAGTATGTGAAAGTGATAGCGTAGTATAGTGCTGTAATATTTCCACGCTGGATATAATACTGCTATTAGACATAATGATACGGGGGCTGAACACAGTGTCAGGAAAATTAGACGGTTAATTTGGCATTATAAAACCGGATTAGATATTTAGCCACAATTCACAAACCACACTTATATTGTTTTAATATAAGGAATAAGACGTAGACCAATTTAAAGTTCTACAATCAGACCGTATGCTGAGGTACGAGGGTTACAACTAGGGTTGCTTCGCCATAAATTATCGAAGTTTCTTCGCAAGTTCGCTTGTGTAATAAATACGAAGGGGTAAAAACTTATGTAAGCGGTATGCGGTAACGTAATATGCGGAACGGTTGTGCCGTATTAAACTCTGTTAGAACTACTTTTATTAGGAAATTCAATATAGAGCAGGCTCCAAGGAGATGTTCGTTTGCAAAAATAGCGGACCTAAATCTGACTTCTGATATATATTGTATAGATCCCAGACATCCTATAGACAGATGTTGCCAACCAGTTTTGTGGTCCCCCTCTCCCCACCCCGGTAATTAAATATGGCATACAAAGATAAAAATAAAAATTTCCAAAATATGCCGTATGGGGTATCAAATGAAAGAGCTTATTGAGTAGATCACGAATATATAGCATACTATAACATTTCTTACACTTTCTCTAAGATTTTTTAGAAAATTTAGGAAAATGCTCCATTTTTGAGTTAACTTTAAACCACTACAGATTGAAAACTCATGAATATATTTTTTAAATTATTATTTTAAATAATTAACAATAGTCCATTGTTTACGATTCAATAGTTCGTAATATAATATAAGTGAGCTATATGTATGTGGTGGATTTGCGATGACCCCACAAAATGTTTTAAATTGCAAGGCTCAACTTTCACTGAATTCAAGCTGATTCAAGAATGTTCTGCCATATTTTTCATTCTGTCAAACACAACGACAGTGCAGGGATAATTATTCTAAGCCCTGACACCGATATTTTTGTATTAGGCCTTTATTTCTGGCATAAACTTGAAAATATACTCGCCATATTTGAATGCTCCCCCCACTCCCCCATGAAACTATTTCACTGTACGAACTATTGAATCGTAAACAATGGACTATTGTTAATTATTTAAAATAATAATTTAAAAAATATATTCATGAGTTTTCAATCTATAGTGGTTTAAAGTTAACTCAAAAATGGAGCATTTTCGTAAATTTTCAAAAAAATCTTAGAGAAAGTGTAAGAAATGTTATAGTATGCTATATATTCGTGATCTACTCAATAAGCTCTTTCATTTGATACCCCACACGGCATGTTTTGGAAATTTTTATTTTTATCTTTGTATGCCATATTTAATTACCGGGGTGGGGAGAGGGGGACCACAAAACTGGTTGGCAACATCTGTCTATAGGATGTCTGGGATCTATAAAATATATATCAGAAGTCAGATTTAGGTCCGCTATTTTTGCAAACGAAACTCCACTGAGAGTCCGGTCTAATAAGCCATTTGACTTTTGGATCTTGTTATTCAAACAGACATGACAGATCTTTTCTATTTTTGAAGTGAAACTTCTTTTGGCACGTTGAGAGTAAAATTTCAAGGTCGCGTCATGGCAATACAGTTACGTCATGGCAATACCGTCACGTCATGGAGTAAGATGACGATTTGCACACACGACACACGCTCTTTTTATTTCTTTGTGCGATGTGATGTTCAAAATTATAAAATAAATGCTGATATGTAATCAAATTCCAAAATACAATAATTTTACAAATCATTATTCATTATTCATTTTATCTATCTATACGAATATTTACTAATTATTATCAATACTTATTGAAGAGTGTAAAGATAACATTATCTAATAAACAATTAAAACATAAAGTAATAAAAAACATGGTCTTATTTAACACCTACGTCTCACGAAGTTTACAATTTTGATTTGAAGTTCGTCGCGAGTTACGAATTTGTAATTAAGTATTAACCTTGTTAGAAGTTCCCTTTCTAAAGAAAACTTTTTAACGTGAAAATATAGAATTGGAGACATTAAATTATACAGTTTCATTTCTGTTGCGTCAGAAATGGAAAATAAGTTGGGATGATAATATAATTCACGAATTTTTAATTTATTTATAATTGGTCACATGAACAAAGGCAACTAAGTATAACTATGAATTTTTATTTGTTACTGACTGTTGTGTGTGTTTAATAAATAAATAATAAAATAAGTAATTAATGAACGAATGCTTCAAATCATTAAGAAAAATATACAAAAGTCTATTATATCAAAGGTGCATAGTTAAATCCAAAGCCCAGTTTTATCCCTTGTAACCTTCTCAAGCCCTCCCTAACAAACATGTTATTCAGTAGTCATGACAACACTGTTTGCATTTCATTACCTTTTTGCTATATTTATCTTGTAAGTACGCAGTTAATTTAACATGAATCAACTCGGATAATACTGTAGGTTCTATTTATTTATTTTTATATATTTTACAAAGGAAAGCCAACAATTGTTAACACTAATTATAGACATACAAGGAAAATACAATTTAACATATCAAGTGCACCAATTAATTATAGGCTAACCCCACATGCCTTTAAAAACGGTTATGATTTAAGAATCTATAATAGTATCGTACTGATTTTCAGTGGTTATGTAGTCAACATTGATATAATTCAAATCAATGTTCAAATTCAAATAAATGTTTGATTCTATATATTTTACGAGTATATATAGTTATGTTAAAGAATTTTATTTTCAATTTAATGTATTAATTTCACTGAAGCATACAGTTAAAATATTATAATATGATACGACACATTCCGCGAATTTATTCAAAAGAGACCCACATAATAATTCATTATTTGAATATACAGATAGGAAAAAAGAGGTAGCCTAACTGTATTGAAAGCAATTATGTAAAGTGTCGACGCTCCCATTCCACATTCGATAATGGCCCGTATTGTTTCAATTTATCATAATAAATGTGTTTATTGTTCCACGAAGCAATAACCTTTAGAAAGCGTTCAATAAGGGATGCTCTGTAGGTATGTATTGCGTGTCGTTGGCTTTTTATTGCCTTGTATTGTTATTTAACGATGTATCAAAGTATGCAATATGAACCTTCGAATGCACGTCATTAAAATACGTTTTAAGAAGACTTTATTATAATAAAAAGTCTCACATTTAAGAAAATATTCAGCAAGAATGTAAACAGCATTTTCTTTTACAAGATTTTATTCTGTCTTTTAGTACCTATCGTAAGAAAATTACATTAAGTAGGTATATATTTTATAAGACTTATCACCGATTTTCTACTAAAAGAATTTCGATCAGTAAAAGGTGTGAAATTCAGTTCATACGCCACAAGGGAATTAGGAGCTTTCTTTAAAGAGACGATGTTTACGTAAATCAAGATATATCTGTTGTGTAATTCAAGCTCTTTTTCACGGGTTTTCAGTTGCCAATTATAGAACATTTTTTGTTCAGGGCTCTTTTTTCAATCTTTGGCCTATTCGTCGAATATCGTATTAACCAACCATTTCAGAAAGGTGTTTTTTAATAGTCGAGTATAGTAGTTAAGTAATATTTTTAAAATGTAGTGTAGTTTATTTATGACGCGATTTTTTACCAAGGATTTAAAAATCGACTTAAGTACAAAGAAAACATTACAATGCTCGCTCTTTAAAGATTGTTCTAAAGAGGTTTTTGCGTATCGTTAAAAATAATTGCATTGCAGAACCAAACAATCAATCAAACGAACAATCAATGTCGTTCATGATACACAGCGTTGTAAATCTAACGCAGATGGTTAACAAACCTCTTATGAAACGAATTCGTAAACATTTCGAGCAAGTTGGTTATGGTGTAAGCTGTGTTAAAAATGGATTGTTTTAACGTTAGTTTTATTAATAGATTATGTGTAATTGTTTGGGAAATTGGGCTTTAATCTTTAAAGTGTTTTATGTGGAAATTAAGACGGTTTCTTTTGAACATGCTTACCTATATTATAAGCTTCACCTGTATCATGTATGTTTGTATATAATCTACTCGTTTATAGCCGATTTTGACCCACATAAAATTAAAAAAAAAATAATTAAAACCTTGTAAGTACACACATCAAAGATCGGTGACAATACAATTTCATGAGTTTATCAAACGTGTTTATTACTTTTTAAAACTCTACTTATTTAAAAAAATGTGTAACTATAATTTTTAAAAGAAAACGTTTACTGAAGGGCTTCCAATATAGAGACAAATTATTATACACTAGCTGCTCCGCGCGGTTTCACCCCCGTGGCTCCACTCCTGTTGGTCGTAACGTGATGATATATACCCTATAGCCTTCCTCGATAAATGAGCTATCTAACACCGAAAGAATTTTTCAAATCGGACCAGTAGTTCCCGAGATTAGCGCGTTCAAACAAACAAACAAACAAACAAACTCTTCAGCTTTATAATATTAGTATAGATTATCAGACGGGATTATTTTATTCGATCGTGTGCAAAAAGACACACAAAAAGTCACAACTTTTAAGTCGATTCAGATCATGAGATTCAAACTTCACTCATTGGCGTGATAATGTTATTTATTTCATCCCCGTTGATATTATAATTACGATCGAAATATTTTTTTTCATAAAATAAAAATATAAAGTTAAAGTTAAAGTAAACAGATGAGTGAAGGTCGACATAACTTCATTATGCATCAAGCTCCTTTCGTTGTTGTGCGGTACCACTGAAAAACAGTGCTTGCTTGCTATTATTTCATGATTTCTCTATCCAACACACACTAATACTACAACACACCACTTCTACTACTATTATTTTTTTTATAAAATAATATAAATTGAATTATGTGAATGAATGCGTTAAAACTTTACTTGCAGCAAAAGAACAGAAATAATACAATAGGTAACCCGGTAACACTGCTACGTACAAAATATTAATTAATATTTTCTTTGAAAAAAACAATATAAACATACCTTCCTGTCCTTTGCAAACCGTGGCGACGACAAAAAACACTTTTAGGCCACCATTATTATCATGATTCTATGTGCTGAATCAAATTTCTACTCTTTCGGTTTGATGTGCCCGAGGTTTCGTCTTTTCTTACTGTTCCCCGTTGTATATCAAAAAAAATTGGTTGTCTGTAAAGTCGGTTTACTGACGATAGTTGAACGAGACAACGTCCGATTGCGCTTCTTTGTCACTCGTTCCGCGCTCTCGCTTGCACTTCAAGCCTTACATGGAACGCCTCAGAGCGAGATAACGCCGCATGAGTTATGTTTTTTCGTGCGTGCAGCCGGCGCTATCGAATTATAAGACGTTGTCACGTCAAAAATGTGCATTACGACTATAATGAGCACATTACACATATTTACGACCTTTAAATACAGTTTTCTAGGACGTAACAACGTCCTTCTAATAATTTAATTGTACGCGAAGTCCTATTGGGTAAGACCACTAACAAAGAGAAGAAGAAGAAAAAGAAGTAATATTTAAATTAATTCTACCCAGGATGGGCGTCTACGCAGCGGTGACATGTTACTGCGCATCGGCGCGGTGTCCGTGGTGGGGATGTGCGCGCGGCAAGCGGCCGCCGTGCTGCGGCAGTGCGGCGCCTGCGTGCGCTTGCTGGTCGCTCGCCCCGCGCATACCAACATGCAGGTGTGTACTATAATCAAATCAAATCAAATCATTTATTTATTTCTCCTCACAATTCCCAATCACATAAATTAATCTACATGCATACAAAATTTAACAAACAATTAGCTGGAGTTGGAGGAGCTGGTGTCTGAAATGTGTTTTAACCGGTATCACAGATCACCAAGTCCCCGCCCTGCTTAATAATAGCTGCTTAGTAGTAGTTATAGGATTATATCATTAAAAAAAAATCTAGAATAAAAAAAAATAAGTAACTGTGGACCCGCTTAGTAACAAATAGTTTAGTTTGCCCAGAAACATGTTTATACTAATTAATTGTCCCGGGATAAATATAAACTGAAATATACTAGTTAAAGATTTTCTAAAATTTATGGTTGATCGGGAAAAATTAAAATTTTTGTTTTTCATAAAGATATAACTTGCTCATGGTAAAAAAGATGATACTAGATTTTCATTTGCATCGAAGCAATATGCAAACAATGATTTTTGAAATCGCTAGAAAGTAGAAACGTGGAATTGCACTCAAATCAAGCACAGGAACGCGCTCTGGATTTTGTTTTCAGTCGATTTACAATAATGTAGGACTACGATGAAATCTATCTAATATATTATTATATTTATTATATTATATATTATATTATTATATTATTATATATTATATATATTATAAAGGCGAAAGTTTGTATGGATGTATGGATGTTTGTTACTCTTTCACGTAAAAACTACTGAACCGATTACAATGAAATTTAGCACACATATAGAGGGTAACTTGGATTAACACATAGGATAGTTTTTATCCCGGAAATCCCACGGGAACGGGAACTATGCGGGTTTTCCTTTGCAAACGCGGGCGAAGCCGCGGGCGGAAATCTAGTTATTTATATTTTCTTAAATTTTAATGACGGATAACAATTAATACAGATTGAAAAATAAGAAAAAAATACTTACCTACAATCTTTGAACCCTTACCGTATTTACTTCTTTAATAAAAAACTTCAACTGTACATTTAACTTCAATAAATATTTTAGGAAACAACAATTCCAGTGAATTCTGAGCATTACTCGTACAACTTTTAATGGCAGATAATAAATACATTGATGAATAATTTAGTAACAATCCATAAACTCGAGAACCGTTGACAAATCCAACGTCTAATAAAACTTTATCTCTTCCGTTTTAACTTTTAATGCCAGATAAAGAATCCAGAAATGAATAATTTCTAACCTTTGTTTCTAACTAATAACCGACGATAAGTAGCCGTCAGTAAAAGCTACTTTGACAGTGTATTTTTATCTACCTACAAATATTATTCGAGATGCTTGCTTTTACTGCAGTTTTTTTTGTTTAGTTGATTTAAAATAAAATAATAATAATATTTTTTCATTTAAAAGTTGCGGCTTATAAATTTTTTTGATTGGACACTTACCTTACCACCTTAATAAGCATTTTTTTTGGTCAAATGACATAGATTCGCGGATGAGCACTATTCACAGATAAACTAAGGATGTCAATTACAATGTCACCCTTCCAAAGCACTGAAATTTAACACATATAATTTCACACAAATCCTACCCTATCTCTCTTTCCATAAAAAGTACAAAAACGCTTCACGCAAGTCAATAAATTGCATAACAAAATAATGAACTTTATCGGCATCCCTACCAGGACGGTATATTAATTACTGGCCGCTCCCACTTAATTTATATTAAAAACATTTATGCCAACCATAGAAATCTAAATAACAAGACACATAGAAGTGCTATAATGTCATAATTCGTATGAAAACCGCTGTCGCCAAAATCAACACATTCAAACCGAAAGCTAAACAGTACACACAAGTAAACTATGCCTTTTATTGGACAGCTTGATTTTAGTGAAAACTAACTTAAATATTAAATTAAGCTTTTTAATATGTATCCTAACGCACGAATTTACGGTTTATTTTAGAATAACATCCCTAAGTATATGAGACTTTTTGCTCCAATACGAACAAACGTGATAATAAGAATGGTCGACTGTGTCATTCATTGTTATTTCGATTACTATGGTGACACTCGTAATACTTGTAAATATTCTATAATTTTAAGGAAAAACGGCATTATTTCTAAAAAAAAATATTTTCCGATGAAATATTATTCCTTTATAAGTATAATTACAACTTGTGGAAGAATTTCCGCAATGGGAATTGCTGAAACACACCATGTATACACTCATACGTCTCCAGAGCAACTGAACAGTGACGAATGCACTGGTGATGTGCAAATCACCTGAGTGGCGACAAGGTCACGCACGCTTACGACTTCTAGTGTCTTGTTATTTAGATTTCTATGATGCCAACCCTATGGAATTTTCCTGATATCAACGACAGATGACGTCATGTAATTAAACGTTTGTCGAAGGGCTCGTATTTATGCAAACCTTGAGATTTAGTACACGTTTTATATACACTTTTTATGGGATGATACTATTACAGAATATAGGTTAGTAATAATTAACAAGGCATTGTAAATATTCTTCCATTTCTACTTGCATAGGTTGGATATTTAACATACTAGATTTCCGCCCGCGGCTTCGCCCGCGTTTTCAAAGAAATAGCATAGTTCCCGTTCCCGTGGGATTTCCGGGAAAAAACCTATTCTATATTCTATGTGTTAATCCAAGTTACCCTCTATATGTGTACTTAATTTCATTGTAATCGGTTCAGTAGTATTTGCGTGAAAGAGTAACAAACACACACATACACATCCTCACAAACTCGCATTATACAAGGCAGGTGTTTGTTGGTACTGTATAAAGACTGGAGAAGGTTCTGGAAATTAAATATTACAGAAAAAACTAATTCTTGCTTCTGATTTCTCACGAGCTTTGTAAGTTTAGACAGCCCTGAAGTTGAATAAGGATTTAAATGGTGATTTTTGAAAATTACAATCACGCATACCTTTTATGAGTTATGCATATAAAATTATGATTTGACTAGCGAGTTAGCGACCTATTCGGAATTAAAAAGATAATTTAAAAAAGTTTATCCTGGAATAACGTTCCTCTTTACTACAGACAAAAAAGGGAAAAAAGTGTTGAACAAATTTATATAACATTTCAACTCTCTGTTGTTAATCAAACAGCGATTTTAATATTAACTTTTATAATCTTTGAATTAAATATTTTTACAGTATCTATTTTATTAATAAATTCCTAGCTCGCAATTTTATAATAGAATGGTGGAGGAAGAAAAGAGGTATAAATATCGAGCCTGCAGCTTTATTCGCGTAGACCAGTACAAAAATAGCACAACGTAATATTTATTCCAAAATATATATTAGTAGATAATATTGTATGCTGGTAAATACGATGACATTTTGATTTAGAATGGAAATATTGTAATCATAAAAAGAAGAACCTCTACATTTTTTAAATCTAATATAAAAAGAATCAGTTAAGTATAACGCTTAAGGCAAATACGACACCTCTGAAACTAAAACCCATAAAGCCTTTTCAACTATTATTAAATTGCCAAAAAATACACATACATATTACATACTAATTACAAATTGAAAACAGTGTATTAAATATTCACTGTTTCATTTTTTATAGATACAAACTTGCATGAAAAGCCGTATATTTTCCATTGAAAAAATATCGGAATTTTCCCAGCACGGGAAATGTCTGCAGTCGATTAGGTAATTAAGTAATATCCGATCGAACCGACGCTCATTGAAGCTTCAGTGACACTGATTAATTGAATGTTATCCATCGACGAGTGGATTAGCGGCTTTAATAATATTGTTCATACATAGCACGTAATGTGTTGATCAGATAATTGTGGTCATATTGACGGTGTGAATTTGATACCAACTACATTGAGTTACTATGTACTACAGGTACGTAATAATAGCTCAATGACCAACTATGGATTGCAGCGATGTATTGAAATTAAGGATTGAAATATAATATCCTTTGTTAGTTAAAGTTCTTTGAATTGTAATCATCACTGCATAGTATCAAAACATGTAACTATGGTTAAATCATTAATACCACGATTTTGATGCGGTTTTTTTTAATTGATAGAGAACCATCTCGAGGAAGTTTTTAGTCGTGGGCGGAAAGCTAGTAAATAATAATATTTAAAGCATTTTGATACCTAATTATCGCATCGTTGTAAGCTGTGGTTAATTATAGACAAGGACATTACTTACTTAAATCTTTATCCGTAAATTAAGTTTAATAGAAATATAAATGCTTTCATTCTTAAATAGAAAATATACAGTATTTCACTTTAAGGATGAAAGTCGCACAAACTTTTCGAGTCGTCCTTATTTTTGGCTTTATTTTAAGGCTCTAAAACTTTCTTACTTTTGATAGTTCCTGAAACCATAAACTTACTTCATCATCAATCGCTCTGTTTTGTTCCTTCTGCAGAGATACGGATATTCTATGGAATTTAAGGTTGGCACATAGTATACTATGCTTGCATAGAGCAAATTGTCTAATAAAGACGTTAATAGTGTGGAATTGGAATAGGCATGACGACAGTATCCATAAATGATCGTATTAGTGTTTTTAAGGGAAAATGTATAATAAACAAATTAAATATAGTGACTTAAAAATCTTAAAAACATTAAGATTAATGAGATTATCAATAAAATAAAACATTGAAATTCTGCTGTTGGCCATTTTGACTAAAACACGCGTGACGTCACGCTTAATTAAACAACTCACGTCAGATGTATTTTGTTGTTATGAATATGTTGAGAATACGCATTTTTATTTATTTTCTATTGTTTCACGTATGCTTTATCGACTCAGAACAGAAATATAATTGCGAATTCACGAATACGTGGTTTCGGGGTTCTCCGCGCCAACTTTATACAATCATTTCTTATTATTTTCTCGCTTGAAATAATAACTAACACATTTTTGAGTATTATTTTTATGTGGATTGACACTGCAATACTGCACACCACTTATAAACTTTGAAATTCGTTTCTATAACACATATTAAATAAATATTCTTTAATTTTCTTCGCAATGCGTACAAATAATTACGTATTTACTAAAGAGTGACGTCACGCCTACGCCATGACACCTGCGAGCTGTTTTGGCACAGTTAATAAATATTTTTTGAAAAATGGCTTTTATCTTCGTTAAATTTAAGTATATTACCGAAATATAGGGTTTTTCTTGTATAGTAAACGTATACACACATTATGGAAGAGGATTTCAAAATCTTTCGTCATGCCTATTATGTCCTTCTTTCACATCACAACGGAGCGATTCTATGATCAGATTTTTGTGTTTAGAGATAGTTAGGAGGCTAGAGAGTGATATAGGCTACTTTTTACCGCGTTCAAACATTTCTTTTTCATAGTAATTGTTTGTAGTTGTTTTAGTTGTAGATATGTTTTGTTTAATCGACGACGTGGGTGAAGCCGCGGGTAGAAAGCTAGTAAACCATTAAGTTGCTATATGTGTAGCAAAGTTTTAAGTTTATTCTATATGTATTCTTTTATTATTAAAAAACATGTATATGTATTTTTTTTAATAATAAACAGTCGCTGGGAGCATCACAAGCGCCGATAGTCCCGTCTCGCTTACTCGCGGACCCCATAGAGCTAGAGAAGCGACTGTCTGACGCCGGCCATGATGGGTTCGGCGCGTTGTGCGAAGATACCACGCCGCCGTCACCACCACCCACTATTATTGAGGAAACTTATCATCATAGGGTAAGTAATATAACAGATAATATATATATATCATGTATATAATATAATATATAGATACCTAGTGGAAAATACGATTAACGGTTAATAAAGTTTTTTTTTATTACTTAAGGGTTTAATGTATGTCTATTAAGTACCTGATTATTGTTATTTCTCTTTTTATTTTTGTGTTATACCTAATAATGGATCGTTTTGTGCAATATATTTTTTTCAAAACCATTTTCAATTGTTATATGACACAATTGAACCTTTTTATTTTCATAATTAATATTATGTACATTGTACATGTGACAACTTAAATAAAACGAAGCAAACATGTATTCAATTCATCAGATATAAAATATTATAAATATTTATCTTTGCACAACATGAAATAAAAATAAAAAAAACACCTAATTCTAAAAGCAAAAAAATTCAACCTTAATAAAACTCGTATGCAATCCATTTTATGTAACATTAATTTAATTTTAAATTGGAGTAGTACAAACAAATAACACTACAAACATGTGATAAAGCTACTCTTCCAGCCGGTAGCATCCATAGTAGCGGTGGTACCACGCGAAGCGCTCGCCCCCTCCCCGCGCCCGCCGCTCATCCCCGCACCACCACCTAAAGTACCACCGCCTTTACGGTAAGTACACATACACACACACACACACACACAAACACAAACACATTAAGGAAACACATAAAATACATATACATGTTCAATATACGCAAACATGTCAAATACACATACTCAGACGTGTCAAATATACGTAAACATGTAAACACACGGAGACATGTCAAATATACACTTACACGTGTCAGAAATATAACGTAAAATATACACACGTATACGTTTCAATAATACATAACAGGTTAAATTAACACGTACTATTTCTACACAAACAGATTAAATATACAGTTACATGTGAAATATAAGCAAACATGTCAAATACACACACTCAGACGTGTGAAATATACGTAATCATGTAAACACACGAAGACATGTGAAATATACACTTACACATGTCAGACATAAAACATGTAAATAATACACACATACCTATATGTTACAATAACACACAAACATGTTAAATTAACACGTATACGTCCTAAATATATGTATATACGTGTCAAATATACATACATATACATACACATGTTAAATACACACACGTAGACATGTCAAAGACATGTCAATTATACATATACCTACAATGTGACATTCAAACGGCTAACATAATTTTCTACTAAGCCTCTTGCGCTTTTCATGTTTCGGGATATCTCACGTTTACAATGCACTACAGGTATTATTTTTACAACAATTCACATTCCCAAAATCTTAAAAAACAACAAATATTCTACAAAAAGAAATAAAATGAAGATTTTTAAATGTCGCACATAAAAAAAAACTCAATTAAATTACTTTCATAGTCACTCTCTTCGTTTCATACGTTATTCCTAAAATCAAATAAACTAAAATAATAGATATAGTAATAATGAACAATTCTTTTCCTAAACATTTTTTTCGTAACTAAGTGTTCTAGAAAGTTCTAGAATCTCTTATATAAATGGAACATTAGTATGGCTAGCGGATCGAACTCACGCTATGTCTTTTTCTTGTAAGATATGAACTTTTAAAAACTTTTACATAATTAAAAAGCATTCTGCATTACATTGCAAAATCTAGAAGTTTTTGTGAATGGCTTAGTTTGCACTTTAAAACTGATATCACAAAGATCAAACGTAGGTAATCGTGTTAATAATACGTCTATTGTATTTTAAAAATGGTAGTATATATTATGAATGCATTTTTACGCTAAGTTTTTACGCCAAATTCTATTTGATTTCTTTTGTTTCACAACATTCACATAACGGTGCCACAGAATATAATATAATAGTACCTACTACGACGGTGCTTTTACATCAAACGATCGAATGCTCATTCTAACCTCACTATGTCAAATTATTTTAGTGTGAGGCGTAGAGCACTCTTTCATTGTTCTTAGTTCGTTCGAAAAGATTCTATGCAATGTTCTAATACTCAATAACACTGAATATGAGTTTTCGTTTACACTAAAAAATCACGAAAGAATTCTCTTGCTCTAGCTCTATGTTCGTTTGATGTAAATGCACCGTTAAACAAACTTTTATATGACAGTCTCCATGCTTTTGACTCGACAATGAAATATACCATACTATACCAAGAAGCTTATATCTAATACACTG
Organism: Colias behrii; assembly: GCA_029959065.1. Taxonomy (NCBI): domain Eukaryota; kingdom Metazoa; phylum Arthropoda; class Insecta; order Lepidoptera; family Pieridae; genus Colias; species Colias behrii. The sequence continues at coordinate 1,673,826 of JARWMC010000025.1, forward strand.
GAGATTGCACTATGACCATTAACTTGTAACAAGAAAATATGACGTTGAATGACGCCTGTATGTTTTTTTATCCCTTTCACACCTAACTTGGCAAGTTGGTGTGAAAGGGATAAAAAAAAATACAGGCGTCATTCAACGTCATATTTTCTTGTTAAAAGTTAATGGTCATAGTGCAATCTCCAGTGTATTAGATATAAGCTTCTTGTACTATACTAATATATTATTTTATTATTATATTTATTACATAAGTTAATAATTTATCTATAGTATAAGAAATTAAAACACTTATCTCTCAAATAATTACAATATTTTTCTTCAGATTACCTTTAGATATGGCGGTGCGAGGTACCGGGGAACCAGAAACAATAAGCTATGAAGTGGACCTGAATAAAGATTCCGCTTTAGGTCTAGGAATTACTGTTGCGGGATATGTTTGTGAGCAAGGTAAGCTTACATTAATATACTAGCTTTCCGCCCGCGGCTTCGCCCGCGTTTTCAAAGAAAAAACCCGAATAGTTCCCGTTCCCGTGGGATTTCCGGGATAAACCTATCCTATGTGTTAATCCAAGTTAAACTTTATATGTGTGCTAAATTCATTGTAATTGGTTCAGTAGTATTTGCGTGAAAGAGTAACAAACACACACACACACACATCCATCCTCACAAACTTTCGTATTTATAATATTAGTAGGAAAGGATAGGATTATTTTCTACAGTTGAAAATAAGTATCGTTCTATACAAAATCCATGATTATATTAAATCGAACACATACTGTGTTTTACAAATTGAAAAGGTCTACAGAAAAGTCCGCGGTGGTATATGTCTATCTCTTATGGATAACCCACAATAACATTTTTTGTCATTTACTTTTTACGACAAATAATGGTTAATTTTCGAAGCGATTTTAACCAATACAGCATTAATCCTTAACGAATTAAATACCTTGAATACATTGTTCATTTAATATAGATCTATATGGCCCTTTACACCGTATGATTTAAGTGAATATTTTCGAAGATATTACAGACTAGCTGTGCCCGCGACTTCGTCCGCGTGGAATAGTGACTGCATAGTAGTTACTACTTAACTTTTATTGAATAAACACGTACTACCATAAATAATTAAAAGAACAGTTAGTAAAATTTATTACTAAACTGAGCTAAAAAATAAAAAAATAAGTGCCTAATTAATTTTCTACGTAAAATTTATTTTAAATTATGGCATATTATTTTTTAGGCACCAGGAGGGAGAGGAGCAAATTTATTTACCTTCCTTCCTTGTATGGATGTTTTTGACAATATATTGTGCAGCAACTGAGTGCCGAGGCAAACGTCAAAACGTAAAGGAATAGAATCCGCTATCGATACTAATTGACATAAGCGTATGATGTTTTGCTAAGGATTTGTTCACCCTACCAACGACGACGACGACCACGAACAAAATTTTCATCCAGTCGCAATTTAATAAAATTGTGCAAAACACAATTAAAAATCAATTATTAAAATTTCCTGTCGTTCTGGTGATTGGAATTTTTATTTTTGAGATCAACGATGAATGAAAAAATAGATTTTTCGTAGAAACAGTGGCTCCTAGAAAAAAATGTATGTGAAGTTTTTTAAAGATAATTTTATAATCTACAATTTTGGTAAAAGTTAAGGATACCATACCATACCATCATTATCATAATAATATATCTTATATATATATTTTTTTATAATGGTACTTAATTTTAAAGATCGTCGGAAAGTTTGTAAAATTATATATATTCCTTTTCCTTCGTTGCGTTGGGTTTTTTTTTTTAATTTTTAAACTTCGGTTTCTTATTTTCATTTAATATTTTCAAGTGAGCGAGACCTACCTCTACCTCCATAATACATTCCTACATCTGACATCTTTTAAGTTGGGCCGTAACCGTGCATAAATTGTAATGGACCACAGTGGCAAAAGAAGTGGTATATTTAAGAAAAAAAATTGCCAAGGGCCAGGCCTATGTGGCTTTGAGAAGAGTTCAAAATTTCCAGGGTGTGGCTATCCTCTCGCTCCCATGTCCCCCTCTTCTTTCACAGACTTTCAACCCTTCCCTTTCCATCCCTAGTAAATGGCAGAACCGATTTTGATGTAAATAATATTATCTAATTGTACCTATATGTACACGTCATATCCTATCGTTTGATGCTCCATTTGGTTTATTTATCTAACCACTGTCACCCCTAAAGTGCCCTATATGTAAAAAACGGATGAACCGATTTCGATAAAACATTACTAATTGTAATTCACCCGTTATGCACATTCATTTGATATATCACTTAGGTAGGTACTATCACAATATTTGACAACATTCGTTTCTTTCATTCCCACTTATACCTATACAGGGTGTAATCGTTAAGTGTGCACAGGCGATTTTTCCGTAAGTATTACAGATAACAAAAAACTTTAAACTGATATCGAAAGTACTTAACCTAATGAGTAAAATGGCGGTAATAAATTTTTAAAAATAAATCGAGAAATATCAAAAAAATTATCTTTAAACCCTCCCATTCATTAAGTATGAAATATGAATATCCCATATACCTACATTTAATATGAAAGATTTTAGCTTTTTTTTTTCTTTTTTTGGTTTTCTGCTTTAATTACTTCGCAAATTTGAAGTGACATTTTCCACATTTTTCCGGACATTTTCACGCATTTTCCGGATATTTTCCGAGAATTTTCCAGGCATTTTCCGGACATTTCCCTGACATAGCCTGTAAATGTCTGGAAAATCCCCGGGAAATGCTCGGAAAATCCCCGGAAAATGTCTGGAAAATCCCCGGAAAATGCCAGGGAAATGTCCGGAAAATGTCTGGAAAACATCGGGAAAATCCCCGGGATGCTCGGAAAATCCCCGGAAAAAGCCTGGGAAATTCCCGGAAAATAACCGGAAAATGCCTGGGAAATGCTCGGAAAATGCGTGGAAATTTCCGGAAAAACCGTGGAAAATCCCTGGAAAAGGCCTGGAAGATATCCGGAAAATGCGTGAAAATGTCCGGAAAATATCCGGTAAATGCGTGGAAAATCCCCGGAAAATGCCAGGGAAATGTCCGGAAAATGTCTGGAAAACATCCGGAAAATCCCCGGGAAATGCTCGGAAAATGCCTGGGAAATTCCCGGAAAATGTCTGGAAAATCCCGGAAAATAACCGGAAAATGCCAGGGAAATGTCTGGAAAATATCCGGAAAATGCGTGGAAATTTCCGGATAAAGCGTGGAAAATGCCTGAAAATGCCAGGGAAATGTCTGGAAAATATCCGGAAAATGAATGGAAATTTCCGGAAAAAGCGTGGAAAATGCCTGAAAATGCCCGGAAAATGCTCGAAAAATGCGTGGAAATTTCCGGAAAACCGTGGAAAATCCCTGGAAAATCCCTGGAAAATATCCGGAAAATGCGTGAAAATGTCCGGAAAATATCCGGTAAATGCGTGAAAATGTCCGGAAAATATCCGGAAAATGCCTGGAAAATCCCCGGAGAATGCCTGAAAAATGTCCGGAAAATGTCTGGGAAATGCGTGGAAAATCCCCGGAAAATGCCAGGGAAATGTCCGGAAAATGTCTGGGAAACATCCGGAAAATCCCCGGGAAATGCTCGGAAAATGCCTGGGAAATTCCCGGAAAATGTCTGGAATATCCCGGATAATAACCGGAAAATGCCAGGGAAATGTCTGGAAAATATCCGGAAAATGCGTGGATATGTCCGGAAAAAGCGTGGAAAATGCCTGGAAAATGCCCGGAAAATGCTCTGAAAATCCCCGGAAAATATCCGGAAAATGCGTGAAAATGTCCGGAAAAAGCGTGGAAAATGCCACTTCAAATTTGCGAAGTAATTAAAGCAGAAAACCAAAAAAGAAAAAGAAAGCTAAAATCTTTCATATTAAATGTATATGGGATATTCATATTTCATACTTAATGTATGGGAGGGTTTAAAGATAATTTTTTTGATATTTCTCGATTTATTTTTAAAAATTTATTACCGCCATTTTACTCATTAGGTTAAGTACTTTCGATATCAGTTTAAAGTTTTTTGTTATCTGTAATACTTACGGAAAAATCGCCTGTGCACACTTAACGATTACACCCTGTATATAGGTATAGTAAATGGATGAACCGATTTTGATTAAATATGTCTAATTATACTTTACACGTCATGCCCTTTCATTTCATATGTCACTTGAGTCAAAATTCACTTTTTTTATTATCTACCACTTTTATACCTATATCAAATAAATGGATGAACCGATTTTGATAAAATTTGACTTATTTTTACTGATAGGTCGTTCACTTTCATTTAATATATCACTAAAGTATATTCGACAACTTTAGTTATTTTCATTCCCACTTTTACACAATAAATGGATGAACCGATTTTGATACAGTTTATTTAAGAACCAGCGTCGGAAAATATGCTGCCTAACAAAAAAACATCATCTAATTCGGATTACCTGCTAGCGAGCTACGGTGGCACAAACGCACACACACACAGCGGTCAAACACTTATCACCCATATTTTTGCAATCACTATCACTACATGGTATAAAACAAAGTCGCTTTCCCTGTCCCTATGTCCCTATGTCCCTATGTCCCTTTGTACGCTTAAATCTTTGAAACTACGCAACGGATTTTGATGCGGTTTTTTTTAATAGATAGAGTGATTCAAGAGGAAGGTTTATATGTATAATAACATCCATTAAATAGTGGAGAAGTACTGTTATTTTTGAGGTTTCTAATGTGATGTCGTAAAAAATTACATTTTTTCCGCTTACATTGCAAACGCAGGCTGAACCCTACGAGTTTTATCAAAATAATGTACTAAGTATTATACACATTGAAAAGGTCTACAGAAAAGTCCGTGATGGTATATGTCTATCTCTTATGGATAACCCACAATAACTTTTTTTTGTCATTTACTTTTTACGACAAATAATGGCTAATTTTCGATGCGATTTTAACCAATACAGCCTTAATCCTTAACCAATTAAATACCTTGAATACATTGTTCATTTAATATAGATCTATATGGCCCTTTACACCGTATGATTTAAGTGAATATTTTCGAAGATATTACAGATTTAAAAATTGCGGGACGTAGCGTTTGCGGCGGTACCGGCCGGCCGCCCGGCTATCTATTTTATACCACGAAGTCGGAGCGGGCCGCTATGTTTTTATATACAACGTTCACAGTTTTTCTGTAGTGTATTTAGTATCAGCATTGCACCCGTGCGAAGCCGGGGCGGGTCGCTAGTAATATTATAAATACGACATAATTTAAAGGACATTTTATGTATAAAATTTACCTAGAAATAAGTATAATTTTAATTTGACCCCTCCCCCCTACTACCTCAGCTTTCCCCCCCCACCCTTGGGGACTTTCGATATGATCACTTGGACATAACTGTAGCGTATAACAGATAACTTACGTTTTATCGTACACTGTATGTGTACCATAGAATGCCTTAGCAAATGTTCGCCGTGAGTACTTAAATGGTCATAACTTTTTTATTTATGAACCGATTGACATGAAATAAACACTAAATGTTAAATGAAGATTACCACAATATATTAGTGAAAACCGCATCGAAATCGGATAAGCCGTTTCTGAGATTATCGTGTTCAAACATACAGACAAACAGACAAACAGACAAAAAATTTTTTAACTACAGTTTTGGGTTTGGGATCGATTTAATAATAACCCCTGCTAATTTTTTTTTACATATTTTCATTGTACAGACACCACTTTTCTAGAATTTTATTATATGTATTGATGATGATGTATTGATGATGATTTAAAAATTGCGGGACGTAGGGGGGCGTAAAATTGCGGGCGGGTCGCTAGTTTTTAATAAATGCTTATAAATCTTATCACTCTAGCTTAAAACTATCAAAGAATTTTAAAAATTAATTAATCGTTTTTAAAAACATAAAATCATATCTTCTTTATAATATTAGTCAAGAAATAGAGAAAATACTTTTAAATAAAACTCTGTATATCTTGAAAAAAATATTTTAAAACCCATTTCCACGGGAATGCGATATTTAATATCAGCCTTGCGGTTCTTGTAATCGGATTAAAAAGAATAAACGGCAAAAAGTTTGAAAGCGCGGACGAAGCAAGCTACCGTGATAAATAAAAGAGATTGTAAATATAGGTAGCTTGTATTGTGACTAAATATAAACTGAAAACATATTTTTGGGATATTTTTTAAGATTATACCCAAACTCAAACTTAAAACTCAAACTCAAACATTTTATTATTCAATTAGACTTATTCTAGAAGCACTTTTGAAACGTCATTAAGTACATAATATGTTTTACATTTACCACCGATTCGGAAAGCAGTATCTACGGAGAAGAACCGGCAAGAAACTCCATAGTTGCTATTTTTAATCATGTCAGTTTTACAATTTAATTTAACAAAATACATAATATGTAACATCATATTATAATATGTATTATCGTATAGGGATAAATAAGCATGATATTTTGTCCCTAATTATTATTAATGTTGGTTGCAGGGCTGATCATTTTGATATTCCATTTTATACGATTCGGGAAAAAATGAAACTGAAAAATTGGTTGCATTCAAATTAAATGCCAATCTTTATTTTGGATTTTGTTCATTTTAATTAATACGTACGACTATTTTGTCATGAAAACGGAACTGTATAGTACTTTACTAGACAATAATTATTATTCAATATACATACATACAAAATATATACACTCGAACATAACCCTCCTTTTTTCACATTAGTCGTGATAATCTTCCATACAATAATTGAAGAACGAAAGAAAATTGCCAAACACCAAAAGAACTCTGTCAACGTAGAACATAGTAATCTTGATAAGTGTTATCAAGAACACAAATTTATCTCCGTGTAAACAATATAATATTTTCGCGTTATGAGACACACAGTAATATTGCGCTTGGATTAAGCTGGAAGGTTGAGAAATGATATACTTTTAACGGATATAAAGCACGATGTTTTCATGTTTGTGAAATGATATTTTGACAGATTTAAAACAGGATTTTTTGTTATATTGGGTACTAGATTTTCGCCCGCGGATTCAAACACACACAAACACACACACACATCCTCACAAACTTTCGCATTTATAATACCGCCCGCGGCTTCGCCCGCTTTGTCTAAAACCTAATAAATCTTATATATAAAAATGAATCGCAAAATGTGTTGGTAAGCGCATAACTCGAGAACGGCTGAACCGATTTCGATAATTCTTTTTTTATTATATTCCTTGAAGTACGAGGATGGTTCTTATGTAGAGAAAACGTAAATATGTACCACGGGCGAAGCCGGGGCGGACCGCTAGTTATATACTAAAACCACTCTTGAATCACTTTATATATTAAAAAAACCGCATCAAAATCCGTTGCGTAGTTTTAAAGATTTAAGCATACAAAGGGACAGGGACATAGGGACAGAGAAAGCGACTTTGTTTTATACTATGTAGTGAAGTAGGATTGTTTAAATCCGTTTAAAACCCGGTATCTAGATATGATAATATTTTATTTTTAATTTTCATCGCTTTATTTAAAAGGTAAATAATAAATATTCTGTGTATAAATTATGCTTGCGGCTTCACTGTCCTGCTGAATAAAAGATCAGTATTAAGTTGACTTAAAAACATTATTGTTTTCGTTAAAAAACTACGAGATTATTTTTAAAATAAATGCTAAGTTACTTCTGTTACTCCCTACTCTCTATTACAAACGAGCTATTTATCTAAGATAGTTTCATCAAAAAGTTCCCACTTTAATTATGAAGTTTGTTAAATTCCGAATAATTTAGATAATAGCTGTGCCTAATTAAATTAGGTACTATCTAATAATAACGTTACTTGCTGTTACAAAAAGTGTTATTTCTTACACTTATTATTACGGTAACGTAGCGCCTGTGGCTTGTACCAAAATCTAATTTATTTAAGTAATGGACATTACAGGTGCCTTTCTCGGTAATTTGTTCCCTTGATTGCGATAATAGCTCTTCTTTTATATACCTAATATGTATGTACTAGACCCACCCTTGCTCTCGAAGAATATAATGTTATAAATGGGCAATGAAAAACCCTGTGTTGTGTGATGTCTTTATGTTATAGAGACCAAGTTATATAGTTATCTATACTTATATTATAAAGCTGAAAAATTTGTTTGTTTGAACGCGCTAATCTCGGGAACTACTGGTCCGATTTGAAAAATTATTTCGGTGTTAGATAGCCCATTTATCGAGGAAAGCTATAGCCTATATATGTTATATTATTATCATCTCGCTAAGACCACCAGGATCGGAGCATTGCGGGTAAAACCGCGGAGCAGAGCTGAGTATAAGATTAGATTTATACAATGTTTATGCAATATCAAGGATTTTTTTTTAAATTGCGTTGTAACTACTTGAAATATATTTTAGGTCAAATGGAATTTGATGTATTTTACATGTCTTTAGAGTTTAGAACTTAGTATACTTGTAGGTACATAGAACGAATAACTTTGCAATATTTCAAAGTTCAATCTGATGCCAAATTGATATCACCCAGTTACATTATTAAAATTATTATATAAGTTACTAGCGGTCCGCCCCGGCTTCGCCCGTGGTACATATTTACGTTTTCTCTACATAAGAACCATCCTCGTACTTCAAGGAATATAATAAAAAAATAATTATCGAAATCGGTCCACCCGTTCACGGTGACAACGGAAAACGGGTTTCATTTTTATATACAGTGAAACTTGGTTAAGTGGGACCTGGATAAGTGAGAAACCTCCATAACTGTAACTCATGCTGAGGTCCCAACACTTTGGCACTGAATTACCTCTGTTAGTGGGACGAGGTAAACCTCTATATCTGGGATTTGTTCTTTCGATTTATCAACATAGTTACCTCTATAACTGAGACAGCGAGTAAATTTTATATGCATAAACCTCTGTAACTGAGATAACATTGTTTGTTTACTCATTCTTTTTCTACCCACAAATTCCACACGTAATTCCAAGTACGTAAGTACAAATTTTGAGCTTCAATTACCTTCAGTTTTAGTTTCGCTTTACTATCATACAGCTGATGTTTATTTGAAAAATGTCAAAACGAAAGCTTTGACACGTTATTTTATTTAATGATCGCACCTGTATAACTGAAATAACTTGTATTCTCACCTCTATTAATGGAACCCTCTGTAAATGAGACAGATATTTATTTATACCTGTATATCTGAGACACTGGGTAAGTGGAATACCTCTATAAGTGAAACGACATTGCAGGTCCCTTGATGTCTCACTTAACCAGGTTTCACTGTATAAGTTATATGCAGTGTAACATTTTAAATTATTATTTTGGAGTGTCCTCGTAACAAGAATTTCATACATCGTGATTTCCGTATTACAATACTATATTGTGGAATATTATAATATGTATCGAAATACATGCAATGGTACCCAGGTGAGAGTCGTTAAAATGAAAATTGGTCTAACTTCGACCATGAGGATATTGCACTTAATAAACCTATGCAATTTCGTCTCTAAAAAGGAATATATTTTCCTGTTGTTGCAACTTTCATTGCTGTTTTTCTCCTATTGGCAGTAACTAAGAAGTAAAAATTAAATAAGATTATAAACCTATGTAGATCCGCGATAAATAGATATGCATCAGAAATAATTTTTCCATTCGACCCAGTTGTTCCTGAGATAAGCGAGTTTTCCAGCAATTAAACTAAAAAGTGAAGTCCCATGTTCCCTAGTGGGATAAGGGGCAATTGCATTATACATCTGTTTCACTGATCGATTTTCTTTAAGGACAAGTAGGTGATCAGCCTTCTCTGTCCTACCAGACCGAGACAATTAAACTAAGTCTTCAATAATATCTAGTACTGAATTATCTAGTTATGGATGCATATTTTTTTAAATAAATATTAATAACAATATATCTGTAAATAAAGTATTATATTTCAGAGGAACTAAGCGGTATTTTCGTGAAAAGCATCAGCACTGGAAGTGCAGCTGATCTCTGCGGGAAGATACAAGTCAACGATAGGATTGTTGAGGTAAGTTTGAATAAATTAATGAATTACCTATACTTACCTATTTAAAATGAGATTTTGTTCGTAATATGGATATGGTTATCAAATTATTTGATATACCTACTTATGTATATTTTATTAGATTGTTATCCTATGTTTATTGTCACTGCTTTTCTAAAGCCCTACTAAACCATTGAGCCCCCAGCGGCCCGATCGGTCCACGACACCATAGATTTTCTATTGTGTCTGTGATTCCGGGGGCTGAGTTACTAATATCTAGAAAAAGAAAAAAGTAAACTTCATTGTTTATTTAATACATTTTATTTTTACCAAAGCAAAATTAAAGGTTACTAATATATTCAACATCAGCATAAACAAACCCCAATAAATATCACCTAGCTGATAAAACTCCACAATACAAGCTTGTGGAAAGTTTCTCTCCTTTTCCCGTGATTTATGCAGTCTAATAAGGTTGTACAGGCGGTTGTTAATTATCAGGGAAAAATGGAAAAAGGCAACGCAGTGTTCGCTTTAATAGACGTGTCAAAACTCGTTAGTCAAGTACAGGGAGGGATTTTATTTAGGGCCTCGTAAATGGCGCCCTAAAGTTATAATTTTTCATCGTTTTTTGAAATGGGAAGATTTTACAGTTTATGATAGTTACTTAAATCTTTGGATTTTGCTTTAATATGTAAAACTGATTAAAAATCTGTGTCCATATGTTTTTATGAAAAGCACAATGACGACCGAAAATATGATTTTAGAAGTATTCAAAAAGAAGAATGCTTTTATTAATTGCATTTTGATCAATTGAAAAAAAAAAACTATTTAAACCCAGGTTTTTATTCATTTTAAGACTAGGTTATATAATAAAATTTATCATTGATTGGTATTAGGTAATAGGAAGAATATTAATTACAACAGTAAAAATATAATAAAGCTACTTATATAACTTCTATTACTTACTCAAGAGCACCTATACAGTCAAGAATTATATCCAATCTTAATACTCAACATTGAGTAAAATCCGTTTCTTTTCTGTAATATTACTCCTTCAAAAACTGGGAGCCATTCACAATCCGGCCCTATTGTATTTTATTGTATTTCGAGTGGCGTGTAATTTTATCAATTGATCCTACAACTTGTGTACAATATTACATACAATGGAACATTAATTAGAGATGTATTGTATTGTGCGGTATTAATAGAGGTTTAAACAATATGGGAATAATTGTAAGTATCGATATTGTTGTTTGTTTGAAATGGGTCACATCTCTGATATAGGAAGTTCTCAGTCTAAATGTGTATTGGTGAATATTCTAAATAGATGCAAGAAATAGCTTTGGTCGTAGATGAGTTTTTCTCGTATATAAAGGAATAAGGCAATGGTATTATTTTAATATCATTGAGCACTGGGACAATTATAGTATTAATGGGTAATTCGAAGTACGGTAATGATATTATTTTTACACTGGGACAATTATGGCATTTATAGATAATTCGAAATACAGCACATGGTGGGCTTATTTTTCTAAGGGTGAAATTTTATGTAACAAAAAGCGGTGGTTTTGATAATGTGCATAGGCTTATTTTAGTGCAGTTTATCACTCCCCATACACCTCGCAAAATAAAAAATATTCCCATTTATTTTATTTCTTTAAAATATGAGTAATACAGCCACATTTCTGCGTTGAAGCACTGGTCATTAAGGTTAATTAAAAAGCAAACCACAAAACACATCTGCACAAAATGCGGTGAAATTAAAAACGGTTTCAATAGAATAGTTTTCATTACTCAACGAAAGTTCTAGACAGAGCTAAATATATGTGCTTTGTACGAGTTCAACAATAGAATTGCTATAATGCAGTCCTCCGATAAAACGAACATTGAGACACTGTTTACGTTAAAGTGAATAAATTTAACTTTGATAATAGAAGAGCATTGCAAATTTTTTGCGTATTGCAGTGTATTTTTAAAGCTTCAAAACCTTTTTTGTCACAAAGAGGATATCGCAAATGCGTTGTTCTTGTCGAGCTAACAGTAATTGAGTTACGATTTATAGGAATGTGTGAAGATATATAGGATTTTGGTTCGAAATGATTTTAACAAATACATAGCGTGCCAATATGGCTATTATTGGAAGAATCTCCCTGAGGCAATTGATATAATTCGAACTGCGCAGTGATGTTTCGTTTTTATCTAATCTTGTATCGAAAAACAAACTACACACGAAATGAAGCTAATGTCGATATAATACGTTGATAACATTAAACTTTGTAATGGATAAATACTACTATTTAAATAATACTACCTACGAATAATACTACCTACATAAATAATTTAGTAAATTCGTATACCGGAAGAAAACTCCTTTAATTATTATTGCCAGATAAAAAGCTATATTTATGTACAGTCGTAGTAGTTTTATTCCTTTTTACCTGGGCGGAGCTAGGGCAGGATTCGTATTCTATAAATGATACTAGAATTCATAGAGGTATTTGTAAGATGGCATATGGAATATTTTCAGATATCGCAGGCTTTTAATCATAATTGATATTGCAGTTTAAAAATCGATAATTAAAATGAAATTCTATTTAAGTATCTGAGATAAAACCAATGCGCAATGCAGTATAGCATCCGCATTATTCAACAATAGATTTGTTTGTATTTGGGTCGAGTGGTAAATGAACGGAAAATTGAGACTCTTTTCAGACATTACGCGTGCTTTAGTGTTATTTGATTTTGAATTCAGGCCACGTTGATTAATTTGATGGGTAATTAGGTTATGGTTTGTGTAAGGTTTTGTGCAATATTATATCTTTTATATTGGATTAATATTTGTAGAATTTGGTTGAATTAAAATTGATCTAGAGTCGTGCGTAACAATATCACGGTAACATGATTCGTATTCTGTTTTCAGCTGTAAAATGTTCATTAAAATAGTAATATAGAGCATTGCACACGTAAATAACTTTTTAAATAAAAGCTTGTCTAATATTAAAATTGACCTAAATTTTATCAAACATACATAAATTATACACATTGACACGCTTGAAATTGTACAAAACCAACTTAAACTCAGAATTTAACTTGTTACGACGAACTTGTTCAACGCTTCCGTAGGGACCTTTTTGTAAAGTTTGTAAAGACATGTAAAATGTAGACGTGTCATTTATGTTACGTTTGATTCTTGTTTGGTTTTATGTGACTTATACATTACACGATAAACAACCTTTCTATAGATTACTAAGCGAATTATTGTTATATTATATTATATCCGGGTAGACTGCTTGAGATCACGTTCGCTGTTGAAACGAATAATTTCATCACGTCAAGATATATTATGTAATAAAAAAATCTAATTTAAATATTATGTTAAATAAAATTATTTCGATTAATAGGTAAACTAAGGCAAACTATTAATAGAGAGACTACGATTGTAAACATTGAATTTAAAATACGTTAAAACGCAAGTCAAGTTATAACCACAGACTAATAATAATATACTACGTAACGTTATTTAGGGCGACATTTTGCACAACACTGCAAAAATGGCCTGTTGTAAAGACTCATTTCTATGTCATTTTATTTTCTCATTTGGAGAGAAACGAGTTTTATTTTGTTGCTAATCTTTTAAAGAGATTGAGAATTGAAGTGGAATTCTTGATCCAAATGAGACGTAGACCAAATATTGATCGAATAAATGGTGTTAAAAACTGCGTTAAAAATAAAGTTTACAAAGTTGAAAAACTTGACTGATCTAAATAAAAAATATTTTCAAATACTTTTAAAGAAAGCATCATTTTAAATATCCACAGTTGCATTATTCCACGTCCATACAATTACATTAAAAGCCGCGTATCGCTGTTTCCACTAAAACCCCGCAAACATCTCGCATAAAGAAAATTTTGAAAACATTTCATAGTTATAATAAAAATGAATTACGAAGCACGTTTCCCCGTTCCGTTCCATAAACAAACGTATTCCAGATTTAGAGACTGACGCAGGTTGTTAGAGAATTGTAATCCAGCAGTTTTGTACGAAAACATGATTTCTAGTTGGCATGTGATATTGAATAGTGGTATTTGATAGATTATCGTATTATCCATAGAGTTAGGTGTACGTGTGAATTTGTGCAGCTCGTGTTTGGGATTGTTTGGTAAATATAGTTTGTTGGACTTGCTTATGATTACTGTCGAACGTTAATGATTTGATGTGTGAATAATTGGGGCGAATGTTCTTGTTATTGGTGTATGAAGTTTGAAGCTTTGGACTTTTTTAAATTGGTAGTAACGTTTTGTGTTATTTTTATGTAACAGATTTGATAATGGCTTAATTTTAAGTTGGTGTCTTTTTCGATGAAATTAAAGTAATTGTTATCTTAGGTAAATACGAATAATAAAAGTTATGAATGTTATATGGAGGTATTCCGACGCCAAAAATATCATAAAACATTCGATAACAAATTATGAAATGAAGCCATTGATCTATAAAACAAAATTGGTTCAATGACATAATCATAAAATATATTAACACGCCTAAACATAATTTTATATCACAAAGAATTAGGTTAATCCCCGTTACTTCATGAAAGGCATTAAGAATTTATAGAAGTAGGAACGTAAATAAAAACTTTAACGCGACTGTGAGTAAGGCTTTGTTTAAAGAGTTATTCAGTAAGCGTCGTTAGTGTACCACTTGCTTTTGTGTGACGTTGGGGCGTTAAATCTTTGGGGCCCTTTATTTTATACAAAATGTCTGCGTTGTATGGAACATAGTCTGCGACTACCTGTGGGTAGTCTGTTGTTCGCTGTTATGGAGACAATAGTTTCTTGGAAGTTTTATGTTGAATATTTAATTCATTCTAAAAGAAATGAGGTAGCTTCTCATGAAAATAATACAAGTATGTACTCGAAAGTCGAATCGATATTATAAAAATTCAATAGCGTTAAATTGTTAACAGTTCACAACGTCTTTAGTTTTTAAAAACTGTTTTAATGTAATTTATAATTATTGTATACATTGTTTAATAAGAATAAAAGGGAAATGTTTATTTATTTATTTTTAAATGTTACTTTAATGTTTATATCTACACAAAATCTTTATAACGAAAATTATTAATTTAAAAATCGCCCTATTTCTCGCTCTAGTGTGAAAACAGGGCCCCATAATCACCAAATCCGTACCTGTATTGTTTTCAGGTGGACGGAGTGCCGCTGCACGGTGTGACGAACCATCGCGCTGTCGCTCTGTTGCGGGATGCGAAGGGGCCCATCGTTAAATTGAAGGCTTTAAGGTGATTGCAGCTTGTAATTTGTAAAAGCGTGCTTTTTAATTTTTAGGCTTTTTGGCGCTTATGATGTAGTGATTTGTGATCTTTATAACTACATTCCGCAAATAATGATAATTTGAATAATTTGTGATTGAATAAAATGTGCTTTGATAGTGACTTAAGTTTGATAGACTAGCGTGCAGTTGCCATGTTACGGGACGCGAAGGGGCCTATCGTTAAAACTGTGATGTTTTGTGAATTGTGAGGATTCTAATTTTATTTATTTTCCATAGTGTACACACAGATCCATTTGTTAGTAGAATAAGAAATTACTTAATATTAATGTGTTACCATTCGTCAAAAGGCTTTTTATATGCGAATGTGATTAGTAAATAAATCAAAAATTATAATTTATTTATGTTTTATGTAAGTTTTGACTTAAATAATAATCACTTAAGACTTATCGAATTTTTTCTATTCTTTATAAATTTATATTTATAAAGCATTTGAATGCCATAAAACCAAAAATATAAATTCAACAAAAAAGGTCGTGTTCCATCGTTACAATATTGTATTCACTGAAAAGTGCTTCATATTGGTTGAAATGGTTGTTAATCATCTCAATAGATGGCGCGCGGTGTGTCCCTTCAGACACATAAAACTGAAAGAATAGAATAAATTCGATCACTCGGGCGGGTCACGAGTGGCTGAGTTAGTGAGGCATCCGCCCCGGAATGGCGCGAAGGATGCGGGTTCGAGTCCCGCCTCGTGATCGAATTTTTTCTATTCTTTATAAATTTATATTTATAAAGCATTTGAATGCCATAAAACCAAAAATATAAATTCAACAGATATAATATAATATTATTCGTCTTCACATATTGTTTTACCCAGTTATACCTCGCTTTTTAAGTTATAAGTATTTTCTGTTATTTAATGTACTGTATCATTATAAATTTATAAAGAATAGAAAAAAATTTGTTGTTTGTAAAGTAGGTTTACGATCGAGATGTTTACGTGATAACGTCTTATTGGTGGCAGCGCTCGAGATGAGACGGGAGATCGGTCCGTCTCTCTCTCGTTATACCTGCGATCGCGCTCGTGAGGTTTTGGTGTGACACAAGTTTCTGAACATGTCACCCGACTAAAACGATTTTAAAAACGTTATCACGTTAAAAATTCGATCACGAGGCGGGACTCGAACCCGCATCCTTTCGCGCCATTCCGGGGCGGATGCCTGACCAATTCAGCCTTCAAATTTTTTCTATTCTTTATAAATTTATATTTATAAAGCATTTGAATGCCATAAAATAATAAATATCAATTTCTACTGTATCATTTTTTGGGAATAAATGTGTTTCTATTCTATTCTATTCTATTCTATTCAAAAAATTTGTAGATATCTCCGCGGCGTAGGCTACGAGCGTCTGCAGAAAGCGCTGGCGGCGCAGCGCGGCCGCTCGCCCGTGGCGCCGCCCAGCCCCTCCGTTACATCGCTCGCCAAGTACAGCTTCAGTGTGGTGAGTAATGGCTGGCGTCCACTAGGCGGATCGGGCCGGGCCGCATCGCAACGCAAAAATACGCCGGCCTATGTTTTGTATGAAACATCGTCCATTAGCGACAGATCGGGCCGGGGCGGGCCGCAACGCATTGGCGGATATCGCTTCGCAGGCGGATTTCTGCCGGCGGTGCGCTGCGGCCCGGCCCGCCCCGACCCGTCTAGTGGACGCAGGCAGGCGGATGTGAGCGGCGAGCGTCTGTTAGATAAAATCCGCCTAGGCGGTCCGCCGCGCCCCGTACAGGTGGACGCAGGAGCAAACAGCGCGTCCATTAGAGACGGCCCGTTGCGATGCGGCCCGGCCCGATCCGCCTCTAATGGACGCCTAGCATAATAACACAGTATTACGATATTATGTAATAATCACTACATAGTATTTTTTTTTTTTTTTTATCTTTATTTAAGGAGCTTAGTCGGAAGTCGATTATGTCGCTCCGTATGTCCTCAAAAACATGTAATTAGCTCTGATTTAAATACACATTACCTAGCTTATATAGCTGTCTTGCATTGTCCGACATCGGAAATGCTAGACAGCTATTACAAAATCCAACCTTAGTTAAATAGTCATCTGGTAGGGCTGTTTTCCGTTCAGTTTGGTTCCGGACACACTCCATCAAGACATGATAAACATCCTCAACCACTCCACACTGTGCACAATTCATTGTATTCGATTTACGCATAAGATATTTAAAATGATTCAATGGAATGAATCACTACATAGTATAAAACAAAGTCGCTTTCTCTGTCCCTATGTCCCTATGTATGCTTAAATCTTTAAAACTACGCAACGGATTTTGATGCGGTTTTTTTAATAGATAGAGTGTTTCAAGAGGAAGGTTTTAGTATATAATTTAGTAGGTTTTACACAAAGCGGGCGAAGCCGCGGGCGGTAATCTAGTTCATAATAATTTGAAGTGAAACTTCTTTATCGGAGTTGGAAAAAAATTAAGTGTAACATTTTTTCGTTACGCGTGACATTTTTCCGTTACGCGCCATCTTTTTCTTATCCCTACCACGCGTGATTGTATTTCTTTAAAGTTGCATATAGTAAATTATTTTTTGAAAAATAAGGTCATAAAGAAGTTTCAATTCTTACGTGTGTATACTAGTACACGCACACATTTTTTTTTCTATGTTTATAAAATAGACATAGAAAAAAATTATTTCAGGACAATTTTCTGAAGGATCTGATCCCATACTAAGCTTTCGCTTGTGTTATAGAAACCAGATGGCTGATAAACATACATACATATAATTTTAAATAAATACTTATATAGATAATTAACACCCAGACAGAGCAAACACCTTTGTTCATCCCACAAATATTTGCCCCGGGTGGGAATCGAACCCACGACCTCTGGCTTTGAAGGCAGGGCCACTACCAACCAAGCCAACCGGTCAGTCGATAAAATATACAGTGTGGAAATTTTCGATGGGCCCTGGAGGGAAAGTACTTGAAATACTGGAGATAGCAAATTTTGCTGAAACGAAACATTCCTTTATTTTTAAATAGAAATAGAACTGCATTCAAAGATTTTCAAATATTTACTTGATTCGACTGGGAATCGAACTAACTAAAAATAGTTTTCTTGCCAATATGATTGAATTAATTATAACGATAAAAAAATTTTAAGACTGTATTACATTATCTCGCAAAATCAAAACTTTTATTGTTATTTTATCTATATAAAACCCACTAAAATTACTCTTCCAGTACGACGAATCAACAGTAATAGAAGTGGAGCCAGAATCGGAAATCCAACCGCACCTGCCCTCCCCCACCTCCCCTTCAGAGGAAGCTGAGATAGTGATAGGGAGGGACGATGTGTGCGAGCGAGATGCAAGACGGATACAGGATAAGTGGCGGGATGTGCTGCAGAACGAACCTGATTGGCCAGGTCATCAGTACCAGTATGATATTATTGTGAGTATAGAAAAAAGAAAAAAGAAAAAGGGCGCTAAAAGTGTAAGTGCGCAGTGATACAAGAGTGGCAAAATATTGTGTTTTGCAGAGTTATGATAGAAATTTTCCTATACTTTAGAATAAAAAAAGCTCATTCAATTTCACAAAGTAAATGTGAATTTTTCTTCTTCTTTGTTAAATAATAAGTCTTAAGAACACCATGTTTACGAAAATTTTAATGCCTACTATTAATAACTAGGTACCAGGAGACAATAACATTATAAGAGTTATGAAATATTCATAGTAGCGATTAGAACTGCAATTAACATTGAATAATATCATTTCCAGGTGGGTTCAATAATAAAAGAAAAGGATAGCGGTCTGGGTATATCACTAGAAGGAACAGTGCGGGTAGTTGGTGGTAAGGAAGTTCAAGCGAGGCATTATATTAGAGCCATAGCGCCTAACGGGCCTGTGGCTAAGTTGGGGATATATCGTGTGGGAGATGAGTTGTTAGAGGTAAGTAACTTAAACTCAAAGTCAGACTCAATTCTCACAAGTAAATAAAGCATTTGAATGCCATAAAACACTAAATATCAAATGAAGTAATAATTTTTTTGAAAGCGCTTTTCAATTTCTTGGTAATATCTAAACGGTTTGAGCACCTAAGTGGATAGATAGGCTGTCATAAATCATTATCTAAATTGTAGACAAAAAACAGGAACTTAACATATGAGTTAAATTAAACTGAGCAGAAAATATAACAGAACTCAACGTGGTGTGGAAACTTTTTATTAGTAGGTACTAAATACTAATAATGCAAATGTTATCTCGAAATTTGTGGCTTTTAGGGAAAAAGTAATATCTCTTTTTTCATTTAATTAAGATTTAAAAAATTCCTTGAAGGTAATTTTAAGCTAACCATTTCTGTAAAAATCGGGAAAATCTATTTTTTTAACTTTGGCTTCGAGTAAGTAAATGTTTTTCGAAGTATCGAGTGAAGACAGTTTTAATCAATTTTACGAATTTTTATGTGGATGGAAAATTTAGCACACACAAATAATTAAATTTTACCAAGAAAGCTTTAAATTAATTAAAAATCTACCAGGTGAACGGCTGGCGAGTACTAGGCGCGCATCACGTGGAGGTGGTGACCAGGCTACGCGCGGTGACGTCACCCGTACTGTTGGTTGTGGTGCGGAAGAGAAACGAACTGGCTAATGGAATTGAACCTAGTTTAGCTAGGGTGAGTATCACTACATAGTATAAAACAAAGTTGCTTCCCGCTGTCAGTAGGTATCTATGTATGCTTAGTTTTTTATAACTGCGTAACAGAATTTGATGCAGCTTTTTTAATAGATAGAGTTATTCTTTGGAAAGGTTTTGGTAAGTAATACAATGTGTTAAGTTTTATACAAAGCAGGCGAAACCGCGAGTGGTAAGTTAGTTGGATATTAGTAAATGGCTGACGAGTACTAGGCGCACATCACGTGGAGGTGGTGACCAGGCTACGCGCTGTGACGTCACCCGTACTATTGGTTGTGGTGCGGAAGAGAAACGAACTGGCTAATGGAATTGAACCTAGTTTAGCTAGGGTAAGTCCACAGATCACTATAATTATTGCCTACGGACCTACGGTATCGACATAGCATAAAACAAAATTGCTTCCGGCTGTACGTCTGTCGGTACCTATGTATGCTTAGATAGTTAAAATTGCGCAACGAAATTTGATGCGGTTTTTAATAGATGGAATGGTTTTCGGGGACGGATTTGAGCATGTTATTTAAGTTAAAAAACAGGCAAAGCCAAGAGTGGTAAGTTAGTTAGAAATATATTAGTAAATGGCTGGCGAGTACTAGGCGCACATCGCGTGGAGGTGGTGACCAGGTTACGCGCTGTGACGTCACCCGTACTATTGGTTGTGGTCACAGTGGTTTAGCTAGGGTGTGTATTAATGTAAAATTAGTTTTATCGGAATTTAAATAAAGTTTATTGACGTACTATAAACAACAATATTCACGGTCAACAATATAAAGGTCGTCAAAATTATGTCCTAAGTCGCGTCATATAAAACATTCATTGAAATTTACACCTTATTTCGTGGTAGTAATGTTCAAAGTCCATTGTATTGTTCATTAGAAAACTCTGTGCTTAATACAATTTTCGAGCGTAATATTGTTTATGTTGATGTGAGTCTTATTGTTTATTGCAATTTTAGGTTAATTTTCGTCTATCTTATGCTACTGGAACTCAGATTTGATACGGTTGAATTTTTTGGATGTAACACATATACATAAATTATATAGGTAGGTATTGCTACTTCTGTCACATGTAAAATTTTTGGCAAAAGAAAATAAATTAAAAATACATTGAATTATTGGCTCCGAAATATTATGTTTTCAAACATTTTTTCTTCGACACCAAATATTCATTTGTTTAACTACACTTATATTAGAAGCACTTTTAAATTGCCATAATATTACATTCTATATTACACGTCGAAAGTAGGTATCTTCCACAGATTTAGAGAAGTGCAACTTGAAACTGAATTTTTTCCCAATAATATCAAATGTTCTATAAACATTATTTCTTCCTTCTTCCTACTTCCACAAAGAAGAGCTGTAACTCAGTAGTTATCCTTTTCAAACTGCATCTTTTGTTTTACCACTAACCATATGTTCAATCAACATTATTTCTTATTTCCTTTCTTTCTTATATTTTTCATATTATTTCCAGAGCGGTATTCTAGGCGGCAGTTTACAAGACTTACTGGCCCCACCACAGAGATTGATCAAAGCGAAGTCGGAAAGCTCCGTCGCGTCATTGTGTAGCGCGGCCACTGTGTTATCTGCTGGACATGAACATGACGGTATGTTTGATTGAATTATTATTGTGATATAAATGTAATTAAAAATTGAAATAGAGTAGCTGTATAATTTTGAACATGATGGTATGTTTGATTGAAATATTGCGTAATAAAAAAATTTAAATAAAGAAGCTTATATTTTTAAGCTATTGCAAAGCTTCTATCGCGGGCCTTGAGCGCGGGGACCGAATCCAGAAATTCCGTAACGAAAAAACCTCACGCTCCCCACGGGGACGGGCGCGGAGGTGTGGCTTGAAGGCATAGCATGCAATTGCTTTACCGCGGCAGTCCCCGAGTGACACACGTCTTTTTTTTACTATAGAAAAACTACAACTAAACTAAACTAGCTGGTTTATTACTGGAACGGGATAAAATAATTTAAATGTAACCTATACCATTTGGTACAGACGTAGATTTCTAGTGGTAAAATATTATTTACGCTCAGATGATTTGTTCTTGTTCTATAATAACATAGCGTTTATGTAATAACGTTTATGTATTTTTTATATTTTCGCTTTGCTTTTCACTCTTTTTATTCCTTGATAAATCACTAGACTCACAATCACGCTCATAAATTATTGTCCCAACGAAATCTCTGCATATGCGTTGTTATAGGCAGAGTTTTATAATCAAAAGTAAATTTTGAACATTACTGCTATGAAAATAAGGTGTCATTTTGAACGAAAAAATAAATAAATAAAAATTATAATACAAAATCTATGAACCGTCGGACATTTTTTGTGGAGACTTGACTCACAATCGTCTATTAAAAGAGTAGGAAATTGTGAGTCTAGTTGTTTATAGTACTTCAATGTTATTATATGAGTTATGTCCGCAAAACTCGCAAAAAGATAATATATTGTTTGCCACAAAAACGTAATAAATTCCATAATTTATTTCCAGAATTCTGTTCAGATGATCTCGAAAGGAATAGATCGAGATCCTTAGAGCCGCTTAGTTGGCTAGCGATGTGGAGCGACCATGTGGAATATATTCAGTTATTGAAGGAAGATAGAGGGTTGGGCTTCTCTATTTTGGATTATTTGGTAAGAAAGATTATTTTTTCAGTGTTTTAGTTAGGATGTTAATGTAATTTTTTGGAAATTTCAATATTGTTTGTTTTTTTATGTCCGACTTGTACCTGTAAAATAAACGATGATATTTTGATGATGTTATCATCATATTTTTATATCCGTTATAGGGATTATTCCTTCCTAATATTGAAAATGTCATGCTCCTAAATTACAAATTACAATAGATAGCGCTAACTATGTTAATTTTATTTGATTTTTAACATCTTTGTATACCGTGTTTTTTGGCAAATAATTGAAATTGAATTTTGAATTCGATCTAGTAAGTGAAGCCACGCTTAAAGACTAGTAAATACAAAAATAAAAGAATAAATGTGATATTTTTGGTATTATGGCATTCAAATGCATTATATAAATACCCAAATCTCCACAGGACCCATCCGACCCTAGCAGTTCGGTCATAGTAGTACGTTCAGTAGTACGAGGCGGTGCAGCAGCACGCGACGGGCGACTGGCGCCGGGCGACAGACTTGTGGCTGTTAACGGGAGAGACGTAGCACGAGCACCGCTCGCTGTAGCAGTAGCGGCAATTAAAAGTGCACCTAGAGGTTAGTGTGATAAGGTTTAGTTTAGGTATAGCAAAGATAGTTGGGGTGCTCGCCACGTGTCCATAGTGACGAGCCAAATTGCACCTAAAGGTGAAGGTAATAAGGTTTACTTTAGATATAGCAGTTGGATGGCGCAGCGCGACACGGGCCGCTCGCTGTGGCGACATGCAAAAAGTGTCTTACGGTCATTGTAATAGAGCTCAGTTTAGATATAGCAAATGGGTAGTGGCTGGCGCGGCGTGACACGCGCTGCTGAATGTAGTGACGAGCCAAAGTGCACCTTAAGGTAAGCGTAATAGGGATGATGTTGCAATGGCTATAAGTATCACGTTCAGTAGTACGAGGCGGTGCAGCAGCACGCGACGGGCGACTGGCGCCGGGCGACAGACTTGTGGCTGTTAACGGGAGAGACGTAGCACGAGCACCGCTCGCTGTAGCAGTAGCGGCAATTAAAAGTGCACCTAGAGGTTAGTGTGATAAGGTTTAGTTTAGGTATAGCAAAGATAGTTGGGGTGCTCGCCACGTGTCCATAGTGACGAGCCAAATTGCACCTAAAGGTGAAGGTAATAAGGTTTACTTTAGATATAGCAGTTGGATGGCGCAGCGCGACACGGGCCGCTCGCTGTGGCGACATGCAAAAAGTGTCTTACGGTCATTGTAATAGAGCTCAGTTTAGATATAGCAAATGGGTAGTGGCTGGCGCGGCGTGACACGCGCTGCTGAATGTAGTGACGAGCCAAAGTGCACCTTAAGGTAAGCGTAATAGGGATGATGTTGCAATGGCTATAAGTATCACGTTCAGTAGTACGAGGCGGTGCAGCAGCACGCGACGGGCGACTGGCGCCGGGCGACAGACTTGTGGCTGTTAACGGGAGAGACGTAGCACGAGCACCGCTCGCTGTAGCAGTAGCGGCAATTAAAAGTGCACCTAGAGGTTAGTGCAGTAAGGTTTAGTTTAGATAAACATAGTTGTGGTGTGCGTTGCGCGTCTTGATAATAGCGGTCGAAAGTGTGCCTTAAGATGAGTGTTATAAGGTTCAGTTTAGATATAGCAGTTGGATGGCGCAGCGCTACGCGCTACGCCTAAAGGCGCAAGTAATAAGGTTCAGTTTAGATATTATAACAGTTGAGTTATATCGGCTGGCGCGGCGAGACGCGCGCCGTTCGCTGTAGTGGTGAGCAAAAGTGCACCTTAATAAGAGTGTAATAGAGTTCATTTTAGATATAACATTCGGATGGCGGATGGCACGATGCGCGCGTCTCTGCGGTGACGTCAAAAAGTACGCCTAAAGATGATTGTAATAGAGCTTAGTTTAGATATAGCAGTTGGATGGCGCGGTGCGACGCGCGCCACTCGCTGTAGAAACGAGCAAAAATGCACCTTAAGGTAAGGTAATAAAATATACTTTAGATATAGCATTTGGGTGGTAGCTGGCGCGCTCCGCATGTAACGAGCAAAAGTGCTTCTTATGGTAAATGTAATAGGAGTGATGTTGCAATGGCTATAAGTAGTGCGTTCAGTAGTACGAGGCGGTGCAGCAGCACGCGACGGGCGACTGGCGCCGGGCGACAGACTTGTGGCTGTTAACGGGAGAGACGTAGCACGAGCACCGCTCGCTGTAGCAGTAGCGGCAATTAAAAGTGCACCTAGAGGTTAGTGTGATAAGGTTTAGTTTAGGTATAGCAAAGATAGTTGGGGTGCTCGCCACGTGGCGGTGGTGACAAGCAAAAATGTGCCTTAAGCTGTAGTTCATAAGGTTTAGATATAGCAGTTGGATGGAACGGCGCGACGCGCGACACTCGCTGTGATGACAAGCAAAAAAGTGTCTTACGATCATTGTTATAGAGCTCAGTTTAGATATAACAGTTGGGTGGTGGCTGGAACGGACGTCGCGAGCCGCTCGCTGTAGCAATGAGCAAAAGTGCACCCAAAATTAAGGTAATAAAGAATACTTTAGATATAGCAGTTGGATAGCAAGCTATATATCACGTTTTTAAAGACTCGGCCAGCACAGTCTGTAGGTGATCGCAAATAATTTTTTCCACAAGTACCCTATTGTACGTCATATTTTTCTGTTGTGTAATTTACTTGCCATCTTAATGTTTTTTTTTCAATGTAATTTCATATGTAATGGAACAAAATTTATATTAATCTACCTAGTATTTGTTTGACGTCTAGAATGCATGTGCACCACGATCAAATCGTGTCGATTTATGTGGTGTTTCTTCTGTATGCATAATGTATGTTTATTTTTTTCTATCAATAAATGGTTAAAAAAAAAACCGCGACGCGCGCCACTCGCTGTCATGTCACAACATGGAAAAAAGTGTCTTACGCTGATTGTAATAGAGCTCAGTTTACACTTCACTGCTAGCTGTAGAGACGAGCGAAAATGCGTCTTAAGGTGAGTAGCATAAAGTTTTGTTTAGATATAGCAGTCACGTGGTGGCTGGCGCGGTGCGACGCACTCCCATGTAACGAGCGAAAGTGCACCTTAAGGTAAGCGTAATAGGGATGATGTTGCAGTGGCTATTAGTAGTACGTTCAGTAGTACGTGGTGATTGCAGTGAAAAATGCGTCTAAAGGTGAAGGTAATAAGGTTATGTATTGATATAGCAGGGATAGATACTGCAAGCCGACTTAGCTGATGCGGCAGCTCTACAACGTTGCACGAACTATTGCGAAATCATATTATGTTAATATCGTTTCAATTTTTAAATAGTGATTGAAAGAATTAATTCTGAAGATGAAGCTCTGTAAATTTTCTGTTAATCTTATATATAAAATTCTCGTGTCACAATGTTAGTCTGCATACTCCTCCGAAACGGGTGGACCGATTCTCATGAAATTTTCTGTGCATATCGGGTAAGTCTGAGAATCGGCCAACATCTATTTTTCATATGTACCACGGGCGAAGCCGGGGCGGACCGCTAGTACTATTATAAAAATGCTCTTAAACTTATGAAGATATAGATTTTAGTAAAATATTGCATGAAATTTTTAGCTCCAAAATGCGCTTGTTGTATTTATAAACTACACAAAAAATGGTTATCTGTAATATGAAAGAAATATCTCCTGAAAAGGTTAACCCAGCCATATAGTGTGCAGTTGCTGTACAGTGATCTCTTATCTTATCATATCAATGTTTAATAAGATTTAAAGTTTTACAAATACACTGCGATAATTAAACCTCAGGTACGATTTAATTTACTGTTGTGATTGACGTGTTGTTTTTTTAGTTCTATTTTATTTTAGGTAAGACATTTTAGTCAACTTTAAATTCAATTTTATGCGTACATGAAACGTTCGATAAATCTACATTGTGATAAAAGACATAATATTAAATCGACTTAATAATCTTAATATATATAAATCTCGTGTCACAATGTTTGTCCTCAATGGACTCCTAAACCACTTAACCGATTATAATAAAATTCGCACACCATGTGCAGTTCGATCCAACTTGAGAGATAGGATAGTTTAAACATGTAGGTACCACGGGCGAAGCCGGGGCGGACCGCTAGTATGTTGTTACAGATTGTGTATCATCGCGATACGCGTAAAACCTCTCCAGAACACATTCGGGCAGACCCACTGCTTATTTATTATTTATTAATTATGTTGAATGTTAATTTATTTATTTATTTCCAGGTATCGTCACTATAGGTGTATCTAAACCTCTCCCCTGTAGCACAGTGATTGGTGGTGATAGAGCGAACGGTCCCAGCTTCCAAAATAGCCAGGTAAGTTCTTATTATATGTTTATTTCATTTATATATTTATAAGGAAAATTTTTATAATGTATGATAATAATTCAATGAAAGTAACGCATTTCACTGTAGAATATGTTGTTGTTTTCTGATGATACTCCGTACTACCTATATCTTAATACACCTATACATACATACTTATTAATTTTATTATATTTATTGATTCAAAATAAGGTATAGAGTAATTTATGTTTCTCTACAATGCATAGAGTAATAAGAGATGACAAATTTTACAGTGATCTGCGTAAAATTTTACCGTAGAGGATTTTACATTACGGTTTTTAATACATTGCTTCTTTCGTACGTAATTATTAACAAATAAGCTACATTTGTAGCAATGTAACTTAAAAACAAGTGAATAAGTGTTAGTTTTAAGTGATCCACGTAAAAATTGTACACTGAGGGAAAAGTAAGTTACATTATTTATAAGCTTTTTAACGCTTAGAGCAGTATCTATTAAAGTGCATGCATTTTTATACTTCATGAGTTTAAACGAAATAGTTTTGTACAATAAAGGGAATTAATAGTGTTGCCAGGTTTATATACGTTTACGGTTTTGTTTTTTATTTTGTCATATACTAACTAAGTTTCTGTTGCAATGTTATAAGTGCATTTAAAGTAATAATTGAGATTTAACTTGCGGTTAATTATGTATTAAAATAATTATTTATTATAGTCCAACAAATAAGCATCAATAGTTCAGGGTCCATCGCCCATTTTTGCAAGTGATTAAAGCTAATTTTTCGTGAGTAGCTTTATTTTGATGAGACGCCCAATAATTTCCTGTACGAAACTCTCGATTGTGGTAGCTAACAGAGGTAACAAGGATAAAATGTTTTGATTTGATGGTTCTCAAATATTTATTACTAACTGAATTTTTTTTGTTCAATCTCAAGATAATTATCTAAATTATTCGAAAAAATATTTATCCTACAAAATCTATTGTTTGATCAAAGAGTCCCCTCTTTCCAATGTGTATCGATAACGAGGTCATCATAAATGATTACTAACCAGCTGATTTTTTTGTTTTCACTTAAGTAGTTAATATTTAATATAATTCAACAGACATATTGTCCTACAAATTGCGTAATAAATATTTGAGAACCATCAAATCAAAACATTTTATCCTTGTTGCCTCTGTTAGCTACCACAATCGAGAGTTTCGTACAGGAAATTATTGGGCGTCTCATCAAAATAAAGCTACTCACGGAAAATTAGCTTGATAGTAATCACTTGCAAAAATGGGCGAAGGATACTGGACTACAATAGTTATATCCAAAAATCTTTTGCATCTCAACTTATCGTCTTAAATTGGAATCAAAAAGATTTTCCTGAACTTCAAAATAATTATTGTAGTCTTCAACTCAACTTAAAATTCTAGTCACTAGTAGGTTACACGTATAAGTCTGGCAACACTCTGCAATAAAATTACCGCTCTAAGACTGAAAAACCTTTTTTAGCAAATAGCATTTAAACTTCCCTTTAGTGTACAATTTTTGCATGCTCTCACAATTGATATTAACAAAAATAATAATTTCTCTCTTAATTATCTTAGCTTTGATTTTGCTTTTATTACATTAAGGGCCGATTTTTCAATGCTTGGTTAAAACTTATCCGTCCAATAAAGTATTACACGATAATAATATTAAAATGTCACGTAAACTGTCAAATACGGGCAATTAGAATACGTTTTTAAAATGGTAGTTTTATACATTATTCGACGAATAAGTTTCAACCAAGGATTGAAAAATCAGCCCTAAATTAACTGGAAATACACACATAATGTAATTGCCGTAAATGAATTTCTTGTTAACTTACACATTACAGTAGTAAACACGAAAAATATTTACCATATGAATGCAATGAATAAAACTTAAATAACTCACTGACTCATAAACTCACACATTTATTCTCACAATCATTTGACTCACATAAGTCAAAGATGACTCATTTTTTTGTACTACAAAGTTAAAAAAAATTACAGATATGTGTGTATTTTCAGTATAATTTCCTATAAAAATATAATTAATTTAATTTTTTCAGCGTCTGGAATACTTATCGAAAGTATTCCGACTGATAATGTCGTTACATCAAGATATAATGGCGTTACAACTGCACTGTCAACAGGTCATCGAACCTTCGAACTACCCGCGGAAATTGCAATCTTAAAAAGTTGTAAAAATATTGGTAATTTCTGAAAATTTGGAAAAAAAAGACGTTGAGAATAGAGTTTTTTTTTTGTGTCAAAATATTATCGTCAAAATTTTATATGACAGAAACTTGTTGCAGAAAATCAAAGATTTGTATTAAATACCTAATGCGTTTGTAGGTAATACCACGGACTAGATATAATATACTACGTATGTAATACTAATGTTGTATGGATGAGTAGGTATAAAAAATTTCAAAGATTTAACACAGTGTTAAAGGCTTTGAGATCTCAATTTCTTTGAAGTGAAACTTCTTTATCGGGGTCGGAAAAAAATTTTTTGTAACATTTTTTCGTTACGCGTGACATTTTTCCGTTACGCGCCATCTTTGATTCGACGTATTTCTGTAAAGTTGCATATACATAGTAAATTATTTTTTGGAAAATAAGGTAATAAAGAAGTTTCACTTCTTACGTGTGTACACGCACACATTTTTTTTTAATATTGTATGTATGGTAAGTAATAATTGTAACTCTTAACTGCATCTTTCATTCTCATGAGAAATATCTAAAAGTGGAAGAGATAGAAGTCATTAAAATTCGATGTGACTATTTTCACGAAGGTTTGTAAAACGCTCTTGATTGAACTAAGGAATTGTAAAACCTGCTTTATTTTTACAATGACTAAGGGCCGATTTTTCAATGCATGGATAAAACTTATCCGTCCAATAAAGTATTACGATAATATTAAAATGTCACGTAAACTGTTAAATACGGGCAATTAGAATACGTTTTTTAAAATGGTAGTTTTATACATTATTCGACAAATAAGTTTTAACCAAGGATTGAAAAATCAGCCCTTAGACAACTAATGGATTTGAAAATGAATTGTATTGTCTTATTATTACATTTTTAATTTTTATTTCAAATGTCTATGTAATGTCTCTTCGTTAATTAAATGCTTGTATTTTGTATGAATAAGGTTAAGTAAGTAGTAAATTTTCTCAATTCTTACCTTAAAATCTCTGCTTATATTAAATGTACGGTTGTGTAGTTTTGTAGTAGATATCAATGTGATTTAGTCAATTATTGTTAGTTATATAAGAATGTTTCATACAATTTTAGACAAAAAAGTAAGTTTGATACTAAATAATAGAATCTTTTTTGATTTGATAAATTATTATTTTTAAATATTGTGGAATATTACATCCCTATTTTCTAATTTTTATTAGGGTTCCGTGTTTTTAATTCATCTTATTGTTGTATATTATAATATGAAATGAAATGAAATAAATTTATTGGTCCATTTTATGTTTTACAATAAATGTACGACAGTGGAAGATATAAGAAGCATACCTAATGATGTTACGATAGTAATATGTGGTAATATTAAGATATTATAAATCATATTATATTATAATATTCCAAACTTAAATGAGTCAAATAAACAACATTACCAAAGTTAAACGAGTGAATCTAAATTCAGGATCACTAGAAAATATAACAATAAATTACAGGAACTTTAAAACATATCATAATTATAATGTAAGTGTAATAGAAAATTAATTTTAATGTTTCGATATTATAAATTATTGATTATATTGAAAAATAAAATGTATCAAATTAAATGAAACAATTTTATTTTCAATTGATATGATTACGATAGAAATAAATACGTAGGTAAATCAATTAATGATAATATGTTTTTAATTTATTATAAATTAATTGTACGCTGTGCTTATAATTATTATTAATTTAGCAGGCTTTTTCTATACATATTTGTTAACAAAGAGAAAATCCAAAAAAAAAGAGCGTGTGTGCCGAGCACACGTGTCTGCAGTGAAACTTCTTTGGAAAGATTCAAAATCGTCGTCTTACTCCATGACGTGACGGTATTACCACGCCCTTGAAATTTAACTCTCAACTTCACTCAACAATTTCACTTCAAAAAATGTATGTAACATCCCAAATCCGAAATAATGTAATGTAGGTCTTTCTTAAAAACTTTTTTCTTCATAATATTAGTGCTAAATATAAATAGTATTATATGCGAGCAACATACTTGCCTAAATTATTTTCGCAGGCGTTTTAATATGCATGGAAATAAAGACTTATGAATTGATACATGGGTGATAATAATTTTTGAACAATTTATTTGCTAGTCATATTGTTAAGTTGATAATTAATATTATTATATAATTTTGTTATTGAAGCGTAGGTATATTATATTATATTATATTATATTATATTCTTAAAGATTTTAAATTCAACCTAGAAAGGTTTTATTCCTAACAAAATGATTTTATATGTCTACCCTCAACAATAAAATGATAATCGACTCAAATTAATAATTAACACAACTAAACACAACCAATAGCGACCGTTACGTCCGAGAGCCCAACGCAAAGTGTCAAATCCGCTGTTCAGCTCATTTTTATAACCACCCACTCGGTTTGGGTTGCCAGTTGGGAATTAATTTATAACAATATTATTATATTTTGTGAGAATATAATTGTATTAAGTTTTTATTGGTGTATAGTAATATTTTATAGTACGTAATAAATAAATAATATCTAGTAAATGTTTTATATTAGGATGCAAAGCTGTCTAGTCTCAAGCAGTTAAAAAAAGTTGTGAACATAGACACATTTAAAAAAAAAAATACAGGTATTTATTTCACAACTCCACAGTTTTTCAGTATATTCCGTAGATTTGTCAAATTCACACATTCCTTTGTAATAAGACACCACGCATGTACTACACTTCTTGAAATCAATTAATAATATTTAAGAATAACTACAAATCAGGTATTTGTATAGAGATTTAAAAAAATGTCAAATAAAACCAAGAAATCAAGTCAATGAACATAGTAAGGTATATTTATAATGAAATAATGTAAAATTAATACCTAAATGTGATTAAAAACATTCCAAAGTAGACTGTTGTGAAATAATTTAATATGTGTTGAATGTTGGCTTAATATGTGTTGCAATAAATGTTTTGAAAAAAAAATGAAGGATTTGTTTTATTTTTATGTCCCAAATATATTTTTCTTAAAATCATAGCGAACGATTTCTGTATTCCATTATATTACCTATTAATAAATAAACACATGCTACACTTTCATTCATTATATTTGTATTTTATCCAACAGGAGTGCATTAATTCCCTGGCATCGGATGACCAGACAGGAATGGATTCGTTTCACGAATGTTTGCAAGAATACGGCGAGGGGCTTGAAGTGGTCCAAATATGCTTAGAACCTGAAGAACCGTCGATCAAAGATGACGAGTTATCAGCGCTAGCGGATATAAGCACAGATGACTCGCACAAAAAAGATAAATCTCTCGAAGATGATAAAATTATTCTAAACATAGATAATAAGGAAAACAAAGAAAAAGTTAACGGGATCGTTGCATTGAAACTATCGAAATCTGACGACTCTTTGGACGATCAAGAGGACGATATGACAATAACTGAAGACGATGTACGCACTGGACCAAGAGAATTAAGTATTCGAAGTAAGTCTGCAGATAGAAGAGAATTAAATGGCGATAAAATCTTATCGAAACAATACAGCAAGGATATATCTACGTCCGACGAAATGGTGTTCGCGGTTACACCAACTGGCTTAGAGAAAATCAGCTATGAAAAGTATTGGAAAGAATGCGATGGCAATAAAGAAAAAATAACGAATGATGAAAGCTGGAAAGAATGCTTAAACTCACCCACAGACGAAACTACGAGTTTTTACGATACAACTACACGAATATCCGTCCAGGAAGAAAACAATTCGCTGTTGTATATTGACCATGAGATAGACGGTTACGAAACATGTCTCGACGACGATTCGACATCCGTTAAGTGTACAGAAAAAAACGGTCATAAAATCAACGGCGATCGCGAGATCAAAGAATTAGATAAACACGATAAAATAACTATTAGAAACGAAGACAACGATGCTTGTGCCAAAACCATTAACGATCAGAACACTGCCAATTCTATAGAGGATGTGTCGTCTTATCCATATGTAGAGGAACATATAATTAAACAAATGCAATCGTTGAGAATAGAGCCCCTTAATGTTAACATTACGTGCAATAAAAAGGTTAGGAAAAAGAGTCCGACTAAGCCGTCCAAGAATGAGCGTCGATGTATCGAATACTACAACGACCAAGATGAATGTTTGGAAGAGATAAGACGGAAAAAGCTCGAAGAGGAAAAAAAAAGGTGTAGAGAGGACAAGCGGAAGATATTGGAAAATAACAAAGGTGTTATGGAGAAGAAGATGCAGATGAAGAAGCAGGATCCGAGTGAAGATTCGAGTGACCAAGAGACGTATGATGCGGCATGTCATAAGTGTTTTTTAGAGAACTATGCGTATGCGTTAACAAAGGCGTATATAGCGGCTGCGGCGTGCAAGTACTGTGACGTCATTAGGGATGTGTTAGAGCCGCCTAAAGCAAGACCACTTAGGCGAATGTCGGCACCTGCGTCATTGAGCCTGGATAGTCCGGCTTCGGAGACAGATTGCGAAGATTACTTGATGGTGCCTGGTGAGAGGAAACGGAGAAAGTCAGCTGGTCCTTTGAAATTTCTTGTGCCTTCTAGAAGACCCAGGTAAGAATATTTACTCTTCTTTACTATAAGCCAGTTTTTTACAGGTCAGGTTAAAACCTTTTCTATGGCACCTTAATTAAAAGAAACAGAAAAAAAGAAAAATTGTCTTATCAATTAAATTCATGGTATAGAAAAAAAAAATCATAAGAAACAGCGTTTTCATTCGTTTATGCTTCACTGTACGATAGATATTATAAGGTACCTCCATTTTTAGAAGAATATGAAACGTAATCTTAATGTTAACATTAATTATGTTGGGCCGTTCTAGAAGCAATTAAGCAAATAACATTACTTCATTTCAATTGCCAAATAATGTGTAAGTACATACGGATAATATGTTTAGGGAAACATCTTCAGAATTTTAACGTCTTAACCCAACGTGACCTAATAATCTTCTTAGAATAAGAGGATAGTGTAATCAGATTATAATATCAATACAGATGGTACAGTGATGATATAATAATAAAATTATGTAACTGTTTTTAATAATCCAGTCATGACGTATTATGCATACAAAATATTATATACGAATAGGTATAGTTTTTTTTAAGTTTAGGCTATTCATGTAGCCTCTACAAGAAACCTTCTGCCTAAGTAACTACAAAAATAATTCAATAATGGTATTAATCCTATCTAATCTAATATATATTATAAAGGCGAAAGTTTGTAAGGATGTATGGATGTATGGATGTATGGATGTTTGTTACTCTTTCACGTAAAAACTACTGAACCGATTACAATGAAATTTAGCACACATATAGAGGGTAACTTGGATTAACACATAGGATAGTTTTTATCCCGGAAATCCCACGGGAACGGGAACTATGCGGGTTTTCCTTTGCAAACGCGGGCGAAGGCGCGGGCGGAAATCTAGTACTATTATAAAGGCGAAAGTTTGTATGGATGTTTGTTACTCTTTCACGTAAAAACTACTGAACCGATTACAATGAAATTTAGCACACATATAGAGGGTAACTTGGATTAACACATAGGATAGGTTTTATCCCGGAAATCCCACGGGAACGGGAACTAACGGTTTTTCCTTTGAAAACGCGGGCGAAGCCGCGGGCGGAAATCTAGTTAATATTATAAATGTGAAAGTTTGTATGGATGTATGGATGTTTGTTACTCTTTCACGCAAAAACTACTGAACCGATTACAATGAATTTTAGCACACATATAGAGGGTAACTTGGATTAACACATAAGATAGGTTTTATCCCGGAAATCCCACGGGAACGGGAACTATGCGGGTTTATCTTTGAAAATGCAGGCGAAGCCGCGGGCGGAAAGCTAGTAACATAATAATTGCATTAAAGATATAACTTTCGTAGGCGGACGGCATGATATATTACTTACAGCAATTTAGTTACACGATTAAATATAGAATATCGTTACATGTACAAGTTTAAAACGCAACCATTATCATGATAATATCTCCTGAGTGGAGCAGTTTTCTTATATTTTTTTTTTTGGATGGGAAAATCATAAAAAATAATACTAAAACAAAATTTGATATATTTTATACTAGCTGTGCTCCGTGGTTTCACCCGCATTGCTCTGCTCCTGTTGGTCTTAACGTGATGATATATAGCCTATAGCCTTCCTCGATAAATGGGCTTCCTAACACCGAAAGAATTTTTCAAATCGGACCCGTAGTTCGTGAGATTAGCGCGTTCAAACAAACAAACAAACAAACTCTTCAGCTTTATAATATTATTATAGTATAGATTTTAGTCCTAAGTCATGATGACCAGAGACCACATTTGGCGGATTTAAAACAACTTTATTATAGATGTAGTTGATGTTTCCGAGTGCCGTTAAATTATTTTAGTGTCCGTAAAAATTTATGACGCTTCTAAAATCGTAACTCACAAAAATATCCGTTGTATGACTTCTGGATTTATGTAATGAGTTATCATTTAACGCCAATTTATTTTCATTGCAAGATATAAATTTACGATCGTTTTTTGTTGAATTTACAGGAATAGTTTTTATAAGTAATCCGCCGATAGCTTTCCTGGAAAATTATTTAAGACCTAAAAAACTAGTGTCACCTGAAATAAGGAATAGGATAAGTAGAATATGACTGAATAAAAATATATTATTTTTATCTGAACTCCACCCAAATCCAATTGAGTGAAAACAGAAGCGACTAGAATTAGAAGTCTTCAAAACATCATAATTCAAACAATAATATGTTTACAAACTTCTCCTCAATAAAGGTTCAAAATCCATCATATTTAAATGCAACATTTGTTTCTCATTACCATAATAAGGGTCTTTTTGCAGTACCTAGCTTCTTACTAAATAATCAATTGAATACCAACGTCAATGCCCAATGGAAATCGCTTGTCAATTACGGAAAATATCTAGATTAATAAGAAGTGATTAAAAACTATTTGAATAATGAATTTAGGTACTATTTAATTAATGAATTAAACACAGCTACAATCAATAGGATAGTAATGCAAATTGCTTACAAATAATAGCGAATTAGCATAAACACGCCTATAGTTCATATTTTTAATCCCTGACACATTTGGGTTCCGTAATCATCATCAATCATCATCATCAATACATATCATAAAATTCTAGAAAAGTGGTGTCTGTACAATGAAAATATGTAAAAAAAAATTAGCAGGGGTTATTATTAAATCGATCCCAAACCCAAAACTGTAGTTAAAAAATTTTTTGTCTGTTTGTCTGTTTGTCTGTTTGTCTGTATGTTTGAACACGCTAATCTCAGAAACGGCTTATCCGATTTCGATGCGGTTTTCACTAATATATTGTGGTAATCTTCATTTAACATTTAGTGTTTATTTCATGTCAATCGGTTCATAAATAAAAAAGTTATGACCATTTAAGTACTCACGGCGAACATTTGCTAAGGCATTCTATGGTACACATACAGTGTACGATAAAACGTAAGTTATCTGTTATACGCTACAGTTATGTCCAAGTGATCATATCGAAAGTCCCCAAGGGTGGGGGGGTAAGCTGAGGTAGTAGGGGGGAGGGGTCAAATTAAAATTATACTTATTTCTAGGTAAATTTTATACATAAAATGTCCTTTAAATTATGTCGTATTTATAATATTGTTAGACGTAACTTTTGATTTAATATTTTTGTGGATGAATAGTTGTCAGTATAGCTGTCACTGTCACCTGTCAGAACATGCTTAGCTGTCGAATACTATAAATTGCCGCTTTCCTTTGACTCGTGGCGCAATCGTACGGATCGTGCCTAGGGGCTCGGACGTTGTTTATACGACGTTTGACCCAACTACCTTCACTGTGCTAATAGTCGTTGACTTGCTGCGATTTGTTAATCAATTAGGTAGCTGTGTAGAATCGCAGTACATTCTTATTACATTTCAAACTAATATTTAACCCAGTCTCGCGTGTAATTTCTATTATCAGAATTGGGATAGAATTCAAGCCCACTATTTTTAAATGTGTTTATGTTTACGTAGTTTTGTAACTGGCATTTGTGTTTTTTTTTTCGTGCGTTGTGTAAAGTAAAAGTTTGTTACGTGGATTATTGTAACGGGAATGTAGTCCATCGAAGAAATTGTGTGTGCTATCTGGGCTGCGGTCCAGTGTTTGTAATAAAAACCTCTCAGTTCACAGGTAAATTAGATTCAGGGATGCGAGGGCCCTACGAAGTAGTGAACATCCTGCCTAGTGGTCGATACGAGTTGAAACTCGTTGTGGTGACTACGGAAAGAAGACTCAAGCCGCGGCACAGCATAATATGGTGCCCTGGCGTGGCGAGTGGTGTCCCGAAGCATGTGCCGAATTTTTTGACGTGACAACGTCTTAAATTAGGTTGCGACTGGGAGTCACTTATGAAAAAGTGTAACGCTCGGTAACGTTACGATGAGTCACCGAACGAGAGAGAGGCCCGCGGTCTGCCGCGCGCGCAGCACATAAATATTCTACCGAGAAAAAGACGTTGTCACGTAAAATCTTCGCCCGTAAAACCGACTTTACAGGCAACCATTTTTGACGATGAGTGTTATTGGCTCGTAGAGTGATTCAAATCGCTAGTCGAACCCTAGCGTTGAGGTATTGTCTAGTCGCTGACGTATCGTAGTGATGTATTTCACTAGTCGTACGAGCGTAGATATACCGTCAAGTCGCCGTCTGTATGTCCGTAGTGAGTTGTCTCGCTAGTCGGATTTGAGCGTTGAGGTATTGTCTAGTCGCTGACGTATCGTAGTGATGTATTTCACTAGTCGTACGAGCGTAGATATACCGTCAAGTCGCCGTCTGTATGTCCGTAGTGAGTTGACTCGCTAGTCGGATTTGAGCGTTGAGGTATTGTCTAGTCGCTGACGTATCGTAGTGATGTATTTCACTAGTCGTACGAGCGTAGATATACCGTCAAGTCGCCGTCTGTATGTCCGTAGTGAGTTGACTCGCTAGTCGGATTTGAGCGTTGAGGTATTGTCTAGTCGCTGTTTTACTAACGAGTGCGTAGAAAAGTATGGTCAGTGTGGCCGAGGCAGTGTGTTTTTGAAATCCCGAGATGAACTACCGTTGTATTGTAATACGAAAAAAGGCGTACGAGGACGTACGTTTGTCAGTATGGCCGTGTTAGACGTAACTTTTGATTTAATATTTTTGTGGATGAATAGTTGTCAATATAGCTGTCACTGTCACCTGTCAGAACATGCTTAGCTGTCGAATACTATAAATTGCCGCTTTCCTTTGACTCGTGGCGCAATCGTACGGATCGTGCCTAGGGGCTCGGACGTTGTTTATACGACGTTTGACCCAACTACCTTCACTGTGCTAATAGTCGTTGACTTGCTGCGATTTGTTAATCAATTAGGTAGCTGTGTAGAATCGCAGTACATTCTTATTACATTTCAAACTAATATTTAACCCAGTCTCGCGTGTAATTTCTATTAATATTATATTTTTAACCCCCGATGCAAAAATATGGGTGATAAGTGTTTGACCGCTGTGTGTGTGTGTGTTTGTGCCACCGTAGCTCGCTAGCAGGTAATCCGAATTAGATGATGTTTTTTTGCTAGGCAGCATATTTTCCGACGCTGGTTCTTAAATAAACTGTATCAAAATCGGTTCATCCATTTATTGTGTAAAAGTGGGAATGAAAATAACTAAAGTTGTCGAATATACTTTAGTGATATATTAAATGAAAGTGAACGACCTATCAGTAAAAATAAGTCAAATTTTATCAAAATCGGTTCATCCATTTATTTGATATAGGTATAAAAGTGGTAGATAATAAAAAAAGTGAATTTTGACTCAAGTGACATATGAAATGAAAGGGCATGACGTGTAAAGTATAATTAGACATATTTAATCAAAATCGGTTCATCCATTTACTATACCTATATACAGGGTGTAATCGTTAAGTGTGCACAGGCGATTTTTCCGTAAGTATTACAGATAACAAAAAACTTTAAACTGATATCGAAAGTACTTAACCTAATGAGTAAAATGGCGGTAATAAATTTTTAAAAATAAATCGAGAAATATCAAAAAAATTATCTTTAAACCCTCCCATACATTAAGTATGAAATATGAATATCCCATATACATTTAATATGAAAGATTTTAGCTTTCTTTTTCTTTTTTGGTTTTCTGCTTTAATTACTTCGCAAATTTGAAGTGGCATTTTCCACGCTTTTTCCGGACATTTTCACGCATTTTCCGGATATTTTCCGGGGATTTTCCGAGCATTTTCCGGGCATTTTCCAGGCATTTTCCACGCTTTTTCCGGACATATCCACGCATTTTCCGGATATTTTCCAGACATTTCCCTGGCATTTTCCGGTTATTTCCCGGGATATTCCAGACATTTTCCGGGAATTTCCCAGGCATTTTCCGAGCATTTCCCGGGGATTTTCCGGATGTTTCCCAGACATTTTCCGGACATTTCCCTGGCATTTTCCGGGGATTTTCCACGCATTTCCCAGACATTTTCCGGACATTTTTCAGGCATTTTCCGGGGATTTTCCAGGCATTTTCCGGATATTTTCCGGACATTTTCACGCATTTACCGGATATTTTCCGGAAATTTTCACGCATTTTCCGGATATTTTCCAGGCATTTTCCAGGGATTTTCCACGGTTTTTCCGGAAATTTCCACGCATTTTCCGAGCATTTCCCAGGCATTTTCCGGTTATTTTCCGGGAATTTCCCAGGCTTTTTCCGGGGATTTTCCGAGCATTTCCCGGGGATTTTCCGGATGTTTTCCAGACATTTTCCGGACATTTCCCTGGCATTTTCCGGGGATTTTCCACGCATTTCCCAGACATTTTCCGGACATTTCTCAGGCATTTTCCGGCGATTTTCCAGGCATTTTCCGGATATTTTCCGGACATTTTCACGCATTTACCGGATATTTTGAAAGAAAAAGAAAGAAGAAAGAAAAAAAGCTTTATTGCCAACAAAAACTTAGACTATCTTAACTTAAAAAGTAAACACATATTAGGCAATCGGAACAGACTCAGCCATGCTGTGGGCTAACACCCGAACAGCGCTGATTTTCAGTCTGCCCGCGTACGTACGTTTTCCGGACATTTTCACGCATTTTCCGGATATTTTCCAGGCATTTTCCAGGGATTTTCCACGGTTTTTCCGGAAATTTCCACGCATTTTTCGAGCATTTTCCGGGCATTTTCAGGCATTTTTCACGCTTTTTCCGGAAATTTCCACGTATTTTCCGGATATTTTCCAGACATTTCCCTGGCATTTTCAGGCATTTTCCACGCTTTTTCCGGAAATTTCCACGCATTTTCCGGTTATTTTCCGGGATTTTCCAGACATTTTCCGGGAATTTCCCAGGCATTTTCCGAGCATTTCCCGGGGATTTTCCGGATGTTTCCCAGACGTTTTCCGGACATTTCCCTGGCATTTTCCGGGGATTTTCCACGCATTTACCGGATATTTTCCGGACATTTTCACGCATTTTCCGGATATCTTCCAGGCATTTTCCAGGGATTTTCCACGGTTTTTCCGGAAATTTCCACGCATTTTCCGAGCATTTCCCAGGCATTTTCCGGTTATTTTCCGGGAATTTCCCAGGCTTTTTCCGGGGATTTTCCGAGCATATCCCGGGGATTTTCCCGATGTTTTCCAGACATTTTCCGGACATTTCCCTGGCATTTTCCGGGGATTTTCCAGACATTTTCCGGGGATTTTCCGAGCATTTCCCGGGGATTTTCCAGACATTTACAGGCTATGTCAGGGAAATGTCCGGAAAATGCCTGGAAAATTCCCGGAAAATATCCGGAAAATGCGTGAAAATGTCCGGAAAAATGTGGAAAATGTCACTTCAAATTTGCGAAGTAATTAAAGCAGAAAACCAAAAAAAGAAAAAAAAAGCTAAAATCTTTCATATTAAATGTAGGTATATGGGATATTCATATTTCATACTTAATGAATGGGAGGGTTTAAAGATAATTTTTTTGATATTTCTCGATTTATTTTTAAAAATTTATTACCGCCATTTTACTCATTAGGTTAAGTACTTTCGATATCAGTTTAAAGTTTTTTGTTATCTGTAATACTTACGGAAAAATCGCCTGTGCACACTTAACGATTACACCCTGTATAGGTATAAGTGGGAATGAAAGAAACGAATGTTGTCAAATATTGTGATAGTACCTACCTAAGTGATATATCAAATGAATGTGCATAACGGGTGAATTACAATTAGTAATGTTTTATCGAAATCGGTTCATCCGTTTTTTACATATAGGGCACTTTAGGGGTGACAGTGGTTAGATAAATAAACCAAATGGAGCATCAAACGATAGGATATGACGTGTACATATAGGTACAATTAGATAATATTATTTACATCAAAATCGGTTCTGCCATTTACTAGGGATGGAAAGGGAAGGGTTGAAAGTCTGTGAAAGAAGAGGGGGACATGGGAGCGAGAGGATAGCCACACCCTGGAAATTTTGAACTCTTCTCAAAGCCACATAGGCCTGGCCCTTGGCAATTTTTTTTCTTAAATATACCACTTCTTTTGCCACTGTGGTCCATTACAATTTATGCACGGTTACGGCCCAACTTAAAAGATGTCAGATGTAGGAATGTATTATGGAGGTAGAGGTAGGTCTCGCTCACTTGAAAATATTAAATGAAAATAAGAAACCGAAGTTTAAAAATAAAAAAAAAAACCCAACGCAACGAAGGAAAAGGAATATATATAATTTTACAAACTTCCCGACGATCTTTAAAATTAAGTACCATTATAAAAATATATATATATATATAAGATATATTATTATGATAATGATGGTATGGTATGGTATCCTTAACTTTTACCAAAATTGTAGATTATAAAATTATCTTTAAAAAACTTCACATACATTTTTTTCTAGGAGCCACTGTTTCTACGAAAAATCTATTTTTTCATTCATCGTTGATCTCAAAAATAAAAATTCCAATCACCAGAACGACAGGAAATTTTAATAATTGATTTTTAATTGTGTTTTGCACAATTTTATTAAATTGCGACTGGATGAAAATTTTGTTCGTGGTCGTCGTCGTCGTTGGTAGGGTGAACAAATCCTTAGCAAAACATCATACGCTTATGTCAATTAGTATCGATAGCGGATTCTATTCCTTTACGTTTTGACGTTTGCCTCGGCACTCAGTTGCTGCACAATATATTGTCAAAAACATCCATACAAGGAAGGAAGGTAAATAAATTTGCTCCTCTCCCTCCTGGTGCCTAAAAAATAATATGCCATAATTTAAAATAAATTTTACGTAGAAAATTAATTAGGCACTTATTTTTTTATTTTTTAGCTCAGTTTAGTAATAAATTTTACTAACTGTTCTTTTAATTATTTATGGTAGTACGTGTTTATTCAATAAAAGTTAAGTAGTAACTACTATGCAGTCACTATTCCACGCGGACGAAGTCGCGGGCACAGCTAGTCTATACTAATATTATAAAGAGGAAAGGTTTGTATGTATGTATGTATGGTTGTCACGCATAAACTACTGGACCGATTTCAAAAATTCTTTCACCATTAGAAAGCTGCATCTTCACTGAGCAACATAGGCTACATTGCATTTTCAAAAAAATTAGAGATCCTTACCAAAAATGCAATAATGTAACGCAAGGTGTAAAAAATTCCTTAATAAAAATTCTGTCATCTGAATCTATTCCTTGAAGTAAGAGGATGGTTCTTATGAAAAAAAAAAACGTAAACATGTAGGTACCACGCGCGAAGCCGGGGCGGACCGCTAGTGATTTAATATTTATGATACGTATCTATTTTAATATCTGCCTGTTCTAACTCTAGACAATGAAATCGATTCTTGTCGCCGAGGAAACTCTTAAAATAGAATTTAATTCTAAATCGTCTCAAATGGCATAATATAGGTAGAAATCTACAAGAAAATCAAATAAACGAGAATAATTATATTTTTATAGTGCTCATTATAATATGACGAAACGTAGGTAGTATTTGATATATTACTGAACACTATAACTACTCCTAAAGTCCTACTATAACTAAGTAGGTATAAAGCGTGTCACACACGGTGAAGATACTATAATATTTTATGTTAAGATTCTCTACTATAAAATATTACAGTATCTTAAGGTATCCGGTATCAGCGTTCTGACCATCATTTTTCTTTTTGTCATTGCGTACTAAGACCCCTGTAGAACCGCCATCCTGTTACAAATGACCCGAAACACTGACACAAAATTTCGGGTCATTTGTAACAGGATGGCGGTTCTACAGGGGTCTTAGTACGCAATGACAAAAAGAAAAATGATGGTCAGAACGCTGATACCGGATACCTTAAGATACTGTAATATTTTATAGTAGAGAATCTTAACATAAAATATTATAGCATCTTCACCGTGTGTGACGCGCTTAATACTTACTCAATGGTGTGATTTTTTATAATCTTATTGTGTGAAGAGTAACATAAGATTAAAAGAGTGAAAGAGAGAACGTCCTGCATGAAATTCATAATCTTCCAAGTCCATTCCTGCCATTTCCACTTTTAATTATGAATATATCATCCGTAAGTAAAACTTACAACAGATTGTAGGGATTTCAATCAAAAAGCCACAACTTTAAGCAGAGC
The DNA here is from genome assembly GCA_029959065.1 of Colias behrii. NCBI lineage: Eukaryota > Metazoa > Arthropoda > Insecta > Lepidoptera > Pieridae > Colias > Colias behrii. The sequence continues at coordinate 1,717,768 of JARWMC010000025.1, forward strand.
CCGGTTATACGGTTAGTCTTAATTAATAAAATATGAATAACGAATTTCTACCGTCCCTAGTGGGCTGGGCCAATTGTATAAAATTCAATTACTTTCAAAAAACTCAAGGGAACTGTCCACTTTAACGAATTGAACTTCCTTTGCACTCGGTTGATATAATGTCGTCACGATATTTTTTGTCGTATCGGTATATCAATTAATTAAAACGAAAAGTGATATTTTATAATTGATGGTATTATTTGAGTTTTTTTTAATAATAATTTTGCTACAGAAAGTGATTAATGTTTAAATTGAAGTAATTGTCAATTTACAGAATAGCATTATCTCTTAATTTTAACACGAGAAAAAATATGGTTTAAATATTCACAAATTCATTTGTGTCTTCTAATATACAATAATACTTTACGTTACATAAATAATAGAGCACTAGGTACAACAAATCTTTTACTAAATTATAATTTTTGACGATAATTATTGGCAAAAATTATAGGACACATCAGATTATTTTCTATCGTCACGATTATATGAAAATAGTAGATATATTTGCATAATCCATTAAATAATGAATTTTTATATTTTTTATTTAGCCAGGCACGTAATTCCCTAGTTTCTCGTTTTCTTTTGATCGATCTATTTCTATGTACATATCCATTTTTACATCAAAAGGTGACAACATATATGATTCTTTTAACGACTAAGCGTTGAGATATTATGTATGTGTTATGAGCCAAATAACAAATAGATACACTTTTGATAATCCCACGCATTACGAAAAATATGAATATGATATGAATAAAATTCTTTCTTAAAAAAAACTTAGAAAACACGCTATAATAAGACATACGTATGAAATGATTGCATTTTCACCGATCCTTGATAAGTGTACAAAGTTTGAATTAAATCTGTCCGTTTCAAGTTCAAAATCGAGTCCCAAGAAGTTGGCTATATACAAACTAAAAATTGCAAATGACAGGTCACTTAGTACGCATAATAATTCGCAAATGTTGGGTTAGGTTTGATACTTGAAAATTGGTACATTATAATATACCAATTGAAAAAAGACTGAAGACTTGTACTTCTGGGATTAGACCCAGAATTGTTTAGGTTAGATTCGACATTTGGAACTACATAAAATCTTCAATGTATTCTAGACCCACGGATTGGTTAAATACAACATTTTGAAATAACATAGACCGTGACTTGTACCCTAAATCCACAGATTGCTTGGGTTAGATTCGACATTTTAATCTAAGAACATAGGTCATTAATAGAAAAAGGGTTTCGTCGTATAGTTCTAGCTATTAGAAAGGTTCTGATACATTACTCGTGCCGTAACAAATATTATACTGACGCTCACAAAGCTCCTGTTTCCTAATTAATATTAATTTGTAACTCGCTTGTATTAATAGGTATATGAGTATCTTCATATCTACCTATGTGAAAAACATTTTAAATAGGTTTTTGTAGTTTATAACATTGTTGAATTTTTTATGTAATAATATTGGTTTTAAACATAATGAATTTCTAAAAAAATATATAATAGATTTTCTCATGCAACAATACCTATAGATAATTTATTTAACAATTTAAATAAAAGAAAGAAGAAAAAAAACGGTTCCAAATGATTATGATGAATCATGGTGACGTTCATCCAAATAATATGAAGAAAAAAATCCTAATCAATCCTATGCATGCATACAACATAAAATCGACAAAATGGACTCTAGAGATTTGGACAGTCTAATATTGTCATAGTGATGTTAGAGAAATTTGTCGATATCGATTATTATCGATTTTATATCAATAATCGAGTTAAATCAATTAATGAGGGCTATATTACTAGTAGTTTTTATCTTATTTAATAAAAATAATAAAAAATCTAATATTGTTAATATTAAAATAAGTAGGTATGCATTGTTTATGTGCACGAAGATAGTAAAAAAATAACAATACAGTAGAAAGCGATATTAAATTATTTTATAAATATTTTATTTTTTTTGCTATCTGTAAAAAGGAGAGCGACAATAACCATGCATCAGGTTTTAAAATATTCACAAGAAACCTACTCATTGAAAACGGCACATAAAAGTATCGATTACCCACGTCACGAACGCGCATCACTAAAAGAAAATTGCTAATGCAGATAATTGAATTATGGTTAGCCGACCTCAATGTTTCATTACGTATTGACATCTCGCGCTATTTCAACGTTGATATCCAAATTGTCGATAAAATTCGGTTATTCTTGAATTTTCGAGGTCCGATTGCGATGTAGTGTTGTGTTCGTTCGATAGAAAATACGGTAAGTTTTTAATGAACGATTTTTGTTAATTTGTATTGTTTGTGTGTGAGAATGTTGGTATGTTGTATGTAGCTGTAACAAATAAGCGTTAAATTATTTTTTTAATAAGTGAGCATAAAGATTCCATTTCAGTAAGAATTAATTGTAGATAAGACCGTACACTATTTCATATTTGCTGAATAAAGATTTTATCATTTTAATAATTACGCCTTTTTATATATTTATAACGTATTTTAATAACGCTTTAATAAACGGATTTTTATTAGATATAGCAAGAAAGGATTTTTATTAAATATAATCTATACAAATTTCAAATGGTATGGTTTGAATGGATGGTATATGTTTCAGACTTTCAGACACCTTATCTAAAACATTAAAGCCTGAAATATATTAGGGTCGCCAGGGTCAAGAATCGAAGACGACGATATTTCATATTTGTAAGAGTTTTCGCATATAAATAACGATTCTAAATTTGGATAAAAGGTTCGATGACTACATTTGTAAGGCTGAAATTTCATCTCTATATTGGTGACATTTTTAAAGATAATCTTGGGTATTTTTATATTTAAATAACTTCTATCTTCATGTCTACTTTTGAACACTATGAAGTATGGTTTTAAAGGCCCCAGAAATAAACTGATACGAAAATATAATATGAAGTACAATTTTAGCAAACCACTTTCTCAGATATTATTGCTTATTTCAAACAATTTCTCTACCTACCTCAATATTTAATCATTCAATGCAAGAAAGAGACGGATATACTATTAATTATTTAAGTAACGATGGAAAATTCAACCCACATTGAATCGATCTAAGAATATGCTATCTAAGGAATATGTAACGTCGTCTATAAGAATTTGTGTTATCGCATTACCACGAAGTCCTAGTAGGGCTTAACACATTGATTTTTACTTATGTTTATTTATACTAACCTACTATTTATATACTGTTTATTATATGAACGTATGATCGTTTATGTATTATGATTATATAAAAAGTGTGAGATATAAATATTATGTAGGTATTTACTTATGTACGTGTATGATTTTTCGTCTGTAGGATCGTAGCTCCTAAATGGATCAGCCCCCCTAGACAAGTCGATTTGAATGTGCCTATTTAAAGCGTTATTATAGCGGAGAATAAAAATTGGTTTCTAATGAAAATGAAATCCTTAAGATTCTAATAAATTTTTCATAGTTTTATAATTCGTACGAAATATTACCACAACACATTATTAATTGATCCAAATTGACTCAAGTAAATAAAGTAAATAAACAATAGATTTCTTGAATAAACGATTTCAAAAGTAAATTAAAGGTGTCTAGATAGCTAGAAATGTGAGATCAGATTCATGGAAGCATCGAGCTGTTGAACATTATCCGCTTAACGAAGCGTACTAGAATTCCTCTCGTTTTCAAACAAGAAATGTTACTTGTATTTTTGATGTTAAAATTGAAACAAAATTAGCTCGATCTAGACAGATATTTGTGAGAGCCATAAGCCATATCAAATATAGAGATAAAAAAATCGTTTTTGATGTTATGTGAGCCACCAAAGTTAGGAATAGTTATAAACCTTTAAATTCCCTACAAAATTTATTAATTTTAGACTTTGAGATAAATTTTATGATACTTAAACAATGTCCGTCAGTAGTTAGACACATTTATGTAAAGTTGTTTCTATTCACTATTATTGAGTTACTAGAATCAATATGCAATATGAACTATGTTATAATAATTGATAACAGGCAATGTTTAAATATTTATATTTTTAATTTCTTTGGTTACCCCCATTGCAGATGGAGAGCTCATTACAATAATGCAATATTAATGTTGCAGTTGATTGTTGTAATAAATATGAAAGCAATTGTATTCAATCATTCATATTTCTCATAATAAATTTCTACAATTTTCACAATGAAAATACCCTTTGAAATGGAAATCACAAATTGTCGAAATTATCCTACATTCATAATAACATGCACCTTAATTTGTAAACATAAATAATTAATGGTATGTAAATAACTGTATCAAATTTTGCTTTAATCTAGAATCTATAAAATAAACCTTAAACAGAATAATCTATCGATAAGAAAGTCAATCAATAAGTGTAGAGCTAGAAAAATAACATAACAATTGAAAACAATAGAATTGCAATGTTTTCAGAAAATCCGTATAATTCTTTTGTTCTTTTTTTTTTATAAAGAGGACGAAGCCGGATATTTGTCCCTAATAGTCTATTAACCTGTTTTATATTATATTGAATAATATGAAAGTAAAATAAAACGCTACCGAGGTAGGTTGAAAAAATTCAAACACAATGTAACCCGTCTTTCATAGATAGTAACGTGCTAGTCCGGGATACATCGCCCATTTTTGCAAGTGATTACTATCAAGGTAATTTTTCGTGAGTAGCTTTATTTTGATGAGATGCCCAATAATTTCATCTACGAAACTCTCGATTGTGGTAGCTTACAGAGGTAACAAGGATAAAAATTTTTGATTTGACGGTTCTCAAATATTTATTACGCAATTTGTAGGACAATATGTCTGTTGAATTATTTAAGTATTAAATAAGTGAAAATAAAAAAATCAGCTGGTTAGTAATCATTTATGATGACTTCGTTATCGATACACATTGGAAAGGGGGACTCTTTGATCAAACCATAGATTTTGTAGGACAAATATTTTTTCGAATAATTTAGATAATTATCTTGAGATTGAACAAAAAAAAACATTCAGTTAGTAATTAATATTTGAGAACCATCAAATCAAAATATTTTATCCTTGTTTCCTCTGGTAGCTACCACAATCGAGAGTTTCGTACATGAAATTATTGGGCATCTCATCAAAATAAAGCTACTCACGAAAAATTAGCTTGATAGTAATCACTTGCAAAAATGGGCGATGTATCCCGGACTATGCCATATTTACTAGTCTTCATTACTTATTAGTCTTTATTAATGTCCTTTTCTACTACAATATCATAATTGCGAAAGTGAGTTTGTTTGTTGGTCTTTCTTTCACGTCACGGATATTTAGGAGACTAGAGATCGTGTTATAGGCTATTTTTATCAGCAGTCAAAAACCTCATTATAATGGGAATTTATTTTAATGGCGCGGGTGAACAGCTACTCCATAGATGAATTTTTATTAACTAAATGTACTGGATAAATGACTTTTTAATTAATAAAAAATAATATTTTCGCTAAAGAATATCAGTGTTTATTAATAAAACTAGCTGTGCCCGCGACTTCGTCCGCGTGGAATAGTGACTGCATAGTAGTTACTACTTAACTTTTATTGAATAAACACGTACTACCATAAATAATTAAAAGAACAGTTAGTAAAATTTATTACTAAACTGAGCTAAAAAATAAAAAAATAAGTGCCTAATTAATTTTCTACGTAAAATTTATTTTAAATTATGGCATATTATTTTTTAGGCACCAGGAGGGAGAGGAGCAAATTTATTTACCTTCCTTCCTTGTATGGATGTTTTTGACAATATATTGTGCAGCAACTGAGTGCCGAGGCAAACGTCAAAACGTAAAGGAATAGAATCCGCTATCGATACTAATTGACATAAGCGTATGATGTTTTTTGCTAAGGATTTGTTCACCCTACCAACGACGACGACGACCACGAACAAAATTTTCATCCAGTCGCAATTTAATAAAATTGTGCAAAACACAATTAAAAATCAATTATTAAAATTTCCTGTCGTTCTGGTGATTGGAATTTTTATTTTTGAGATCAACGATGAATGAAAAAATAGATTTTTCGTAGAAACAGTGGCTCCTAGAAAAAAATGTATGTGAAGTTTTTTAAAGATAATTTTATAATCTACAATTTTGGTAAAAGTTAAGGATACCATACCATACCATCATTATCATAATAATATATCTTATATATATATATATATTTTTATAATGGTACTTAATTTTAAAGATCGTCGGGAAGTTTGTAAAATTATATATATTCCTTTTCCTTCGTTGCGTTGGGTTTTTTTTTTAATTTTTAAACTTCGGTTTCTTATTTTCATTTAATATTTTCAAGTGAGCGAGACCTACCTCTACCTCCATAATACATTCCCACATCTGACATCTTTTAAGTTGGGCCGTAACCGTGCATAAATTGTAATGGACCACAGTGGCAAAAGAAGTGGTATATTTAAGAAATGTGGCTTTGAGAAGAGTTCAAAATTTCCAGGGTGTGGCTATCCTCTCGCTCCCATGTCCCCCTCTTCTTTCACAGACTTTCAACCCTTCCCTTTCCATCCCTAGTAAATGGCAGAACCGATTTTGATGTAAATAATATTATCTAATTGTACCTATATGTACACGTCATATCCTATCGTTTGATGCTCCATTTGGTTTATTTATCTAACCACTGTCACCCCTAAAGTGCCCTATATGTAAAAAACGGATGAACCGATTTCGATAAAACATTACTAATTGTAATTCACCCGTTATGCACATTCATTTGATATATCACTTAGGTAGGTACTATCACAATATTTGACAACATTCGTTTCTTTCATTCCCACTTATACCTATACAGGGTGTAATCGTTAAGTGTGCACAGGCGATTTTTCCGTAAGTATTACAGATAACAAAAAACTTTAAACTGATATCGAAAGTACTTAACCTAATGAGTAAAATGGCGGTAATAAATTTTTAAAAATAAATCGAGAAATATCAAAAAAATTATCTTTACACCCTCCCATTCATTAAGTATGAAATATGAATATCCCATATACCTACATTTAATATGAAAGATTTTAGCTTTTTTTTTCTTTTTTTTGGTTTTCTGCTTTAATTACTTCGCAAATTTGAAGTGACATTTTCCACATTTTTCCGGACATTTTCACGCATTTTCCGGATATTTTCCGGGAATTTTCCAGGCCTTTTCCGGACATTTCCCTGACATAGCCTGTAAATGTCTGGAAAATCCCCGGGAAATTCTCGGAAAATCCCCGGAAAAGTCTGGAAAATCCCTGGAAAATGCCAGGGAAATGTCCGGAAAATGTCTGGAAAACATCGGGAAAATCCCCGGGATATGCTCGGAAAATCCCCGGAAAAAGCCTGGGAAATTCCCGGAAAATAACCGGAAAATGCCTGGGAAATGCTCGGAAAATGCGTGGAAATTTCCGGAAAAACCGTGGAAAATCCCTGGAAAATGCCTGGAAGATATCCGGAAAATGCGTGAAAATGTCCGGAAAATATCCGGTAAATGCGTGGAAAATCCCCGGAAAATGCCAGGGAAATGTCCGGAAAACGTCTGGGAAACATCCGGAAAATCCCCGGGAAATGCTCGGAAAATGCCTGGGAAATTCCCGGAAAATGTCTGGAAAATCCCGGAAAATAACCGGAAAATGCGTGGAAATTTCCGGAAAAAGCGTGGAAAATGCCTGAAAATGCCAGGGAAATGTCTGGAAAATATCCGGAAAATACGTGGAAATTTCCGGAAAAAGCGTGAAAAATGCCTGAAAATGCCCGGAAAATGCTCGAAAAATGCGTGGAAATTTCCGGAAAAACCGTGGAAAATCCCTGGAAAATGCCTGGAAAATATCCGGAAAATGCGTGAAAATGTCCGGAAAACGTACGTACGCGGGCAGACTGAAAATCAGCGCTGTTCGGGTGTTAGCCCACAGCATGGCTGAGTCTGTTCCGATTGCCTAATATGTGTTTACTTTTTAAGTTAAGATAGTCTAAGTTTTTGTTGGCAATAAAGCTTTTTTTCTTTCTTCTTTCTTTTTCTTTCAAAATATCCGGTAAATGCGTGAAAATGTCCGGAAAATATCCGGAAAATGCCTGGAAAATCGCCGGAAAATGCCTGAGAAATGTCCGGAAAATGTCTGGGAAATGCGTGGAAAATCCCCGGAAAATGCCAGGGAAATGTCCGGAAAATGTCTGGAAAACATCCGGAAAATCCCCGGGAAATGCTCGGAAAATCCCCGGAAAAAGCCTGGGAAATTCCCGGAAAATAACCGGAAAATGCCTGGGAAATGCTCGGAAAATGCGTGGAAATTTCCGGAAAAACCGTGGAAAATCCCTGGAAAATGCCTGGAAAATATCCGGAAAATGCGTGAAAATTTCCGGAAAATATCCGGTAAATGCGTGAAAATGTCCGGAAAATATCCGGAAAATGCCTGGAAAATCCCCGGAAAATGCCTGAAAAATGTCCGGAAAATGTCTGGGAAATGCGTGGAAAATCCCCGGAAAATGCCAGGGAAATGTCCGGAAAATGTCTGGGAAACATCCGGAAAATCCCCGGGAAATGCTCGGAAAATGCCTGGGAAATTCCCGGAAAATGTCTGGAATATCCCGGGAAATAACCGGAAAATGCCAGGGAAATGTCTGGAAAATATCCGGAAAATGCGTGGATATGTCCGGAAAAAGCGTGGAAAATGCCTGGAAAATGCCCGGAAAATGCTCGGAAAATCCCCGGAAAATATCCGGAAAATGCGTGAAAATGTCCGGAAAAAGCGTGGAAAATGCCACTTCAAATTTGCGAAGTAATTAAAGCAGAAAACCAAAAAAGAAAAAGAAAGCTAAAATCTTTCATATTAAATGTATATGGGATATTCATATTTCATACTTAATGTATGGGAGGGTTTAAAGATAATTTTTTTGATATTTCTCGATTTATTTTTAAAAATTTATTACCGCCATTTTACTCATTAGGTTAAGTACTTTCGATATCAGTTTAAAGTTTTTTGTTATCTGTAATACTTACGGAAAAATCGCCTGTGCACACTTAACGATTACACCCTGTATATAGGTATAGTAAATGGATGAACCGATTTTGATTAAATATGTCTAATTATACTTTACACGTCATGCCCTTTCATTTCATATGTCACTTGAGTCAAAATTCACTTTTTTTATTATCTACCACTTTTATACCTATATCAAATAAATGGATGAACCGATTTTGATAAAATTTGACTTATTTTTACTGATAGGTCGTTCACTTTCATTTAATATATCACTAAAGTATATTCGACAACTTTAGTTATTTTCATTCCCACTTTTACACAATAAATGGATGAACCGATTTTGATACAGTTTATTTAAGAACCAGCGTCGGAAAATATGCTGCCTAGCAAAAAAACATCATCTAATTCGGATTACCTGCTAGCGAGCTACGGTGGCACAAACACACACACACACAGCGGTCAAACACTTATCACCCATATTTTTGCATCGGGGGTTAAAAATATAATATTATAAATACGACATAATTTAAAGGACATTTTATGTATAAAATTTACCTAGAAATAAGTATAATTTTAATTTGACCCCTCCCCCCTACTACCTCAGCTTACCCCCCCACCCTTGGGGACTTTCGATATGATCACTTGGACATAACTGTAGCGTATAACAGATAACTTACGTTTTATCGTACACTGTATGTGTACCATAGAATGCCTTAGCAAATGTTCGCCGTGAGTACTTAAATGGTCATAACTTTTTTATTTATGAACCGATTGACATGAAATAAACACTTAATGTTAAATGAAGATTACCACAATATATTAGTGAAAACCGCATCGAAATCGGATAAGCCGTTTCTGAGATTAGCGTGTTCAAACATACAGACAAACAGACAAACAGACAAACAGACAAAAAATTTTTTAACTACAGTTTTGGGTTTGGGATCGATTTAATAATAACCCCTGCTAATTTTTTTTTACATATTTTCATTGTACAGACTTTTCTAGAATTTTATTATATGTATTGATAATTATGGAGCAAATAACATGTGGTGTGGGCGTGCGCAACCGGCCGTGTCGTGTTAAGTGATTGAACTGTTGCATCCCGTACAGTTGTGAAGAAAAGGTGTTTTTGAGTTAATTATTTATTACTAGCTTACCGCCCACGGCTTCGCCCGCTTTGTCTAAAACCTAATAAATTATATACTAAAACCTTCCTCTTGAATCACTCTATCTATTTAAAAAAACCGCATCAAAATCCGTTGAGTAGTTTTAAAGATGTAAGCATACAAAGGGACATAGGGACAGAGAAAGCGACTTTGTTTTATACTATGTAGTGATTTTCGACTTGTTTTGTTGAAGCAAATATTTCTTTTACTCTTGGCACCATAAGGGCCGATTTTTCAATGCCCAGATAAACAGCTAGATAGACTTTATTCTTCAGTTAACAAAATATTCAATTTTTCAATAGACGAATAGGACTTATCTATCGAATAACTACGTTATTTGAGGAATAAATCTATTTGCCTCTCCAACGGCCAGATAGCGCGCTATTCGACGGTTAGGCGTTTGAGTTGACAACTGACGCGTCAAATTTGGGATATTTTCGTATGTCATAACATAGAGCGTAGAATTATTAACAATTAAACCTCTTTCTATATAATTATTATCAATTAAAATCATATTGAAATTGATGTTTTTGATAGTACTGATGTCCATGCCATTGAAAATTTGCCGAACGCTGCCTTTAAGTATGTCGTTTCCATCGTAAAATATATAAATTGAAACACAAATTTAACCAAACTCTTTACTCGAATCAAAACAACAATCAACAATCATAGAAGACAAGAGCAATACAAGACAAACTTAAAGTGCACTCCTGACGTGAGTCATAATGACGGTTGTTGACAAATTGCAAGAGTTGACTCTATCCCGCTCTAACCTGACTAATTTAATATGTTTGTTTCGCCACTCCGAGAGCAGAGCTGCCAATATGGAAATATTTGGTCAGATAGTTATTCATCAAATAAATCACGATTGATAAATAGGCGAGCCGTTATGAGTTAGATAAATAATTGAATAAATCTATTCGAGGGGTAGTTATTAGACTGTTTATCTCGGGATTGAAAAATCGGCCCTTAATGAAATAATGTTTAATTAGTGTTTGCTTTTCACATAACGCAACAAAAATCGTATTTTTGAGATAGTCAGGTAACAAAACTAGGAAGGTTTATCAAATTTCATTAATTAATTAATTTTACGTAATGAATAAAGAATAGACATTAGACCCAATAGAAAGAAGACTGTATAAAATGTGAATGAACTAAGTCTGTGAGATATTATCAAAAAATATATTTTTTTTTGTAAAATGGTATTGTGAATGTTTGATGAATGATAATATGGCAGATATTACTAATAACAAACAAAGTGTCCTATAATAACGTAACTAAAAAATATAGTCGAAAAATACGACGAACTAAGAAGACAAGCTGAAGTAAGCTTAATGTGCATTATTAGCTTTGATACTTAGAAAATATTGCCAAAATTACTTAATAAATTATTTAATGTGAAACGGTTTTTGTAAGTCACTGTACGCCATTGTAGTAATCCAGGAAGGTTGGATGAATATACTGAATAAGTTTTGTATTCAATTTGATACGTTTTTGTTGGTCATTTTTTTGCGACAATAAGTGTCGATTGTGACGAATTAATCTTTTATGAATGAGATATTTGGATCGAAATATAGGAAAATTTGGGGACTTTAAAAGTAGCTAATAATCTTAATATATATAAATCTCGTGTCACAATGTTTGTCCTCAATGGACTCCTAAACCACTTAACCGATTATAACAAAATTCGCACACCATGTGCAGTTCGATCCAACTTGAGAGATAGGATGTTGATGTGGAGGTTTTATCCCGGAAATCCCACGGGAAAGGGAACTATGCGGGGTTTTCTCTGAAAACGCGGGCGAAGCCGCGGGCGGAAAGCTAGTATATATTTTGCAGTTACGTAATATGTTTTGTTAAGATACATATACATATAATATTATATTGTGTTGATTTGGATGCGTGCGTAAAAATATGGATGCGTGGATACTTTTAAGACCCAAAAAACTACTTCGACATTGGAATACATTATTTCTTATCGATAGGAGCAATATAATTATTTCAATTTGTCTGGTGATGACATATCTTTGATAGTTTTCCTAGATAGAACATATTTTCACACGCATATATTTTCAGCTACGTACCAAATATGACGGTGACGGTGTCGTCCGACCGACGGTCGTCCGCGCAACGCTGGGGCCCGCCGCGGCGCGTCACGCTCAAGAGAGGCCCCGGGGCCCCGCTGGGTGTCAGCATTGTTGGTGGGAAGGTAAGAAAATCGCTCGTAACATGTAGAAAACATTTCAGTTACATATTTTGTATCTGTATAGAATTCACACGACGAAAAGTAAGATATTTGGGCATGCCTTTTTTATATTGAAATTCGTGTTTACTTCTCTAGATGTGAATTACCATATTCATGTTCTAAATCTAATGCTTTCTCTCTCTCTACTAAATCCAAGATATCCGCATACGGATGGCCTTATATCGAAAATCATTTTGGCATCGTTAGCCAACATTATTTACGACATATTTTACGTTCACAAAAACAAACTTGGAAAGGATAGGGGAAGATTTATAGGCGTAAAGTTATGAGACATAAAGTTGGGAACTTCTCTTTGATATTTGGTGGAAATCTAAACGTATGAATCCAATCAAAAAGTATTTAAGTAACTTTTAGTGATTAAAGTAACATGGTATATGGGCAACGAGATATTTTGAGTTCGATTACTTACCTGAAGAAATACATCAAATAAAAAAACTCGCTAATAACGAAATCAGTGAAATGGGTATATACAAAATGTCCATTTCAATTTAAATATCACTTGCAATACTTTCTGATGGTAATATAAGAATAAGCATCAATATTACGCCTTGACAGTTCACCCTTTATATTCTACTAGCATTCCGCCCGCGGCTTCGCCCGCGCAGTCATAGAAAAACCCGCATAGTTCCCATTCCCGTGGGATTTCCGGGATTGCGTCATTTTCCCGGGATAAAAAGTAGCCTATGTCCTTTCTCGGGTATCAAAATATCTCCATACCAAATTTCATGAAAATTGGTTCAGTAGTTTAGGCGTGATTGAGTAACAGACAGACAGACAGAGTTACTTTCGCATTTATAATATTAGTATGGATTCACTAACTAATACATCAGCTGATAAATACATCGATACTCCACAAGATTGATGATATCCAGAAAAGATGAGTTGTAAAATATTTCAAGATCCCTTTTAAAACGTCAGGCACATCGGAGCATTTTCACATTTATCTTGGTCTTAATATTGATGTTGCCTTAAGGTTATACAATAAATGTCTTCGCCTTAAATATCGAAGGTCGGATTAAAATAGACGCGAGGAATACAATGTATTTTGGTATATTTTTATATATCAACCATGTGATCAATAAATGAACTGTTTAGGTCACTTACTAAACCCAAGTACTCTTTTGTGATAATGTCTTTTTGCATTTGGATATTAATATGATAATAATGCAAATTCAAAAATATCATGAATGTTAAAAATAGTGTTTTTTCTTAATATGTGTGTGTATGTATTATCTTATAAGTGCAATGTATGATACATAAAGACATTTTAAGTTTGAAAAATCAGATGTTTTGCGCGAAGTGACAGTAGTACCCACCTCAACGCTTCGCTTATGAGGCGTGCAAAATTAAACGGGTATTCATTAGACTATCTTCATCTTAATCGACTAACAATTATTAATTGTTATATTGCATATTTAATTCTAATATACATAGATGGAACTTGTTCTTAGGTGGATATAATCTCCGGTCGTGAAGATGCAAACGGTAACGATAAGGGAATCTTCGGTATTTTCATCAAGAATGTGGTGCCTGACAGTCCGGCGGGGCGGTGTGGGGAGTTACGTGTAAGTAGTGTATTTTTAATTAATTTATTATCATATTTTGATTATTTGTGCTTGACTTGACGTACGTACATTTTTGAAGTGATACTTCTTTATCGGGGTTGGACAAAAATTTTGTGTAACATTTTTGCGTTACGCCGTACACGTGACATTTTTGCGTTACGCCGTACTCGTGACATTTTTGCGTTACGCGCCAACTTATTCTTATCCCTACCACGCGTGATTCGACGTATACTTTCTCCAGCGGAGTAGGGATAGCGTATCGTTTTAACGTACGTCCTACCACTTTACTTGACCGTTTTTCTATTGCACTCGTATTTATTTCCAACGCTCTATAGTGACGTGATAAATATATACATGTTATATTAAAGTGATTAGCAAAATCAAAGGGTTTGTTTTAATTCTAATTCCAGTGAATTTCTAAAAAAAGTAAGTAAGTAATTACATCTATTTTTCTAATACTTAGGTGTAATAATGGTATATATTTTTCTAAGTTATTTAAGATTAACCTCACTTTTTGATTGTATTTTTCTATACACTAACACGTGGGTGGAATTATGGTATCAATTTTTTCTAATACTTGAATGTTGATTGTGGTATTTATTTTTCTAAAATATTTAAAGTTAACCTCAGTTTTTGATTGAATTTTTAAAAACACCAACACGTGGGCGAGATCATGTTATTTATTTTTCAAGTTATTTAAGCTTAACCTCTGTCATAATATGTATATACTATGTGCGTCATTAATTTCTGACTGTTTCGAGATTTGGTGCAAAATAAAATAATTTGGAAAATCCAAAAGTGCACGCCTCATAATTTTTTTTTAATAATTATTTATTAATTATTATTTTTGTTTATTTAATAACAATTAAACCACATCGAATCAGACCCTGAAAAATGAAAGGGTTCTATTCCTGAGCATACTCAAGCGTAAGAGAAAAAAAAAGACTCGATTAGTAAAGTATTTCGGTCGCTATCGTGTTAACAAGAAAATCCTCCGCACATACAGACACACGGACGTCCAAGACAGAACTTTTTTAAACTGTTTTTTAACTAGTTTAAATAACAAAAATGACATCAAAAATATCATGAATGTTAAAAATAGTGTTTTTTCTTAATATGTGTATGTATGTATTATCATACAAGTGCAATGTATGATACATAAAGACATTTTAAGTTTGAAAAATCAGATGTTTTGCGCGAAGTGACAGTAGTACCCACCTCAACGCTTCGCTTATGAGGCGTGCAATAGTGTGTAAATAAAATTAAACAATTGAGTAAAAGTATAATTTCATAGATAACACGTTGAGAAGTTCCCTGTATTGCCTATAAATATATATATTTACTCAATTGTTTAATTTTATTGATTTTTATTTATTCACTTTTTATATTTGCCTCTTAATTTACACGGATTTTTATTTTTACGGATTTTTTATCGATACACATTTTTAATATTTAATATTTTATTTTATGCTTTTTTTACTATTATTCATTTATCCTTCCTTTGTTCATTTAATTACATTTAATTTTACAAATTTTATTTACACACTATTTCTTTTGCACCAAATATTGAAACAGTCAGAAATTAATTACGCACATATCTATTATATATACGTTAGAACCCCGTTAAGTCGAACCTCGATAAGTCAAAAACCTCCAAATCTCGAAAAAATGTTTTGTTCCCTTCCCTTCAAAAACCAAAACCTCCATTACTTGAAATCTCTAGTCTCTACCCTCTGTTAGTCGAAATAATCACCGAGTCTCTCCAAGCCATTTTGGTACATATTTTCACTCGTAAAATTAAATTTGACCTCTGTATGTCGAACATAGCAACGTTTTATTTTATTTTACAACCTTTACAACTTGATCATTAGGAATTTATTACCTCTATTGTTCGAACAAAAATAAGTTACCGCCTTTAAGAACTTGCCGATAATGTAAGTACACTATTGTTTCTTAGAAAACATTTTAGGAGTATACGATAATAAATCTATGACTCACGTAAACACGTGTTTGCTTGATTGGTGTTCAATTATGATTTTGTGAATTCAAAATTTATAAGAATAAACCTCAAACTCTTTATGTCCAATCAAAATCCGCCTAAGTCGAAATCCTTTATAAGTTGAAAACTCTATATAACTCGAATTTTTTGGTGTCTCCCTTGGTCTTTTGAACTACCGCACGAGCGGAGCGAGCGAGTCGCGGCAGTGGCCGGCGTAAATATTCAAATAGGTAGCGAGGAGCGAAGCGACGAGCATCTTAGGTTAACTTTTGAACTACCGCACGAGCCGAGCGAGCGAAGCGAGCGAGCTGCAGCAGCGGCTGGTGTAAATATTTAAATAGGTAGCGAGGAGCGAAGCGACGAGCGTGTTAGACTAACGTATTTCTGTAATATTGTATACCTACAAGCTGTGCCGCGCGGTTTCGCCCGCGTGGCTCCGCTCCTGTTGGTCTTAGCGTGATAATATATAGCCTATATTACTCGTGGATAATGTAGCTTTCGAATGGTGAAAGAATTTTTAAAATCGGTCCAGTAGTTTATGAGCCTATTTATTACAATCAAACAAACAAACAAACAAAGTTTTCCTCTTTATAATATTAGTGTAGATAGTAAATTATTTTTTGAAAAATAAGGTCATAAAGAAGTTTCACTTCTTACGTGTGTACTCTAGTACACGCACTCATTTTTTTTAATACATACACAATAACATGCTCAATATAAATACTTCATTTAAAATGCAAAAAGTCTAAGTATACTTTTACGTTTTATGTATGCAATATGAACCTCATAACATGTGTATAACTTATTTGGATTATTCATATGCATACCAATGATAATTATAAATAATATCATCATTATAACTAACATAGGTATGCAGTTTATGTAAGCGAAGCCGCGGTTGTAAAGCTAGTGTTTGTATGTTCCTACATAATATGATAATATCTCAAACGACGAACTGAGTGCGTGTCATATTCAATTTGTGATTGAAGATGCTCAATTCTATTCATTGTTAATTCAACGATATCGAACTTCCTTATAATACCGTGGTACATCATACATGATATCTACAAATGTTTGATTTTCTATAATCGATTGAGAGATAACTTCACCGACTTCACATTTCATCCTTAAGGATAACAAAATATTGGTAGCATAAACTGTAAATACAGTATAATATTATCTCATGAAGGACCATTTTCACAGCTTGTGTTCAGCTCTCACGTGTTCTGTTTATCTTATCTATCATTTAAAATGCCGAATTATGTATGAAAATTTTCACCAAATAGGCTATTATGGTCATTATTAGAAAATAGTATCATTATTTTAATCATGTTTTTCTATTACTTTCCTAGGCTGGTGACAGAATATTAGAGGTGGATGATGTGAATGTGCGATCAGCTCAGCACGAAAGAGCTGTGCAATTGATAAAGGCAGCTGGCAGTACTGTTACACTCACTGTGCAGAGTTTGATCACTTGGGTATGTAATTTTTTATAAAATAAGTTTTTTTTTTTTGTAAAATAGAGTACTGCACAGGTTGACTAGCTAATTGCGCAAATAAATGAAGAAGAAATGAATAAGATGGACCACGTAGTACAAGAAGTTTTGTTAGATGTCGAAAGCAAAATATGAGAGGGTCAAAAAAGTCATTTTAGTATAGTTGGGTTTTTGATATACTGTTTCTCTTGCTATTTCGGTTAGAGTCCGGGCTGTCTGGCTGGCGGTAGTGGTTGCGTTTATTAGTGCGCACAGGAAAATATACTTAACTTTAAAGTCATTTATTAACGCGTAATTTTTAATCTTTTGCCTTTAGATAGATCCATCAGACATAATTTTTTTATTGCGAGACGTTTTTTTCGTTGTTAAATAGGTGCCATACGCAATTTTTTATTTCAAAATAATTAAAATGTCATCGAAATAAGTGAAATTACATCAACATGAGTCCGCTTAAAAGTTAAGTAATAACTTTATTGTTAAATAATAATAATTCATTTGCAAATACATGTTATGTATAGATATCGATAGATTTGTTTAGATAGATATTTCATTCAGTTTCAATTAATAATCCCACATCACGATTGAGTTTTAGTTAGTTATAATTATGGTCCCAAGGCAAAGACTTAAATAATAGACGCAGTTCTTTTCAACATTCTGTACATTTTAGATAATGCTTTTCCTGATCATATTATTATCTGTAAAATCTTCGATACAGCCTTAATTCTTGTTTCTTTTACTCAATAAATAAATAAACTATTGATTTATGGTCCAAAGAATACGGATTCGTCAGATTCGTCACCACCGGTTGTTACTGCGAGACCTTCTATGAAGAAAACTCGAGCACCGCCCGCGCCTCAACAACATGATATTAAAGTAAGTAATAATTCTGGTATTTTGTTGATGCCTGTATTTTTAGAAATTAAATGGAGACCGGGTTAAATATTAGTTTGAATGTAATAAGAATGTACTGCGATTCTACACAACTGCCTAATTGATGTAGCCAACTGATAACAAATCACAGCATGTCAACGACTATTAACAATGTGAGGGTAGTTGGGTCAAACGTCGTATAAACAACGTCTTAGTCCTTTGGCACGATTCGTACGAATGCGCCACGATTCAAAGAAAAGCGGCATTTTATATTTTAAGCATTATACATAAAAATATGAAATCAAAAGTTACGTCCAACAGTATGTTTATTGTACTACTAATTAACTTAATATCTCCAGTAGTTAATATGATAGATCGAATCTTTGATTAAATTAAAGCATATAATATACTGTGCTCTTACATGTTGATATTAATCTATTTTTTGTGATGTTACGTTAGATTTGCTGATATATTTTCCAGACTTAGAATTTCAACGATACATTTAGAAACAGCATACTGAGCTTATTTATCAATTTCGGCGAATTTAAAAATGTTTTACGAGGACATACAAACAGATATTTTGGGTTTTTTTGTTATGATCAATGAGTGAAGACAAAACACATGAAAATGTTCTCCTGAGAATCACAAATCACAACTTCCTGCAAAACATGTTTTTGTTCAGATTATTTGACATGGTTAGATAAGGAAAATTAATGTATACATAGTAAGGCAGTTTAGCGAAATTTCTTGAAAATAAGAAATGAATAATTGAATAGGAATACATATTTAATTTTTGATATTTTTAGTCAGATTAATAAAACAGAAGATAGCTTTTAGTTTGGTGGCTAGATTTTTAACATATCTTCATTAATTAAAATTTATATAAGTTAGTACTTATGTACTTAAAAGGGACTACAATAGAACATGAAGCCTCTTAAATTATCTTTTCCAATTTATGTACAACTAGATTTCCGCCCGCGGCTTCGCCCGCGTTTTCAAAGGAAAACAAAATTAAAGTTCAAGTTCAAGTTAAAAGTTCCTGTTCCCGTAGGATTTCCGCGATAAAACCTATCCTATGTGTTAATCCAAGTTACCCTCTATATGTGTGCTAAATTCATTGTAATCGGTTCAGTAGTATTTGCGTGAAAGAGTAACAAACACACACACACATAGTATCCTCACAAACTTTCACATTTATAATATTATTAGTAAGATGCATAAATTGCGTATGACGCGCTTTAAGATCTGTTTGAGATCCAGCAAATATCCGATTTTAATGAAATTTCTGACAAACGTTAATAAAATTGATGAAATTAAATCAAACTTTAATAATTCCCAACAGATAACAGTAACATCAGATTCAGACACACCCAAAGGTAAAAACGAACCAACACAAAATGGTATAGATGAAGACAAAGAAACAGAAGCGAAACCAAAGAAAGTATATTCGGACTCTGAAGAGAGTAGTGATGAGGAAGATGAAAGGGAACTCCAGGGAAGGACTTATTCTGAAAAGGGAGTTGAGGTTAGTGAAGAACTAAATATTAGGTTTTAAACTTTACTGCATTGAAATTATGACCCAGTTTTAATAAATATGTAGTAAGTTGTATGTTAGCTTAAGTACGCAGGTTGGTTACAAACATAAGTGATCGAATAATATTATATTTAATAGTTCTATTGGTTCTAACGATTAATTTATATTTATTATATTACTATTAATTATTATTTTGTACATATATTTTCCAGGGTAATGATTACAAAATATTTCTGGTTCTAACCTACTTTAATTGATCATTGATAAATCTCTAGAGCAACATAGATAAATTCAACGCAAACAATAACAATAAAAAATCTCATGAAGATTTGTCGAGTATTCCATTGGGCTTATAAATCATTATTATCATGAAAATATGTCGAGATAACTGGAATTTCAAGCCGTGATAGAATATTCTAGAACAATTTCCTTATAGATCGATCGAGCATCAGCCGGCGCGATCAAACGCAGCAGAGAAGAGAAGGAAGCAGATCAGGAAGAAGAAGATGACTTCGGTTACACTTCAAGTAAGTGGAAAGATACGTTATTCACTCTGTTCAACTTCTCTTTTTATCTCTTACACGTGTATGTGTATGTGTGCGTTATAGAACATAATGACGAAATTGATAAGAGAAATAAAATATAACTTAAACAGTATTATGAAGAAAACGATGATAAAAATGACATTGTCGTAGATATAGGTATTATTGTAAACATCAAAATGTATAACAATGTTTTGAAAATGGTCTAATTATTTCTAAATGCGACTTTTCATATAATATAAACAAAGCGATCGGATAGGATTCCGTTTTTTTTTATTATTTTGAGGTACGGAACCCAAAAAATGTTAAAGCCAACAAAGATGAAACAACGTTATTAAGAATAGACAGGGCAGTCTTATTCCTCAACGACGATGTTTCCTAAACAACGGAATCGTTAATGAAAAATATAATTATTTGTGTATTCTAAATCATACAGTGTTATTTCAAAGACTTTTGGATAACATAGATATTTATGAAAGTGTAATAAGAAATTGTGATATTAGAAAATATTAAATATATTATTACGTTTTTCACGAAGAAAAATCTCAAACGTCTTCTGATATGGTATTTGACGGTTTCACAGTTCATTAATTTTAATACAATGTGATTAGTTCATGACCTCAGTTTGTCCTAAAGGGTCATTAATATAAAAGGTCAGCAGTATAATAAATACTTATTAGACAGAATGGTTTATCAGTGGTTTATGGTTGTTTATTTGGAGTCCTAAAAACTAATGCATTAGGTTATTTATGATGAGATGTCGTGACAGAATCATTAGCCTGAAATTTCAGAAGATTTATTCTTTACGATTATATTCAATCTTTTAGAATATTTCAATTATGTTGTTTTTATAATAGTTCCAGTTATTTTTGTGATAATAATCTGCGAGGATATATAGTTTTTAATATAAAATTTCAACGTTAGGTTTGTCATTCATAAAAATAAGGATAATCATTATAATAATGCCTATCCTGCCTATAACAATATTTAAAACATTATTTCTTAATTTTGTTAGTTTAAATGTAACAATAGCTATCACCCGTGTCCCATTTGATTCTAAAATTGCATAAAAGAAAAGTAAGAAGCTTCTGAAATCAACGGAACTATAATGTTTTTCGTAAATATTTACGTTACCTGAAACGATACTATTAATGGAAGGTCAGCGATTTTGCTATTCACACCTTGAAAAGATGAGACTGATTGGTCTATAATAGCGGCAGTCTCAATTTAGATGTCAAGTGAATAGGACGCGTTCTTAGAAAGATTATTCAACAAAATAAATTGATAATTTAAAAAACCAGCGTGTGTGCCGAGCGCACGTGTCAGAAGTGAAACTTCTTTGGCAAGATTCATAGATACCAAAATCGTCGCCTTACTCCATGACGTGACGGTATTGCCATCACGCGACCTTGAAATTTTACTCTTAACGCGCCTGAAGAAGTTAACCTTCAAAAATTGATGATTTAAGGAAATAGTTAAATACGTAATATTGTATACTAGGTATAACTAACATGAAATAAACAAAAAAATGAAAGAGGAATTTAAGAAATTATTTATTTTTTGAATAAGCAGTAAAATTGGAACTAAATGTTCAATGATATGAGTAATTTGTAGATCCGTCTAAAAACAAAATTACCTGCAAAATCCGGAATGGAAACCAAAATCAATCAAATAACGATAAATACAATTTACGACTCTGTTTATAAACATTCCAAACGAATAAACAGTAGTTATTTTTAACTCAAAATCATTTACAGGTGTAAATTTCTACAGGATGTTTCAGAAATATAATTTATCTTTAGAGAATTTCGCGTTAGTTCCTTATTTTTTAAGCAATCACCAGTAATTTGTATCCAGTCAAATGTGTTTAAATAGGGACGTACTGTAACATTTCAATTGCTTCTAATTGAAGTAAGACATCAAAAATAGCACTAAAGACTTCGATTTTGTTGTGTACTCTCTTTTTAGCAAGCATTATTTTTGTAGTTTATTTTAGACCTAAAAAGTAAACAATAAGGAATAAAATAGATGTATTAGATTTACAAAAAAAGTTATATAGCCTCTGTCACTCGAAAATACAGTCTGTAGCTTTCTGTTGGTTTATTTTTAGGCTTTTGAACGAGCTTTCTGTTGGTGAAATAATAATATTAAAAATTGCTTTAGGCACCTCTCCTGTTCGGACCTTATTCGATACCAACAAATAACTTTAAAATCTTCCCACTTTATTTTTAGAGCAGACACAAAAATTACGTGAACAGTAAGCAGCATTCTACAAAATTGCACTATACATTTTTCAGACAAACACAATCAAAATAATACTTTCATCACGTAGCGTTGAGCTGAACAATAAATTTTTCATGATTTTTATTACATCTCGTATAAGTTGACAACATCGTTACAAGCTTACAATGTCTTGACGATATTGTAACCGTTGATCCTATGTTATCATTGGTATAACAGAAATTATAATCCCTGAACTTCAACTCGAAGTCTTAGTTATAAGTTCCGGTTTTACTTTTTGGGCAGCAACGTAGTGAGACGTTTTTTTAGTACCTAACCGGGAATCGAGATCCCTTTCATTCTACGATTGAGCAATAACCACTGTAGTAAGAATATGTCTACTTTGTCATTGATTGTATGGGTTGCATGGAAGAAATTGCTTGTAGCAATAAAGCCGCCTTTAATTGTCAAATGTCCTTCTATTAAGTAAAATTTGTATTTTCTGTTTGTGTGCAATAAAGTTTTTAAATAAATAAATTAAATAAGAAGGTCTTGGAGCCAGTAAATACAGTAAAGAAAGAGAAATTCTTAAACTTTCATATAAACGAATCATATAAAATATTAAAATTAATTGTATTCTTGGCAACCTAATTAAGTCAGTGAGTTTATTTTTAATCTGATGACGTATGTTTACTTGTTTTGAAAGAAAATTTCGAAACTTTCTAAAGCGAAATGCAATACTTAAAATATGTTAGAACGTTCTAATAATATCCTTCCTTACAAAACTTGTTTCGGTTTGTTTTCTGACTTTTTGCAACACTCGACCTGTTGATTACGTTTTTAATTTATTTGTGGAAATCGTTAATAGAAAATGCTCATAATTTTATGAATTGAATGTTATATAACGGGATGGTACCTAATAAATAACTCGATTGTCTATTATAGTTTTTAACAATACAGTGGTTTATAATAATGTATCTTTTCACTTTATTTTAATGTTATCATTTTGCATAATATTTATTTTAAAAGTAAATAAATTTTATGTTTCATTAGTAGGTTTTGTAGACGTGTTTACGACATAAGTTTTCCTATTAGCAGCAGTATTATTATTACATGTAAGCTATTATTAATATACAGTTTAAAAATAAATAACGTATTTTCAATATCCAATAAAGGTTAAAATAATTACTCCCAGCCAAATTTAACTTTAGTAATTTTCTAAATAATATCATAATAATTTTCCGTATCTGCGATATTATTTAATCTGTGGCAAACACCTGCTCGCATTGTTTATTATGAATGACCTTCAGCATTAGAAATAGAACAGAACCAACAGCCGTGTATCGATTTGTGGATATTAATCGGCTCTGAGATTTCTAGAATATCTTAATAAAGTTCTTAAGACTTAGTGGGTGTACCCCAAGGAACTGTACTGGGTCCTATGGTATTGAAGTTACTTAAAATAGGCATTTTACCAATTAATTAAAATATAATGTTAATTTTATGTGCCTGTGGTCTTGAGAAATGACTAAAAATATTTTTCGGTAATGAAAATCATCTCAAGTATGTATAAACGTAACTAATTAGTTAATTATGAATACATGATAACCAATATGTCTCTAAATAATTTATTCTTAAGCTTTGTAATTTTCTAAATTCCAATCCTATATATTGACAAGAAGGAAACATTGTGTCTTCACAAATTCAACACATTATTAAACTGAACTATTCGAATGAGGAAATATCTTTCCACGCCCTTGATTTTGAACACATATATATGAGAAGCTTTCCAGTATAGCTATGATATTTTTATTATGTCGTAAAAACGTTAAAACGATTAAATTATTATGTAAACAGATTGCCTGTATTTCTGTATAGGTGTTCCAGTCTAAATATAATTACCAAGTATTTTGCACAACGTTTAGCTGGATGGAAAATAGATCAGTTTCAGATTTGAAAGAGACGAAAGGCTTAAACTTTAATTGATTCAAACGCTCAAATAGTAAACATAAACATGAATGAACAATAGTGGATATTACAAAAGCTACTCTAACTTAAGCAAGAATAAAAATTAGTAGAATGTCTCTTCTATCTAATCGTACAAAAACATCACATTGAAATCATCACATTTACTTGAATTAGTAATTAATCCATCAGGCCCCGGAATCACAGACACAATAGAAAATCTATTGTGTCGCGGTCGGATCTGGCCGTTCGGGGCTCAATGGGTTAAATAGCAACCAGGTTATTTTTTTTTAATAGTTCTTTTTCGCGGTCTATTTAATATTTGGCCGAAACAAGGTGCAATTACATTTATAAATGTATAGGTGCAATTACATATAATTATTATTATACACAGTAATATTTTCTGTACCCAAACGGTAATATGATCTTATCACTACATAGTATAAAACAAAGTCGCTTTCTCTGTCCCTATGTCCCTATGTCCCTTTGTACGCTTAAATCTTTGAAACTACGCAACGGATTTTGATGCGGTTTTTTTTAATAGATAGAGTGATTCAAGAGGAAGGTTTATTTGTATAATAACATCCATTAAATAGTGGAGAAGTACTGTTATTTTTGAGGTTTCTAATGTGATGTCGTAAAAAATTACATTTTTTCCGCTTACATTGCAAACGCAGGCTGGGACGTAGCGTTTGCGGCGGTACCGGCCGGCCGCCCGCTATATATATTTTATACCCGTGCGAAGCCGGAGCGGGCCGCTATGTTTTTATATACAACGTTCACAGTTTTTCTGTAGTGTATTTAGTATCAGCATTGCACCCGTGCGAAGCCGGGGCGGGTCGCTAGTATTTTCTAAACTCTATAGTCTATATTAATAACATACGAAAGGAACCTTCATACTGGCGCTACCGGATTGACTTAATTACTCTTCATTTTATTTAGAGATTTAATAATTATTTTAATTTTGATTCGTTTAAGATAAAATTTTCGGCACTATGTATTTCCTAACAAAATCTGCTAGCTTTCTTTCTTTTACTATAGACATAACGATCAATTCGGCCAATTTATATTCCATTCCAAACATTGGGCAGGGCACATTTCGCCAATAATTAGTATTTTTACGAAGCTGTGACGTCATAGGCCACACCGATAGACGATAGACTAAGTGGTTTGAATAAAATGACTATTTTAGTACAAAAGTTTAAAACTAAAATGATTGCAATGAACGAGCAAGTTTACTTTATAGTTTACTTATTTTCATTTCCTAAAAATATTTTTGAATTAAAATTTTTTCACGAAATAACCAGACAGATAATTATTTTCGATGTCGGAACAGAAATCAGGAAAAATGTGAAACATCGGTTTGGGCTTGATATTATTACAAAATATAAAGATATACTTGAGTAATTTGCAGATTGAGTTAACTCATCGTGTCAAACTATCAATATCGTCAAAATTAAATTATTTTTAAATTCGTTAAAAATAAAGTTAATTTTTAATTAATATTTAACTGAAAGTATACAACACAATCGGTACCGACCGCCTCCTTGGTTGACGCTTGAGCGTAGAACCGAGGGGTCCTGGGTTCGATTCCCGGTGGAGACGAAGAAAAAAGAATGTCTCGATCTGGCAGGACACAGAAGGCTGATCACGTACTTGTCCCTAAAAAAATCGATCAGTGAAACAGATGTGTGCATAATGCATCTGCCCCTTACCCCACTAGGGGACACGGGACTTCACTTTATACAACACAATCGGTTGCTATGCTAGTTCTATCAATTATTTTAGGGTATAAATATTATTTGTTTAAATATCTTTTGATAATAAGAGGAAATGTTTATTTAAAATAAAGTACCTATCTATTAATGGTTGCTAACAAAGTTTTCCTTCAGTTTAACACTTGTATGTGTTTAAGTGTGTTTTGAAACTTTTAAATAATATTATGCAAAACGTTTTAAACAATACAAAGTATCGCTTATTCAAACAAAGTACGTGGGTAAATAACAAATTTGAAATTTAAATGTTGAAGACTTCTCTGGAAAAATCCATTTCACGTGTTTTCAGCAGTCAATATTTTCGAGTTCACTATCCTCATAAAATAACTTTCTAAATTCTAATACAGTTAATGGCAAAAGCAGATATAGCTCCAGGGCTGAACATTTGATAAGCGCGAAAGCTAACAACGACCGTCGAATTTTAGTGAGTCCAATTTTCTCAATCAAAATCTTCTAATTCAAAATTACTTCGGTATTCAACTCATTGTCAAGTGCAATTGAGTTCAACTTGCATTGCAATGTCAAGAACAGGTTTATATTCCTTAATTCGTTTACAACTTTCAACTTTATCCCGTCGCATTAGAGTCCACGTTGATATGGACATTTCTTAGCACTTGGAGCATTCTATTATTGGGATCGAGAATATTTTCTGGCGCACGTGTTCGGATTTTCAGTGCCTTGACGGAAATTCTCGTGCGTGGTTGTTTTTGACGTTTGAATTATTATAGACGAGCGCGCGGAAGTTTTTTCGAAATTTGAATTTTAAATTTACGAGTTTTGTCCGATAATGTTTTTCTTTTTATGATAATGGCGGGTTTAGTGAATTGTAATGGCCAGTGTTTGTGAGATAATTTGAGTGTATGAGTGAAGTTCAAATTGAAGTTCTATTGTTAGGCATATAATCGCTTCAATGTATAGAAGTTTGACTGAACCATTTTTGAAGCAAGATTGAAGTACCTACTTGGTATTGTGAAACTAGAATAGGATATTGGATAGATTTTCATTATTTTATAACAGTTTTGTGGTTTGTATTGGGAGCAATTTGTGTGAAAATTTCGTACAGTTTCTCATAAATTTTGTGTTTTATAATATTTTATGAATAGTCAATTAAATTGCAATTGTTTTTGTTTAAAAAGGAAAATGAGAAATGTTCAAATTAATGTTCAAATAGTGAATTAAATTGCTATATTTTTAAGTTGAGAAGGAAAATATAATACAAACTAAATATTGTTTTTAATCCGTGTCTATACGGTAAATTATAAAAAAAAATGATAATAATAATCAGTGTAGGAAAAAGATGAGTAAGTAACTACCATTATTGGGTCAAATTATAGTAAAAAAATTTGCAAAAAATCATTTATTTTCTTAAATATTATAAACAGAAAAGTTCAAGTATAAAAATAAAACAAAAAAGTAATAAATTGACGATTTCAAATAAACTAAGAAAAACTATCTGTTCTGTTTTTCCGTGATCCGTGATTATCGTAAATTTAAACAAATAAGATATGCCCAAAAAGTAGTAAGGTAATATAAATAATAATAAAATAGTAGTAAGGTAATATAAAAGCATTTTAAATAGACTTAAATCTATAATTATATATATAAAAATGAAACCCGTTTCGCGTTGTCACGGCATCACGTGTGAACGTGTGGACCGATTTCGATAATTCTTTTTTTATTATATTCCTTGAAGTACAAGGATGGTTCTTATGGAAAGAAAACATAAACATGTACCACGGGCGAAGCCGTGGCGGACCGCTAGTTCTTAATAAAACAAAAATATTTACGAAAGATTTACCCCTCTCTACTATTCCAGACGTTATAATTAAACCGACCAAATATTTTAATATAAAATCTCAAAACCCCACTTCTGCATACAAAAAGAATAAACAAAGGATCCGAATTTCGTTCACAAATTTAAGTGCACTTATTTGGTGTCATTAACACCAACACAGTTTTAATTAAAGCTTTACCGTACTCATTTCATAATGAATTTTGTTTGTCGTGGATTCATGTTTTTATTTTATTGCGTTTTTCCGCTGAATGACTTGCGAACAACTCTATTTATTTGTGTATCTAAAATACGTGTAAAATTATTGTTTATTACATAAGCTGTCCGCTAGTGACAGTCCTGTTAAAATTTGTTTAACCATTTCGGAGATAGAGCAGGGCAGCAGTGAGACATACAAAAATTTGAAAAATTTTGTAAGTACATACAATAGTAGTATCCATAGTAATTATTTTCTGTTAATATCATTAATTAGATTTCAAGCATAGTTTTTATAGAATCTGTCTCAGTGTGATGGTTTTTCTAAAATCGGAATAAATCTTGTTCGGTGCAATGACCACCGAACAGCCTAGTCAGCAAATACTAGGTATCGCGGGCGGCGTTTAACATAAATTCATGCAGTCCACCAAATAACATATTACCGTCGCGACGCGTAACATTAAACATATTATAACACTAGCTGTGCCCGCGACTTCGTCCGCGTGGAATAGTGACTGTATAGTAGTTACTACTTAACTTTTATTGAGTAAACACGTACTACCATAAATAATTAAAAGAACTGTTAGTAAAATTTATGACTAAACTAAGCTACAAAATAAAAAAGAAATGCCTAATTAATTTTTTACGTAAAATTTCTTTTAAATTATGTCATATTATTTTTTAGGCACCAGGGTCGAGGGGAGCAAATTTATTTACCTTCCTTTCTTGTATGTGTGTTTTTAACAATGTATCGTGCAGCAACTGAGCGCCGAGACAAACGTCAAAACGCAAAGGAATAGAATCCGCTATCGATACTAATTGACATAAGCGTATGATGTTTTGCTAAGGATTTGTTCACCCTACCAACGACGACGACGACCACGAACAAAATTTTCATTCAGTCGCAATTTAACAAAATTGTGCAAAACACAATTAAAAATAAAATATTAAAATTTCCTGTCGTTCTGGTGCCTGGAATTTTTTTTGAGATCAATGAATGAAAAAATATATTTTTCGTAGCGTATTTAAACGGTGGCTCCTAGAAAAAAATGTATTTGAAGTTTTTTATAGATAATTTTATGATCTACAATTTTGGTAAAAGATGATTATATGATTAACTTACCGTCTATTTTTATATTAATTATCCTCGAATTTTTTTTTCTTTTCGAGTACCAGTATGACGGGAAATTTTAATATTTTTTTTAAACCAATTTTGTCTGGAGGACAATTTTGGTCGTAGTCGTCGTCGCCGTTGGTAGTGTGACCGAACCATTACTAAAATATCATGAGTTTATGTAAAAAATTAGCGATAGTAGTTTCTATTCTTTAGCGTTATTCTATTCTCTGACATTAGTATTGGCCTGCTGATCAGCTTAATCGATACTCAGTTTTTATCAAATCCAGCACCAAATCCAAATCAGATCTTTCCTGTCTCACGCATGTAGTAATTAATTACCGTTTAGACCATGCAATAAAAATTAAATTAAAAAACACCCAACGCAACGAATAAAAGTGCATAGAAAAAGGAATAAATAATTTCACAAACTTCCCGACGATCTTTAAAAATAAATACCATCTATACTGATATTATAAAGAGGAAATGTTTGTAATTATGTATGTATGTATGGTTTTCACGCATAAACTACTGGAACGATTTCAAAAATTCTTTCACCATCAGAAAGCTGCATCTTCACTGAGCAAAATAGGCTAGGTTTTATCCCGGAAACGGCCGCAGGCGGAAAGCTAGTTTTAAATATTTATAAAAATAAAAAACAAAGTCGTCGGGGCTGCCATGCCATCATTATCATAATATGTATATCATATTTTTTCTTTTATAATGGTACTTAATTTTAAAGATCGTCGGAAAGTTTGTAAAATTATTTATTCCTAAAATTTTTTCTTCATTGCGTTGGATTTTTTTTATTAAATTTTCTTTTATAATTTAATTTTCTTATTTTCATGTAATATTTTCAAGTGAGCGAGACCGAGCTATCAATTCTACCTTCATATTACATTCCTACATCATATTGATATCTATAAGCTTTTTGCTCCTTGAAATCTTTTAAGTTGGGCCGTAACCGTGCACAAATTGCAATGGACCACAGTGGCAAAAGAAGTAGGAAGAAGGTATATTTAGGAAAAAAAATTGCCAAGGGCCAGGCCTATGTGGCTATGAGTAGAGTTCAAAATTTCCAGGGTGTGGCTATCCTCTCGCTCCCATGTCCCCTCTTCTTTCACAGACTTCCCTTTCCAACCCTAGTAAATGGCAGAACCGATTTTGATGTAAACCATATCTAATTGTATCTATATGTACACGTCATATCCTGTCGTTTGATGCTCCATTTGGTTTATTTATCCAACAACTGTCACCCCTAAAGTAGGACTGTTGATATTTTTTAAAATATCGGATTTTCGATGTATCGATATTTTCAAATATATCAGTATCGGAGTTCGATATATCGAAAAAAATATCGATATTTCGATATATCGGCTTTATTTAAAAAATATCGTAAGTCAGCTCAAAAATGATTACACAATTTATAGTCTAGTAGATTTATTAAACAAATTAAATTATGAATGTACATACGTAGTAGGATATAGTTCTTGGTAATTACTTTTTAAATTTAAATAAGACAATTATGTATACCAATACCAATATTTTTCTGTAAGAGTTTTTAAAAATACTCTTTGTTTTAAATATGTTCAGCTGTTTGGCTACTAAGATTGTTAGGCACTGAAAGATTGATTGAAGAAGCAACTCGTTCAGATGATAAAAAATTGTCAAGCGACTGCTAACATTAAGTTTACGACGATTTTTTAGATTAAATAAATTACGGAAAAAAAATTATTAAAAAAAATATCGACCATCGATATCGATATTTCAATACCGAACTATCGATATATCGTCCAAAAAATATTAGTAATAAATATCGATATTTCGATATATAGATATTTTATCAACAGTCCTACCCTAAAGTGCCCTATCCATACTATATATACCTATATATTATATATATATATATATATATATATATATATATATATATATATATATATATATATATATATATAATATTATAAATGCGAAAGTAACTCTGTCTGTCTGTCTGTTACTCAATCACGCCTTAACTACTGAACCAATTTGCATGAAATTTGGTATAGAGATATTTTGATTCCCGAGAAAGGACATAGGATAGGTTTTATCCCGGAAATCCTACGGGAACGGGTTTTTCTTTGAAAACGCGGGCGAAGCCGCGGGCGGAAAGCTAGTATGTAATAAACGGATGAACCGATTTCTATAAAACATTACTAACTAATTGTAATTCACACGTTGCCCTTTCATATTTTGATATGCCGCTTGAGTATATTATTTGACCACATTCGATTATTGTTCATTCCCACTTTTACCTCTGTAGTCTAACAAATGGATAAACCGAATTGGATAAAAATATAACTAACTGTACTTCACCCGTTATGCACTTTCATTTGATATATGTCTCTTAGGTATATTTGACAACATTCGTTTTTTTTCATTCCCCCTTTTATCTATATATACCTAGGTATAGTAAATGGATGAACCGATTTTGATTAAATACGTCTAATTAAACTTTACACGTCATGCCCTTTCATTTCATATGTCACTTGAGTATAATTGACAAAATTCATTTTTTTATTACCGCTTTTATATCGCTACCGCTTTATATCAAATACATGGATGAACCGATTTTGATAAAACGTTCACTTTCATTTAATATATATCACTTAGATTCGACAACTTTAATTTTTTTCATTCCCACTTTTACCCCTATAGGTAGGTATAATAAATGGATGAACCGATTTTGATACACTTTATCTAAGAACCAGCGTCGGAAAATATGCTGCCTAACAAAAAACCGCATCTAATTCGGATTACCTGTTAGCGAGCTACGGTGGAACAAACAGATACACACACACAGACACACATAGCGGTCAAACACTTATCACTCATCTTTTTGCGTCGGGGCTTAAAAATATATGTAATACGACATAATTTAAAGGACATTTTATGTATAAAATTTACCTAAAAATAAGCATAATTTTAATTTGCCCCTCCCCCCTACTACCTCAGCTTACCCCCCCCACCCTCACCCCACCCTTGGGGACTTTCGACATGATCACCTGGACATTTCATAGAAATAACTGTAGCGTATAACAGATAACTTACGTTTTTATCGTACACTGTATAATAGTGTACCATAGAATGCCTTAGCAAATTTTCGCCGTGAATACTTAAATGGTCATAACTTTTTTATTTATAAACCGATTGACATGAAATAAACACTAAATGTTAAATGAAGATTACCACAATATATTAGTGAAAACCGCATTTAAATCGGATAAGCCGTTTCTGAGATTAGCGTGTTCAAACATACAGACAAACAGACAAACGGACAAACGGACAAACGGACAAACAGACAAACAGACAAAAAAAAAATTAACCAAAGTTTTGGGTTTGGGATCGATTTAGTAATAACCCCTGCTAAATTTTTTTTACATATTTTCATTGTACAGACACCACTTTTCTAGAATTTTATTATATGTATTGATAACATAAAAATTTAACAGAATAATTAACATATAATATAACAATTATTAACAATAGCATTAACAGTAAAACATTAGCAAGTAAAAGTGTAATAGCAGTGATTTTAGTAATAAATTAATTAGTACATTTTAGTTTGATTTTATAACAAATCCCTCCAACACTAGCCACGCAGCCCACCACTGGGTCTATCGCCCTACAAATCTTATCTCTAAAATAGCCATCTCAATTTTTTATATTTAAAAACACAACAAACATTTAAAAAAATAATAGCTTCATAATAATTACAGGTAAATTAGCTTGGAGAAATGTGTGTATATTACTCAGATCTTAGAGCGCGTTTCCACTATATCGTTCTGGCCTATACAAAAATGTTTCGATATCCTAACATTACTATTTAATTTTATACTTATTCCTAGCAACACTTTTGTTTTCAATAAAAACAAGTTTTTATTTGAAAGAATATGGTTTTGACTTTATAAAAAAAAATATATCATTCAATTTCACGTCCTAGAGCAAACGACAAGACGACTACCGTGAAACAATAAAATATCGTGTCCATAATAATTTGTTTCATAATTAATATTTGACCATAATAATTACGAAACAAAACAAATAAATAAATCGTCACTTGATAGTGGAAAGTGGAAACACGCACAAAAACAGAATAAACCAGTTTACGCTGTCCGCAGGTGCCACGTGCAGTCGTTTGGTACCGTTAGAACATAAAGCACACATTTCATTCAAAAATTATAATTATTACGTATAGACCGGGAGATATTGACACAAAATTTCGAGTCATTTGTAACAGGATGGCGGTTCTACAGGGGTCTTAGTACGCAATGACAAAAAGAAAAACGATGGTGTGAACACTGGTACCGGCGGCTTAGTCGCGTGGGCGTTAGTCGAACTCGTCGGAAAAATAGCGAAGTCAAACAATTTGTAACACAAAAATTTTAGAATTTACCGATAGCCCATAAAAAAGAAGTAGGCGGTAGTGTCATGCCATACTTTTCCGGTGTGACTTACAGCCCGCCATACCGACGCGAATGTGTTGATTTAAAAAAAACAATTCAACCATTTGTACCAGGCTAACTTTTGCACAGGTAACCATCGTCGTGCAGCCATTTACGAAAATCGCCATGCCATACTTTTCGGACGATTCCAAATGGTCGCCATACCGCCGAAAAACTGCAAAAATTTTTTTTTTCGCCAAACTTTTTGTACCAGTATTGCATTTGGATTTTTGGAGAGTATTTGATAAAATGTGACCATTATTATATTTACCATACTTCTAGTAGGGGGAAAAAGTGCTGCCATACTTGAAAAATTAATTTAGTATTAATTTATATAAGTGAAGATTTCCACCACCTAGATCTTTGAAATTTTGTATTTATATTCGTTGAACCTCAAACTTACAGGAAAATTTAGTGCCATACTGTTACTAATCGTTCAAAATACGAATAAAATCTTACAATAAAAAAAATCTTATACACATTCGCCACCTCCCACAGGTATGACATTATCACACTTCTATTAATTATAATCATTCAGGAGTTGTTGAAAAAAAAATTTAGGGTGGTGAATGGTTTGGCGAAAAAAAAAATTTGCAGATTTTCGGCGGTATGGCGACCATTTGGAATCGTCCGAAAAGTATGGCATGGCGATTTTCGTAAATGGCTGCACTACGATGGTTACCTGTGCAAAAGTTAGCCTGGTACAAATGGTTGAATTGTTTTTTTTTAAATCAACACATTCGCGTCGGTATGGCGGGCTGTAAGTCACACCGGAAAAGTATGGCATGACACTACCGCCTACTTCTTTTTTATGGGCTATCGGTAAATTCTAAAATTTTTGTGTTACAAATTGTTTGACTTCGCTATTTTTCCGACGAGTTCGACTAACGCCCACGCGACTAAGCCGCCGGTACCAGCATTCACACCATCGTTTTTCTTTTTGTCATTGCGTACTAAGACCCCTGTAGAACCGCCATCCTGTTACAAATGGCTCGAAATTTTGTGTCAATATCTCCCGGTCTAGTAGTTTAATTGTTAAATTTTGTATTTGTTGATTGTTGTTATTATTTGTATTGTTATAATATTTGTTGAAGTGTTTAATATGTGTGTAAGTGTTGTAACTTTATATTGTTAATTCAAAATGGCTCCAGTGTTAAAACATGGTCGAGGCAAGCCTTTGACTTCTCAAACTAAAGAATTAAACTTTAAATGTCGTTTCTTTTTCAGGTTAGTAAATTTTTCATTTTAGTAACATTGTTAATGTAAAAGTTATACGTATGTTAAATGTGCAAATATTAAAATAAAGTCTCATCTTTTTCAGAGGAGAAACACATATAGTTTAATTTAAAATCCCTTATATATATAAAATAAAAACTAAAAATAAAATGTTGTTTTATTTTATTTGCTGACCATACACTACTACAAACGCAAAAATTTCTCCAAGCTAATTTACCTGTAGGTATATTGTTTTTTAAAAAGTTTCCAATTTCAAACCAGTGGTTACAAACCTTTTACTTACATGAGTGTGTGCGTACAAACATACAATCTTACTACTTTATAAAATTAGTACCCGGTATAAAAAGAACGTACAAATATATCGGTCATCTCACAGTACAAAGTGACGTGTTACATTTTATAGGCCATAAAAATTACTGCGCTAATCAACTCTGCCTATCTGGCATTGGTATATCTCTATGAGAATAATATTTTCTAGAGGTCGCAGTGTTGAAAAATATTAAATTTCATGTTTTCTTCTAAAAGAAGTTAATCTGCCAGACTGATAATAGGATCTTCAGGAGAAAGGGACCTTATGTATCTTACGCTCTTTGTTCATAATAATAATTACATAAGTCGCAAGCATAGATTCATCTTCTTCTTCTTTTCAACCTGAGTTCGTCCACTGTTGGTCTCGCCCATGGCACGCCACTTAGTCCGATTGTAGGTTTCTTGCCGCCAGTTTTTGCCTGCTACCTTACGTAAATCATAGCTCCATCGTGTCATAGGGGTAGATGATAAATTCATCTAGCAAATGATGGGGATAGATTCATCTAGCAATCCTTTTTTTGAAATTTTTGTCAATAAGCTGGTCTGTACTGAGCGAGCAGAGTCGCGAAGCAATTACTGCGCGAACAGATCTGCCAGTAAGACATTGCTCGGCTGAGCAAGCGCGGCTGGCGTCATTTTCCACGTCCACACTAACTAAGTTGGTCAGCACAGCAATTTCTTCGCGATGCTGTTGCTCTGTATCCGCCTGGTCGAATCGAATGATTGTTTTTGTATAAAATAGACAAATAATCTATTTAAAAATTTTCGAAGATTGATGCAATCATAGAGAACATTATTCATTTTCGACAGTTACTTGTTAAAGTTAACTGACGTCTAAATCAATAAGTCCTTAATCCTTATTAAGTATCCGAGTTGCAGAATCCCAATTTCCTAAACTTTAAATCGACGAATCTCAATGTTCCAGATATCATAAGGGACATTATTATTCAGATTAATTCCAGAAACCCATGAAGTATTTCAGTTGGGATTATCTATTATATAATATATTCATATAAACACGTTTCGTTTCGATAAAATTCCAAACACGTCAATTTTCCTGAAATATTTTAGTTCTAACTTTTCAACCTTTTTCCAGAATAGGCGCAGTATTATTCCTGTTCGAGATTTTATTAGATCACTCACTGGGTGCCATTTATTTCTTACAATTGATTCTTTTAATAAACCTCTAGATAGGAATTTTAACTCTTACTACTGAATCCAGATCGTATTCCAAACATTTTAAAAGATCGGCTAAGGTCTTAGACATCGATCTTCTAAGTATGCGGGATAATACTTAAGAACTTTAACGAGGTCTTAGTTCGATCCCTTTAGATTAGATGCCCAATATTCTACGCCCGTATTTGGACTCAAGTATTGTCTATGAAATTTAAAGTAACATGAATGTACTAGCTTTTTGTCCGCAGCTTGGACCACGTACTTACAACAGTATTATTTTATTTGTGATTATAGAAAATTCACATGGTAATGAGATGTTTCATAACTGTTGAAAGTTACCGATGCACTCTTACGCCGCCTCTTGTCAAAAATCATATCTTAAAATCGTTCGGTTACGACTTAAAAGAAAGACAAACAAACAAAATTTCGCATTAATAATATTAGGCCAGGAAGAAAGAATTTCTCTTATATTCAGTAATTTCGTATTCTCGTTAAACTATTTAAATTTAAAACTAAAGCTATGATCAGTTCATTTCCAAAGTTAATATATACGTGGCTTTTGACATATTATTACATGTAGAGAACGGTTGACACCGCCTGCTTAATTGATGACGCTCTTCATTTACATGTAGCGTCAGCAGAGAAAGTTATTTAAAAAATGAATTTTTATTTTTTTATTATAACAGAAAATGTGCTCTTTATTTTAGACTATTTGACATAGATTAAGAATTCAAATTAATATAAAAAAATTAACAATAAAAATACATTATTTTCTTTTCTCGTTTACAAAGTCATTTTTAAGCTTTCATTATGTTATCTACATTACGATGCTATTAACCGAAACAATAGTTATAACACCTCTATTTATTAAAAGGGTCAAACCCCAAATGTGTCAGAAGTTTATGTAATATCCGGTCACAATATGAGTGTACCGTTTATCTCATACATTGGCCGGCTTTACAAATACAGTTGCAATATAAGAAAGAAAAAGAGCAAATAGTTATTTTCTTGTCGCTTTAGGTGTGAAATACGTATTTAGATTTTAAAGTCATGTAAAATTATTTATTTATTTATTTATTAGTTATTACACTTTATTGTAAAACAATCATTAAATAATAAAAATCAATAAAAAGAAAATATGGTACTAGAAAGATGTAGTACAATTGGCAGCCTTATCACTAAGCAGTGATATCTGCCAATAATTATATGATTTAAATAAAACATTATTTATTATGCTAATCAAGACTTGCTTGTCTGTTTTTTTATAAGATAATTGTTTATTTTATACAACGTAAAATTATAATTATAGTTGTGTATGAGTAAAATTATAACATAAACTTTATCGTTAATTACACACCGGTGCTCCATTACTTGTTAAGTGATAAGATAAACACTACATAAAAACATTTTATCATGATTTTCGGCTCATACAGTTTTAAGTCAAATTATTTTTATAGACATAGTAAATTAAAAACCTAAAACCAACAGCTCAAATCGTTGGATTATTTTAATAACAGTATTTCATATAGGTAGTAATAAACTATTATTCACCATTATATTATGATCGTAGTTTTCAATTCAACTCACTCTAATGTAATAACGCGCCACGTCGCCGTCCCACGACACAAACAAACAGAAAAATCAAAAGCTTTCCGACCGAAATAAAAGCAATCAAAATAGCGAACAGACACTGGAAGCAATTTAAATTGAAACCGCATACACAAGTTGTAAAAATACATATTTTTAGAATTAAAGCGACCGCCCATTTGGATTTTATTCAAAGGAAATTCTTGTACCTTACTTTACGATCTAATCAAAATGTTTTCTTTGACTTTTAAAAGTGTGGACGCGGAGAAACTCAATTTGTGTTTATTTAAAATGAAAACTTTTTATATGGAGCAGTGATATTTTAATGGATAAGTTGATGAAGTTGCCGGTTTTATTCCAGCTATAATTTTGAAAAAAAAAATTAAATATTTAATGTTGATTGCATTTTGCAACAAAACTGTCATAGTTAATGAACAAAGTTCCGTGTAAGATTTTTTTTGTAATAGAATGTTTGTTCGCTGTCATTCAGTTTTTTAATTTTCACTACGTATGCAAGAATAAATAATTTAAATAATAAATAATTAAATACTTATTAAATAAACATATTTTGCTGACGGTACGCCACATATTAATATCAATATCACAGTTATTAAGCTCTTCACATTGAATTATTTTGGACACGAATTCATATACGTACTACTAAAAGCTATTTACTGCTACAATATTAGCATATTCTCACATTATTATAAATCATATTATTCATAGGAAATTATTTATAGGTAAGTATATAATTTATTATAACGGGTCTCTATGGGTAACAAATCTTAAAAACATGCCAAAGCTTTGGATGATCACTATGATTACAAGCAGTATCTACTGGTGTATATTTTATTCTAAAAAATATTCTTAATGACGTAACAGCATATTATCGAACGTATTTTCTAAAAAGTAAAGTTTTTGTATTCGGAAATGAATCTAATTCATTAAATAAGTCAATTTCAATAAACCCAGTGACCAATACTAAAAATGATAAATACTAAAAATTCCAATACCATTGTCCAATGTAACTTTATTTACGCTGTAACAAAAGTGAACCTAATTGAATTTTCATTAGCTTCAATTTATAAATTTGCATGAAGCTACAGTTACAAAGACCATACTTTAAGCGTAAGCAAAAATGTTCCTTATTGTAATGGTATTAAAGTGATGAATCTCTTTTCAAGCTTCAAAAATTGTTACTAAATTTACTGAAATGGGCCTTAAGTACTTCTACATAAGTGTGTTAGACATAATGTAGTGCTTGCGAACTGAAGTGAGTCAAATGTCGAATCTATACAGGAAAATGAACCTTACTCTATTATAATAAGAGTGTTTAAGCATCACGTAGAATCCATGTGAAGTTTGTGCAATCTCGATTTAGTAAGAATTAACCTTAAATGATTAGTTTTAAGGGTGTTAAAACAAAACGTTATAAACGCGAGTGCTGTGTTAAAAATAAAGGATTAATAATAATCGAAAATGAAACTTATGTGATTAAGAATAGGGTCATTAAAACCGTCACGGGGATAGGCGAGTGAAGTTCGTTAATTGCCGGATGGATAATCTAAAATGAACCTTGTGTGATTAACGATAGCCGTGAAAACGAGTGAAGTTTACTAGGTGACGTGTGGATAATCGAAAATGAACCTTATGTGATTAAGAATAAGGGTGCTTAAAGCATACTAAAGATAGGCGAGTGAAGTGCGTTAAATGACGGAACGATAATCGAAAATGAACCTTATGTGATTAAGAATAAGGGTGCTAAAAGCGTCACGTTGCATACGTGTGCGGAGTGCGCGCGGCGGGCGACCCGCTCGCGAGCGACGCTCCCGCGCGAACTAGAGCCATGCGATCGTGTCATGGAGACGATCTCTGAAGACGCTGAAGCTGAACTTGAACTTGGTAACTATTTTTACACAAATTTTCCTTATAAAATTCCCCTGATTATGTTTACACTAATAACAAATTTGCCTGATAGTTTTCCTATATAATACCCATATATTATGTACACGATTTTCTAAAATCTTAAATATGTGGGTAGGTCTATAACTTTCATCTATCCTATATTTATAAACGAGATAGAACTTGCTAAAAACTTGAAAATGCGGGTATGTATAATTTACAGCTACCCTAAATTTAAGGCAGGATTGTTTTTAACATAGGTAATTTACTAAAAGCTTAAAAATGCGGGTAACAAGAAAACATAAGATAGTGCATAAATTAATCACATATTTATTCTGGGCATAATTCCAAATTCTGGAACTACTGGAATTTCATTTGGAGATACAAATAGAAAATGTCCAGTTACATTTTGTGATTATATTTATGATCGCTTTAACTTATTTACATCAGAAATTTAACATGTACATTTTAAACTTTATTAACGCTTTTTTACATAAACGATACCAGTTCAAAAAATTTAAAGACATACCTAACACAAAACTAGCGTAGAGTGAACAGGTACCTTCTAGGGAAGCGCGTTCCAGACCACATCTCAGCTTAACATCAGGCGAGATTGTGGTCAAGCGCTTCCCTATTCCCAATAAAAAAAAAAAACTGTTTCATGATCAGCCCATACACGTTCCCACTGCTGGGACACGGGCCTCTTATGAGGGTACAGGCGATAATCCACCACGCTGGCCAAGTGCGAGTTGGCGGATTTGCGGACACAAAACTGTTTAATCACTTTGAACTTTTTTGTGTCTGTTTATGAAATATCGTTTACTGTGAATAACTAATACCATTGCATTAATGATACTCGTGGTTATTATAATGATAAGTGTATAAATCCCACAGCTGATGTGCTTTTAATGGAAATACATTATCATAACACTTTAACAGTATTGAAATATGGTAAATAATCATAAAATACATATTATTATATTTTATCTAGGCATTTATCAACAATGTATGGCACAATAATATATTGTAATCTTATATATAAAATTCTCGTGTCACAATGTTAGTCTGCATACTCCTCCGAAACGGGTGGACCGATTCTCATGAAATTTTCTGTGCATATCGGGTAAGTCTGAGAATCGGCCAACATCTATTTTTCATATGTACCACGGGCGAAGCCGGGGCGGACCGCTAGTATATTATAAAATTTTATATCGTAGAATATCTGCGCTTCAAAAACCTTTATAATTTTTCGATGTGATTTGTTGTAGGTATACCTATATGAAATTCGATATCTGTAAGTCAAACTTAATTAGGTAAGTACTAGGTTTCCGCCCGCGGCTTCGCCTGCGCAGTCAAAGAAAAACCCGCATAGTTCCCGTTGCCGTGGGATTTCCGGGATTGCGTCATTTTCCCCTGATAAAAAGTAGCCTATGTCCTTTCTCGGGTATCAAAATATCTCCATACCAAATTTCATGAAAATTGGTTAGTAGTTTAGGTGTGATTGAGTAACAGACAGACAGACAGAGTTACTTTCGCATTTATAATATTAAGTATGGATAACGTTTTGAAATCCACGTTGAATTAAGTTCATAATGGTAGTGTTTTTTAAATCTAATGCGTGTAGATGCCGGGGTCCCAGCTTCGCCAGGTCTACATTTGGTAGGTTTGTTATTTTTCAATTTATTATTGTTTATTTATTTTTCAAAGTTGTTTATCACATGTTCACCTTATCTCGACATACCGAACACAAGAATATCTTTAGTGCAAACATTACCTCTGGAAATTTTATCCAAACATTCTTACATTTCAACTGCCTATTTTTATTTTGATGAGATGTTAATAATTCAAATCTATATTTAAAATTAAATTCAACAAATCTGCAGCAAAATAATGCGACACTGAAAAAGAATGCGTTACTAAAAAAAATTTTCTCAATAAATTATATTGCTACGTGTTTTTGCGCAGATCATTTATTTGATTTTTTTATATCTACAGACTGAATAGTGGATAGCTTCTAGAATATTTTTTTCTTCAGTTCAATAATTATTTAGGTAGGTACCTACCTATGAATTTAATTGTATGGAATGTAATTTTATAATACTTATTATGAAC
This sequence comes from Colias behrii, assembly GCA_029959065.1. Classification (NCBI taxonomy): domain Eukaryota; kingdom Metazoa; phylum Arthropoda; class Insecta; order Lepidoptera; family Pieridae; genus Colias; species Colias behrii. The sequence goes on from JARWMC010000025.1 coordinate 1,760,101, forward strand.
ATAGTTTCTAAGATTAATGTATACTAACACAAATATGGATGAATATCTTGAAATAAAAAAAAAGACGGGTTGCACTCCGGGAGTGCCGGCAGAAGTGAAAACTTGATTATTAACGTTCAGCATGTTTGATATTTTGGAATGGTATCCGTCTTACGCATGGAATATAAGGGCTAAAAAAAAAAAATCCGTCTTACGCTTTTTCGATCAGGCCACGTGTCCTGACGCGAGTTTAAGATTTTATACCCAACGCCGCTAAAGAAGTTTTCACTTCAAAAAATATTTATTATGTAATTTTTAACATTTTAAGGATAAAAATTATTTTAAAATGGAACGAATGGACGAACGATTTTTTTGGTAAGAGCTACTACACGGGTTTAGTTTTAACTTTTGTCAAAGTAAAACAGGCATTAGACTTTCATGAACGAAGATTTGTAATGATAATATTATTCGAAGCATGCATAATGTTATGCGAGTTCAAGGTCTGGAACAATACTTTAGCTGGCAGGTTTTGGGGTTCAGTAATTTTTGAATACTCTATGCTACTACTATTTTAGACTGGCCTTCCTTGCGCGGCTTTTTCCGAATTGTCAAAGGAAATTCCCATGACAATGAGATGTGAGTGAGATGTTTACCGTAGATTCACCGCATTAAAGAAATACTTATATATCATAGTTCTCTACCTTCCTAGCTATCTGAAAATACAAAAATCATACCATAGAAATACTCTGTTGCGACGCGAAAGAAAGACAGACACACATACATACTTTTGCAACTTATTAGTAATGAAGTAAAGTTAGTGTAAGTATGTTAGTAGTCAAGTGTAGTAAAGTTTTTCAGAATGTTTAGAAGTCTTTTTCGCAAAAACTATTGATCGTCTCTTGATAAAAATTGGTAGGTACAGAGCTAGATTTAGTTCTGACTTAGATAAAAGGTTACTAATATCCAGATACTGCGCAAGTGAAGCGTGTTTTAGTCACTATAATGTTTATCAAATCAACCCAATTCATGGATACTTATCCACTCGAGTTTATGAGGATCAAACTTTGGCAAGTAACGCTAGAACGTTAACAATGTTTTTGACTTCCCAAACTTTGAGCAACTCAAGTTCGACTCTAATTTCGGTACAGCTGGCATTTATGGAAATACTTCGAATTCTATTGTCTTTAATACTTTAGGCTTGAAGTATGTAAATAATTAGTTACGTTTTAACCTTTCTGTCGTTTCGAGTGTATATTTTCCTTAAAATATCCGATACAATGATCTTTTGTCGAAGTTCACGTTCTTTAGGTATTTTTGTATTGTTTTAAATGTTTTTGTTCTCAACAATATTTTTTTTATCAAAGGAATGTGAAACAATGAATTAAAATATATGTAGAAGGGCGAGCCGCAAGATTCGAACTTATTTTATTTTACGATGCTGTTTTTTTCTACAAAATTATTCTTCTCCTTCTTGTAATTGCATAATATCTAGTCTAAAAATTAGAATATTTTTTAAGTCATATCAAAAATTTAATAAACAAACATAAGTACATATATAAAAAATGCTTCACGTCTGAGAGAAAACTTTTATTTAAGAATACGAAGCAACTAGTAATATTAAAATACGGGGTCAATGACATCGATTGTTGAATGCAATAGAGTTAAAAGGTGCGTTCGTTGATGCATTACACAGAAGTACAGTTGAGTAGAGAAGTTGTTTTCAATGTTTTATTATTAGTATGGGAAATGGCGATATTATTTGCACATACCATAATACTATCGAATGAAAAAATGATAGTTGTTCTATTCATTGAACGAATCATTCTAACACAAAAAATACATTAATTATAGCATAAAATGCACACGTAGTGAAAGCAATGAATAAAATGAAACATCACAGTCATCAAGCATCACAATCGTAATGTGAGTTTATAATTCCAAGACTCGTATCTCTAAATCAAATACACTTAAAATGGGTCTCAAACTAAAGAGCCGTCTGTCAGCTGGAACCTAATGTAAGTTTGTAAACATAAACTTCAATATCAAAGTTTTAATGGAAGCCTTGTTAGCAGGGGCTTATAAAGAAATTTTAAGTTAGTGAAGGTGGGGGTTTTTGATGGTAAATTTTGGTGTCAATAATTTTACAACGATTCAGAATCTAAAAATGTATTCAGTTATTAATTTAAACAATACCACAATCTAGTTTTTGAAGACTAAAAAAAATGAGACAACGTAACTTTTAACTATTAACGTCAGTACTTTATGTTCTCTCATGCAATGCAATGATTTAAAATAATAAAAAACTTACTAATAGTAAGTAATAAATTAAGTGCAATTCATACGTTCATTATAAACTTGTATCTAAACTCTATTAAAGCTCATAACGCGATAGTAATCTCCAACAAAATTATTTAATAACCGTAAATACGATCCCTACGTTTTTAATAATCATATTTCGTACCCTACGCTTCAGCTATTCTGATTGAATAAGAATTTAAACGCAGTAAAAATAAATCATTACGGTCATCTTTTCGCCCCGACTGTACTATTTTACATCGCATAATGGAGTATAGATAAGCGCTGAAGCGCCGTAGTCGATTGACTTATCTGCGAGTTTTACGTGTCGTATTTTCGTAGCACTCGGCTACATGCTACGAATATAGAATATGGTAATATTGTCTTTGCAAATCAACGGATTGGGGAATCGTTTGTGTTCAATGTTGTTGACGGTTAAATATTTTGAGTTGATTTTTGTCAGTTCAAAGTCGGTTTGTGTAATAAGTTTTAGATAGGTATCAGTGTAATAGCGTAGAGTTTGTTGTTGTTATTTGCGTACTTTTTATTTTGTTTACTTATTTCAATTAAGTTCACTTCCGAAAGAAAATGCATATAAAATCTTGACTACTGTCTTTAATACCTTTTTTTCAGTAAGCATTTTACGTTTAAAAGATATCGCATACATTCGTGATGATTATTCCTATAATATATCGCCGCATACGCACGAAATTCAAAAAAATACATTGGAATTATTGTGAATTTGAGTAATAATTTGTAAAGCAAGCTAGGCCTAACGCTGCTGCCATATCTCGTTTTTGGCATCCGTGCCAAATGCCAAGTTTTGTAATGTGTGGAATCGATTAAAAGCTTGTAATCGTGAAAATATATTGCCTGGGAAAGAAAAAACATTCTAAGATTTAATAAAGATGAGTCGTAGACTGGATAAACTAAAGTTCTTTAAATTTTTTACGATAATCACGTTAGAAAATGTTTGTGGTGTTTAAAATAAGGTAAATCAGCGTCATAGCTGCCTAACAGACGAATAATAATCGATGCTCATAGTAATATTATGTTTGAAATCAGTTTTCGTGTGTATTGATATTTCAGTGTTTTCAGTCTTGTTGAGTTGCTCAACTTTTAAATCGTTTAAACCTAGCCTATTGATAGTCAAACAAAAAAAAACCGCTACAGTAACAAAACTAAGGTCTACAGCGATAGGGAATTGACACTCCCTATATGTATGTAAAGTAAGGCATTTGTAAGACTTTGAGAAATATTGGGTTTACCTCATGATTTGATCTACCTTTCCTAATCCAATCACGGAATCCTACCCTTTTATGTAAAGATCGGCAACAAGTTTCTTCCATCTGTATGCTTATTAACTTAGGTGTTCGTAATGTGGAAATTAAATATATGAATTAAATTTTACAATGTTTATGTTATAGGAAGTTATTTGTTCTTTGTCCATTAGAATACGCATTATTTATTTTTGATTTCGTTTCCTTTAGTCCGATATCGTTGGATGTTTTCTTTTGTAGACTAAATTCATTCATAAAAAATCCATAAAGAACAACTATATCCACATTGTCGTATAATTGAAGATATCCAAACGTTTCATATTGTATTAGACATAGTCCAGCAGAAAAAAAATGGTTGCCTGTAAAGTCGGTTTTACGGGCGAAGATTTTACGTGACAACGTCTTTTTCTCGGTAGAATATTTATGTGCTGCGCGCGCGGCAGACCGCGGCCGCGGGCCTCTCTCTCGTTCGGTGACTCATCGTAACGTTACCGAGCGTTACACTTTTTCATAAGTGACTCCCAGTCGCAACCTAATTTAAGACGTTGTCACGTCAAAAATGAACTTCATCGCATTATCCCAACATAATGCTCCTTCTATATAAGATTACTAAATAGTTATGCTTCTATCACGATTTTTCTAGTTTCCGCTGTTAGACTTACCACTGCAGTATGGGTATTTTATATCTCTGGTTCATTGTTTCGAACCCTATTAAAGACTGCGTCTAAACCACTACAATTCTTTAACATACTAATAGCTACCAGACGCTTAAAAAGGTCATCCTTCCACGTTTTTTGCGAAGCGAACAACATATTTTGCGGTAGTAACGGCTATAAATACGAAGGACGAAGACGATGTCACATTGACTACGCAATAAAACCACTATTTGATTAATGACTGGGTGTTTTCATGCATAACACAGCCATTATAACTTACGATGCTAATCTCTGGGATATTTTAACGAGAATCATAATGTATGGGGATAAGTTATGACGTGTTAGAATTTCGCCTGATTAAGAATATTAGGTAATATGAGGGAGAAAGTATTATATAACGTATCTAGATTTTTCTATTTCTTGGCCGTAGGGTATGTAGGTTAAATTTTTACAATATTTTTGTTATGGTATGATTGATATCTTGCTCTTATCTTAGTTTTGTAGAATCAGAAATGAATGTTGCTGATAATAATATCAATATCACTCGTATAAACGAGTGAGTATCCAGTTTTAAAGGTACTTATAATAATAACGACTCAGAGATATATACTTACAATATATAACATCTAAATTAGTCTGTGAATGGTGTGTAACGATAATCCTCTATTGGAAAAGTGCCAAAAATATGACATATCATCCACCTCTTCCAGATATTTGCACTTCTATAGAAAGCATTACGTAACATCTTGGAAAATTAATTGCACTAATGACCTATGTTTTTATGTCAAGGGTGATCGAAGGCCAAAGTATCCCATTCGTGCCGGAGTACTCTTGACCCCACTTCATACAATGCTGTGAGAGATTCAGTTCAAACTAAAAATCGTTGGTCAAGCTGGAATGGCGTCATTTGCAGTTTGTTGCATTGTAGAGTTGTTCAGGAATGCTTGCATTTTTGCTCTTTTGTGTTAAAAACTGATTCTATGTGATGTTGTTTTTGTGATATAAAGGCACAGGTAAAGTAAAAGGGATCAATTATTTATATTTTAGGGTATGTTTAACTTTTGAGACAGATTGTTTTCCGACTCCAATAGGCCTGCTGCAAATCTTTATTTCCAAAAAAACATAACAAAACATGAAATATTTATGTAATTCGTGATTTGATTCCTTGAGCAAACATCCAAATATAGAGTTGCGCACCAATATGTGTACCGTACACATCGTTTTCCGCGTTCTGCACCTATCTATACTAAATATTATAAAGAGGAAAGGTTTGTATGTATGTATGGTTTTCACGCATAAACTACTGGACCGATTTTGATGAAATTTGGCACAGATAATCTTTAGACCCTGAGAAAGAACAAAGGCTACCTTTTATTGCGAAATATGTACCACGGGCGAAGCCGGGGCGGACCGCTAGTAAAATATAATTTGAGTAGAAATCTGATGGTAAATCGTAACTATAGAAAAGAATACCTACGTGTGTAGTTCATGATATATTGCCATCGATTATGATACTAGAATATTTCTACGCATTTCAACATTATACAGAACCCAAGGTCTATTGCCAAGAATGAAATACTGGTCGTCCAGTTATGTAATAAGTTGCAAACTGGCAAAGTTTCCAAATATTGACAATCTTGGGTTGACGCTGACACGGGTCAAGATGGGTTGACCCCGATATTATTATGTTTTTTACATCTCTATACTTATATGATAATCCCTATTTCCTTTGGTCACGGCGTGTGAACCGATTAGGCTAATTCTTTTTTTGTGGTGTTAATGTTAGGAGATCTAATGAAAGAAAGGCTTGAGAAAGTTGCTGTATTTTAAACCAAGCGTCTAGGATAGTTCGTGATAGACAGAACAACGTCTGTCAGGTCAGCTAGTTTTTTCATATAATCGATGCTAGCATACCATTTTTCACGGAGGACAACTTTATAAGACTTTTTGGGAACAAATTTTATTCACAACTTTAGCCTCCTCAGGATCTCTCATTCGTATACCTAAATATGATATCGTACTTTAACAAACTGTATATTAGTCAACGAATTTAGATGTGCTTTCTGGTATAATTTAAGTGATGTAATTATGAACTAAATCATGTAATGTACAGTATAAAGTAAAAAAATAAAATAGTATTTATTATAGTTTTTTATTTATAAACGTATATATATGTTATCTTTCGTAAGACGACAGAAAATGGAGTTTTCGCTTTACCCAGCAAAGGACATCGTTTACTCAGAGCCGAAAATAAGATTTCCCACAGCAAATTGAATAAAGTGAAACATTCTCCTTGAGATGATTTCGTGCAAAGAACAATTTTTGACCTTTTGTTTTAGTTTCATATAATCTTGTGGTTTCCAACTACACGTGTAGCAAAATATTTATCAAAAAGAAGAAAATTATAGAAACTAGAAAGTTCATAAATAAAAATATCAATATCAAGGTTTTATTTGGCTTAGATTAAACAATATAAAGACGCTGAATATTTAAATTTACTTATCATGTAAGACAAGATTTGATAATACAAACAGGCACAAATTAATTCACAAATAAAGACGTAGGTAAATCTTTACTAAGATATTCTAGGATGTTTATAATTAGAAGCTATTCGAGTGCTGAACTATTCAAAAACATGGAGCGTGGAATACGATGTCGAATATACGCGATGTAAGAAAATAGAACAAATCGGTAGTACTGTAACCTAAGTATTAGTTACCTTACTATTCGTATTCTTCTTACTGTGGCAATAATTAAGATGCAATATTTAAGATGTTAGAAAATGGAACGAATCGACAGTACAGTAACCTAAGTATTAGCTACCTTACTATTCATATTATTTTTACTGTGGCAGTAATTAAGATGTTAGAAAATAGAGTAGACCTACATTAACCTAACGCTTAGTTACCTTACTGGTCGCATTATTTTTAATGAGGCAGTAAGTAAGATGTTAGAAAATATAAAGAATCAACAGTACACTAACCTAAGGATTAGTTACCTTACTGTTCGTATTCTCTTTACTGTGGCAGTAATGATGTAGCTCCGGGAATTTTGGCGGGAAGCGGATTCACGCTTTGACGAACAAATTGAGGATAATAAAGTTGTTCAAAAGTTTACCAAGCCGACGAAATTAAAAGACTGCTGCAGCTGGTGACAAAGATGTTACGAGTTTATGACGCGTTTGAGCGGTGTATATTTTGTGGATGATTTATTGCGTGTACAGATTATAATTCTTAATGTGGGTTGAAAAGCATGTATTTTTCATGGACTTTATGTCTCTTGGCATGTTTTTATTTTCGCCTCTTATAACACAAATGTTTGATAATTGATATTGGGAACATATCTATGTATTTCTTGGATTTATTTAACTATTGAATCAAAGAGTAGACTCATTATATTTATACAGATGTGTACTTTGATTCTTAATACGACAGAGATTATTAGTGCATTGGAGAATTTAATTTTAATTAATACGACGTTCATTAAATGTTTCTGCTACGACAATTTTACTTATTGCAAGCAAAGACATAATATAATAGGTACCTATAATATATTTTATAATTTTTGTTTATTACTTGAACTTCATGACTGTGTTGATAAAAATATATATTTACTGATAATCTATCTAAAGAGAATCTTTCTCTTTTTAACGTTACTTACCTATTATTAACAAAACTTAAAATAGCTTACTGAATAAAAACAATATTTTGAATTTCCAATTTTTACGCAAATCTATGTAATTTTATATAAATCTGTATAAAAATGTCCCATATCTGCCCTTTAGTTGAAAATTAACTACACTTTGTCTCTATTCCTTCTACCTCTATATCAATTACCAAAGACTTCTTCTATGTTTATATAGGCTATTTCTTCTGTGTGTGAAATAAAGAATTAAATAAACAAATAAATTCCTATAATTTTTAGTTCAATATTATTTTCAACATTCCAGATAAAATAAAGAAGAAGTATGGGCCGCTCGGAGACAGCGTGGTGGTGGTTAAACTGGAGAAGACCGCCAAGTTCGGTCTGGGGCTCAGCTTGGCGGGACACAGGGATAGGAGCAGGATGGCCGTGTTCATATGTGGGATACACCCAGCTGGTGCGGCGGCCAAGTCGTCACCGCCTGTTAAAGTGGGAGACGAGATCTTGGAGGTGAGGTTTAGCTGTAAAGTATAGAGTTTCTTGTCGGATCTTCTCTAGCAACTGCTAAGTTTCTATTCAGATCTTCTAGACTACAGGCCCATGTTGAAAAATTTATGGGTCATTTGAACCACCAGGTGACCTATCTAGAACGATATAAGAGCATAAAATAATAAGATTCAGCACTATGCTGTGACTTGTAACGCAAACGCAACGCAACGCCGCACAAAAATCATGGAGACAAGGGGAAAAATCTCTACCTGAACTTTCGAATTCTCATCTGCACTCAGTTGGACAGCTTACAATTGACGTCATAGTGCTGAATCTTATTATTTTATGCTCTTATATCGTTCTAGATAGGTCACCTGGTGGTTCAAATGACCCATAAAATTTTCAACATGGGCCTGTAGTCTATTCTCTGTTAAAACTGCTTTCCGAACTAATTCAGCAATAATTAAGACTTATCTACTTTCTAATGCAAGTACTAATTCAGAATCCATTTCGACTTATCTACTTTCTAATACAATGACTTCTTCGTGTAAAAAACGTTTGTCTGGTTGGCTCAATACTAACAGCTAATAAAAAACATATGTATTATATTGTAACGAAACGCATATGCGGGTTGCCACATATCTTATAGAACTAACTTAGCAACTATTTAGTAATATGTGATAGAACTGCGTTTAGGAACGGGACTTTTCCATTGATATCAGAAACCTTAAACACTTGAAATATATTCCTATATATCATAAAAGAATGACACATTTAGGTATATCAATGACTGAGACCCTGCCAATTTTATATTTTAAAAAGTAACCTTCATTCAACGCTCGATTATAAATACCTCATACAATTTCACGACTACCTAAAGGTAGATTTTACCGATCTTTAGTCTGTGCTATAATCTCGAGAACAATATTTATATACGATTAGAATTTTTGCGCTGTTGGTAACCCAGGAATAGATCGCTACGATATTGTTTATACGGTGTTGTAGTTGAAGTGTTTTCTCTACGTATTTGTTCAGGCGAGAATCTGGAATGAAAATAAATTTGTTGATTGTTCTTGCAATAAATATCTCTCGACTTTCCATGTTTGTTTTTGTTCGTGACCTCATTTATTAGCTAAATTAAAAAAGGTGGTTGGGATACTTCTGGCAACTTTTACTTATATAAACAACTAGCTTACCGCCCGCGGCATCGCCCGCTTTGTCTAAAACCTAATAAATTATATACTAAAACCTTCCTCTTGAATCACTATCTATTTAAAATACCGCATCAAAATCCGTTGCGTAGTTCTAAAGATTTAAGCATACAAAGGGACATAGGGACAGAGAAAGCGACTTTGTTTTATACTATGAAGTGAAAAGATCTGGTGAAATTATTTGATCCAATATACCCTACATACTTTTCATTTTCTGAAGCTGAATAAATAGTTTCTATATAAAATAAGGAAGATAAAATAGGTACTTTTAGTTTTGACACAAATCTAGCTTCGTATGCGGTTTGGCTCAGTCTACCTATAGCTTTCAGCTTATGATAAAAGAAACTAACAAATATAGCGATATATTTCTAATCGTACAATATTCAGACAAAACTTCTAATACATAAGGTATATAGTCGCCTGTAGGATTAGGAGATTTCGGTTTTTATTACGTTATTTTTCGTGGGCTGTTAAATATAATATGTGAATATAAACAGTTTATTGTTAACGGAAACTATTAAACGTAGAAATATAGATCGTATGGAGTTCATAGTTTCTTGGTATAACCGCTAGAGGGAGTTTTATACCGTCTTTTATATTGGTCGTCGTTTCAGACTTAAGGCCCAATGCTGGATGTAGTTTTTCCTGATGATATTCAAAATAAATTGGACTGATAAATTTGACTGATTTCAAAATGAATTGTTATTATGATCACTGTTGCTTGAATCAGAACTATCCATAATGTTTAGAAATTAAAGATTTTTTAACGGATTTTAAACGCGATTTATACATTTTATTAGTTTCCCGACGTTTCGAACACTTTACAGCGAACGTGGTCACGGGGAGACCCAATAAGAGAGAATAAATCGCGTTTAAAATCCGTTAAAAATCTTTAATTTCTAAATGTATAATACTCGCGTAAAATCAAACACTAGAAAATACTATCTTTAATGTTGTAAAGACTACGTTGTTATGATAGAGACAAATGTAAAGACCTATCTTAAGATAATTAATATTATGTGTATAGTATACTGCTGTATCGTTGAAAATATTAGTAGAAAATGTATTTACCCTATTGCCTGTTGCTACAGCCTGAGTCTAACCGTATTATACCCCATAATCTATCGCATTTTAGAAAACATTCAGTTGTAAATAATCCGTCTGAATTAAAATAATATCGTCATATAGGTTATAACGTCCTTTTGATTGATGAACTGCGTTGTTTTTGTTTTATTCCTAAATATTTAATCAAGTGTATATAATATTTGCTCGCCAATGCAATGTGGAAAAACATAGACGATCTATTTTATTGTAATTGGACCTTGGCATCCTTGCTTTGTTTATAACTGATTGATTGATTGGTTGTGTATTGTATTATGTTACACATAACGTAAGATCTTAGTTCTGCATCCGATTAAGAATATTGTGTTATAATGTAGGGAACTCCATTTTTCTTAATAAATTTCTTTAATTTTTTTCGTATGTTTATCAGGCATTTGGTTTCCATAACACAAGCAAAAAGCTTAGTGTTTATTTATTTATACTTTTACAAGCATTTAATAAAGTAGTTACTTTAAAAGTCAAACACACAACCTTTCATTTATTGGCAAAGATAAAACAAATAACCTTTCAAATGAATTCGCGGTAAATAATCGACAAAGTCACAGAGGTGACTAAACACACATCACATAAGATACATCTAGAATTTATCTTTGGGAAAACAAACATTCATTATTCAAGTTGAAGGATAATATAAGTTATGGCTGAAACAGAAACAATATAATTCTTGAATTAAGGCTGTTTAGTAACGAAGCGACTGGGTACGTTTTTATGGCTTTTTTATAATACCTATTTCTTCTATTCTTCTGCATAATATAAAGTTATGGAAATGGTTAATGTTCATTCATGTAAAAGTTGTCCAGAATATTTGTCTGATATTTGATAATCGAGATTAACAAGTAAGCTACGTTTTATTTAATTGCTACTAGCGACCCGCCCCGGCTTCGCACGGGTGCAATGCTGATACTAAATACACTACAGAAAAACTGTGAACGTTGTATATAAAAACATAGCGGCTCCGGCTTCGCACTAAAATATATAGCCGGGCGGCCGGCCGGTACCGCCGCAAACGCTACGTCCCGCAATTTTTAAATCTGTAATATCTTCGAAAATATTCACTTAAATCATACGGTGTAAAGGGGTAATGTTTAATTGCTACTAGCGACCCGCCCCGGCTTCGCACGGGTGCAATGCTGATACTAAATACACTACAGAAAAACTGTGAACGTTGTAACCTATCAAATAATAATAATAGATCTATATTAAATGAACAATGTATTCAAGGTATTTAATTAGTTAAGGATTAATGCTGTATTGGTTAAAATCGCTTCGAAAATTAGCCATTATTTGTCGTAAAAAGTAAATGACAAAAAAAAGTTATTGTGGGTTATCCATAAGAGATAGACATATACCATCACGGACTTTTCTGTTGACCTTTTCAATGTGTACAATACTTAGTACATTATTTTGATAAAACTCGTAGGGTTCAGCCTGCGTTTGCAATGTAAGCGGAAAAAATGTAATTATTTACGACATCACATTAGAAACCACAAAAATAACAGTACTTCTCCACTATTTAATGGATGTTATTATACATATAAACCTTCCTCTTGAATCACTCTATCTATTAAAAAAAACCGCATCAAAATCCGTTGCGTAGTTTCAAAGATTTAAGGCGTTACCCGGCAATTTCGACTATGTTCAACCTCTATAAAGTCTGGTACAACATAAAGCACAATACCGAAAAAAATATATAAAATAGGATGGTCTTTGATCTTTAATTGCTCGCGAGGACTTTTTTCCAAAGTTAATAGATTTCTAGAAAAAAAATGTGCCGTGGTCATCGATTTTTCCGCAAATACTCTATAAACTTCGTAACCTGCTGACTTAGAGCTCTGAAAATTTTATGTTTAATAAATTATCAGTTACACAACAGTCCCTGACGAGGATTTTTTGTTTCACTGATTGGTATCTTTTTAAATACAAAATGCGAGGAAAAAAGAAGGTGCAGCGGGAGAGGTTTGAGATCCGTCAAGTATGGTCAAGGTTATTAGCGCATGTATAAGCCTTAAGCATACAAAGGGACATAGGGATATAGGGACATAGGGACAGAGAAAGCGACTTTGTTTTATACTATGTGGTGATATGAGAAAAACTGTTCTAGTGGAGCATATTGAACATTTTCGCTTATAACTTCAGCTTAAATCTTTAAAACATTTCAATGGCGAATAATAAATAACTGTACAATACGATAGATAATGTTGTCATAGTTTGTTTTATTTAATAAATCATAGATAAAATTAATAATTTGTATCTGTAATTCAAACTCTATTCAATTAAAAAAAAATTGAAGCATTAAATAAATATGATTTATATTCCTCACTGAAAGAAATATCTGTTTCGTACTCAATTTCGTTAAAATAACTATTATCCGACTCGTATATATGAACAGCCTAACCTATGCCTGGGTTGTAGCTGAAACAATAACACTCGAGAATGTTAGGCTGGGAAGAAATTGTGGTCGACCTTATGACATATTGAAGTTCGCTTTAACTGGTGTTTATATTGTACGGAAACTGTCAACATCTGACTAAGAGTGAACTTTCTTGATTGGAAATGGTACACTTGAGATAATTTGCATTTTGATTTGAAATCCATCAGCATTATTATGCTTTCATTTGCTTTATTATATGGTTAACATTAACTGTACCAGGACAAGTTACGGGAAAAAGAGTATCTTATTCGAAGGAGTTCAACTGTATAATAAATTGCCTTAAAATATTAAAGAAGCCAAATCGATAACTAATTTCAAGAAATTGCTAAAGAAACATCTTTTAAACTAAATATTATAATAAAAAAAATATAAATAAATTTAAAAAATAAACATAAATAAAACCTATAAATTATACTTTTACTATTAAAATACATATTAGTTATATATTTAGTAAAAACAAAGTGTTAACAAAAATAAAACTAATTTTATATCTCATGAAAATAGCATATCTTTACCTAGAACACAAGCCTTATATCTTTAGAATGTCGTTGGGGTAGTCTGAAATTATGTTTATAAAAATTACCGCCCATTTTTTTTTTGTTATTCTTGTTGTATTCTATTTGTGTTAAGAAACTACTTACTACGTACAACGTTAAGCGAGCAAACATGTTTATAATTAATTTTATTATTATTTCTCTGTAAGTGATTCAAATGTAATCTTTTTGAGAAATAAATGTCTTAAACCGTAACGTTATTTCATCTATCTACCTATATCTTTATCTATAGAATATATTTATCCTTTACTTTGGGAAGCCTGGAAGAGATCGCTGATAAGCGATAAGGTTGCCTTATGTACTATGTATGTTTTCCTTTGGTTTTAATATCGTAATCATTTTAAAATTTGTTATGGTCCATAAAATTGTAAAATAAATAAATATTTTTAAGCGCCTCATCCCATATTATGTCTTTTTAAAGGTGATTAGAAGCACTTTCTGACATTAATTTAGATTTAATAGCCTTCATGATATAATATTGTTCAAAAAGCTTTGGTGATTGAAGATCTTCCGTTGGTTGAACTACCTTTATAAATTTACTGATAAAGTACCAGACTTTATCAGTAAATTTTTGTAATAAGTTTTCATTGTTCGTCTCCTTTTTGAACTATTTCTATTGATATTTCAATCAATCATCACGAATCGGCACATCAAAAATATATACATAAAGTGAAAATTAATTAAAATTATATTATGATACAGAAATAGTAACGCCCTTAGTATTTATTCTCGTATTCTAATAATTCTAATAATAGAAATTAAATCAGTCAGTCATTGAACCGAGAGAACAATTAGTACAGTCCAATTTTAATTGGAATTAACCACTAATTGCTTTCTACCTAGTTTTGGTATAAGAACCAAATACAATGGTTTTTAAGGTTCATTTCTATAGAGTTGAATAATAATTAACTGCTATCTTCGTATCCGTGTAATTGTAAATGGAAGACACGGGCTCCTGAAAAACAGTTTTTACTATCTTAGGAGCCTTTCACTTTGATTTGTAAAATTTTTGTGAAAATAAATGATTTATTTATTTATTTAATTAGTAGGTATTATCCAAGTATTTCCCAATATAATAAATTTTCATTTATTTAGGATAAATATTGTTTATGTTATCCCTTTCACCAATAACAAAGAAAGAACTGCGAAAAACCATAATATGTACAATATAATGTACCCTACACAGAATAGAGCCACTAAAAGTTCGCTAAGTACCTACTTCAAAACAAAAGCCTTCTTAAGCTAAATAGAACCCTTAAGAACTAGACTTTGGCAAAATGCCATATTGACTTAAACGTGAGATCAAATGAATGAAGGAATGAATAACAAGAGTAACGACCTTCGGATTGGCTAATTCTATAGACGGTGTTTAGTCTAATGCTTTATATGGCATAAAAGTTTTATTCAGGAGATTGTGACGTAACGGGTAAATGTTTTATTTTATTGATACTCATACGATGCGTGGTAGCTTAAGGTACTAAGATACTAATCTTTAAAATTAGGATTAGTATTAGCAGATATTGGTAGTTAATTGACGTATTGGTTGATAACTATAATATCTAGAGGTATGGGTTCGATTTTCGCTTCGGCGAAATAATTTATAAACAATCTATTTGTCTTGTTTCACATTGAACATTTGTCACCACAATACGAGATGTATGATAATTTTAGAATTCTAATTTTGTTACAAGGGCTTCTTTGTTTAGTAGTTAAAAATCTTTTGTATTTATACTACCAGTTTATTTATAAAGAACGAATTTAAATGGACCAAAATTCCAGACTATTCTATTCTGAATTCGCATAAAAAGGGAACGCAGTAGATTAATGACTATAAATGAATGTCTTCGTTAACAGGAAAATAAACAAAGTGAATGTACTCGTAGTTGAGCAATGATTCGGTAGGAATTAGGTCACTCGCATCAAGGAATATAGAACGTAAAAATTGTCGTAAAATGGTTGCGTAAATAGCCGTATCCTGTGATTGAGGAGTCTCATTAAAACCCATTAAAACTTGACAGTCTATTGCCGCTTTTTGAGCATTTTGTAGTGGCAGAATGATAGGGAATATCTAATGTGAAGATAGATAATGACAGAAAATAAATAGAAAGTACTTTCGTATGCAAGTATGGTGAACATTGAAAACGAGCAGACTAAAAATCAGCGCACTTAGGTGCCCAGCAGCACGACTGAGTCTGTGTATATTTTTTGTTTTTTAAGTTAATGTAATTTAAGTTTGTGGCAGTAGAGCCCAGTTTCTTTCTGTCTTTCTTAATGGGCGGTATATTTTCAATAGTCTCGGATGAGACATATCTCTCTCTCTGCGTTTAATCGATTATATTCTTGACTAGCTGCGCTTCGCGGTTTCACCCGCGTGGCTCCGCTAGCCGTAAAAATATATAGATATATAGCCATCCTCGATAAATGGTCTATCTAACACCGTAAGAATTTATTAAATCGGAAAAGTAGTTCCTGACTTTAGTGCGTTCAAATAAACAAACAAACAAACTCTTCAGGTTTATAATATTAGTATAGATAACGAAAGTTCTACACTTCTCTACATTTGATTCTATTCTGTTCACAGCTGCGACCGCGGGCACAGCTAGTCGTTGTTAAAGCGTTTATTCAAAGCATTACTAACATCGAAATAGCACATTTAATGATAGAACTTTACGACCAGTGGCGTAGCTATCATATGGCCAGGTGGTGCAGTGCACCAGGGCCCCGGAGCTCAGGGGGCCCTCAAACCTCAGCTTTGAAAAAAAAAAATTAAATTTTTTTTCAATTAAAAAAAAAAAAATTTTCGATACACTAAATTCATCAATGTTTCCAGTAAAAGTGTTCAACTGTCAAAATTAGATGACATCACCGATTTTCATACTGTGTAACTGTACGCAGCAGCAACGGTTACAGTGTTACAGTATTAACTACAGAGCGATTCATTTAATTTTACAGTGTGGCACGGTTGTTTTACTGTTCTTTATACGGTTAGTGACGTTATCACCAATACACGGACACACAACACTGTGTTTAACAGTGTTGAACTGTTAAAATTTACTTTGGATTACACTGTAATTTGAGCACTTGTTCGACTTCCTGATGCCAAAAAACTTGCTTAGCTGGAATGAAACGATTTTACTCGAGAAATGTGATCAGTTTCAGAAGAAATATTGCGATATAATTGGACCCAATTTCTCGCTCCAATTTCTTAATGTATATCATCTGATTCTCCCTCAATTGATGGAGACGTGGTCTATTCGCCAGCTTTGCAAAGAAATTATAACAAAATTTGGCGTGCTCGAATGTGACCTTACGGAAGTGTATACAGCGATGCTACTGTTTCATACAATTCCTGTTACTTCCGCGGCAGCAGAAAGATCTTTCAGTAAACTGAAGATTATAAAAAATTATTTAAGAAACAGCATTCGACAAGATCGCCTCCGACATTTATCGTTAATTGCAATAGAAAATGAGGCGGCATCAAACTTGGATTTGAGTGAAATTATAGACGAATTCGCAAAAATTAAAGCGCGCAAGAGATTGTGAATTGGGCGGGGAATTCTGTTAAAAATCGTTTTTTCCATTAATTAATCTCATCTGTATAATAAATATTCTATATTGTCATGTGCGTCGTTGTTTATTTATTCCCTTTGACTTCTATTAAACACATGGAGATTCTAATAGAGACGACGTATGGATTTAGCCTACTAGGGATAAGTTCACTTACTGTTTTCTATTCTTATTAATAATTTTGAAGGCAAATATAAGTTCAAACTACGCGGAAAGAGGGGAGGAGGAGGGCCCGATTCTTTCCCTATGCACCAGGGCCCTTGTCCCCCTAGCTACGCCACTGTTTACGACGTGAAGCGTATCCAATGCATGTATAACAGTATATGTCACCGTTATCTGGTTGAATCTGCTATTTGATTGAATGACTAGCGCGTTCATTGAATGACTAAAAGGACAACTCAGACGAGTTGTTAAATGTAATGTAACGTCAGCTCACAACCGTCTTCTTGTGGACTATTGGAAAATGTAAATTCTCAGTAACTAACATTCAGAATCCAAATCAACGTTCGGCCTAGTGATTCTATATTGAATGTCGTCATTCAATGAACGCGCTAGTCATTCAATCAAATCAACGTTCGGCCTAGTGATTCTATATTGAATGTCGTCATTCAATGAACGCGCTAGTCATTCAATCAAATAGCAGATTCAACCAGACTGCGACATAATATATAGCGAGTGTATTGCGTAGAAACAATTGTATAATTACTCGCATGCATACATTAACGCGGATCGCATGTAATGCAATTCTTTGGAGATGTGCCAAGTGTGTGTGGGAATCGTTAACATTTGATGAGCTGTAGCGGGTGCAGATAGGAACATTTTTTAATCAAACACCTCATAGATATAAAGCAGAATAGGTAATAAAATAGATAAAAAAATACAAAATAGAATCTAAATATGGTGCCACAATGGACTTAACAATTTGATGCAGCTGCTTCTACTTCCATCTTAACAAAGATAATATCTTAATTTCAAACTGAAACATTTTTTCAACAAGACTTCGTTTATAATCGCCTTTTGACTTCGATCCACAAGGTCGACTCGTCCTCGTGGATCGAAACTATTTTGATATAATATCTATTGAAACCGCACTCAAATCTTTTCAAGTGTTCTCCAATCAAATAAAGAATTTTCAAACCACCTGTACCTACTCTTTTACTAATAAAATTTACACGGCATATAATTACATAACCTGTGTATGTCCTCTGTATTTTTTACAAAACTAATGAACTATAAAATCGCGTTTCACCTATAAATTATTCCACAACACAGAGTTAAGAACCTTATCCAAAATTGGCGCGGAAGCTGGTACTATTCTTGTTTTATGTTTGATTGAAACATTACTCACCGTCGTATTACTGTACGATAAAGTATCTTTGAATTTACTGAACACAGCTTCATTTAATTATTGAGAAAATACCTAAATAACATCGGTTTTGAGATCGAAAGGAAATTAGTACGTGGTAAAGTAGATACTAATATTGTAAAGCTTGTAGAATACGTGGTAAAATAAATACTAATATTGTAAAGCTTAAAGATATTGTTTGTTTGGTTGACCGAGATAATTTACTACTGCAGCTACTGATAGGTCGAATTGAAAAAATATTTTTGTGTTGGATATTTAGCGAGGAAGGCTAAAACTACATGTACTATATGTAACACGTGCTTTGACCAATAGAAGTTGAGCATTGATGGAAAATGGTAAAAATATAACTTTTAAGAGCAGAAGAGCTACATATTGTGTCAGCTTATATTATCGTAATAAGGACCATGGCTATTGGCTATAATGTGAATGAATACAGTACACATTCTTAGCTAACTAAACCAATCTAGCAATGATTGATTTAGAACCCGTGCTTAGCAGCTTTGTGACCGTAGCATCCGTATATACAGGGTGTCCCACTATTGGTATACTAAGCGCGGAGGAACTTGTAGTCTTGCATACACTGATCACGTAAAAAATACTTAAACAACAACATTACGCCAAAAGTTTTTGCTAAATTTTTCCTCAAAATTCATAAATTTATATTTATACTCAAAATTCATGTTTTCTTCTCTAGCTTCGCGCAGCCGGCATATAACGCTTCGCTTATGTGAGCATTTTGTCTATGAAACCATAATCTTAAACGATAGCTCACGTGCGGGTGGCAACGTTGGGCGGGTTGCTTGTTAGGGGTGTATACAAAGAGTTTTAAAAAATCATCTATTTGAAAAAAAAATGCATCTGGAATTTTATAAGTATTTTTTACCCCCATTAGGCTTATAATACCGACGGTGGGACACCCCGTATGTCTACCGTTCATATCAGTTTTCTCAATTGTAGTTAAAAACATATTATTAGATTTAACATAGTTAAAGTTTATATGGTGGTCAGTTAGTCTTGTGGTTGCAATTTCTACAATGCGGGTCGAGGCTGAAAGGCTTAAGCGGTTGGATAATGATTTTTCAATGGAAAATATGCGATATAGGTTAAGTGCATTGAAATAATTGATTTTGCCTGTAATCTGAGGATGCTTATGAAACTTTAAAGGTCCTATGAAAATTATTAGGTATGGAAAAGCTGATACTACACCTGTTTGAGTGATCACATATGTAGATGTGTCTTCGATTATAATAATTGCAAATACTAATTTAATTTATTTTATCCTAGGTGAACGGAATAGTGCTTCACGGAAGATGTCACTTGAACGCGTCTGCCATCATCAAGGGACTGATGGGGCCAGTGTACAAGATCATCTTGCTAAGGTATTTCATCATCATCATCTTCATCATCATCATCATCATCATCATCATCGTTAATGTTCTATTCATAATTTGAAAGAATATTCCTGTGACGTTTGCGAAGATATTACTTTTTTATAGCAACCCTAACCCTTTCAGTTTATAATTTAAACGACAACAAATAGGCACATACCTACCTAGATAACATGTTTTAAAACTAATCTTATTTTAATCGAAAATGAATCGAAAAATCGAAATCGTTAAAACTACAATTATTTTATCTCTCTTTCTGAGTTCAATTTAATGCTATTTTTCTTAAAGTGATTTTAATATACAAATATTAAACCCAGTGGTTTTTAAGTTACTTTCTGTTTTACTAAATAGGAAATATAATATTCAAATAAGTTGATACTAGAAGCTTTTCGAACATTCCAGACGCAAATCTGCATTAGAAGATGTCGCTGTGAAACCCCTCACACAATTCCCCACAGCCCTTGAAGAAGAGGTAAGTGCTAATATAAATAATTATTTAAATTAAACTTATACTGTGAGGATTTTTATTTAATTAAAATAGCCCTTTACTAATTGAATGTTAATTATATTAAAAATGGTAACTTTTTGATATTGATTTGACAAGATACAAAATTAGTTATTAATTAATGAAATAAGAACTGATTTTCCTAAATAATACCGATATTTATTATTTTATCCATTGTATTATGTTATTAAATTGAAACGTACGGTATGAAATAAAACTAAAATTCTTCTTAAAATAATATGAAGTAAAGTTAAAAAAATCACAACTAATATTAAAACAACATTTAAAATTTAACCACGATTTCCTATTTAACATAATATATTTAAACCTAAACGTTTTGCTATTTGAACCGTCGCGTATTCAATCGAATTGATGCAATAAAAATCCAACTCACATGTAATGTATCGAGTAACGCTATCGGTGTCGTTCTAGGATGGAAGAAATTCAGATTTCTTCTATTTATTCTATGCTTTGAGGATTGTAAAAGACGAAAATACGTATTTATTCCATTCGTTTTAGTAAATTATTTCTATTATGAACTTGACAATAATTTTCATATATCGTGGCCTGAAAAAAATTCACCTATAAAAAAATTAGGAGACAAGCAGAAAGACACACATACATTAATAGAATAATCATACCATAATCATATTATTTTATGAATAACATAAAACACATATGTTTTGTATGGGAAATAAATATTAGAAAAATTATTTAGCTATTATTAGCTCTTACGTACTTTAATAGTTAATAGAATACTAGCGACCCGCCCCGGCTTCGCACGGGTGCAATGCTGATACTAAATACACTACAGAAAAACTGTGAACGTTGTATACAAAAACATAGCGGCCCGCTCCGACTTCGCACGGGTATAAAAATATGTATATAGCCGGGCGGCCGGCCGGTACCGCCGGAAACGCTACGTCCCGCAATTTTTAAATCTTCGAAAATATTCACTTAAATCATACGGTGTAAAGGGCCATATAGATCTATATTAAATGAACAATGTATTAAAGGTATTTAATTGGTTAAGGATTAATGCTGTATTGGTTAAAATCGCTTCGAAAATTAGCCATTATTTTTCGTAAAAAGTAAATGACAAAAAAAAGTTATAGTGGGTTATCCATAAGAGATAGACATATACCATCGCGGACTTTTCTGTAGACCTTTTCAATGTGTATAATACTTAGTACATTATTTTGATAAAACTCGTAGGGTTCAGCCTGCGTTTGCAATGTAAGCGGAAAAAATGTAATTTTTTACGACATCACATTAGAAACCTCAAAAATAACAGTACTTCTCCGCTATTTAATGGATGTTATTATACATATAAACCTTCCTCTTGAATCACTCTATCTATTAAAAAAAACCGCATCAAAATCCGTTGCGTAGTTTCAAAGATTTAAGCGTACAAAGGGACATAGGGACATAGGGACATAGGGACAGAGAAAGCGACTTTGTTTTATACTATGTAGTGATGATAGAGTTTATATTTAGTTGAGACGACATGTATTATTAATCTTTACTAATATTATAAAGCTGAAGAGTTTGCTTGTTTGAACGCGCTAATCTCAGGAACTATTGGTCCGATTTGAAAAAAACTATCGCTGTTAGATAGCCCATTTATCGTGGAGGGCTATAGGCTATATATCATCACGCTAAGACCAACAGGAGCGGAGCCACGCGGGTGAAACCGCGGAGCGCAGCTAGTTAGAAATATGCGTTTTTATTAGAATAAACAAATAAGTAATAACCTACAAATTTAACTCAACAAGTATTCCAAAGTATTCCAACCTAATACATGCTTACCTAAGCTTTTTTATGTAAAGGGTAATTGCTTGCTTGTCACGTGAAGTTGATAAATGGATATGCCTGTAATTTGCTGACGGTGCATGAAAGTACTTTCCTTGTAATGTTGGTATGTATGTTATAAAAGTAAATCTTATAAGAGAAACTTATATTCTTAGAACGTAGAAAAATATATATAAAAACTAGCTGTAAGTGCAAACGTTCTGCCTTACTATTATCACTTAGCGGTATGAATTTTAGGTATTGTCCGATTCTAAGACCTACCCAATAGGTATGCACACAAAATTTCATGAGAATCGGTCAAGCCGTTTCGGAGGTGTTTAACTTCAAACACTGCGACACGAGAATTTTATATAATATGCATTTTAACTGGGCTATAATCAAGATTTTCACAAAAATTAAACAATAACACAACACAAAATAAACAATAACAGCTTGGTACTGTTTTAAGTCTGAACTTATTTAGTAGGTATGTGATAAATCAAAACTGACAATGGTACATAGTATTTCACTTTATATTGCTTAGGAAAAAGGAAAAACATAAATAGGTAGAGTCAATGCTTTTGTAGAGCAGATAGCTAGAGACAACAAAATTGGTCTGAAAAAGTAGATAGGTAACATATCCTTATCTTGAATAATATTCAAAGTGTTAGTTTGTCTGTCTGTCTGAATCTGTAAATAATTGAAAAGATGGAATTGTAGAGACGACGTCTTTTGAAACTGCAGGCGATCCTACCATACTAATAAGACCAGTAACAAATCTACACCTATGTTCCAAATTTATTTGTTTATTTTACACTTCGTTGATACTTACTACACATTTGATTGCTCATCTCTATTATAGGTACATACTTATTTTATTTATATGAAAAATCACTTACTTTTCAGTGTAAATAGTAAATGCAGGTTAAATATCTAATAATTATTAAATCAACTGAAGGATCGTGATTTAAGAAAATCCGTTTAAAGCGTATGATCTCTAGTATTTATATTATAATTTATTGTTCGCTTAAATCGCTGACCTTGTCCTTACTATCTCTTTCACACTACAACACATAACTATCTCGCATCCCTTTCACACCGACACTATTAAGCTATGTTGATTTCCGTAGCGTTTTCCTACGATAATAAATTAAATGAATTTAAACTTTAATCCGTTGATATAGCGTTTATATTCATATGGTATCTATTTTTTAGTGTTTATCTTGTATTCAGCATGAAAAACGTAGCACGTGACATGTTTTAATTACTCGAAAAGCATACTTAGTTAAATGGGTTAAGATTGAAAATCGTTTGCGTTGTATTATTGATATGTGCATTATGTTAAGTCAAATCTGTTTGTTATCTTACACTTTTAGCAATGTCATACAAATGTATGTACTTAGTTTCGAGACGCGACGATTACGGCGTGTACGTATTTAATGAAATTAAGTTGTTTTATAGTATTTTAGTGGATATGATATATTAGTGTTTGTGTTGTTATGTTGATAGTTTCGATGTTTGTGTATTTGTGATATTGGTAGTGTTTAATTTGCTATAATTAGGAAAACAGGTAATGTTTAAACAGCGGCCGCTGTTAATTTGACCGACTTTTAAAAAGAGGATATTGACACTATGTATTAATAGCATTTTTTTATAATTACGATGTTTTGCATGTATTCTTAATAAGTAAGGTATTATTAGGATACCAGTTAGCAATATCTATAAATGTAATAAGTTCAAATAAGACGATTTTTGTAAAAAGGTATTTTTGAGTTATAAAAATATCCATTTATTAAAAATGTTCACCGGTTCCGAGACCAGTTATTCAAAATTTTCCTGTTTTGATTCGTGTTTAAGTATACCTACTTAACCATTTTTAATTAAGTATAATTTATTCGTATCTAACTATGTGGTTTAAATATATTTTCAAAAATCATTTGCATAGTTTTAACAAATTTACAATATTTTTTAATACCTACCTAATTTTTTGACCTAGAGCAATAATTATAGGTATAGTACTTACACTAGTTAATTAGATTTTTTTATAAAATGCTAGATTTTCCTCCATATTAATTAATTGGTAAGTTGTTATTATGGTAACTATAAACAATATAAATAGCCTTGTTTTTATTTGCACCACTATCTCAATGTAAATTTTCATACAAATGTTTTAGATCGTCTAGACGTAGTTAATTAAACATACTTACATAATATTATAACATAGGTACTTTATACTCGAAATTTATACAAGAAAAGAGGATTTACTGTAAACATTGAAACGCATCTGAAAGAAAATATAAAATAGGAACTCTACGTGACTCTACCATATTTTATTTTTATTAATTCAGTATTTAAGTGTGGAATTAATTGAGAAGGGCAAGTAAGTTTTCAAAATATATATGAAACTAAAGGCATAGTTAATAATAATGAAAAAATAACACATTAAAATTCTCTTAACTCTCTGCGTATTGCCTATTGGACCTGTGTCCCCACGTAAGCCTCCGAAAGGACCGGGTATCTATCTTCCTTCATTTATTAGGCCAATTATAAATATGTACTATATGTTAGTTACACGCATAAGCTACTTACTAACTTACAGTAAAATTCCAAACAAATATATTAAAATCAAACTATATAACATAATAAGCAAGAAAACAAAACACACAACATTCAGTCATATATAAAGGTCAAATGAAGATCCGTAAACTAAAACAACGTATTAATTTTAATTAGTCGCTAATTGGAGATTCATTTGAACCTAGTGTTTGTTATGAGTTCATTCTCACTTCTATCTATAATACTTATATTATAAAGCTGAAGAGTTTTTTTGTTCGCGCTTATCTCAGGAACCATGGGACAGATTTGAAAAATTATTTCACCGTTGGGTAGTCCATTTATCGAAGAAGACTATAGGCTATCGTATTGTAGCGAGACTATATTATCATCACGCTAAGACCAATAGGAGTGGAGCAATGCTGGTAAAACCGCGGGGCACCGCTAGTAGATAATAAATTATTATATAATATTGATTTTTTTTACTATAAAAGCGGTTTCTAAAAGTCAAAATGTAATTTTTAATATTATCTATAGATATTTTTGAATGAAAATTTTCCGTAAAATACAATGAATGACAAATCGTTTGTTAATTGCTTCTCAAATCTGTTGCTTCAATTTATTTAAAAAAATGTGTTTCAATTTTCTATTAGTTCTTAATCTTTCCTTTTGTGAACCTTTTCGTTTTATTTTGAAATAATTTAATTTTACATTGATAACAGATTTTAGAGAAATACTTAAACTAAAGCTTATAAATGGAATATGTTAGGTAGGTACAGATATTTTAAAGGTAAGAAAGAAAGAAAGAAAGAAAGAAAATACATTTAATCACAAATACTTAATTACAATTTTTCACTTATAACTAATACACTTTTGAGAACAATACACATTAATAAATTTTAAACCTTAAAATACAATAAATATATTCAAATATTAGTCGGTATTCGTGATTAGGTGGACTACTCAGCATTTGCCTCTCCGTGTTAGAGGAGAGGCGCCGGTTTTCAGTAGTCCCCTCGACTTGCTACGCTTGGAGCACCAGAACGGTCTTTTGTGTTGTAAAATAAAAAGCTAATAAAATAAATATTTCAAATTTTAAAATAGGAGAATATAAATATATTGAAGTGGTTAAATAAAATTGTCAATACATAATATAAACTTAACTTGTACATACTTGATATTTAAATATAAAGGGTTAAGGAATAAGATGTAATGAAGTAATTTATACGTATAGATAAGTATAAGAATGAATATATACATAATAAAATAAAATAGATAAGGCTATACATTCAACGCTATTAGGGCTGGTTAAGAAATTCAGCAAGTATAACTTTTTTGTACTGATGTTTAAAACTGTGCAGTGTTTTGCAATTTCTTATTGGCGGAGGTAAGTTATTCCAGCACCTAGTAGCGCTGTAGGTACGTAAAGCTTCCCCTGAAAGCCGCTGTATAGTTTCTGGGGGTTGAAAGTTTATACATGGACGCCCGTGTATCATACATGCGATTGCCATCATCCATCCATGTGAGTTTACTGTAGAGGTAGGCGGGTGCCTTGGTCATGACCACGTTGAATAGTAGGGAGGCTAGGTGCAGTCGCCTACGACTCTCCATATTTAAAATTTTGTTGGACTTTAGGATGGGTGATATATGGGTCCGAGCTGGTATGTCCCAACAAAAACGAGCGCAGGCGTTTTGTATTCGCTGTATGGAGTTTTTAGTGCATACCAGCAATCTAGGACCATACATCACATCGGCATAGTTGAATTTTGATAGTATGAGTGATTCACAAAGCTTTATACGTAGGTCTGTGTGCAAATATGACCTAATATTATACAACACTTTCAGGCAGTAAAAGCAGTTTGAAATTATTGAATTAATATGTTTTTCGAATCTAAGTTGTTCGTCGAATATGACCCCTAAGTTACGAGCCTCACGTACACGCTCGATGACAGTGCCTTGAATGTTAAGTACAGGATTTTGCTGCTCGACACTTTTTACCTGTTTTGGTGTACCTAGTATCATGAATTTCGTTTTGTCAGCGTTTAGCTGCAAGGTATTATTTGCTGACCACGTAGAAATTCGATCTAGGTCACCATTTATTTTTACTAAGCTATTCTGTGTATCATCGGGCTTGAAAGATAGATAAAGTTGTATATCATCAGCGTAGGAATGAAATTTACAACATTGAATATTATCAATAATGTCTGCAGTGTATAAGATAAATAATAGCGGCCCCAGAATTGAGCCTTGGGGAATACCTCGTTCAATAGATCTGCACTGTGAAAACAACCCCGCGCCGTTTTCTCCAGTTATCATAATAGTTTGAGTTCGATTGCTAAGATAACTGCCGAACCATGAGACTGCATTTTGTGTAAAACCATAATAGGATAGTTTAGCCAGCAATAGAGGTATGTTCAGCGTATCGAATGCGCGCGAATAATCGAGGTATACAAGAATTGTGCTCATACCTCTATCCTGTGCTCTAATAATGTTATCCACTACATCCGTTAGTGCTGTAGCAGTTCCACGTTGCCGTCGAAAGCCCGATTGAAAATCGACTTGTTTGTATACAATTTTTTCCAGTATTTTTGACATGCACGGGAGAATGCTGATTGGCCTTAGATCTTTATTTGAATCAGGATGATCTTTTTTTGGTATCGGCTGTACTAGAGCATTCCGCCATAACGCAGGAAAGGTGTTCGAGGATATTGATATGTTAATTATATGTGTTATTATTTTTAAAGTTGTTGGTGTGGTTAATTTTAGCATATCAAGCGAGATATCATCGCTGCCTACAGCTTGGGATGTTAGTTCTCGAATAGCCTTCCATACGTCTTGGTCAGTAACTGGCTTCAAACCAAGGACAGCATCATTATTGTATCGATGTGATTTGTAATACGATATGTATGACGCTGGTGAGTGTCTAGGACCTGGAGTGTTCAGAAAATGCATATTAATGCTATCAGGATCACGCAAATGGGGCGGTAAGAGCGGTTCTCTTTGCGGCTTTATCCGTATATGTTTTTTTAAATGTTTCCAAAGGACCTTAGGGTTGCTTGTGTTAGCATTAATATAAATATCAAAATAGGCTTTTTTTTCTCGGTTGAGAGCACCTTTAACATAATTTCTGAGCTCGTTGTAATAGCGTATATGGGACATTTTTTTGGTTAATCTCGCCCGAATTTGTGCCTCGTCCCTATTCTTCATGATTAGTTTAATATTGTGCGTTATCCACGGATATTGTTCTGACTTAACTTTGAATGTTTTTTTCGGTGCGTGAATATCATACAGAGCTAGAACACTGGCAGTGAAGGTAGTTAAAGCTTCGTCCACATTTTCAATTAAAAGTATCGCGTCCCAGTCATAGGAGATTAAAGATTGGTTGAAATCAGTTATATTAATATTTTTGAGAGAGCGCCTTGACATCCATTTAGGTTTAGGTTTTTCCTTTAAAATATTTAAAATACAAGTTACAAACGCATGATTGCTTAAGTCACTTATGTAATCTACTTCTACCCGAGATACTGAACAGTCTGAACATATTAGATCTAACAAGGTTTCACTATCGCTTTTAAAATGTGTGAGTCACATGTTGTTTCAAGTTTGTAGTTATTAAGAAATTGTTCAATTTTATAAAACTAGTAGTTTTTTCACTTAGTATATTAATATTAAAATCGCCTACTAATATCATATAATCACTCCATACAAAAGAGCTGATAGATTCTGTGAGGGCCGCGAAGAAGGTATCAATATCTAGCCAGGGCGGTCTATAAGCGGTTCCGATAACGATTTTTTTACCCCGGGAAATTAATTTGAGCCACATCTGTTCAACCGTGTTTACCTCAGGATGTTTTAAAACATGAATCGTCAGACCATCTCGGACATAAAACCCTACTCCACCTCCTCGTGAGCGGACATCAGGCGGGCGTGGTGGCGCAAGCGGCAAGCGGTAACCAGGCACCGCTGGCGCACGTCCCTCTTCGCCGGCGCGGAGCCAGGTCTCATTAATGGCCATAATATCTACAGCGTGGCGCATGATTGCGACTAGAAACTCGTCATGTTTATTTCCCAGCGATCCGGGGTTTAGAAAACCAATTTTTAACTTACTAACTACACCAAAAATAATAAATAGTGATAATTATTTGTAATACAAGACATTGATACCTTATAACTGTATACGCTATTGTAAGTATGAGAGATTTTTGAAATGTATTTTCTATATAATATATTAGTAGGTACTTCAAAAAGTTGATAGTAATTAAATAAATTGTATATGTTTTTTTCGGTTTTATTACGTGTATATAATATAATGTAGATGTAGATAGATAATATTGTGTCTTTTGAATTTGAAATATAGTATATATTTTATAAGAAATAATTTTATAGAATAAAAGAGTTAGTAAATAGCATATTATTATATCATACACACCAAGTTCAGTTATTTTACACAAAAGACGCTTATCAATCCATATAATATTCCTTGTTAAGGTCGTATAAAGACACACGTACACGTAGGTACACAGATAATTAACTAATTTGGCCAATAATCTCAAAAATTACCTTTATAAACCAACAATACTAAGTTTTATAACACCTCCTATGATATAATCTAACAAGATTACCAATTACTTTGTTTTACGCAAATTTACCGTCAAATTTACGAAAACATCATGTAGGTATTGCAAGTGATGTTTTTAAATAAATAAATATTTATATTATTATTACAGGAAACATAATATAGAATATGAGTGTTTATTAATATTAGCAGCTATAACTAAGTCGGTAGGTATATTTTAATTAAAATACACTTAAAGTATTCAAAATGTTAACCTTCAACTTCATTCAATTAGGATAGTTAAGTGGTTTTGAAATGTTGTATTAGCAGCTATAACTAAGTCGGTAGGTATATTTTAATTAAAATACACTTAAAGTATTCAAAATGTTAACCTTCATTCAATTAGGATAGTTAAGTGGTTTTGAAATGTTGTTTAAATTATGATCATTATCTAGTTAAATATTTTAAATTTTTATATATGTATTTTGTAAATTTTCTAACCTAATGAAGTACCTACCTAAATGAAGATAACTACTGCAGTAATAAAAATATATTATTATGCATATTTTGTTTATCAACCGGGAATAAATTAAATCGGTAATATTTACCAACTTTGTACCTACCTCTGTTATAACTAGCTGCGCTTCGCGGTTTCACCCGCGTGGTTCCGCTTCTGTTGGTCTTAGCGTGATGATATATAGCCCATAGCCTTCCTCGATGAATGAGAATTGGCTTGAATCTAACACTGAAATATTTTTTCAAATCGGACCAGTAATTCCTGAGATTAGCGCGTTCAAAAAAAAAAAAAACAAACTCTTCAGCTTTATAATATTAGTATAGATTATGTACCTATAATATTATTGTACTATCGGCTATCGTATATTTTTATGATTTTTACGATCAAGTGTAGAACATAAAAGCTTGCTATGTCGGTTCCATATCACAACACCACCGCACTTAGTAACTTGAGCTGATCAAACAGAATTATCTCACTATGTCGCTTTTACCACCGTCAATATAATACGTCATTGTTGAGGGCTTTTCAAATCTTTACAATATGCTGTTCTTGTAGAAGTGTTTCTAAGTCCTAACACGCTTCATCTGTATGTTTGTATGCAACGGATTACGGAGTTCTTTATAGGAGTTACATACATTAACATAAAAGTCGATAAAGTATTTAAACTTCAAAAAATAGTTTATCAAAGCAACAATACTAATATTATAAAGCTGAAAAATTTGTTGGTTTCCTAGAACACGCTAATCTCAGGAACCACGGGTCCGATCTGTAAAATTATTTCACTGTTAGATTGTCCATTCGAGGAAGGCTATAAGGCATAAGCTATATGCGGGTATGAAGGCTTTAATGCGGGTAAATCCACGCAGCACAGCTAGTGCTAAATAAAGCTTTCTAGGATAAAACCAATATAAATGAATATTAATTTATAACTATTATTATGAGTTATACACGCAACTCATAATAATAGTTATAAATTAATATTAGAAAGAAAGATATTAGAATTTATTACTGTTATATTTTTAGTCTTATTATTTACTTAATAATTGAACTGGATCGGTATTTGTTTGATTTTGTTTGAAAGTTACCAACATGTTGCTATATTTTTAGTAGATATTGTATTATAGGAGTATAGTAAAACGAGGTCTCTCTTTTCTTCTGAGAAAAAAATTATTTTATTTTAGGCAAAGAAAATATCGTAGATAAAACAATATAGGTACGATATTTTCCTACTTGCATTTCTTAACAGATTTGTCTGATATAGGATATAATAAATTTCAAACCTTTTAGATACATTTTATACTACAGTCAATAAACCTCTTTTTATAGTCGGTTATTAATAAACTATCAACATACAATTTTGAGCGACTTCAAAACTATTGTATTCGGTTTATCTACGGTCTCTGTAAATATGACCACGTTTCTCATTTTCGTAAGAAGCTCAAGTGGCTCCCGATCCGCCTTCGCCGGAATGTTCATTACTTACAACTACTGTATCGAATCCTCTTCAATCCCAAAACTCCTTCTTACCTAAAAGACCAGTTCCAATTCCTGCACTGTGATAACTATTCTCTGCGATCTGTGGACAGGTTAGTGCTATCTATGCCTCCGCACCGCACACAGTTCTACGGTGGCTCTTTTTCCGTAAGGGCCACCGAATTATGGAACTCCCTGCCAGTTAGCATCCGACAAGCTCAAACGCTGTCCACCTTTGTGACACAAATCCGAAACCACTACTTGAACCTAGCATTTAACTCGGATTAGTAAGATTTATTATTTTATGTATTTGTGTTTGACTTTATTTTATTTATTTATTTTTAGCTAAACTACAGTATGAGTTTATGTATGTATTTATCACCATAATTTATTTATTATTTAAATATGTATTATATTATATGTAATATATTATGTAATCTTTTATATGTATGTATTTATTAGAAATCATATATAGCTATGTGTGTATATATATATATAATTTTTTTTTATTTTTTTTTTGCACTTCTTACCTACCTCCTCTTTCACATTATTACTCCACACAGTAGGTTGCCTGGAAGAGATCACTCTTAAGTGATAAGGCCGCCTTCTGTGCTGGACTAGTTATAAGTTTTAATTTTAAGGATATATTTGTATGCCAGCACAATAAAGTGTAAATAAATAAACCCTAACAAATATTACAGATACGGTAATACTACGTAGTGTTATGTAGTCTGATGTAGTTAAGTGTAGTGTAGTGATAATGTGGTGACAGTGATGACTGTGATGAACGAAGTGCGTTTAGACACAGAACATTTCTACAAACCGACCGTGCTGTTGAGGGCAATATGGAAACGTACGCTTTCGTTCAAGAGGAAGAAGGTAAGACACACAAACACACGTATATAAATGAAAACAAACACATACACACACTTACAAACATGCATTGAAATAAAAACACAGATGCACACATAAATGCATGCTCTCACTCACACACACATATGCATCTATTTAAATGCACATACATAAATGCAAGCTCTCAATCACATACACACACACAACATACGCATGAATTTAAATGCACGCACATATACATAAATGCAGGTGAGAGACTGTGCATGTGTGTTTGAGAGTGAGAACTCTCTCTGTAACACTCACACACACATGCAGTAAGTACACATTGTACAGAACAACGTCATACAATAGACACTATGATTGCAGAATAAACCAAAATTAAACAAAGTACAATACTTAATTTGGAGTTATAAGATTTTAGAGGCAAATTTGCTTGCTGATAACGTATCTAATAGATAGTCTATTTCTATTTGACATTTTTTGACGTAATTTTCATACATCCAATAATTTTGTAGTATACTTGCCTATAATTTTACGCATTTCTAAGCTAAACAATACAAATGGCAGCTGTGATATCGAACCTTTTAATGAAACAGTTATTATGTTATCGCCGTTTATCAAATACAACATAATATGACAATAGTATGCTAGTATAATATAATAGTAAAACTAAGCGTTGCAGTTTCATTAGCTTATATCAAAAGTAGCCTATACTCTCATCCAGACTATCTGTCTTAGTAACTATAAATTCGATTATGCGTAAAGAACTAACTACTAATTATACGGAGAGGCAAATGCTGAGTAGTCCACCTAATCACGAATACCGACTAATATTTGAATATATTTATTGTATTTTAAGGTTTAAAATTATTAATGTGTATTTTTCTCAAAAGTGTATTAGTTATAAGTGAAAAATTGTAGTTAAGTATTTGTGATTAAAGTTTAAACGTATTTTATTTCTTTCTTTCTTATTTCTTCTAATTTCAAACAAAAACATTTAAGATAAATTTATGAAATACTTGTGCTACAATAGACGAAAAAACCAATATTCTTTTATTACAACTCAGAGACACTAGGGAATAAAGATTAATTCCATTAGTCGAATAACACAGACGCCGCGTGAAGATCTGATTACCTTTGACTTTGAGTTCATACATTGGCTGCAAAACTAGTTAGCGCTATGGGTGAATTTCTGATGAATCAAGTAAATATGTATTTTGAAGTATGAATAAAATATAAAATGCATTTAAATTTTGAGGATTAACTGAAAAACCTGCTAAAAGGTACTAAGTATTCTTAATTTTTATTACTTAGTTACCTATACGATATGCATTTTACGATAAGTGTCTCCCAAATGTACTTTGTCTTAATGTGTCTTTTTTGTTGAACAAAATCATAAAAAATATCGTTTTAAATTCCTTTTACACAATTATCTACTCGAAGTACCTAACTAGGGTAAAAGTGGGATAGATGCCGCACGGGGATAGATGCCTCATTTTCAAAAAACCTCACTTCCCAGAGTTGTGACTACGAATTAATGATTTAATTAGGAGCTCCTATCACCCCGCACCTCGGGTACACATGAGCTGTTGTTTGGTGAAGACGTGTTTCGCTAGTGCGTGTAATAATATCCGCGGCGAACTTCACGAACACGTTAAAATTTAAAAAGGTTGATATTTGCCTTTGCATAACTTTATAAGTATTAATAAATTTCACTATATTTCTTATTATGTCTATACACTGGTTCATTAAGTACAAATCTAAGTGAAAATAGTGGCTCTTTTGTTTTTATTTAATAAAAAAAAATACTGGGGCAGCTATCCTTATCAAAAAGTATAGTTGCCCCTTTTTTTTCGAGGGATAGATGCCCTTAGGGGCCTCTAAGGGCATCTATCCCTCAATACATGTTATTATCGATAATCACAGGTACTGTTTATATTTTTACCTGATTGCGTCAGAGGTTTTCTCTATGTTAACCGATTTTACTCGTTGAATTTGCTTTTTTTGGTTATGTATACTTACTTATTAATGATCTGCCCTTATACTGATTGTAGGAGAACCACGCCACGAAAATACAAAAGGAAAGAAGGAGTGAAAGAAGGGAGAAACAGAACAACTATGTTAACATGACATTTGCTGGTTTATCATATAAATTTTATTAGATTTCGCGTTTATAGAGTATGTAAGGCATCTATCCCACTCTGCAGGCATCTATCCTCCTTAGTATTTTCATGGTGGGGCAACTATCCAACTAGGTAGGCATCTATCCTCAAAAAAGGTGTTCTCCAAAAATATTTATTACACATTATCTATAAATGATAGGATAAAAAATATATATAGTAATTCAAAACAGATAATTAACCTAGCTATATTCAGACAAAGTGTTCGTATAAGATTCATGTTTTTAAAATTATAAGGCTATTTCAAAAAGTGGGGCATCTATCCCACTTTTACCCTACCTAATAGTCGAACTAACTGTAAATATTTTCAAAGAAAAATACTTAATAATTCCAACTGCTAAAAATTCGAAACAACACTTTGAATTAAAATACATATATAAACAATGGTTCATTTTAATCGTAAATTTTAGTTTTTTGTACGATTTCAAATGAGAAACTAAAATTCCCATTATTATTTTACAAAGACAGACTGTTTATATTTGTACAAATGGCAAAAACTTGTGTAAAGAATGGCACGCGACAATATAATGGGAAGTATATAATAAAATAATATTCAATGGAACGAAATGTATGTGAATATCGACAAATTATGTATTTCATTTTGACCGCCTCCTTGGTACAGTGGTTGACGCGTGATCGTAGAACCGAGGGGTCCTGGGTTCGATTCCCGGTGGAGACGAAGAAAAAAAAAATGTCATGGTCTGGCAGGACACAGAAGGCTGATAACCTACTTGTCCCTAAAGGAAATGGATCAGTGAAACATGCATCTGCCCCTTACCCCACTACACGGGACTTCACTGTGTATTTCATTTTAGTCTACGTTTTTGCTCTATATTAAGGCAATGTAATATATTCTTAATTCCAAAATAAGATACAGTTATTTATTTATTTATTTATTTAACCATTTATTGTACCACACCATATAACATTACAAAAATGTACAGTATATAATATATATTTGTATGGATGCGAGGTAAAGTACAAAAGGTGACCTTATCGCTTAAAAGCGATTTCTTCCAGGCCACCTAAGGTAGAGGATAGATATATATAATACATATTATTAATGTAAGGCGGTTAAAGATGTGAATCGAAATATTAAAATCAATCAATCGGTTTATCATATTTTTTACATTGCAGTGATTTTTTTGTCGGAAAATTAGTTAAAAGTTCAAAATTCTTACCAAAATCATATAAAAATGTGGTTTACACAAGTTATTTTCAATTTGTTCTATTAATTATTGTTGTTTACTTAATAACAAATTACTTTAAAAATACATTATATTATTTTCTATTCTCAAAATGTATCTTGTCGAATCAAATTCATATTAAAAAGTTATTTAAATCAAATTAAAATGAAGAAAAATTATTGTTTCATCAAATTTTCAATAATATTATGTTTATTATATTGAGTGATAAAAATGTATTATTTCATATGTTTTTATTAAAATATGATTAAAATTATCTCTTCCAGCCGGACGACCGCTTCGCAAACTACAAAGGAGTACGAGATATAACTATCAAAAAGGTACGAATTTATCATTTTTTGTTATTCAATAAAATATTGTGACGCCGTTTTGACTACATTCTTGGTTTATAAATAACTTAAGTAACTGTAGTTTTTTTATTGGTTTTAAATAAATGTGTAATTATTAAATAATATGTAAATTGAGTTTCTATTTTTATTAATTATAATCAAAAATGTTTTATGTATTTATGTATGTCAGCGGTATCTAAAATTGATTTTTCATGTAAAATTCATTGGAAAAACTTGTTTTTATGATTTTATAAGATGATGATTAAACTATAATAACTCTAATAATTAAAATTCTTCTTTAATTCACATAAATTTTAACTAGACAGTATATACTAAAAAATAATATTCATATTCATATTTAAAAAGATAGTTAAGTAAATTCATATATTTTAAAGATAGATAAAAAATAAAAAATGCAATTTGTAATAGTAAAAATCGCATCTTCCAGGGTCCAGCCGGTTTGGGTATCATGATAATAGAAGGCAGACACACAGAAGCCGGACGAGGTATCTTCGTTTCAGACTTGCAAGAGGGAAGCGCTGCAGAACAAGTAAGTTTATTTTTATTTTTATAGTATTTAAAGCAATGTATAATATTATATAAAATTTATATGTATATATGTAAATATTAGAGGTAGGTATTAGAAAAGAATCAAGCATTTTCAAGCAATTTTATTAAATAATTAAACGATTTTTGTATTTTTGAATCTTGCCAAAGAAGTTTCACTTTCGACACGCGCTCTTTTTTGTGAAGTGTTTTTTATTTATCTCACTCTTACCCACAAATACCGGGTATAGACCAGAAAATGGCTTTTGCAGTAGGTATTTGCATATATATATATTTTTTTAACAAAGTGATGTTCTTTCAGGCTGGTTTGAACATCGGTGATATGATCCTAGCTGTCAACAGAGACTCCCTATTGAGTTGCACCTACGATGCGGTAAGTGATTTTTTCTATCTTTATACTATTAAAATCTTTTCTTTTCTATATCCTGCCTCCTGGCTTTGCCTGTCTAATAACGATAAAAGTGTCAGATCAGAAATATTGCTAGTGAAACAATTTACGAAATTGGTTATTTAATCAAAAATTTTTAAAAATAAAAGCAGCTACTACAAACTTACTACTACTCCTATTTTCTTGGCTCTTCTCTGTGGAAACTGCTTTCTGAACCGGTGGTCCACTTTGAAATATAATGTGTTTTGAGGATTCAAAAGCGCTTCTAAAAGAAGTCTACTGGAATAAATAAAATATTAAGTTTGAACCTATCATGCTGGTCAATTTCTGTCATCTTTTAAAATTACTATTTTTGGGTCTACTATATATTAGCTTCATCATATAAATTTTCACGAGGCGGGACCCGCGTCTTCCGCCAATCCGGAGAGAATCGAATATTTTCTATTCTTTATTTTTTTTATAGCATTTTGAATGCCATAAAACCATCAATTTCAGCCTCATCTGGTAAGACATTAATTTTTGGTTCTACGATATTTATTTCCTTTTTCATATTAAAAATAACTACCTAATAGTAGTTCAGGATCCATCGCCCATTTTTGCACTTGATTACTATCAAGCTAATTTTCCGTGAGTAGCTTTATTTTGATGAGACGCCCAATAATTTCATGTACGAAACTCTCGATGGTGGTAGCTAACAGAGGTAACAAGGATAAAATATTTTGATTTGATGGTTCTCAAATATTTATTACTAACTGATTTTTTTTTTGTTCAATCTCAAGATAATTATCTAAATTATTCGAAAAAATATTTGTCCTACAAAATCTATGGTTTGATCAAAGAGTGTATCCCCTCTTTCCAATGTGTATCGATAACGAGGTCATCATAAATGATTACTAACCAGCTGATTTTTTTGTTTTCACTTAGTTAATATTTATATAATTCAACAGACATATTGTCCTACAAATTGCGTAATAAATATTTGAGAACCATCAAATCAACACATTTTATCCTTGTTCTCTGTTAGCTACCACAATCGAGAGTTTCGTACAGAAAATTATTGGGCGTCTCATCAAAATAAAGCTACTCACGGAAAATTAGCTTGATAGTAATCACGTGCAAAAATGGGCGAAGGATCCTGGACTATACATAAAAAAACATATTTCCAGGCGGCAGCAAAACTTAAACAGACAGAAGGAGTGGTGATATTAACAGTATGCAGTCCCAATATGAAGGACTCTGATAAAGCAGATGAGTCTGGTACGTCAGGTTAGTTTAAATTAGTGTATTGGCTATTTAATTTACATCTAAATAAATCAAGTAAGGAAGAAATTTATATTCATTATGATCATAAAAAATACCATTTTTACATCTCACTCGATACTAAAAAAAAGCGTGTGTGTCGAGCACACGTGTAGTGATATGTGTATACACGTGTACACGTGTATGTATGTGTAGAAATGAAACTTTTTTGGCAAGATTCAAAGATGCCAAATCGTCGCCTTACTCCATGACGCGCCCTTGAAATTTTACTCTCAACGCGCCCAGAGAAGTTTCATCTCATCATTGAATTGCTTGTATGAAATTTCCTACTAATATTATAAATGCGAAAATTTGTGAGGATGTGTGTGTGTTTGTTACTCTTTCACGTAAATACTACTGAACCGATTACAATGAAATTTAGCACACATAGAGAGGGTAACTTGGATTAACACATAGGATAGGTTTTATCTCGGAAATCCCACGGGAACGAGAAATATGCAGGTTTTCCTTTGAAAACGCGGGCGAAGCCGCGGGCGGAAATCTAGTATTATTATAATTTTGTTATTATGAAATGTTTACAAAATCATTAATGAGAGAAACAGTAAATAATATAGGTACTTAATATTATGTGTTTCTATTAACCATTATACTATTTCATTTAATTGTGTTTTGCTTGACGTAGAAGCTAGTAAAGGCACAAACTTTTGAAACTCAAATAAATATCAAAATAGAAAGTAAAATGCTATATACAGTGCAACCTTAATATAACGTACCTCAATATAACGATTTCCTCGATTTAACAAATTTTTTGTAATCCCCTTGAATTGTCCATAAGAGTCCATATAAAATATCCCTTTACATTACGAACATATTTTGCGAACAACCTCTTCATAACGAATTTTCAACTATCAAGAAAAAGTATAAATACCTCTAATTAACGAATTTCGTCATCCCAAAACCTTTATATAAAGTTCCAACCAATGTAATGATTCTTAATCTCATAGTATGTGATTCATGTCGCGACAGGTTTCGACATGCTTTTGTTCGTAAAACGATCATTTTTGTTTAATGGAAAGTAATGTAAACACTGCTGCTCGTCACTATTGTTAAAGATTCAAGTTGAAATGGCTCAGAAACGTTGTTACCTCTTTATAACGAATTTTAGACCAACCTAACCTCAACATAACGAACCTCAGTTCAACGAATTACTTGATATAACGAATATTTATTTGTTCCCTTCCGATTTGTTATATCGAGGTTGCACTGTAATTAAAAATAACTCTAGTAGTATTTTGTGAATTTATTTTAGAGGCAAGCTGTTTCTCTTAAACACAGGTTGCCCAGTAACCTAGCTAGGGAAGGCTTGTATAAATCGTTTTAGTAGCCTTTTTATATTTCTATACTTTTACATGAATATAAATTGTATATTTTATTAAATTGTAATTGTTATAATTGTAGTATTTATAGTTTTGATTGAACTTGAACTTTTCGAAGATTTGAAGGAAATCCACATTAAGAGTTTATTTTTGTGAAAAATAGTCACTAAATATAAATATAGCTATTTTTATTATCTTCGAAGGCAAATGCTTCGTTATCTGATTTTAAGAGATACTGATATCTGATTTTTATAGATTCATTCTTTAGATAATACGAAATAAATCTTTTTTTTTTTAACCTTTGAAAAATAAATTGTGTTTCTTGCTTGCTGAAACGTTGAATTTAACTTTTTGGGGGGTTACCATGATGTATTTAAGCAGTATTATTTCCAGTGTGGGAAAGAGATGGCGACACGACTTATATAGCGCTGCTATTTTTCCACACTGGAATTAATACTGCTTTTAGACATTGTAGAGGGCAGATCTATCTATACTTATATTATAAAGTTGAAGAGTTTGTTTGTTTGAACGCGCTAATCTGGGGAACTACTGGTCCGATTTGAAAAATTCTTTCGGTGTTAGATAGCCCGTTTATTGAGGAAGGCTATAGGCTATATTATATCATCTCGATAAGACTAACAGGAGCGGAGCAGTGCGGGTAAAACCTCGAATCACAGCTAGCATTTGATAAACTTCCCACAAAACTAAGTGGGATATAAATTAATACAATAAATGGTAATAATACAGGGTGTCTCAAAAGAAAGTTTATATTTTGTGGATGAATAAAAAAAAAAGTAAGCGGTGTATTGAAAAAATGTTTATTAATTATTAAAGTGCATAATATGGGAATTTATTTCTTAAAAATAATATCGTCCAAATGCAGTCCATTGCGTTCACGGCACTCATTTAATCGAACAGTAAAATTACAGTATTTATGACAGCTCGGCAGGTAGACACAGTGATGGCTGCCATTTCGTGCCGGATATTTTCTTTTAAATGCTCTAGAGAAGTTGGTTTGTTGGCATACACTTTAGATTTAAGATAACCCCACAAGAAATTATTGAGAATAGAAATTAGCGAGGAATTATTGGCCCTTACTTTTTTAAAGACGAAAGGGGGCGTGCAGTTACAGTAAATTCAGAGCGCTATGTAAAGATGATAGACGAGTTTTTAGTGCCTGCACTGCAAAACTTTCCTGGCTATAACCAGAGAACATGGTTGCAGCAAGACGGAGCTAGATCACACACACCCAATATGTCTTTACCTCGAATTCATGAAATTTTCCCGGGAAAATTGATCTCTAGGAGAGGTGATATAAATTGGCCTCCACGCAGCTCTGATTTAACTCCCATGGACTTTTTCTTGTGGGGGTATCTTGAATCTAAAGTGTATGCCAACAAACCAACTTCTCTAGTGCATTTAAATGAAAATATCCGGCACGAAATGGCAGCCATCACTGTGTCTACCTGCCGAGCTGTCATAAATTATTTTACTGTTCGATTAAATGAGTGCCGTGAACGCAATGGACTGCATTTGGACGATATTATTTTTAAGAAATAAATTCCCATATTATGCACTTTAATAATTAATAAACATTTTTTCAATATACCGCTTACTTTTTTTTTATTCATCCACAAAATATAAACTTTCTTTTGAGACACCCTGTATATATTTTAATATTAGTAGTACACATGTATCAATACAATATTTTCTATTAATTCAGGAGTAAGCGGCAGTCAAACGCCTAGTGGGACGCCAAAACCAGCGCCTTCTCCAGCGAAACGTAAGTATAATAATTGTGAAACAACGTGTAAATAAGGTCATATCTCTCTCTTTCTATTTATACCTTACCAAACCATACCTTAGTCAAAAATATAATTGTATTAAGAATATTTTAAATCATACTTATTGATAACTCCAGATACTCTATAGTCTTATAGGTCCAAAATACATAAAACTAAGAAAATAACAATGTAAAATATTCCGGTCCTGTCCCAAGAACGTTTCAAGTATATTGAGTAAAATAATATTTTTAATGCTACTTACTAAATAATGAATATACCTATTATATAAACTGCCCTAGCGACTTATCTGAATAATAATATATGTATGTATTCTGACGTTACAGAATAACATTTTTTGATACTTACCCGATATCCTCTCAGTACTTATTATTACTTATCCTACTAATTTTATCCTTCCTATAATAATCGTATCCTACTTATATTCCACGGGCGGAAAGCTAGTAATATTATAAGTATGCGAAAGTTTGTGAGGATGGATGTGTACATGTGTGTTTGTTACTCTTTCACGCAAATACTACTGAACCGATTACAATGAAATTTATCACACTAAATAATAGAGGGTAACTTGGATTAACACATAGGATAGATTTTATCCCGGAAATCCCACGGGAACGGGAACTATGCGGGTTTTTCTTTGAAAACGCGGGCGAAGCCGCGGGCGGAAAGCTAGTATGTTATATTTGTATGTAAAACCACCTAAATAACTTAAATAATATAATTTTTAGCGGAACCGCCAGCCGACCCCGCGACCGCTCAGCCGCGACCGAACCAAGACACGGTCATTGAGATTAATTCTAACAACGAAGTACTCGGCATTTTATTGGTCGGAGGCAGTGATACTTTGCTTAGTGTGAGTTTGATTTATACTTAAATTATACTATAGATGATAATTCTATTACAATAACAGTGGAGTTGTATATATATTTTATATTGTATAGTCTCGGGAACTATACTGAACTTTTTTAAAATTATTTTATAATAAAAAGCTACCATCATTACCGAGTAAGATAATCTAATATATAAAATATCTATAGCTGTCTATCGCATCTAAACTAAAGATAAGATTAGATCAATAATTTCTAATGTGGATTCAGATAAATCTCTATAACTGTAAAAAATTGAATAAGGACGAATAATTTGAAATTCTAAAGCTATTTATTTTAAAGCTATGCATTTGAACAGTTCTAATCATTATTAAATTGCATTGAACTGTAACAAGTAGCTAGTAGGTAGCTCCGGGCCACGGATGCTTTGGCAGCTACCTGCACAGGATAGGTCGGGAACCGGCCCCCTCCTGCCATCACTGCGGCGACCAGCTGGACACGGCTCAACACACACTGGCCGAGTGCCCGGCCTGGACGGTGGAGCGAAGGCCTCTTGAAGCCTTGCTGCGAGAGGAAGAGCTGACCCTGCAGGGTCTCGCAAAAATAATGGTCAGTGGGGACACTCATTGGAAGTCGGTCGTGGCCTTTTGCGAGGCTGTGATGAAAGCAAAGGAGGTTGCAGAGAGGGCCCGGGAGAATGACCCATCGGCGGATCCTCTGCGCCGACGCAGACCTGGCAGACGCAGGCGTCTTTATGCCCAGCATCAGCCCTAAAATACCATTGGACGAACTAGCGCAGGGGGAGGTTTACGTAGAAACGAGCATATTGTAGCTATGCTCGCTGTAAGTAAACCGGCCCCCCCTGCGACAGGAGGTGGATAGCCCGGCAATAGGGCGGCGCTATTTTATGATACCGACGTCTATTGCCACCTTATGGGCGCGGGTGAGTCGCCAAGCTGCGGCATTCATCACGTAGGCGGTGGGGGTACAAGGCCTGGCTGTTAACCCCTGCCGCCGAAGGTGATCGGTGGCCACCGTTGGGTTTTAGTGGGTATGGCTTTCGCGAGTCCCACATACCCCCTCACGCAGGAAAACTGCAGAGGGGGATGCGTAAATGCATTTCCCAACGTTAAAAAAAAAAAAAAAAAAAAAAAAAAAAAAAAGCTCTCATATTCTGTCTATTCTATAAAATATGTACTTACAGATGAAGTAATGTATGATGTTACTTCTATTAAAGAATTATCAGCCCCACCTACATAAGTTTCAAAACATATTTCACAATTTCCAGGGTCCAGCAGCGGTTATTTTAGACATATATAAAAACGGCTGTATCGCCAAAGATGGCCGCTTGAAACCCGGCGATCAAATCAAGGATTGCAACGGAATTACTATTACTAAGGAAATGGCGTATGAAAGAATATGTTTGTCTATAAAGCAGAAAGCTCCTAAGGTAAGAAATTGTTGAAATTAATTAATAGGTATAAATATCAGTATTGAGTAAATGTAAATGAATTGTAATAATTTTAGTTTTGCAATTTTTGCAATTGCAATTGTAAAGAGGAGACTGTGGTAACGACCACATCTCTTAAAACACTAAAATTCTAATCATAGTTAAAATATTACTTTTTATTCGCTGAGTAGAGTAGCTAAATTGTATCGAACGAATCTACTACCATACGAGTACAGCTATGCAGCTGAAGAAACAAATAAAGGTATATTATATTCAAGAAATTTGCTACCACATTTCATAACAAATGCAGTTTTTGATGTTTAAGTATTGGTTTTACAGATCAATATAATTATAGAAATATCTCCTTATAAGAAATGATA
Organism: Colias behrii; assembly: GCA_029959065.1. Lineage (NCBI taxonomy): Eukaryota > Metazoa > Arthropoda > Insecta > Lepidoptera > Pieridae > Colias > Colias behrii. The sequence goes on from JARWMC010000025.1 coordinate 1,804,091, forward strand.
CATAAAAGGTAAGGTATATTTTTAAGGTACTTTTTGTTTTGTTGTATTTCAATGCCTAATCTTAATCTATAATATAAAAATGAATCGCAAAATGTGTTGGTAAGCGCATAACTCGAGAACGGGTGGACCGATTTCGATAATTTTTTTTTTATTATATTCCTTGAAGTACCAGGATGGTTCTTATGTAGAGAAAACATAAATATGTACCACGGGCGAAGCCGGGGCGGACCGCTAGTACTATTATAAAGGCGAAAGTTTGTATGGATGTTTGTTACTCTTTCACGTAAAAACTACTGAACCGATTGCAATGAAATTTAGCACACATATAGAGGGTAACTTGGATTAACACATAGGATAGGTTTTATCCCGGAAATCCCACGGGAACGGGAACTATGCGGGTTTTCCTTTGAAAACGCGGGCGAAGCCGCGGGCGGAAATCTAGTTTATTCATATTTGTAATCTTCCAGTTAAAAATGAACATCCACCGGCCAGAACCGATCGCGTACGACGAGATAGAAGTGGAGTTAACAAAGAAAGCGGGTCGAGCGCTCGGACTTGCGTGTGTTCAGCCTGTCACCGGTACTGGAGTGTATCTGGGGGAACTGGTGAGATTGCGCTTATTTATTACTTAAATAAATATTTTTATACGTAAATTGATATTATAAAGAGTAAAGATTGGATCAGCCATCTGGTTTCCATAACACAAGCGAAAGCTTAGTATGGGATCAGATCGTGCCGTGTGTGAAAATTGTCCTGATATATTTATTTTATTTTATTTATTTATTTACTACGATTCATTCATTGCCGTAGGATTGTTTCATATAATAATACTTATTAACACCACAAATTATAATACTATAAATCTATACTTTTAAGTTTTAACCATCATCATCTATAAATCTTTCTTCAAACACACGTTTTCTTCAATAGCGCTTCTAAGCCAAGTCTAGTTGAATATTTCCATGTTTGAGTTTTGAGTGCTAATTTACGAAATCGTATATAACAAAAGTATTGAATATATTGTACTTTATATATCCTCTCCTGCACAAATTTGTGTGATAAACATTCAAAAATCTATATTTATGTTCTCCCAAATGCGCGACTATTTCAATCTATACTAATACTAATATTATAAAGAGGAAAGGTTTGTATGTATGTATGGTTTTCACGCATAAACTACTAGACCGATTTTGATGAAATTTGGCACAGACAATCTTTAGACCCTGAGAAAGAACATAGGCTACCTTTTATTGCGAAATATGTACCACGGCCGAAGCCGGGGCGGACCGCTAGTAAATTATCTTAATACAATTATAAAGGCGAAAGTTTGTAAGTATGGATGTTTGGATGTATGGATGTTTGTTACTCTTTCACGTAAAAACTACTGAACCTATTACAATGAAATTTAGCACACATATAGAGGGTAACTTGGATTAACACAAAGGATAGGTTTTATCCCGGAAATCCCACGGGAACGGGAACTATGCGGGTTTTCCTTTGAAAACGCGGGCGAAGCCGCGGGCGGAAACCTAGTTCTAAATATGTATTATATATATACAGTTGCCCGGTTCCCCCGCGGAGGTGGACGGGCGGCTGCAGCGCGGCGACTGGCTGTGCGCGGTGGACGGGCGTGACGTCACCACCGCACACGCACTACAGGCCGCTCAGGCGCTCAAACTCGCTAGCAATAAGGTCAATATTAAAGTCAAACGGTTCAAGATTAAGGGCTAGGTGAGTGGTTTCAGATGTTAGGGCGGCCGTACACGGACTGACGAGTTGAAACCGACGGCTTGAAGCCGCGACCGCGCGGTGAACTATAGACTACTCACTGCCGAACACGGCCTGCTCGAGCAGTCGCGACCGCTTCAAGCCGTCAACTGCGCGGTTTGTAGCGACAGCTCGAGCAGTCAACGACCGACCGCTCGAGCTGCCCGTGTACGGCGGTTAAATCGTTTTCATGGATTGGTTAGAATGGTTTCACAGGTTTGAGAGTTCTAAAATGTGACATATTATGATGATAGAAATTGTCAATTTCACAGCTCTGTTTAGCTTTACTGTCAGTTAAAATGTGGAATACCTAACGTGTTTTATCAGCAAGTGAAACCGGCATTATAGAATTCGTTTTGGATATTGTATGTTTTGTCTGTTGTAATGAATAGCTATGGAGTTGGTTGTTGATCGTATTACAATTTATTGCAAAAAGAGAAAAAAATACGAAATGAATACACACTCTGTGGCCTTCTAATAGCTTTGAAAATTAATTTTTTCAAATTATTTTTTTTACAAATTTAAGAATGCGTGTCAACTTTGATGCAAACGTGTTTCGTTTTGCCTCTACCTCCCCTTGGTGATATTTCGTGATTGTTGTAAAAACCTTTTTTCTTATTAGAATTAATTATTATCAATAAATAAACAGATACATTTTACGGTTTAGAAATTTTAAAATTGACATGGTTAATGCACCAACTTCATAGCTACATTGATTGGTTTATAAGAACAGGGCCATTGAATTGTATTTTTTATTTGTTTTATTTTATATAGCTTGGAATTTTCGAAAGTACATTGTTATGTTGTAATGTAATATTAAATCTTTGAATAGTTTTAGAAGCATTATTATTTGTTCTTTTTTTTTCATTAATTTTGTGTTACAAATATTGTATTTTAATGTGAACTTGTATTAATAAACCATAATATTATACATATTTATTAAGACGTATTGATTTCATTGTATTATCAGACCACATTTTCCAATATTTAATGAAAACAAATGATTTTGCTTCTGAATACAAAACTCTGATATAAGAATTCATATATGTCTTATTTGCAAATTGATCAATTAAAATATACTATTGCAATGTATCATAAATTAGGTATTTATTAGGTATTTATCCAAATTTCCATAAAATATTGTATTTATATAGCATTTATTTGTCTTACATTCATATTAAAAATATCAAACTTGTAATTGTAATTTGTATTCACAGCACGATTATTATTTAATTATTCTTGTGTAAGAAATGTAATTTAACTTTATTAAGAGCACACTTTGTCTTGATTTCTTTTAAAAATGTATGTTTATACATAACTCGGTCTATTTTGGAACTACAAAATAATATTATAAAAGGAATTTAAAAAAAAAAATATGTAAGTTTCAGTATTGTTTATTATTTAGATCTGTTTTAAGTTTAAGATAAAATATATTTAGGCCGGCAAAACCCTTTGTTTGTAGTTCATTTTCAGTATTGTTTTAGACATACTGTCGAGTAGTTAATTATAAAAATATATTTTAAATCAGTTATAAAGTGATGAAGCAATTTTGATATATTATGTATTAGTTGAATTAGTGCAATTTTATACTTACGTGGACAAAAAATTACAAAAAATATATAGCAAGCACTAACTTGCCAATCGAGAATTGCAAAACATAGATTTTAAATATGCTTAAAAACTCTAGTCTGAACCTAATTTCATAGTATTTTAATAATAGTTTAGGCTTTATATATTAGTTTAGATTTAGTTGGATAATATTATGTAAAAAATAAATGCAAAATAAATACGCCAATAATGTTAAAAATGTTGTTATGGAATTTTATGCAATTTAGAAGTACATTATAGAAAAAATAAACACCTAGAAAAAATATTACATTCTTTATTATTTTCGACTACGAAATATTGATATTGATTATGATGATTATTAAACACTTTAAAATGCAAATGCAAGCCAAAAAGATTTTTTCGCAGATTGTCTTATTTTCTTTGTTTTTATTTTATTAAAAGACAACAGTCATCAAATATTGTGTTGTTAGTTACGTTGTTAACCTGCTTACGTTCAACATAAAATTTCACATTAATGAAAAATATACTATATTTTACTGCATACCTATGTTGTTTTTTTTTTCAAGAATATAAAGAAAAAATTATAGTGGAGGTCTCAGAATTACATAGTATAATTCTTAGAGCAGGTAAAACTCAAACGTACTTTGATGACTGTTTAAACAGAATAATTCAATTAAAATAATAACTTTTTTATACTATACCTGATCCTTAATTAATGTTTTTAAAACTGTCAAGGCCTTACACACTGGCGTGATAAAAAAACTAATTTATAAGTCAACTTTCACTACAGTAGATACCTACTATTATGCGTTATTCGTAATGCAGTGATTCAACGCGTAGCATTATTCTAAATTATTGTAAATTGTAAAAACATTGTTATCGAATAGATTAATATTATAGATACTTTAGTTACGTTCGCTTCAAAGTGAATATACGGTTGACATAAGATTTCAATCGCCAAATTGTAGACTAATATAGTTTTAGACTTCTTTGTAGAACAATCGGCTTATAAAACCTACTTTGACAGTCAAAAAAACTTTGTAATTAAAAAAAAAATTTTTTTTTCTTTTTATTTTTTTAATGTACAATACATTTATTTTGCACTAATAGTGAACACATATTTGTAGCTATGTTAAAGTTATTTGTATTTTTGTCAAAAATTATTCGATTAACACCAGAAAGATTTATTTATACTTTTGAGTATGTTTAATATAAGTACTAAGTAGCATAAGTACATTAAGTATCGATAATAATTAGTAGCTTATAGGATTCGATTTTTCTAGTGAATTGACATCAGCGATTGTAACGTGTCACAATTGAATTATGTACCAAAATAAAATGTATTCAGAAATAGTTCGTAATAAATTATCCGCTTTTATACATGTGTCTTTTATTTTGAACCCTCCAACATAAACTACTAAGAAACCTAACCTTGATAAAAACTTATCATAGAATCATAGAACAATAATATTTAAAACTGCAGATTTCTCAGTTTAGTAGAAAGTTCACTTTTGAACCAATCAAAACACACACATTGTAAACACACATACCGAGACTTATCTGAAGTTCTATTCTTGTAATGTAATGTCTATTCATACTTTGATAGTTAATTCATTTTTTAATTCTATTGCACAAACATAAGGATTTACAGTTTGCAAGAAAATTATGCAGAGACTAGCTTTCCGCCCGCGGCTTCGCCCGCGTTTTCAAAGCAAAAACGCACTAGTTCCCGTTCCCGTGGGATTTCCGGGATAAACTCTATATGTGTGCTAAATATCATTGTAATCGGTTCAGTAGTAGGTATTTGCGTGAAAGAGTAACAAACACACACACACATCCTCACAAACTTTCGCATTTATAATATTTGTTAGTAGGATAGGATAGGATGAACTAGTTTTAGAGCCGCGGCCGGCGCAAATATGGCGAAGCGCATCGCGGCACATTTTTCATTGTCAAACTATTATCGACATTGTCCTCATTGCAATAACATTCAAAAAAGCGAAGCGCGCTACTTTTCGCGTGTGACACTTCGATGCTCCACGAAATAAAGTGTTGTTATTTGATTTTGAATTTTATTTTAATAAGATCAATGTCGATAATAGTTTGACAATGAAAAATGCGCCGGCTCTAAATGAGAGGGTAATGTGTCGTGCGAAGATGTCTAGCTGTGCTATGAAAACGTGTGAAGATTTTCACCAAAGCTGTGTGAAATGTCTTCTTTTGGTCAAATTTATAGAACTATTAGATATACCTCGCGTGCATTCCTCGCACATATCTTTCGCTTGTTTTGGATGCGCAGAAAACTAGAAAGACAAAAAAGACATTCCTCGCTACATATCCTCGTACATTATTGGTGGATATGTAGCGAGGAATGTGTTTGTAAATAACCAATAGTATCGCTTCAAACGCCAAACGCTTCAAACTTAATGAAGCGATATGATTGGTTATTTACAAACACATTCCTCGCTACACATCCTCGCACATTATTGATGGAAAAGCACCCTAACTGGGATTAGAAAGTCAACAAGGGAAAAAATGTTAAGTAAAAGAGATTTTCATTTTTTTACAAATCAAAAATTTTACAAATACAAAACAAAGTTGAACTTGACAAAGGTTTCGAACCTCCCGTCTATGATTATATATAGGTTATTTTTAAATAATTTATAATATTTTATAGACAAATCTATACTATAATATTATTATAAAGCTGAAGAGTTTGTTTGTTTAAACGCGCTAATCTCAGGAACTACTGGTCCGATTTGAAAAATTCTTTCGGTGTTAGATAGCCCATTTATCGAAGAAGGCTTATATATCATCACGCTAAGACCAACAGGAGCGGAACAATGCGGATGAAACCGCGGAGCACAGCTTTTATATTTTTTATAGCTACAAATTTATATTTTATAGATATTATAGGTACATTAAAGCGACTGGAAAAATATGTCACTCTCAGTTTGCGTTATTGCACAAAAACTAGGTTGCCTATGAAAGGGATGTAACTTGTAAGTAATAAATAAAAATACCCATTGATAAATTAAATACTTTTATTTCACCACAATTCATAACAGATCTGTGTTTAACAATTTTAAATATACACTTATCTCTTACTTAATTATGTCAATTTTTACAGAAGTCAAGATATTAAGTACGTTAATCTATTTTAATACCGATTATAACATGACTAGAAATTACAACTATGAAGATATAAAATTTTATCTTATTTTTCTTATTTAATAATCACATGGTATTTGAGCAATACAATACTGTTTAAGTCGGAGTAAGTACACATTTTTGTAGAAAAAATATTATGTCAAAAAAAAAAACAAAAAGGAAATTTGTTTGTGGTTTTTAAATGAATTAAATTTCATTAGAATTAAAGAAGCATTAAGACAATAAACTCTCTAGAGAAAATAAGAGATTGTTTATTTTAATCGTATCACATTATTGCATGGTAACACATAAATAATAATATATTAAAACTTTACGCCAGTCAAATACATGTCTAATGAAAAATACTGTAAAACTTTCGTGTTTAGTCCAACTTTAAATTACTGACAACCTTTAATATTTATATTTTAATTGTCCAGAAAATTCCTAAGGCAAAATTTTTAAAACGAAAGTTGGCAACAGTTTAATACTTAAAGTCTCTCCTCTGAGCTCTTTCTTATAACCAATGGCTTCAATCTACTTCGCAATTTAACTAATCTCTTACTAACTTTACCAGTTGAATGCGGATTTCTCAAATCAGGCATCGACTTGCTCTCATGTACTGTTAATTCTGTAGCCTTAACAGTACCATAATATCTAGGCATACTAAAATCATTTTCTTTGAACATCAACGCCGTTTTCTGTTTAATACTTTGCAGGCTTGTTTCCGTTTTATATTCCGCTTTTGGCGGAGGTGTATCCGCGAAAAATCTTGGTAAATTATTACTTCTTATTATAGGAGTATCTGATAAGGAACTCAATTTTAAGTCACTGTCGGCTAAAGACGGAACTCCAACTGTTGATTTGCTCTTTATTAGCGGTGGTTTTTCTGGTGTTAAATGAGCAGGAATATTTAAGAACGACGCGCTTCTATGTGGCACTCTTGCTAGCACTTTGTTGATTTTATTTGGGTCTATATTCTTTAGACTTTCAACTCTGTTCAATGTTGGTCTTAATTTGGTTGAACTATCAATTCTGTCTAACGTCTTAGCACTGTTGGTTCTTAGGATCCCCTTCACACTTTCAACTCTAGGTAACGTAAGAGCTGTGGGTAAAGCTAGTACTGAAACGGGATCGTATTGATATATTGGTGTCTGTTTTGTTATCTTTGTTTCATCCTTGAGAGTAACAGTGCTTGGTTTTATAACGTCTTGCTTTTTTACAGATACGTTCATAGTTAGACCTTCTTCAGTGTCTTGACTTTTAGTATCTTCCTCTTCTTCTTCAATTTTAAACATGTCATATCCGGCCAATAGTTCGTCTTTGAACATAATTTCAAAATCTGTGACTGGTGAATCAACTTCATCTTCAAAGTACACTTTTGTTCTATTTGGCTTGTCTGTTAAATAGTCCGGTTCTGATTTAGTTTCCAATTCGTCTAACGTGTTTGTGCTGGCTTTCTTCAATTCGTGATCATCTCTGAATATCAGTGATTTGGAGAATACCTGGGGACAAAAGGTTCATTATTATTAAATGGATTATTAAAATAAGCATCTAAAAAGATATAAAGAAACAGGATAAACTAGACGCCATTCTAAATCAATAGTTGTTCATGTAATGATCAATTGATGTATTTGCAGCTAACGTTTTATTGACACAAAATTAGGGTCAATTAGAATTGGGACAACTGTACACACAAACAATACAATCATTATATTGAAGCTTAAGCTCTAATATTGTCTGCACTTTGATCTGTCTATTAATTGCGTCTTCGGGAACGTTTGATTCCTACAACCGAAAAAATGTTTTGTGATGAGTAATAGAAGAATATCAGCTTTGCATATTATAATTGTTATGTGAATAAATTTAGCATATAATTTATATTTAAATTAAGCATATTTATATCATATTTAGCCTTTGTCATGTCGTGTTCTTTACTAACTCCAATAAAATAATGTGAAATGACGCTTTCTTTTCTGTGCACACTGTGAAATCACTAAAATTAGATAAACGTAGCAAAGGTAATAAAATTTTATAATTTCCAAGATTTTAACACCACAAAATTTTCGGTAATCTTTCATTATATCTTAAAATAACAGTACATTGCCCTTATTTCTGATAAGTTATTAGTCTATCCATCACTGACACGCTGTTATCGCTTAAATACCTGCTGATATTTTACTATCCTTTAGATATTTTATCAATCAACAAAGTTTATTCGGTACATTTAAAACTAATACTAATTTGTCTGCACTATTTTAATATACACTGCCTACAGTATTTACCCACTTGTTGGATATGTACATGTATACCTAAATCATCATCTTATTAATATATATAAATCTCGTGTCACAATGTTTGTCCTCAATGGACTCCTAAACCACTTAACCGATTATAATAAAATTCGCACACCATGTGCAGTTCGATCCAACTTGAGAGATAGGATAGTTTAAACATGTGGTAGTTTAAACATTAAAGAATACTTGGGGTGTGATCTACGAACGATATCGACCAAAAATATAGCATTATAAAGCTGATGAGTTTTTTTGTTTTTTTGAACGCACTAATCTCAGGAACGCCTGGTCTGATTTGAAAAATTCTTTCGGTGTTAGATAGCATATTTATCGAAAAAGGCTATAAGGCTATATTATATCATCACGCTAAGACCGACAAGAGCAGTGCAATGCGGGTAAATCGCGGGTCATAGCTAGTATTCTATAACTGAACATACATACATCATTTTTGACGTGACAACGTCTTATAATTCGATATAGCCGGCTGCACGCACGAAAAAACATGACTCATGCGGCGTTACCTCGCTCTGAGGCGTTCCAGGCTTGAAGTGCAAGCGAGAGCGCGGAACGAGCGACAAAGAAGCACAATCGGCCTTAAGACGTTGTCACGTTCAACTATCGTCAGTAAACCGACTTTACGGACAACCAATTTTTTTTATTAAAATAATACACATACCTCATACAACTTATCAGCATGTAGCGGTAGTTCATTAATCTCCCGACTTAAAATGGCTTGTTGAGGCAGATGGTTATTATTGATCGGCTGCTGCGTGACCACGCTGTCCAGACTAGCGCCCATGTTGGCATAGCCGTTTGTGTAGAGCGTGTCATCTTCAAGCCTGGAAATAAAAGGAAAGTTGTTACTACGTGATGATGCGGATAATCGAAAATTCGGATAATAATCTGAATCTATCTAATAGACTGTTAATAATGAAAAACGAACTGTAACGTATACATAGAATACGCATTATTAGTGTCTTGCCTCTAGCTTTCTACCACAATTATTATAATCTAGATTTTGCCTGCGGCTTCGCCCGCGTTTTCAAAGATAAACCCGCATAGTGCCGGTTTCGGGATTTCCGGGATAAAAAGCCCATGTCTTATTCTGAGTCATCAGCTACCTACATACCAAATTACATTGTAATCGGTTTTGTAGTATTTGCGTGAATGAGTAACAAACATCCATCCTCACTAACTTTCGCATTTATAATACTACCTTCACGCAAAAAGTTGAACCGATTTTATGGAACTTTGGCACATATAGAGGGTAACCTATTTCTCCATAAAGACAATTATGTGTTTTATGGTACATACGGTAAACGTACTACTTCTTACTGCATACTACAGAAAAATTGCTCTCAACGTAAAACAATTTTACCTAATATGCCTTTATGTACATTTTAATAAAAGATAGTATGTCCCATTTGATTTACGAATACTCATAACGTATTTACAATAACAAACAAAATTATTTATTTTTGTGATTAGAGAAGTTGAAGGAAAATATTATGATAACAATTTTTATAACGTTTATTTAATGTTTGTTAAAATATTATGTTTAGTTTGCATTAACTTGTCACTTTTGTGATAAAATGAACAATTTATGCAATATTATGAAATAAAAACATTGGATACTAGTTAATTTTATACAGAATGAAATATGTTAAAATGAAAAGCTAGACTATTTTAATAAAAACTTACTAACTAAGCATTGAACATGCCCTGCAATGTAATACAAATATATTGAAAAAAGCTAAAATGGTAAATAAATGGCACATGGACAATGTTCACGGTCAGATAGCTCTCTTCTAGTAAATAATTTTTAAAGTTATAAATTATACAATAAAATTTCTTTACACTTTTGGAATTGGTATATCTTCATACTAGGAAAACGAGACAATCACAACATCCATATAATATTTTATGCATTATTAATAAAGAAATTATTTTAATGTTCAACTATTAAAATTTATATTCATAGAATTACAAACAAGTTATTTTAGTAGGTACGCATTTTAGGTATATACAATAAAATTTATTTAAATAGCGTATCATAATGTAATTCAAAACATGAATTCCGATTCTAATAGGTAAATGTTTCGTTCCATAGTATTTTTATTTTGGTAGTTACTAGGTATTAATAAATAATAATTATTTAGGAAGTTTAATTCTACGCATTTTTTTATAAATTATCTATGCACAATGTATTTATTAGATAAAATTTACCATGTATGTCACTCATGCATTTGTTTAGACTGATTAATATTTGTTTATAAACAATCTTATCCCAGATATGCTCTATATTATTGACGTCTTTGTTAGAGAATAGCGACCTCATTTATACAATTTTCATCCAACCATAACACTCTCTTTTTACAATGCATAATATCTGGGTTTGAATACTAAGTAGTACAAAAACTGCAGCAAAATTTCTACAAACCTGTACCTACTACTTTTGTGAACCCACACTATATTTAAATATCATAATAGGTCTATGTCCTTACTTGATACGGTCTACAAACCAAGTGTTGTGTATATCTACACTAATATTATAAAGAGGAAAACTTTGTTTGTTTGTTTGTTTGATTGTAATAGGCTCATAAACTACTGGACCGATTTTAAAAATTCTTTCACCATTCGAAAGCTACATTATCCACGAGTAATATAGGATAGGTTTTATCCCGGAAATTCCACGGGAACGGGAACTATGCGAGTTTTTCTTTGAAACCGCGGGCGGAGCCGCCGGCGGAAAGCTAGTCTTTTATAATTATGGAACTTTTGGAATTTTTGATAGGCTAACACACACACACACTGACATTAGACATTACTCCAGATCAGATGAGTTAAACAACATAATTTTATCAATAGTATGTTGAACTAGCTGCGCCCCGCGGTTTCGCCCGCGTGGGTCCGCTTCTGTTGGTCTAAACGTGATGATATAGGCCTATAGCCTTCCTCGGTAAATTTGCTATCTAACACTGAACAATTTTTTCAAATCGGACCAGTAGTTCCTGAGATTAGCGCGTTCAAACAAACAAACACTTCAACTTTATAAATATTAGTACAGATCAACACCTTCTTAAGTTTAAAGACTAGACTTAAATATGTACTTTAAAAATAATATGGTGAAACATTTCATACGAGGGAAGTACGAGAGACCATAAATTATAATTATAATCCGACTAAATATAAACGTAAATACAAAGATTTACAATATAATACCTGTGATAATACAATGTTAGCATTGGGCTTACCCGCTCATATTGTGTGATAAGTTCATTAGAATAAACTGAAGAGTGAAGATAGTGTTGAGTGCAGATATAAGTTGTAATAACAATCGGTTTTGTATTTGTTTCGAGGATTATAATAGAAATAGGAAAATTAAGCTATTTAAAGTTATTTTTAATATTTTAAGTACACAATTTATTAATTGAAATAATGTTAATACTTAATAGTTGATTGCTGCGTCCTCTTCCGTTGCTTGCAAGGAACCAATATTATTGCTATCTAGTAGCTAGCTACTAGTTATTTTTTTGTGCTAGTAGGAAGATTGAAATTCTAAACTGAACTCTTACAATGTAACAAAGAAAAAAAATTATAAAAATCGCGGCAGACTGATCTAACAAAAAAAAACGTGTGGCACTCGGGGACTGCCGCGGTAAAGTTATTGCATAGCATGCCTTCAAGCCACACCTCCGCCCGTCGGAGTGGGGAGCGTGAGGTTTTTTTCGTTACGGAATTTCTAGATTCGGTCCCCGCGCTCAAGGCCTGCGATAGAAGCTATGCAATAGCTTAAAAGCATCTAAAATATCTAAAAATTGAAAAGGTTTTATCATAACCTTTTTTGGTATTTCCTCGCTATTAGTTATTCTTTTTATTTTGTTCTCATCCCGCCAATAGTGATATTTTTGCTTGTTACTTTTTACCGTGGTTGCCTGGAAGCGATCACTTATAAGTGATAAGACCGCCTAATAAGTTGTTCTCTGTCTTTTTCTGTAAGTAGTTGTAAGGTTTCCAGTTTGTACACCTATATTAAAGCGTTAAATAAATAAAAAAATCCAAAAGTGCACGCCTCATAATTTTTTTTTAATAATTATTTATTAATTATTATTTTTGTTTATTTAATAACAATTAAACCACATCGAATCAGACCCTGAAAAATGAAAGGGTTCTATTCCTGAGCATACTCAAGCGTAAGAGAAAAAAAAAGACTCGATTAGTAAAGTATTTCGGTCGCTATCGTGTTAACAAGAAAATCCTCCGCACATACAGACACACGGACGTCCAAGACAGAACTTTTTTAAACTGTTTTTTAACTAGTTTAAATAACAAAAATGACATCAAAAATATCATGAATGTTAAAAATAGTGTTTTTTCTTAATATGTGTGTGTATGTATTATCTTACAAGTGCAATGTATGATACATAAAGACATTTTAAGTTTGAAAAATCAGATGTTTTGCGCGAAGTGACAGTAGTACCCACCTCAACGCTTCGCTTATGAGGCGTGCAATAAGTTTTGTATGTTTACAATAGGCTGTATGTACTCTTTGTCAAACTTCATATACCATCCATTTTTCAGATAAAAAAGTTTGCAGTTGAAACATGAGCAACAATAGATCTTGTGAAATGGTTTTTCACGATTACATAGGATGTAAATATTTTTGTACAAGATAAAATAATAATTTCAAGGTTATAATATATTTCAAGGATATTTCATATTTTTTCCGATTAAATAATATTTCCTTATAGTTTGAGGAAAATTAAATAATCATAAGAATACTTTTCTATGATTGTATTTGAACGAGTTTTTTTTTCAATAGATTAAATTAAAAGGTAGTTACGTATAGAGCCACGCGGGTGAAACCGCGGAGCGCAGCTAGTGTTTTATATTTATGGTAGTGAATGGAAACATTTAATAAGTAGGTACCGAATAGGTATAGGAAGGTAGGATTACGATACACCACTATCTAATTTAACATCTTATCTATATAATACCTATACCTATATATTTTCTATAATTTATTCTTAGCGAAGATATCGCATATCATATTACAACATAAGGACGCCCATTGTTCTCCCTTCTTCCGTAAACACAAGTAAATCTCAACATCAATCAGTATTAGATAATATTGTAATATAGGTAATAAAGAACTTGTTTTTTTTCGCTATTTTTATGAGATCGATACGACGAATAAAAACGCAAGTTATTATTGCAATTATAAAATGTAGTTCATCTGTGTGGTTCTGAAGATTTATTTATTTTATTTATTTACTGGCGACTCGCCCGCGGCTTTACCCATTAGATGATAATATACTTAAACTTTCCTCGTGAATCACCTTATCTATTAAAAAACCGCATTAAAATCCATTGCGTAGCTTTAAAGATTTAAGCATACATAGGGATATAGGGACAGAGAAAGCGATTTGTATACAAAGTATAGAAAAAAAAAGTTTGTACAAAGATAGGTCTGATATCTGATGACATCTGTGACCTATGAAGATTAATGGCTTTAAGGCCAGCTTTAAATGGTCTCATTATAACTAGTTTCATTATTTTGTAATCCTTCGATCTATTTAGCTATGCTATGATGTCTAAATCGAGTATTTTCAATTATTAAACAGTGTCAATCGACCCTGTAGTTTGATTTTGTTCGAGACCTTTATTCATATTATATTCGTTATCACCTTATGATTCCACAAATCATGCACTTTTGATTAGATATTTGATTCAACACAATACCTTCTATTTACTTTCTTGTTTATAAATACGTTATGATCTTGAAATTCAAACTGTCAAGGAGAATAGATGAAATCAATAATTTAAGAGAAATAGCTTACACAAACATTATAATATACAAGAATTAGAAAGACTCAAAATTCATAGAACAGAAATACTAGAGTATTCAAAAAGAAAGTACCTATAATGGCATTTGATCTAATAGGTACCTAGTCTACGGAAAAGAATCAATCTCAAGACTAACCAATCTTTAAAGACAGAGATGCATAAAACCATATGATCGTTGGTATTTCTACCAATATTTGTAATTAAACTACCTGCAAAACGTAGCAGCAAAAATTTAAAAAATTCGTTGAACTATGCAGACCATGGAGGTCAAAAATAAACACCATTGAATCAAAATCTAGTAATTTAAACTTCATAGTATTTTCTAGTTTTTGATTTTACGCGAGTATTATACAATTAGAAATTAAAGATTTTTAACGGATTTTAAACGCGATTTATTTATTATATTATTTTCCCGACGCTTCGAACACTTTACAGCGAGCGTGACCACGTTAAAAAATCTCTAATTTCTAAATTTATACTTCATTTGGCAGAAAATAACTAACAACAAGTCTTTTTAAGTGCCGAGTAAGCTTTATAAAACAAAAAAAGAATGATCGTGCTATAGAATTTCAAATTTAATTATAACAAAATTTCTTGGTATTAAGAAGAGCCATTCAAGAATCAGGATTCCAACCCCACCAAAACTCGATTCAAATGTCCTTATAAAATATCACCATAAAAATGGCTTCGGTATCTTTTGTAGTTCACGCCTCAAGTATTCTTTAAAAAAATATTCAATGTACAGTTTTGACTTTCCTACGATTTTATTATATGTATAGATTTTGTATCATTGTATATTACGTTCGGATTCGTATAGTATGTTCATCAAAGCCTAAATTAGTTCAGCTAAAAAGGTAACACATCATCATCATTGACAGGGCGGTACGAAGTTCGCCGGGTCAGCTAGTGTCCATATAAAATATCACCATAAAAATATATCATAATAACACCTAAAAAGAAAATGCATTCATTGAAATATAATCTTCAGTTGAATAAATTTGTGAGTATAGGAAATAACGGAATTTTAATGAATATATCTATCTCCAGATGTTTCTATGTAATTGAGAAATGTAATTGCAAAAACGGCCTTCAATTTTATTTGTATTTTAATTAAATAATGTGCTCGAATCGTGGCTATATTCTCAACTATTCAGTTTTTTTAGCAAACAAAGGCAAAAACTTTGGATTAGATCATCAGTTTCTGGGGAATTAAAATTATTGAATCAAATTGTATTGCAATATATATCAGATTAGATAGTTAATATTAATTATTCAAGGAATATTGTTTAAGCATAGATCGCCTCTTTTTTCATTATTCTTACATAATAAAATATGTATGTATATTAGGTATTGACGTATTACGAGGTTTTTTCCCGATTCCATTTGATTTTATTTATAGCAGTTAAAACCAGTTACTTTGGGTTTATTACGTAAAGAGTTCGTCGTAAGTTGGAAAATTTTATACCTATGTATCTAAAAACATTTTTAGATGCATAGATAAAAAAACCTACATATTATTATAAAATTTTCTATCTAGCATAATATTATGTTGATAAAATTCATAAGGCAACTATCTATGTCTATATTTTAAAATATTAATACAAATTCTATAAATTCTTATACCTATATTAAGATACTACTATTAATTAATACCTAGTATAAATGAGTTCTAAGTATGCTCACGATCATATTATTATAAAATATATTATGTATAATTATGTAATAATTGATAATACATACTTATAAGTAGCGATTTTCTTGTCGAAGCAAAACCTTTCTTCGCAGCATGTCCAGTACATTGTCTCCAAACAGCTGAAAATATAAAATTATTATAAATTTAACTAATTATGCGAAAATATATTTTATGGAATAGATAGAAATATGGTCAGATTCACACTGCATTAAAAGAAACGGTCTTGTGTTATTTATTTCAAAATTAAACAAGTGCTTTTAAATAATTAAAAAAAATAAAAATATGAAGTCTAACTGTAACATATCAAATAATACAAATAAATAATAAGCCTCAGGAAAACCTTATTCTAAACAATCAGACGAGTAAACCAAAACTTTAAATTATTTATTTATTTCACATTTATTTATTTATTTAACAATTTATTTTGCAAAACAAATACATAAAGGTATATTACATTAAATAATAGCAGAAAGGGCGGCCTTATCACTAAGCTATGCAGTAATATGGTGATTGTTCCAAAAATCGGAACACAAATATGTAGATATCTTCTAGTATAGTCATTGAAAGTATTTGCAAGATTACTTATCTTGACATTTTTGATCGAATGTGATAATTTCCTATGCAACAGTATATCTGATAAACATGTTTGGGTTTCTATAAGATATTTTGGCTACTTCCCATTTGGTAAACTTCCCATTTCGTAAACCTCAAACTGTACCTACTAAAAAGTTGCGTTTGGTAAACATTATACATTTCATACATTTAGTCCCATTTCGAAAACATTTCAATAATTTTTTGTGTTATATCCCATTTGGTAAACTTTCAGATGAAATGGGTACAGTCAAGTAAAAAAAGAAAAACGAAACTAATGATAACATTGTCATTTATTTGCGTAACCTTGGTTTTACAAATTTGAAGTACCTATTTGATTAATTAATGTGCTAAAATATGACGTATTGTAGTAGTTCCTAAGTTTTTATTCAGATTGTTTATGGTGGGTGGATATTTCAATCATTTTATGTTACTTTTTTAGTTCCTTTTCCAATAAAGGCGATGTACAAAACAACGTATATTTAGAGAGAGAGAATATGTAGGTATAGAAAATATGAATAGAAATATGAAAATATTTAAAGCATTTAAATCTTTGGCAAATATACCATAGACTTAAAACTTGCGAAAATATAATATTATGTGCAAAAGTGATATTTCTTCCGTTTCGTTTAGGAATACTTTTAAAGCAAACATGTTATTTAAAAGGTATGTCTTGTATTAACTATGATGGGTTTTAATAATAATTAATGCATATTATGGTAAGTAGTTTCACAAATTTCAAATACTTACTACTGACAGGATTTACAAATATTGAGGAGCATGTTTACATCTTCACATAGCTAGTGTGTCTTCGAGGACGGAGCTCGGAACAATCTGGAAATTAAAAAATAAAAATATAATTGACTTGCAAAATTATGGAATTTAACATTTATGACATGGGAATGTATAATTCAGTATAGACATGGTAATACAGAGAACATACAGATGTTAGATGTATTAATAGTTTAAAAACTGAAAATAAACAAACTCTTTTAAGACGCGCAAATTAAATTATTGTATTGTTAACGATCCTTGAAAAGTGTATAAGGTAAATTAAATCCGCCCGTTTAAAGTGGTTCAAAATCGAGTCTAAAAGTGTTTGTTACATTAAAAACATACGAACTTGCTTACATACAGATGAAGTTTTATTAACTTCGTGATAAAATTACAACTATTTTATTTGCCGGCTTAATTCATAGTTATATCAGTAACAAAAGGTATCTAAACCACATAAGAATACAGTCTAATATTGACAATACATATAAACAGTCTAAATAGTCTTACATGAAGACTGACCGTTTCATCATGAAAATATTACAAGTAATTGTCTTCAAGGATACTCGTAGACTAGTATATATGACATTTTGTACAATATTACGGTCACGACGTTGTTCACAATAAAACGAGAACAATTGACAATTGTTACATTCATACATTTCTGTCTTTATATTAATCGATACATAAAAACAAAATAGAATCGAGAATGTTGGTTTGTATATAATATGTTCCTTGAAACTAGGAATGTAATTTTAAAGACGTGTGGCACTCGGGGACTGCCGCGGTAAAGCTATTGCATAGCATGCCTTCAAGCCACACCTCCGAGCCCGTCGGAGTGGGGAGCGTGAGGTTTTTTCGTTACGGAATTTCTCGATTCGGTCCCCGCGCTCAAGGCCCGCGATAGAAGCTATGCAATAGCTTAATAATATCTAAATGTGAGTCGTCACGGGACTCCTTGCAGATGTGAAACATTGACATTACCTATTTTGTACGACGAATTTAGTGAAAACACTAATGTATAATATAGGCTATTTATACCATCGAATGGCTAGAAATCAGTTTTACGTGCGCCTATAGATGTTTCACATCAAAATAGAACTACTTATTATATGACAAAATGGTTATAATTGTTATTAAGGCAGTACCTATGTATTTATTCATTCGTTCAAATTATTGATCTACTGGAAATAAACAACTTAATGCTTGTTGCGGATTTCCATTCTAGAAGTTTTCCTAAGGCCTAACTAAAAAACACCAGGAGCTTAGACCAGGAGTTAGGATGTTTTTGGAAAAATAATTCCATCATTTTATCTTAATAATTTATTCATCTCAATACACATTATCCTAAAGAACGATCTCAGACCATAACCTACATCAGGGGTTCCCAACCTTTTTTTGTCTACTGCCCACTTTAAGAATAAATTATTTTTTAACGCCCCCCTTTTTAAACATACTTAAAAAACGCTAAGTACTTATAACTGATTATTGAAACGCAACTTTATAGTAGAGTATCTTTTATTGAAAATAAAACAAACATAATCAATTCTTATATAAAAACTAATGTGAAGGTTGAATCTGATGCTGTTCAATAAGTTTGTTGATATCAGGTTCCAATTTACTCAAAAACAGCCGCAAGTCGCCACGTTCGGTAACACGCAAACGATTTCTCTTTTTAGTAAGCAGCGTTGCCACAGCACTAAATCCACGTTCACACAAATATGACGATGGGAATGCTATCAAGAATCGTTGAACAATTGACCACAATCCAGGGTACAATTGTGGGATCGGTTTTTGTAGCCAAAATTCTTGATATCCATTTTTAAACTTGATTTTTGTTTCTTCGTTTGTTGTCAATTCTATAAGTTCTTCTTCCAGCTGAGGTGACATTGCTGTGTTGACATTTGAAAACGGATCCAACACCCAGTCTGGTATTTCCAAGTTTAAAATGTCCTGGTATCGTTCGGTGAAGTCAATGTGGAGGTTTTCCAAATGTTGGCAGTAGGCAAACAAGTCGTCGTTACTGCAAAATACTGATAAATTCGGAAAATTGTGAAACTCACGTCTGCCCATATTCTTTTTGTGCAGAAGCAGTTTGGCTGCGAAAGCAGCAACGACATTTTTTGTTTTAATTAAATTTAGTTCATCGCCTTGCAGTTGGAGGTTCATGTCGTTGAACAGTTTATACAGGTCTGTCATGTAAGCTATATCATTCTTTGATGTTATGAGATTGTTGCGCAGTTCTGTATCTTTAGTTTCCAAGAACTCTATCACAGAGTCAAACAGGTTGTAAAATCGAATCAGACAATTGCCTCTTGACAGCCAACGAACTTCAGTATGAAGCAACAAACGGTTGAAATCTTCGTCATTAGTAGCACAAAGCTGATGAAATAATCTATCATTCAAAGAGCTGCTACGGATTTTATTGACTGCTTTGATGACATATTGCAGTGATTGAAATAGTCGTTCACTTAAGTTTCTAGCAACCAAATGTTGTCTATGAATAACGCAATGTATAGCAAGGACATCTGGAATTTTATTCTTTAAGTACGCTATGAAGCCTTTATGGCGCCCTGTCATAGCCGGAGCGCCATCCGTAGCAACTGATATAATATTTTTCAAAGGAATCTCTTTCTCTTCACAAAACTTTTCCAATGTATTGAATATGGTTTCGCCTTTTGTATCTGTCTCCAAATTTCTGGCAAACAATAGTTCTTCACGTATTTTCTCATCTTTAATAAACCTCCCGTAATATAGCAACAACGCTTCATTAGTTGGTAAAGTGGACTCATCGAGCTGAATTGAGAATTGACTAGTCCTCAGATGATTGCACAATGATTCTTCAATGTTTTCAGCCATTTCATCAATTCGTCTTTGCACAGAATTATTACTCAAAGGAATTTTTCGGATAATATCTGCGGCCGGTTTATGAAGCACAGTAGTTATTACTTCCTTTATTGCTGGCAAAATTAACTCTTCTCCGATGTTGTGTGGTTTGCCTTTTTGAGCAATTAACAAAGAGATATTGTACGAAGCTCGAAGTCCGTCGTCATCTTGCTTAGCAGCCGCCGAAAATAGTTTTGATACACTTGGCTGAGTATTATGCTTCTTCTCTAGGTCTTGAAAATATGCTACATTCTTGTCTTTCTTATCTGGATGCATTTTATTCAAATGATCTTGCAGTCTTGAAGGCTTCATTGCTTCGTTCGAAAATGTTTTTAGACATAGAAGACACAAAGGCGACGACGGGTTTGTGGGATTTTCAATAAATCCGAATTTAATATATTCCGCAGAGTATTGCCGTCTCTTCTTTTTTACTTCCGACATTGTTTTGTTTTGAGAAATACGTAAGTGTTGAAATCAAGTACTGCTTATCTATTATGCGCGAAACCGCAAATGAAAATAAAATAAATTTACGTCGTTTATATAGGATTGCATAAGCAGCACGCACCAACAGGAATAAGACATCAAACGTGCATAAACTCGTTTATCTCATTCGACGCCCAATCGTACTCGACAAGCAAGAACAAGTATTATAGAACCAGCCGATTGATACAGGAATGTACAAATCGGATTATTTAACAAAAACTTGTTAAAACATGATTGCCCGCGGTCTATTATATCGAACCGATTTTGAGCTATATCTTAATTAATATTAGTTGATGTTCACAAGATGTCGACTCTCGAAGTCGAGAGCTCAGTCGGTTTCTAAGAGTCTTCCTAGCTAGGTAGATGAAATTATAAATCGACCCCAAAGCCCTACACAACGCCCCCTTTTTTTTCTGGGTCTCTTACCGCCCCCCTTTAGGCCTGCAGCGCCCACAAGGGGGCGTTATCGCCCACGTTGGGAAAGACTGACCTACATGAAGGCGAACTGGCCGAAATATTCATAATACATAATAGGTACGATTTTATATTCTTCCTACGTTCATACATACAATTGTATGTAAATTCAATTTGACCTACATCTAATAGTATGTTAAGTTCCTTATTAACAAGATACTTCCTAAGAATTGTAATCAGATTGAGTAAATTCAATGTAGAAATAATAATTTATTACTTTAGTATCACAGATATTGCAATAAAATATTTGTCTTTTAAACTCTTGTACAGAGCTTCTAAACCTACTTTGCAACTTGATATATCGACTGTTTCTGAATACGCTTTTTTTATTAATATTACATGTCTATTAGCTTTCCGCCGGCGGTTTCGCCCGCGTTTTCAAAGAAAAACCCTCATAGTTCCCGTTCCCGTGGGTAACGATGGGAGTTCCGCGAAGTAGGAAGGATAGGATAGGATTAATAATATCATTACACAAAAAGGTACAAAACATATATTAAAGAAATAATCGTTTTAGATATTATTGTGACAAACAAAACAAAAACTCATTCTTTATCTCAAGTATGTTTGTAATTGAATTATATGTACCAATTGCTTAAGGTAAATTATAAAAAAGATTATTCTATTGTGTGTTAATTTCGACCTTTACTTTGGCCTACATATATAATAGAACTAATTTTCTAGAAGGTTCTGGAAGGGCGAAATTTTATAATTAAAAATATAATGGTGTTTTAAATTACTTATTTAACTACGTGTTGTCAGCCCTTAAAGCATTAGGTATAGAACGTGAATATTATGTTTTGTTTGATTTTAATACGCCTTCGGTTGTATGGTCGGTGGTTCGTTTGGTTTAATTTTTAGAAATAGAAGATAGTAATGTAAATTATTGTAATACATTGAATATCACACTGCTATAATATGTATGAAAATATAACTGAACTAAAAAGATAGCTGAAAAAATAGCGATTTAAAATAATAATATGAGATATCAGTAGACTAATTAATAATTATGAAAAATTATTTCACATTAGCCTTAAGAAAAATAGACTAAAAGTCAGAAAATAATAATAAAAAAGGCATTTTCTATTACCTGAGATTTATCCGCAGAGTTAAACCTCAGGGTCAAAATATCGTGACAATGGATAATTAGTTAATTACCAATTAATCATAACTTTATGATTAACCACAAACCACATACGCATAAACGTTAGTAACAATAATTACTGGGAATACATTCATACATAATAATTATTATCATTCTGTTTGTAGTGACTCCCATTTTGTTTGGAAGGTATCGCTTATTAACCATAAGGCTGCCCGTTACATACATTCTTTGAAAGTTTTCTGTAAGTACGTACCTACTGCCGATGCATATTTATATCTTGGTGTAGGTAGGTACTCAATACATTGTTTATTAAAATACAATAAATGATTTTCAAAATGAGTTCAATAAAAATAAATTTTGCCTCTGCCTTTTTGTTTATTTTAATTATGATTTTAATAAAAAGCTAACTATAATAGTTTGCTAAAAAAGTTTTATTTTTATAAATTTTTGGTTTCCATCTTGTTTACGTAGGTAATCTCTAATGTATACGGAAGATGTATGAAGTATTAAGGTGTGCTTGAACCATGCTTGAACCCTCTTGACATTTTACAATATCGATATCAACATTACCATAAAATTAATTGAAGCATGACGAATTTTTAAACACCATGCCTTTAAAATATTGTCTGAATTGTAATCAATAATTTTGAGTTATTCTTTAATGGGATAAAAGTTTTCTTGGCTGAATATTTTATGGTAGTTAATCTTTATGGGTTTGCCAATTTTGTAGAAGTAAATAAAATGATGCAAATGTATTCGTAATTTATTTTTTTCATTGCGCTGTGTGTACTACAAATACTTTTTGTAACTTAGTTCTTTTCGTTCTATCTATATTATATATTTAGTTTCATTAAATCTGCATATTAAATAGATTATATTATAGTTTATAAATATTAAATAGTTTATAAGTAGGTATTTATATTTTGTAAGAATAAACGTTCACCTTATCATCACTACATAGTATAAAACAAAGTCGCTTTCTCTGTCCCTATGTCCATTTGTACGCTTAAATCTTTGAAACTACGCAACAGATTTTGATGCGGTTTTTTTTAATAGATAGAGTGATTCAAGAGGAAGGTTTATATGTATAATAACATCCATTAAATAGTGGAGAAGTACTGTTATTTTTGAGGTTTCTAATGTGATGTCGTAAATAATTACATTTTTTCCGCTTACATTGCAAACGCAGGCTGAACCCTACGAGTTTTGTCAAAATAATGTACTAAGTATTGTACACATTGAAAAGGTCTACAGAAAAGTCCGCGATGGTATATGTCTATCTCTTATGGATAACCCACAATAACTTTTTTTTGTCATTTACTTTTACGACGAATAATGGCTAATTTTCGAAGCGATTTTAACCAATACAGCATTAATCCTTAACCAATTAAATACCTTGAATACATTGTTCATTTAATATAGATCTATATGGCCCTTTACACCGTATGATTTAAGTGAATATTTTCGAAGATATTACAGATTTAAAAATTGCGGGACGTAGCGTTTGCGGCGGTACCGGCCGGCCACCATTGCACCCGTGCGAAGCCGGGGCGGGTCGCTAGTACAAAATAAACAAAAAGATAATGATATAACTAATTACATCGTGACTTGTGGTTGCAGGCTCTTACGCTAGCTAGGTACTAGTTATTATTCTGTGCTCTTACTAAGCATTAATTTACGGAACAAAACTTCCAAATTACATC
Organism: Colias behrii; assembly: GCA_029959065.1. Classification (NCBI taxonomy): domain Eukaryota; kingdom Metazoa; phylum Arthropoda; class Insecta; order Lepidoptera; family Pieridae; genus Colias; species Colias behrii. The sequence goes on from JARWMC010000025.1 coordinate 1,828,421, forward strand.
CAAACTTTTTACAATTCAACAAAAAAAAAGGCAAAATTGTATATACATAATATGACTTGTGTATATTGCCAAATATACACAACTTTACCTTTGGCACAGTTGTGTTGCGAACAATGCAGGCATATTAATGAAAAAAAGCGTGCGTGTACACGTGTCAGAAGTGAATACGTCTTTGGCAAGATTCATAGATACCAAAATCGTCGCCTAACCATGACGTGACGGTATTGCCATGACCTTGAAATTTTACTCTCAACGCGTCTAAAGGAGTTTCACTTCAAAAATAAGTACGATATCAACACCATGAAGTAACAACTTATAAAATGTTTAAAATTCCTTGCTCGTGCTGAGAGGATGTGTTGTAACCAAGTGCTCGAGAACTCGATACTGTAGAAATAGAACGATTGAGTAATGAAGTAAATATTCAATATAATCTGTAGAAATAAGATTTTCCTAACTAGAAAACTATATTAATCTATATATACTAGGTACCTGTATAAATAATCATTCCGCCCGCGGCTTATAATAAGCAGCCTAATAAGTTTTAAATTAAAACCTTCATCGAGAATCACCTTATATTTTTTTAAATCCTATCAAAATCTGTTACATAAAGCGACCGTCCATGTAGTGAAGATATTTTTTCTAGTAAAAACTCAATGATTGCTCTATTGAGTTATTTATTAATCTTAACAAATGGCTTTTTAGTCAAGTAAAAAAGCGAAGATGATCGAATATTATAGACTACAGGCCCATGTTGAAAAAATTATGGGTCATTTGAACCACCAGGTGACCTATCTAGAACGATATAAGAGCGTAAAATAATAAGATTCAGCACTATGCCGTCACTTGTAAGCTGTCCAACCGAATTCGAAAGTACAGGTAGAGATTTTTTCCCCTTGTCTCCATGATTTTTGTACGGCGTTGCGGAATTATGGATTAAAAGCAGTATTGAAATAGTATGACAAAATTTCTAGATAGGTCACCTGGTGGTTCAAGTGACCCATAATTTTTTTCAACATGTAGTCTATTATTTTTTATATCATCCAATTAGTGAATGAAAACATCCTGATGAAAACCGGCTTGACTAGATTCAAAAGGTTTGGACGTGTGATATGTCACAACTCACAAACCGTAGTAAATGCGTATTATGGTTTTTTAACCGACTTCTAAAAAGGAGGTTCTCAATTCGACTGTACTTTTTTGTTTATGATGCAAAAACTTTCGACTAGGTGATCGGATTTGATGATTTTTTTTTTATTTGAATGTTGTAGTGCCTTCCGGATGTTCCCGGTAAAATTTAGTTCAGTTCTGGATATTTGAAGGCAGTTTTAGTAATAAAATTATACACTTTATAGCGCAAAGCCTATAAAATAATGCTGGTCAAATATTTATTAATAATTTAAAACACTGTTTTCTTGTAAAAAAGTAGTTCTTTTTAAACCTAGCATCACTTTGCAAAGATTTTAATTCAACACGACGTTATCATTTTAAAAACTTGGCATGGTGTTTGGATACGCTTTAATGAAAGGCGAACGATTAGAGCATGTTATTGGCTAGATACTTGTATAACTTATGACTAGTTGCATAACTTCTGGATATATTATATTTAGCTTATACGCTAGATAAATTGAAAATATTTTAAAGTCCAAAACCTAGTATCCAGTTATGAAAAAGGCCCTCCAAACTTTTCCATAAGTAATTCACTATCTACCAAATATTATTAATTTGTTTACAAGCTATTTAGACCTAAATCCCTTTATATGTAGTGATTAGTTCTATAATATGTCTTCTTCTGTATGTTGGACGATATACTAACGCCATTTGTATGAAAATTTCCTTATTATATTATTGTTTATAAATAAATGTCCTAGTCTGACTTATCTGTGAGGCAAAGGACGATGAGATACCATTAGCAATACCTAATTATTGTTTTGTATACAGCTAACATACCTATATTTTTACAGACTAGAATTAAGTTTACTTACGAATTAAGTTTACGATTTGCCACCTGCGGTGTTCCCAAACAACTACGGCATTGGGGCCTTCAAGAAAAGAGCTCATTTGTCCATAAAAGGCCGGCAAAGCACCACCATAAGCACTTGTAACACTTCTAGTGTTACAAGTGTGGTGACCACTTAACATCAGGTGGCCCACCTGCTCCTTTGCTTGCTCTGACATAAAAAAAAAACCTACATTTGTAAGAAATTGAATCTTGATCGCTCTTTATTTTGAGACAACAGATTATTTAGAAAATAACATTAAGTCAAATGCCTTGTATCCGACAGGATTGCATTAAATTTTTAGCTATAGTCGAGCCAATTTAATAGGCAACATTTGACGTCTATCAATTTTATCTTCGAAGAGAGGTAACCTGCTTAAAAACATCGATTAAAGTGAATTAATCGATACGGACTTGAAAAATTTGTCAATCGAACTCGAAACACAATATTTATTATTTAAGATGATTTTTATTCACAAGTAATCAATGTATTCGATTCTAGATGTCAGATTTCGATTTTTAGAGTAACGTCTCTGACTCTCTGGTATTTAAAAAGTTAAAAAGTTTATTGACACAAAATTGTAGCGATGTCGGTTCTTTAATTCAGAAATTGTTTATTAAGTTTAGAATGGTTTCTCAGTAAAATGAAATCTTAAAATAACTTGTATCGGTCATTATTATTATAATTAATATGTAATCGTAATTCTTTGTTGTCGTTACTAGGTTACGTTGTTGAATTATGTTGAACTGTCAAATGTTGCCTATTAAAATGGCTCTACTATAATAAATAAGTCTTTAAGAATTTCATAAGAAAGTGCATGTGGATTAAAATTTAAAATGTTCCGATCGCGATGGCAACAATTATAGAACTATCTAATTTCAAGCTGTACTGCCAAGTTCAAGGTTAAAATTTTAATAAATTCGGATCCATGAATATAATGTAATACCTAACTACTCAGGACTCAGGTTTTTGTTTTATATAGAAAAGAATAGAATAGAAAACACTTTATTGTACAATGCACACATAAACAAAATTTACAGAAACGATGGGTAACTTAAAATAAATGTATCGCTTAAAAGCGATTTCTTCCAGGCAATCTTGGGATATAGGAAAAATAAATCAGTAAAAAGGTAGATAGTGCATTAATACATACATATACAAGAAACTGTAGTTATAATATAGGACATTTAACATAAGAATTAAATAATATTATACAAAAACACAGGAGAAATGAGCAGTATAGGAATACAAATATTAGAAGAGAGGAAAATAAATTAACATAAATAAATAAATAAATCAGTATATATTTTAGTTTTATTTAACAATATCTTGTACCTGTTAAATGGATCATCGCAAAAACACAGACAATTCAAGGGGATTACGAAAAATTTGTTATATCGAGAAAATCGTTATATTGAGGTACGTTATATTATGGTTGCACTGTATTTCTTTTAAGTCCACTTCGAAGAATTGTATGAAAGAAATTTTCCATCAGATCCACCATGTCTTGAAGCCCTACAACTAGAAAAAAAATATCTTGACACCTTGTGACTAACCCTTCTCATAATATAAATCCGGAAGTATGACGTATATAGGTACCTAGTTGATCGATGACTGTTAACTTGAATAATTTTAGCATATAAGTTGATAGATTTATCTGGCAAAATGGAAGGCGAGTTTGGGAAGGGGGAACAATTATTGTGAAGGGTTAGATACTAGCACAGATAAATAATACTATAAATAATTAAATAGTTAGGGTAGGAATGCAGTTTTTATTATATTGTTATGAATAATAACTTCGTAATTAAATACTTCACGAAAAGATACTTAGGAATTAAGAAAAAGTTATCTATTAATTTATTCAGTACCTAGGTTACTACTACCTAGTTATGTAGTTGCTTTGATTTTTTTATTAAAAAAATTGTTTATGCTATGCTTAGGTAGTTACTAAATCTTGTGTACCTAGCTATTAGTTTAGCAAAATTTAGGTATATCGATATCTACTATTCAGCTGAAGTAATAATATTATGATAGGTATAGGAAATTAGATAACATTTGCGGGGTAGATTAAAATCATTATGATTACCTAACTACCTAAATCGTAGCGATAATATTTTAAGTTATTTATTTTTATAAAATTGTACAAACATATTTAGGTATTATATTATGCATTTGATAATACTGCAAATAAACATGTCGTGATCGAATATTCAAATCTTTTTAGAAATATCACTAAGTATACACTATTTTCGGTAGACTCTATAAACAAATTATAAAGTAGGTACTTATTTTATTTGGGTATTTTCTCTAAAAATAACATTTACTTTACTTTCGTTACTATTACGTTTAGATTTTAAAGATGAAAGGAAAGAGAAAAGAGAGATTAACATATAAATTTAATAATCAAGAAAAACTTTAAAATTAAACCCTATAAAATAAAATTAACCTACATAGAAAAATAACCAAAACTTAAACTTAGAACTTAAAGTTAACTTATTACCAACTTAATCAAATAACTTACCGAACTCTTTAAATTTCACATTAAACCAAACACAAGTTTATGCACAATTTTCACTTTCACTATCACATAACTAAATACCTGAAAATATCGTTATTCGTATCGTTATTAAAAACGTTATCGGTACCGTTACCAGCGTCTGTGTAGTACGGTGTCTGTAGTGAAACTGACAGTTTGGTGGACGTGAGTCGTGACGTGAAGTGAATCATTGGAGAATCGCTGGAAGTGGCACAATTGATAGAAGCTAACGATTTACATGAGTATGTATTAACATACCTACTAAATCTTTACTGTAACCCATTGAGCCCCGAACGGCCCGATCGGTCCACGACACAATAGATTTTCTATTGTGTCTGTGATTCCGGGGCCTGAGTTAATAATTTCGAAAGCAAGATTTTTTTATTACTTCTGTATGTTTGCAGATCACTATTACCACTGCATGAACAAAGTTGTTTTTTTTTCATCAACATTTAATAGAATAATTATAATTTTTCATACGGTCTACTATAAATACTTAAACTATTTTGAAAATTCTCTTGCAAAACAAAAAAAAATCTATAACATACTAGACTAGATAGATTAGAGAATAGAGCTATAGGTCTATTAATATTATTCTAATTCATTATAATTTATGTAATTAGCAATGTAAGATTCACGAAAAGATACTTAGCCCTTCAGAAAGCGTATAAAAAGTCAGCAAGTACGGAATGTACTAAAGTCAATGAACCATAGTTACTTTCACATTTGCAACTCATTGGGTAATATAAAGTAGATCGTATCATTATTTATATATGCACTATATTAAACTAATTATTATTTATTTTCCTTTCCCATAATTACATTTCTAATATTTATTTTATTAAGCTATTGTATAGCTTCTATCGCGGGCCTTGAGCGCGGGGACCGAATCGAGAAATTCCGTAACGAAAAAACCTCACGCTCCCCACTCCGACGGGCTCGGAGGTGTGGCTTGAAGGCATGCTATGCAATAGCTTTACCGCGGCAGTCCCCGAGTGCCACACGTCTTTTTTATTATTTAATACGCCCATCTCCTTTTACTTGTAACATACACTAACATTCAAAATTAGTTTCGTGAAATGATGACGTATAAAAATTTAAATTAAGCCTCCGTATAAAGTAGGCAATTTAAATACAGTGAATGACCTCATAGAAAAAAACAGGCATAATACATAATAGCTATAATATACAGTATAATAATATATAAATAGTTAATATATGAGACAATAATGTGAATTAATCGATTTTTAGGTTTTTATCTCTTATCCAAATAATAGTAAGAAAGTAAATAAAAATTGTAATTTCACTATGAGTAACACTTACTAAGAAACTTTTTATCTATCTGAACAAATTTATACAATATTGATACTTTGAGTAGGAACCTAATTAGGTGCGACGGGCTGCCGCTGATGGGGTCACGACTCACGGATGAATTCTACCAATACCCGTGGCCCTCTCGTTGATGCGGCTTGACGGAACACAGTGGGGTTTTGGTCGGAATCCGACATAACCCACGGCCTCCGGGGGATTCCCCCACTTAAAATCGCAAGATTTCCCCACTTAAAAAAAAGGTACTTACCTAATTAGATTATTTTACACTAGTCAATAAAGCTAAAAAACATTCTAAATGTTCTCAAAATTGGCTTATGGTTTATTAAAAAATATTATTTAGGAAAAAATATCTATAACAATTATTATTATAATACTTACATGTATTACCTAACTACTGAGTACTTACTGTGTTATTTGTTAATAATGTATTAGTCTATAGAAATGATAATTTTATTCAAAAAAGAAACACGTGACCTAGAAATAATTAATATTATAAAGAACCAAAAATATACATAGGTAATGTATGAACATAATTGTGACCATACAAAGTAAATATACTTAAAACTATTGAGTAAATTGCTGTACTAAGCGTTGGTCACGAAATAGGTACTTATTACAAATTCAATTAGATCAGACCTTATATTATAATTTTACGACTAAAACTGCTATAAAAGTGCATTGGATGAATTTTAGTTTAATAGGATTCGATTCGTAGATTAACGTATATATTAATGCAATAAAAGTCGGCAAATAAAGAGTCTTAGATAATATATTATAATCTATGTCAAAAAATAACAACGTGAATGTACAATAATTTCAAAATCTAAGGTCTGTCCGTAGAAGAGCGTAAAATATAGGGAAAGAAAAAGAAGGCATATCTATCGGCTATATTATGATTCATCTTGAAACCTTAAATACTTATTAGGGTTCATAATCCAATCGGGCACTAAATTAGGATAACACTTCCACAAGCTTGAAAATGTATGGAAAATCTGTACCTACTCCCAATTTTTTGTACTTTTTTTTTCATACGAAAAAGGGGATTTTTGATCGGTTCGGTCTTGACCTGTATCCACAGTAATATTTTTTACATATATTTAAATAGATTTTTATTTTGTTATTTTAGGAGATCACGATCTAATGATGGTTGTTAAGACCACAAGAAATATTTCAGAGAGAAGCCGAAGGTCAAACACTACAAAATATTACGTTGTGCACTCAAAGGAGTTTTTACTTCTAAAGCAGGTAACTATTCCAACACTTCATAAAGACCTGTATTGAATCCTTTGTGAATCTCACTAGGATGAGTTGGCATGTTAACACGGAAGCTTTTCAATATACCTAATTACGAAACTGTTAGTCATCAAAAAGGTATTTCAAGCCTCTCGTCTAAGCAAATTTAAGAGAAAAACTAAAGAAATTCAATATAAAATTTCAAATTATAATTAAAAATCTTAATGCGATGTAATTTTACGATAGCAACACGTATTTAAAATGTAGATAATATAAAACGTTAATTCAGATAGTTATATAATTAAACAGGGAAGTTCAAGAAAGAGCCTAGGCTGTTCATAAAACGCCAGTAGGCTGCGAATTATATGTCTATTATTCAAAGCTCTATGTCCCTGGAAATAGGAATAGAAGCATATTTTACATCTCTGATGATGATGATACCCTAGTAGCTTCAAAATTGAGCAGTTTAAAAATGAAAAAATAACAATCAGACAGACAAAGTTACATAATTATAACACTTGTATCCAAAATTAAATATGTATGTACCTACCATACCATTTTAACCAACCGCGGCTTGTCATACCAGTTTTCAATTACGTTGTTATTGATAACATTAATTTCGCGATAAAAAATGCAATCATAATATTATTTCGATCAAATATTGTTACTTGTTACTGTCGTGTTTATTTAATTTCTTTAGTACGGGGAAGGTCAGTAAGTATCCTTGCCCTAATTGCTTGCTGACGCTCGATTTATTCAGCGAATTATAAAAATAGGATATGATTTTATATTTTAACTATGCTTTTTGCATAAGTTCAATGCACATGTAATATTCTTATATTATGTGAGGGTTGTACTAACTAATTTATTTGTGAATGGATATATTTTTTATGAATACCTTGTCTTTTTATTCAAGTAGGTGTATTGTAATAGGAAGGCTATAAAATATTATATTTCTAGATTTCCGCTCGCTTTCTCTAAAACCTAAAAAATTATATAGGTACTAAAACCTTTCTCAAGAACCGCTCTATCTATTAAAAACCGCATTATAATCCGTTGCGTGGTTTTAAAGATTTAAGCATACATAGGGACATAAGGATAATGGGACGGAGAAAGCGACTTTGTTTTTTACTGCCTATGTAGTGATATAATTTATAAAGTCCATTTACAGCTCCTTTCTTCGAGGACTTCAAGAATCCATACTAATATTATAAATGCGAAAGTAACTCTGTCTGTCTGTCTGTTACTCAATCACGCCTTAACTACTGAACCAATTTGCATGAAATTTGGTATAGAGATATTTTGATACCCGAGAAAGGACATAGGATAGGTTTTATCCCGGAAATCCTACGGGAACGGGTTTTTCTTTGAAAACGCGGGCGAAGCCGCGGGCGGAATGCTAGTACATAAATATATTTGACGTGACAACGTCTTATAATTCGATATAGCCGGCTGCACGCACGAAAATACATGACTCATGCGGCGTTACCTCGCTCTGAGGCGTTCCATGTAAGGCTTGAAGTGCAAGCGAGAGCGCGGAACGAGCGACAAAGAAGCACAATCGGACGTTGTCACGTTCAACTATCGTCAGTAAACCGACTTTACAGACAACTAATTTTTTTTTATATAATTTTTTCCGTTTCAAAAAAGTAGTTTTTTTTATAAATAATAATACTAATTAATTTAAGTAATATCAATTAACTTTTAGGAGTGTCGCCGCGGCGCCCACGAATTTCCTTAAATAAAACAGTAATAACTTTAACGGGAGACGATTAAAGTTTTTACTGTATTACGAATTGCTGTCCTCATTTAAATTACAAGTGTAATTGTCAATCAATTTGACACAACCATTGCAATTTGCACCATGCAAATAATAAGGCTAGTTAGACAGGTAACGACAAAAGAGGTTTAATATTTCATGAAACCTTTTTTGAGAACATGATTATTTTGTTTTCGTTTGTTTTTTGTGAAAGTGATTGAAAGAACGCACCTAAGTGCGTTGAGAGTAAAATTTCAAGGTCCCGGCAATACCGTCACGTCAAGCGACGTTTTTGGTATCTTTGAATATAGCCAAAGAAGTTTCACTTCTGACACGTGTACTCAGCACACACGACTTTTTTGGTTAGTAACATAATATAATGTTTGTCTTAACTTTTACGAAATGATCAATAAAGTATTTTAATTAATACGTTTATAAGTTTAACTATTTTGAATAGCTTCAGCACTATCAGAATATTTCTTTATTAATACTTCATCACTACATAGTATAAAACAAAGTCGATTTCTCTGTCCCTATGTCCCTATGTATGCTTAAATCTTTAAAACTACGCAACGGATTTTGATGCGGTTTTTTGTAATAGATAGAGTGATTCAAGAGGAAGGTTTTAGTATATAATTTATTAGGTTTTAGACAAAGCGGGCGAAACCGCGGGCGGAAAGCTAGTATCTTATAATAATATAGAAAATAAAAACAAAGATTTCGATAAAATTGAACACGAGACGAACGCTTGATAAAAATTAAATATTTATACAGTTTTTTGAAGATGATAGATCACTGATCTTATCATTAGATACGCTGTGACGTTGCGATGTAAAGAATATTGGCAAATATTTGGTTACCAAGTAAATTTGTCGCGTCATAATAAATTAGGTACGTATTTTTTATAGATTTTAGTTTCGTTTTTTTCAAATACATTAAGTAAAAGATATATCTATTTACATATTATTATTATATTAAACACATTGTACATAAGGTATATTTATTTTAACACACTCGCATATAATTTATTTTAGTTGACTCTGTTTCAGTCACATTATGAATTATTGTTTGGAATATATACCTACTGGTCCGCCCTGAATGCACCCGTGGTACACATTACCTATAGAACTCAATAATCGGGTACATATTCAATCGATATTGAAATCAGTAGTTCCTTAGATAAGCGCGTTAAAACAAATACTTCTTAATTTTCAGCTTTAGTATTAAAAACACTAAAGCTTATGGGATTTGGACTAAATTACAGCGGCATAAATCTTATTGGCTTGTCTGGAGAAGTCAAAATTTACTTTGTCATTAACTTATGATACCAGCTGTAAATAATTTGTTTGCGAACATTAAACTTATATTATAATGTATTATTAACATGATTAACATTGTGTTTTTAAATAATCCTCTTTACATAAAGTTTGATAAATAGTTTAAATACACGACTACAGATTGTGTTAGTTATTAAGTTTTCTATTACTATAATTAATAAATATGACAATCTGCTATCCCACTGCTATCCGGTACGAAAATAAATATAACCTATGTGTCTCAGTAAGGAATACGCTCTAACGGTCTTGTTATTTTTTAATTAATTGAGCAAGTATTACTTAATCATAAGGGTGTTACTCGTTTATTAAGCTATTGCATAGCTTCTATCGCGGGCCTTGAGCGCGGGGACCGAATCCAGAAATTTAGTAACGAAAAAACCTCACGCTCCCCACTCCGACGGGCGCGGAGGTGTGGCTTGAAGGCATAGCATGCAATAGCTTTACCGCGGCAGTCCCCTCCTGAAATCCCTTCTCTTTAACAATAATAAATAAATCTAATGTTTAAGCTACAATAACAAAATTTAAATGATAATTAAAATTGTCGCTTCGTATGCAAGAAGCCTACTTGCCTTCAAGGGCGTTGCGTAAAATATCGGCCATAATATCGTAATGGTCGATGGCCTTTGACATACGAAAAAGGAAATCGTTTTGAAACGATTAATCAATGTGAAATTTATTTTATATTGCCGAGGATTTTTGGTTTCCTGGTGAGTAAAATGCTTACTACTGCTATTTTTGAAAATGATGCGTTTCTTTTTTATACTAGACGAGAGTCTTGCTTTTGTAAGATTTTAATAAAAATATTTAATTTTGATATCATTTTTCATAATATAAATAGAGGGTAGTTGGAAGATTCGTCAATCGTCACATGACGTGTCAATACTCGCGCACGAAACGTGGCTTTGTGGAAGGGAAGACTGCACTATACAAAAAATTAAACCAATTGCAGCTTTTTACAGCAACTATTGATTAGGTAAGGTAAAATTTACTTACCTAATATTATTTTGTTGTTCATAGTAACATAATCTGCAATACTACCAAGTATTCACTTACGACCCATCGTATTTTACTATCTACTCGCGGTATGAGTTTTCATTATTTACTACTAAAGTTATTTGGAATAATAAATAATAATATCTAGGTACACAAAGACATGACATTCAAAAAAATAGAATTCACTAAAACAATTTTCCGACAGGCAATTCAAGTAACTTGCTCCAAACAAAAAGGTTAATCGTTTTAAATTTTAATATAAGTGTTAAATAATCGTATTCTGCTTCCTGCTAAAAAATGAAACACCAAATGGATATTGCAAATGTCAGGATTTGAAAATTGAAATTTTAATGCCTGTTTCTTTCAATAACTAGGGACCACTGTTTAAGTGAACGCAGGTAATTAGGGAGAGGATAATATAGGAATCGTATTTGAGGTAATAATTTATTTTGATAAAAAACACTGTTCACAAATAAATCATGAACAACGAAACGTGTATACGTATATAGTTTTTAAATCAACCACACCACAACAAAAATTTCCTGTGACTTTTTACTACAAATTTTTCCTTTCAAAAATTAAACTAATTATGAAATGACATGATAAGCGTGACATTCTGACAGCCGCTGACAGCTGTCACATGACATTTTTATTTATTTTATATTAATAATTATCTGTTGTGATGCGCACAGTAACACAAACAGACCATGTTAAAACCCATCAAATTTATTTGAGCAATTTTATGCGTGCGCGCATACTGATTGATCGGTTATGAAATACATTTCCTTGTTTTATGTGATGCAAGTTAAAAATTATTGTAATGTTATTCTACGGTTCATGTTTTTTTTTTTTTATTGTGTGATAGGGAAGCGCTTGACCACGATCTCGCCTGATGGTAAGCTGAGATGTGGCCTATGATGGAGCGTGCTTCCCTAGAAGGTACCCGTTCACTCTTCGCTTGAAGACCCCCATATTGTACTCGTCGGGGAACACATACTCAGGAAGCATGTTCCAGTCCCTCGCGGTTCGGATGAAGAATGTCGATCCGAACCGCTTTGTCCGGGTACATGGAACATCCACCATATGGCGATGCCTAGAGTCTGTGCGCCTCGACGATCGATGGGAAAACGGGGATGGCGGAATTAAATCGTGCAATTCCGCAGCGCACTCACCAAAGTGTATCCGATAAAAATTATTTTATTTTATTATTTATTTATGTTTATTTTATTTTATACTTGTTATAGTCAACAGTCAACTTTATACTACTAGATTCTAGAGATTTCACAATTATAACATTCCCCTATTTAAATGACAACTAGCTGTGCCCCGCGGTTTTTCCCACATTGCTCTGCTCTTATTGGTCTAAGCGTGATGATAATATTATAATATTATACCTAGCCTTCCTCGATAAATGAACTATCTAACAGTGAAATAATACCAATTGGACGCGTGGCTGTCTATGCCCGTGGTTCTTGAAATTAGCACTTTCAAGCAAACAAACTCTTCAGCTTTATAATACTAGTACTTACTTATATATATTATAAAAAATAAGTAACCTATGTTTTACTATTGCAAAAGGTATCTAGCTATAAACTGCATAATTTAGAAGAAATAGCTAAAGGATACGATTTCAATATAAAATATAAATTATCTACATTTTATTATAGGCTTCATTTTTATGAATTATTTATTTGGCCTACTTGATAATTCTTTTAAGCTTATTGAAAAATTAATAGCTCATAATATGAAAACGATTTATAATCGCTATATAATATACTAGGTTTCCGCCCGCGGCTTCGCCCGCGCAGTCAAAGAAAAATCCGCATAGTTCCCGTTCCCGTGGGATTTCCGGGATTGCTTCATTTTCCCGGGATAAAAAGTAGCCTATGTCCTTTCTCAGGTATCAAAATATCTCCATACCAAATTTCATGAAAATTGGTTCAGTAGTTTAGGCGTGATTGAGTAACAGACAGACAGACAGAGTTACTTTCGCATTTATAATATTAGTATGGATTATACATAATGGGCACATAGACAAGTAAATTTTTCAAAATAAGCATTTATTTAATAAAACATTCATATTATACTTAAATAAAAAAGTTTTAAATAACTAGTTATACAGAGGGAAAGACTTCGCCTCAGGGCAAAACCATTTCCAATATTATACAGGAAATATAATCAATCTGTCAATAAAGAAATGAAGGAAGATAAAAATATGTTTTTGTAATCTATACTAATATAAAGCTGTAGAGTTTGTTTGATTATTTGAATGCACTAATCTCAGGAACTACCTACTAGTTCGATTTGAAAAATTCTTCAATTGAGGCAGGCTATATAATATCACTAGCTTTCCGGCTGCGGCTTCGCCCGCGTTTTCAAAGAAAAACCCGCATAGTTCCCGTTCCCGTGGGATTTCCTGGATAAAACCTAGCTTATATTACTTGTAGATAATGTAGCTTTCGAATGGTGAAAGAAATTTTAAAATCGGTCCAGTAGTTTATGAGCCTATTCATTACAATCAAACAAACAAACAAACAAAGTTTTCCTCTTTATAATATTAGTGTAGATTACGCTACGACCAACAGGAGCAGCCAGGGTGAAACCACGGGGCGCAGGTAGTCTTTCATAAATGAAGGAAGATAAAAAGATACTTATAGTTGTATACGTAGTATATTATTATTAGTCTGTGCTTATAGTATTTATTTATATAAAATGCACATTTTTCCCATGTTTTTTAATTGGATTGTAAAACACAGTTTGTAGACCACGTCATGTGTCACACATGCAATTAATAAGCCTAGAAAACGAGGCTTGACTTGTAAAATTGCTTTTACAAGTAATTACGTTACAAGCGTAACATAAAACTGAATTATTAATGCCTTTTATTGGTCCTTATTCTATACGCAATAAGGTATATTATCGTATGTTGTTTGTATATTTTCTGTGGTAAATCAGGTAGGTTTAGTTAAGGTTAATTGGCTGGATAAGTATTATGTGTGTGTTATAAATAACTAGCGACCCACCCCGGCTTCGCACGGGTGCAATGCTGATACTAAATACACTACAGAAAAACTGTGAACGTTGTATATAAAAACATAGCGGCCCGCTCCGGCTTCGCACGGGTATAAAATATAATATAGCCGGGCGGCCGGCCGGTGCCGCCGCAAACGCTACGTCCCGCAATTTTTAAATCTGTAATATCTTCGAAAATATTCACTTAAATCATACGGTGTAAAGGGCCATATAGATCTATATTAAATGAACAATGTATTCAAGGTATTTAATTGGTTAAGGATTAATGCTGTATTGGTTAAAATCGCATCGAATATTAGCCATTATTTGTCGTAAAAAGTAAATGACAAAAAAAAACTTATTGTGGGTTATCCATAAGAGATAGACATATACCACCGCGGACTTTTCTGTGGACCTTTTCAATGTGTATAATACTTAGTACATTATTTTGATAAAACTCGTAGGGTTCAGCCTGCGTTTGCAATGTAAGCTTAAAAAATGTAATTTTTTACGACATCACATTAGAAACCTCAAAAATAACAGTACTTCTCCACTATTTGATGGATGTTATTATACATATAAACCTTCCTCTTGAATCACTCTATCTATTAAAAAAAACCGCATCAAAATCCGTTGCGTAGTTTCAAAGATTTAAGCGTACAAAGGGACATAGGGACAGAGAAAGCGACTTTGTTTTATACTATGTAGTGATAAACGTTTCTAGCTCAAGAGATTAATATGCTCTGTACAAGGGTATGTCACAGATAAATGGTGCATTTAGATATGACAATTTTATGATGAATTGTTGTGTGGAAATGAGTTAAATTACTTTAAATGTTGGAAAAAGATAAGTTAAAGTTAGTATGGAGATCTGGAACCTACAGGTTATGTGATAGAATACTAAATAATTAATACATATGTGGAGTTTTAGAATAAGCTACTAGCTAGCAGTCAGCTTTGGGTTCTGAAGACAGACTCAACTTATCTAGATAAGCCACACGATGTTAGATGCTAATGCCAATACGATGGTCATATATTGCAAAAGAGAGTTCTCACAAAATCTTACCAGTGTATCTTTTTTTAATGCAATTTATAAGCTAGAAACGGTAAGAAGGCGAAAGTGTTAACCGCCGTCGCCTTTCAATCTTCTTAATTTTCAAAAAACTATTTTTCTTGAATAAAACCATTTTTCTTTTATTTAGAAATTTGGCTTGATACGCTGCTGCGTATCTCGATATTAATTTTATTGTAATTATACTACAATATATAAATTTATTAAGCAATTTATCTTTCTACAATCCGGTAATTGATAAACGTGTAATATTTCACAATATATCTGGAACCTTGGAACCGATAGCTATCACTTCCTCGCCATCTCAAGTTCTTCCTGCAATGACTCGTTCATGTAACAGTCAAGTGTTTTATTTGGATATTTTGCGAGTCATTTATTATAACTATTGTGACACAGAATAGTTAATAGTACAGGATTGTGTTTGTGAATGATAGGTTTTATCACTTTGCGGCACTAGTCTCAGAGTAGGTAAGTACATAATCTGAACTAAAAAATTGTGTTTATTCATAACGCATCCAAAAACATACTTATAGTTCGATAATAAACATATCTACATATGTGACATAGGTACCTAATTTTTGTGAAATTTTTCACTGTAGTTCTTCATTTATATCATTATATGTTATCGCAGTAAATAAAAATACATTAGAATAACGTACCTACATAGTATAAAATAAAGACGTTTTCCACCTTCTGTGTCTGTGTGCTTAGATCTTTAAAACTACGCACTATATTTTGATGAGGTTCTTTCTAATATACAAAGTGGTTCATGAGGAAGGTTGGAAGGTAGTATTGAATTAACCTTTATTTTGAGAATCGAGCTTTCAATTCCTATTCTATATCATTATTCTTGTAGTTATTGTACTCATTCCGGTTTAATTCAAACGGAGCCAGGGTGAATAGTCAAAACTCATAATGACATGTTCCACAACTAACGTGACGAATTGACATTCAAGAGTGATTCAATAGAGAATAGGAAAAAAACTATCGATGGCCTCTTTTGAAGGCTAATTTGCGGAGCATTTTAATTTACTTCTCTTTTGTGGAATAAAATCGATACAGTTCTTAAATTGAAATAAGTAACTGATTTCTCGAAATATGTGCTAAAAAAGGTTCGATGAAGAAATCAAATTGTACACGCTTGAAATTCGCCTATAGAGCAGGCTCCAAGAAGATGTTCGTTTGCAAAAATAGCGGACCTAAATCTGACTTCTGATATATATTGTATAGATCCCAGATATCCTATAGACAGATGTTGCCAACCAGTTTTGTGGCCCCCCTCCCCCAACCCCGGTAATTAAATATGGCATACAAAGAAAAAAATAAAAATTTCCAAAACATGCCGTGTGTGGTATCAAATTAAAGAGCTTATTGAGTAGATCACGAATATATAGCATACTATAACATTTCTTACACTTTCTCTAAGATTTTTTAGAAAATTTACGAAAATGCTCCATTTTTGAGTTAACTTTAAACCACTATAGATTGAAAACTCATGAATATATTTTTTAAATTATTATTTTAAATAATTAACAATAGTCCATTGTTTACGATTGTTTGTTGGAAATGAGATGTTTTGGAAATTTTTATTTTTTTCTTTGTATGCCATATTTAATTACCGGGGTGGGGAGAGGGGGACCACAAAACTGGTTGGCAACATCTGTCTATAGGATGTCTGGGATCTATACAATATATATCAGAAGTCAGATTTAGGTCCGCTATTTTTGCAAACGAAACTCCACTGAGAGTCCGGTCTACTAGAAATATGTATACCTATCTAAAAAAATAAATTTACTCTAAAATAATAAATGTAATCTTATAAATCTGCAGTTTGTTTGTTTGTTGGGTTAAATGAATTTTTGAAATCGGTCCAGTAGTTTATGCGTGAAAACCATACATACATACATAATTACAAACCTTTCCTCTTTATAATATTAGTATAGATATTATTTTCTCGACGTTTTGGGAAATCAAACACTAGAAAATACTAAATATAAAAAAAACCTTAATTATTCACGAAGAAACAGTTAATTCACATTTATATGATCACAGATTTATATCATGGAATAGCACAGTATAAGTATATTTTTTACGAATCTATACATAAAACATAGTACGAACAAGTCGCCAAGAAATGTAACACGATACTCTAAATTCTTCCGTTCGTGTTTCCAATAATTTATTGGAAATTTGTAATATGTAGAGCGTGCAATGTATACGGAAATGTTGATCACACTTTCGCCTGCTATGATTATAGGTGTAGGGTTTCTAGAATAATCTAGAACAATTTCTATTACGTAAGGGTTCTATGAAGTCTTAACCCTTATTCAAACGCGAGCCTGTGGAGGAGTTAACAAAAAAGTAAGATACGTTCCTGGGTAATTTTGGGTCGTAGATTTCAAAAATACACACAAAAGAGGGGTTAGTGGGGGGGAAGTTACCTTTTTTTGGTGGGAAATATATATCCCGTCATCTGTTCTCTCTTGTAAAAAGGTTGGAAAGGTGGGAACTATAGCTCCCAGTGTCCAGTATGACACCAATATTTTAAAACACTAGCTAGTTGCCCTGACTCCACTTGTGAATTAAATTTTATGATAAAAAATTATATAGATCATATTTTTTAATAAAGCAGGTGAAAGTACTCATCAATGCAAGTTTCTTTTACTAAGGGAAGAATTCGGGAATTGAAAAATGAATGACTTCAACATAAACATGGCACTTTTCTAAAACAAAATAAAAGCAATAGGTAAATACTAATGTATTGAGTTAAGATTTCTAATTATCTGATCAGGAAATAACGAATAACAATAAATAAGTTGCTTATACCAACTAAAAAATATTTTTTAGACACACGGATTTTATATATAGAATTTCCGAATGTCGTGTGCAGTGACGAATACTGGGATGATATCTTCCCACTTAAAGACTTAATTTCAATCGACTCTACCAAGGTATAAACGAAAGATTCTGGGCATATTTTTACGTTTCACGCAACCGTAATATAGTCTAGTTTACATAGCTAGAATTCAAATCTACTTATCTAATTTTTTTTCAGCACTACACCATAAACTAAAAAATAACGGTCGTTTTCGGCTGCAATATCCCGTCACCTGACTTTGACGTGTGTTTACCATGACATGTAATAATTATCTGAAAAGTGTTTCTATGAAAAAAAGTTCTCTGAAATGTTAAGATTGCGTAGATAAATATTATACTGCATTAGGTTTAAGCATATAAAAATAAAACACGATTTACTTCAATCTGAGACGTGGGAAGTATAGCTCCCAGCGTTTTAATAAGGGTTAAAGCAGTATTTTTTCCAGTGTCGGAAAGTGATGGCGGTATCTCTGTCATTTGTCCACTATGTAATTAATACCCAATTTAACACATAATATAATTATTTAAACATTCAGCTACTAAAAATAAAAAGTTGTAAAATATTTCAAAATTTTGATTTTAAATAACCAGTGAAAATGTTTGGAATTTTGTAGATTTGAACAAAGGAGGTTATGGGAAGTCGAAGTTATGAGTTCCAAAGCTAAAAACGTCTATAAATTAGAAAAAGCATTTTGTTAATTGGGTAAGTCAAAGCTTTGTATACCTATTCAAATAGAAAATTGAAAATATTTGTAGGTACTTAGGTACGTTGGGATAAATCTAATCATAATGTTTACAAACATGAGTCCGTTGTGCAACTTGAACGACATATGTATTATTCACATTATCCATTTTTAGAATTTTATAAGGTACCTACTTAAAAAATGTTTACCTATAAATTATTTGGAATAGACTTGATGAAAAATAGTATCATAAGCCGTAATTACGTATTTAATATGTCGTATTATACTAAAAAAAAAGGCGGGTTGCACTCCGGGAGTGCCGGCAGAAGTGAAAACTTGATTATTAGATTATTAACGTTCAGCATGTTTGATATTTTGGAATGGTATCCGTCTTACGCATGGAATATCCTTATATTCCATGCGTAAGACCTTGCTTAAAAAAAAAAAAAAAAAAAAAAAAAAAAAACATCCGTCTTACGCTTTTTCGATCAGGCCACGTGTCCTGACGCGAGTTTAAGATTTTATACCCAACGCCGCTAAAGAAGTTTTCACTTCAAAAAAAAATAATGAGACGATGAGACGATCCAAATGTATCTGCTGAGATTAAAATATTTATATGATAGGTATATTTATGTAATATTATGTAGGTAAAGGAAGTAAGTACATACCATGAATAAATCACTCTTATTTAATTTATATACACACAACACAATAAAAATATCACCTTCCAATCATCAGAACTTTCACATTATGTTCTTAAAAACGAATATTTAAAATTCGAACGAGAAAAAAAAACAGCGCGCGTGCGTACAGATAATTCGCGCCAAATCAACTGTTTTTTTTTTTATTGAAGTTCGATATTTTTTCTTTTCAAGTTAGCACTTATAAAATAAAGTGTCAATGAAGTCATAATTTTTATACGAGCAAACATTAATTTTATGTCCACTTTTACAAACACGGTTTAATTGAGCGTAATTATTATGTCATTATTTTGCACAAATGTAATTTTGACTCGTTGGGATTATTAAAATAAATGTTATAATTATATTATGGTGCATTTCTTAAAATTTCCAAGAAAATTGATTGGAGATTTACTTTTTTCAACACATTTTTAGTTTCACGTGTTTAGCGTGTTTGTTAGTCTTTTTTAACTATAATAATTATTAGTAGTATTATAATTTGTACGTTGGTGCATGTTGATGCTATTAACTTTTTCTAACTATATAATTTAGTCTATATTTCTTATTAATGTAATGTTCAAAAAATCTTCACGTGATCCGCACCGTCAATACAATAACTAAGTAGAAAGTGAAAGAAAACTTCATGATAAAAAGATTTCCATAAGCATGCATGAATATAATAATCCAATAAACATAAGTACTATTCAAGTAAACAATATCAAATTAGGTAAAAATATAATAGCATCTAAAATCATGAGTTTGATGGATGAATGAAATACACAAACAACGAATATTCTATTTTTAGTACCAAACAAAACAGTCAATGTACTCAAAACAACAAACGTCACTGCCTATATATCGTGACTTGCTATATCAAAAACAATAATTACTTGTACAGACAGACCGAGACGAATTTGAAAGACAACTGCTAATAATTCGCTATGTAACCTTCACGGTATCTTCACGGTAAAATATGATGTTTCTCGTGACCAAGACTCGTGACAGTACAATTTTGATAGTAGGTTACCTATACTAGCGCCATCTATTGTTTATTTACAGAAATATTATTTTAAAATCTAAAAAAAACACGCTTTAACAATAAAAAATCGAAATTGCACTGTCACTGATCTTTGATTAAATCTGTCCGTCTAAAGTGGGTCAAAATCACAGATCACAGAAACTATATGGTCAAAATCGATTCTAAACGAGTCAGTTACACACTAAAATATCACAAGCTTATCAAATTAAAGCGTTTCTTTTTAAATTTTTTTACTAAATTAATGTTTATTTTACAATTTTAGAATATAGTTACTAGCGCCATCTATTATTATCAACTAGCGGTCCGCCCCGGCTTCGCC
The DNA here is from genome assembly GCA_029959065.1 of Colias behrii. NCBI lineage: Eukaryota > Metazoa > Arthropoda > Insecta > Lepidoptera > Pieridae > Colias > Colias behrii. The sequence continues at coordinate 1,849,290 of JARWMC010000025.1, forward strand.
CGTGGTACATATTTACGTTTTCTCTACATAAGAACCATCCTTGGACTTCCACAAACATTAAAAAAAAAGAATTATCGGAATCGGTTCAGCCGTTCACACGTGATGCCGTGTCAACGCGAAACGGATTTCATTTTTATTAGATTTTAAACACTTTCTGTGTTTAGCTTATTACGCGCATTGTTTTTTTTTAGGAATTGTCTAGAATTATTATAGTATTAAATTATCTATGGCATGTTAATGAAAGTATTTGCAGATACACTAAACACTTCTGATGAAATTGAAGATAATTGATTTTTCCTGCAAGACAATGTATTTATTTTACTTTATTACGTATGATAGACTGTATGTCACGCTTTTTTTATTAGCATAATATAAACAATGAATATCATAATATTATTCTGTAGCGATTATTATGTATAGTGACGATATTCAAACATTTTATGTTTGAATATTGTATTACCTATATCATCACTACGTAGCTGTAGTATAAAATAAAACAAAGTCGCTTTCTCTGTACCTATGTCCCTTTGTATGCTTAAGGGTCATTTTCAAAATATTTGTACGTCACGAAATTGTCAGTAAACTGTTTCGTTAGGAAATGTCAGGAAGTTGTAAAAGTAAGGCTGTATTCAGAATAAGGTAATATTACATATAAAAAAGTAAGAAGTCACTAGTTAAAAAAAATATATTTTTATTTACAAAATAATCAACAAACAATCAATTTTTATAATTCTCTGTTTGCTTTTCCTTTTCTTTTCTTCTATCATTAGCTTCTTTCCATTTTTGTCTTCGAGCTTCTTTTTCACTGTCATTAAGATCTGATATTTTTCTTTGTCTTTGTTTCACTTTCTCGAGGTGTTTTTTCCTTTTCTTTTCATATTTTTCAGGGTTTTGCGCTTTTTTAGTTTTTCAATGTACTTTTTTGCCGTTCGGCACCGGCTAGCGGCATTCTGAAACTAAAAAAGCTGTTGGATATATGTATTTTGAATAAAAATAAAAACAAAAGTAAGCATCACTCGTGTGGGTGGAAAAGCGATCAACACTAAATGCAATAAGGCAAGCGTTATCCCATCAGAAACCACTTGTAAAATTGGAGGCCAAGACTCACTGATCCGCTTTCACTATAAAAAAGTTATCAGATCCCAGGAAAAGTCAAGTCCCTAAGCCCGACTTTACTAACCCTACATCATGGTTTAAAAAAGTATGGCCTGTAGTTACAAAAAAATAATCTTGAGAGATTTATTGTTTTTCTCCTTTATTTTTATTCGTTACATTAATTTAACACACATTTTAATATCTTATTTTCATACTTTACACATGAGACCACAGCTTTACCGTCTACAATTTACTGACGTCAGTAAATGTCAAGAAATTGTTCGTCAGTAACATGTAAAAAATAACCTAAGAAATACTTTTACACAAAACATAATCACATTTACCATTAGATTGAAAGTGTAATCTATTACTCTAGTCATAATTTAAGTATATTACAATTGCGGTAGGTGAATTCTTCAAAATGTACTTACTTTTGTTGAGAATACGTCGTTAGGAAAATGTAACTAAATTTTTTGCACAGCACACTACAGGACTTCTTCCGTGTCTGGACGACGAACAAAATGGCGGCGCGTTAATGTGACCTTACTTTTCGTGACATGACCAGTGTTACCAATGATTAGAGTTAGATTCAACCTCTTTGTGATACAAGAAGTTGGTTAATTATGTCAATAAATCAGTGTCACGAAATTGTAACGATTGATAGGGACATTTTTATAATATGTCATTCTTCGTTTATTTAAGGTAATTTAAATAGTTTAATCTATCAGATATAACACTTCAAACATTGCTTTTTAATTATGATACAAAAAAATAGGAAGTTTCATACAAAAATTCTGATAAAAATATTGGTTTTCATTGTCGTCCACATAGGGGACAATAAAAAATGTATGGAGTTTTTTTTGTTACTTTATTTTCACATTAAAATTATGTAAGAATTTGAATCGCAATTCATTGCTTTTTATCAGAAATGATATGCAGTATGCTTAAGTTTAGTCTGTAAAACGTTAACAATGATTTATTTCAGTCGTAACCATATTTTTTTCGAAGATTTTTTAGGGGGACAAACATTTTGTAGTAATGTACAATTATTTTGAAAACGACTCTTAAATCTTTAAAACTACGCAACAGATTTTGATGCGGTTTGTTTTAATAGATAGAGTGGTTCTCGAAGAAGGTTTTAGTATATAATTTATTAGGATTTAGATTAAGCGGGCGAAGCCGCGGGCGGAAAGCTAGTTATTAATATGCATCTAGCTTATTTTTTTCTGAAAATTAGTAACAAAAGCTGAATCTGCGATGAAGTAAAATAAGAATTTTGAATTGTCATTTTTATAAGTTTACGTACCTAGTGTGAATGATGTTGATCAGAAAATGTTTTGCATTACTATATTATTGAGATTAATTAAACCATCAAATAAAAATAATACCGTGTATAATTTAATTTGTTACTATAACATTTATTTTCAAATTATTAAACAAAACAAAATAATTGAAGGCGCTTGTTTTTCTAAAGATTATTTCCTCGGCTGTTATTTTGATCATGATGACGCAAATTTATAATTCAATATGATATTTGATGAATTAATTAGCTCAATGATATCTTAATCAACTGTCAAAATAAATACATTACGATTTACGAAGATTGGTTTAAAATAAATAGTTTATCACAACATTCATCCTTAGAGCATTATCGGATGATTCTAAGATTATTATTTTATAAAGGACGTCATGTTGTTTAGAAATAAGAAAAGCATTAAGTTTTCTAGAAATTTCCATCATTGGTACTTATTATAATATTATTATAAATAAGTAAGGAATTATTTATTTTTTACATTATCTTTTCCTTTGCCGTGACATTATTGTTTAGTTGCTTCTCAAAAATCAATATACATAATATATTGTTATTATTAAATTCAATTTAGGGCCGATTTTTCAATGCTTGGATAAAACTTATCCGTCCAATAAAGTATTACAGTACTCCAAAAGTAATAATGCGCATAGAAATCTTCGCCTCTGTTCGGCAACTGTCATATTCCCGGAGCGTCCGAAGACGATATGTATATAGTTAAATGAATTTTCTTCATGCATAATTTAGTAAAATTATGTTTTTTGTGCTAAAAGACATTAACATTGATTTGAAAGTAACGATTTTGTTAAGATAATTCCTTGTAAGTAAATAGCGAGGATAACCCCACGATTGCGAATATATCTTTGTAGGATTGATTTACTTGGAAAATTTTATAGTACTTTTAAAGTGTCTTACTGAAACTGTTGTAATGATGGAAGAAAAGAAGGTTAAAATAACACAAGTTTTCAAACACAGGTTTACATTTAAATCATAGAAATCTAATCATTAAAATCTCAGTTCAAAAGTATTTACAGTACTGATCATTCCACAATATTATTACAATTACAAATAAATAAAAAACACAATCAAAATCAGGAGCGACCCGCCCCGGCTTCGCACGGGTGCAATGCTGATACTAAATACACTACAGAAAAACTGTGAACGTTGTATACAGGGTGTCCCACTGTTGGTATACTAAGCTCAAAGGAGGTTATAGTTTTGCATACGCTGAGTGCGTAAAAAATACTTATAAAATTCCAGACGCAGTTTTTTTTCAAATAGATGAATTCTTAAAACTCTATGTTGTACATAACAAGCAACCCGCCCAGCTTTGCCACCAACACGTGAGCTATCGTTTAAGATTATGTTTTCATAGACAAAATGCTCACATTAGCGTAGCGTTATGCCGGCTGCGCGAAGCTAGAGAAGAAAACGTGGATTTTCAGGAAAAATTTAGCAAAAAATTTTTGACGTAATTTCGTCGTTTAAGTATTTTTAACGTGATCAGTGTATGCAAAACTACAAGTCCCTTCGCGCTTAGTATACCAATAGTGTGACACCCTGTATAAAAACATAGCGGCCCGCTCCGGCTTCGCACGGGTATAAAATATATAGCCGGGCGGCCGGCCGGTACCGCCGCAAACGCTACGTCCCGCAATTTTTAAATCTGTAATATCTTCGAAAATATTCACTTAAATCATACGGTGTAAAGGGCCATATAGATCTATATTAAATGAACAATGTATTCAAGGTATTTAATTGGTTAAGGATTAATGCTGTATTGGTTAAAATCGCTTCGAAAATTAGCCATTATTTGTCGTAAAAAGTAAATGACAAAAAAAGTTATTGTGGGTTATCCATAAGAGATAGACATATACCATCGCGGACTTTTCTGTAGTCCTTTTCAATGTGTATAATACTTAGTACATTATTTTGATAAAACTCGTAGGGTTCAGCCTGCGTTTGCAATGTAAGCGGAAAAAATATAATTTTTTACGACATCACATTAGAAACCTCAAAAATAACAGTACTTCTCCACTATTTAATGGGTGTTATTATACATATAAACCTTCCTCTTGAATCACTCTATCTATTAAAAAAAACCGCATCAAAATCCGTTGCGTAGTTTCAAAGATTTAAGCGTACAAAGGGACATAGGGACAGAGAAAGCGACTTTGTTTTATACTATGTAGTGATTGTACGGTCTACATCTGTTTCACAATTATCTGTAAGGAAAAAGAAGAAGAGAAATCAAAACAAAAATAAAACAACCGTTGCTTATAACTAAATATTTTTTTATTATAAATATAATATTAACACGTAATTTACAAATATACAACATTTATACCACATTGGGTATAACAATATGTTCTTATAAAAATATTTCATTGTCCATTTATATAATAATTCAATAATTTAACAATGATCAGTCTTACGTCCTCAATGAAGACTGAAGATTATTAAAATATATTTAAAAATAGTTATTTCGGTTTCGTTTTACATATGAAACTAATAACGCACCCGTAACGGTAACGATTTAGTAACTGTCGTGAAATCACTCTGTTACTTTTATAGTATTGAAAAGATACATAGGTATTCCTCATATTTTAATTTCGAATAACTGTGTACAATACTTACAATGTACATGTGACATGATTATTACTTTAATTTAAATACTCGAAAATTCTTTGTGAGTGATGTGAAAATACCTATAATCATTATTTTTTTTGCTAGCTTTTTTATATAAACCTACTGTCAGTAGTGTAAAAACTGAATTGGATGTTTTTATATTACTATATGACATAATGTACTTGACTAGACAAGTAAAATTAAGTATATAGAAATATGAATACACATTCTCCGGTAATTTTATTATCAAGCGTTTTCACACCAAATGTTAATTGACTATCTGAACCCGTTTGCTCTATATCACAAAATCGTATAAGATATTTAATATGGCTTGAAGCCTAAATGCATACCAGTTTGGGGCTTAAAGTAGTGTGGAAAAATATTATGTACGTATTTGTGCAAAAAGTATTTATTCCCGGTCATAATTGTATGACAGAGAGTAATAAATCCTATTATATATTGGTATTAAATTTTAACAACTATCATACAAATACCTATATTTCACCTGTCTTTGGTAATGTAATATCAAGTACAATTGGCCCCGTGAATACTGGTTTTAAATAAATACATATATAAATATTTCTTATTTGGTTCATGTCGCTACAGCGACTGGACGTCGCTCGTCGATAGTCGTTACCGTTGTCGTTTCTGGTATCGTTTCGTTGGGTGTGGTATTGGTTTCGGTATTTGTAACAATTGAATTCGAGCTTTGCGTTGCTAACGCGTTTGTTATTGGCTGGCTGATTGGTTGTACCGGTGGTTGGTATGCTGGATAGTGGATACCGACCACTTCTTCGTAACTTGGTGGGGCCATCGCCTCTGTAATGAGAAATAAACGATTAGTAATTGTTAAATTTATATCGATTGTAATATGAATTACTTTCGGATGTGCTGATCAAAATTGAAACGTACAAATTATTTGCAAAATTTAATGCAGTTTGGCTTTATTTGTATGTTGAGAAATATAAAATGTAGGAATAAAACCTATATTATTCAACTGTGTTAAATAACACAAGTAAGCTTACACAAGCTTTTACTACAATCGACGAGATAAAATATTAGATACATAAATACACATTAAAATATACTGAGTGATCGATCTATCGAATCGAAGTAAAAAATATCCCCGTTTCCTCTTATGAGTAATGTATATGCATTTATTCTGAGAAATACGACCGATTAATTGACTTTATATTATATAGATGTGATAAATTTGCATGCTAAACATACTGAAAAACTGAATTGTAACATCTTTGTATTCCTATTACTGGCAAATAAATAAATTAGTAAACTTGTGTACGTACCATATTTGGGCGGTGGGGGCAAGTTGGCCGGACTGACGTAAATAGTGGGCTCCGCTGCTGGCAGAGATGTTCGGGAACGGGTACCCATGTACGGTCGCCTCTGCTGCGGATTGCGCGTCTTTTGTCCTGGAATTGAGAAGACATCTGGTTAGTATCTATTGAATAAACATCCTACAACTTAGTATAAAAGTTTTTGAGGAGCAATAAACACTTTCACTAAACAATGATTCGATTAGGATTCTGGATGTAATTTGGTAGATATTTAAATCAGCGAAATTTGGTACTGGACCAAAATTGGGATCTTAATTAAAATAGCTATCGTAGGAATTTAAATGGCGAAATCGAATCATGTTTGTAACTATGTTTGTAATGCTGGTTTGCTTATTCAAACCCATTATCAGCTTCAACTTTGATAATGCTAATGGATATTTTATTTGCTAATTTATTTATATACCTTGTTATACATTATATTATAGCTAATTAAAAATTATAGCAAAATATAATAAGCCTTTCTTTAACTATTTAATATAGTTTAAACGGTACGTAAATCCTACTTCGTCGAAATTATAAATCATGACGAAGCGTTCAGTTCGCAAAAAAATTACAATTTTGTATTGATTTGATAAGATAGGTACTGTTTCGGTAAAAGATTCATTTGATAAAAAATAAACAGATGAGCAAATACGATACGAAGAAAAAATCTAATATTATAATACATTTTTTAACCGAAAACCACCAAAAACATACATTTTGCTTTGTAAAACTGTCGATTATTGAATACGGTCGGTATTTTCTTCATATATCAACAGAAGCTTACTGTCTTACCACAAAAAACTTAAGACAGGGTTTAACTTTAAGCGCGGGTTCTGGTTTTGTCGTACTTCACATAGACAACTATTAAAGTGACAGATCCCTGGTTTAAAGTTAGACTGTTTTGTGGTAACACCATTAATATTCAAATTTGATGACTAAGACTAGTGTTAATGAAAAAAGGAAAACAAATAATGAAAAAAGGAGCACAGTAGAATATATCATGATATATCGTTATTATTTATATCATAAAAAATATTTTGTTAAAAATAATAATTGTTCTTATAGTGGGCAAGGAAATAGACGAGAGCCAAACTTCAACATATTACTTTTTTCCTGACGCTTCTCAGAAGAAATAATATAATTTTCAAATGTGACACTAACCGCATTTTACGCTTTGTTTCTTAAAACTGTGTATCAACTAATAAGTATAGTCACATGAGTTTTTAAATATTATAATGCTTTAAAATTGTTATTTTCCTCACAATACTTTCATGTAACAAGAACAAAAAAATATTTACCAATATTCATTATTCTAAGTAGTAACGACAATACTCCAACGCAAAATATAAATACACATAAAACAACTAAACACAACGCAAAACGTTGATATTGTTCACTTTTATTGTCACTAAATAAATGTGTATCGTTAACTTCCATTTTACCTAATATAACGATATTCGAAACCGATTTATTGTGAAAATAATATAACGGTTCAATACCCGTATTCACATCACTGTTATTAAACATAAATCACCACTATAACGAACTAAAATTTTTAAATCTTCGCTACGTTTTGTATTCAAATCAACGTTCATAATAAACAAATGTAAAAAGCTTGTTGCTTTTTATACAGTACTAATTATTTTATCTCACAGATTATAATAATCAAATAGGTTATAATATAACATCAATATAACAGATAATCTTTTTTTAGTTTACTTTTTTGGGTTATATGGTTTTGAGGTTAGGACTGTTCTAAATTTAAAATATAAAAATGATTGTATTTTATTGTTTTTATACACAATAATGATACCTAGTCGATGATTTTAGACTGATAATAAGTTATGATCAGATTTACTTCTTAGGAAACCTGAATCACAAACTGAAATACATGCCAATAAATTGAAAATTATTCTTAAAATAAACGCAATAGCAAACGTATCACTACGTAGTATAAAACAAAGTCGCTTTCTCTGTCCCTATGTCCCTTTGTATGCTTAAATCTTTAAAACTACGTAACGGATTTTGATGCGGTTTTTTTAATAGATAGAATGATTCAAGATGAAGGTTTTAGTATGTAATTTATTAGGTTTTAAACAAAGCGGGCGAAGCCGCGGGCGGTAAGCTAGTATCTCAATAATTCTACACGAAAAATTTTTTTGCATAAAAAGCAATACTTACCTACAATTACACCCCTATATAATAAAGATACATTTATTTCAGGTAAAATAGTATTGAGTAATAAATGAATCAAAAGAGTAACTATGGAGTTTCTTGCCGGTTCTTCTCCATAGATACTGCTTTCCGAATCGGTGGTAATTGTTAAAAATATTTAATGACAATTCAAAAGTGCTTCAAGAAGTCTAATTGAATAAATAAATGTTTGAGTTTGAGTTTCAAAAATAGAATTGCAGTTATTTATTTCAGCTAAAAGTGTTCTAATTAATCTAATGAACAAATAGAATAAAGATTAATCTATAGTCTATACTATAATATTATAAAGCTGAAGAGTTTGATTGTTTGTTTGTTTGAACGCGCTAATCTCAGGAACTACGGGTCCGATTTGAAAAATTCTTTCGGTGTTAGGAAGCCCATTTATCGAGGAAGGCTATAGGCTATATATCATCACGTTAAGACCTTTTAAGACCAACAGGAGCAGAGCAATGCGGGTGAAACCGCGCGGCACAGCTGTAAATAAATAAAATTTGGAAGGCCTTCTAGAACAAGATGAGCTTGCATTATTTATATTTATTGTACTGATATTTACATTATCTTAATTTCATTAATTAATCAGTCTGATAAAACATTAAAAACTGCCAAAAATATCGAAATGTTATGAAATTTCCGTTTAGCTTGTAATTGCTAAATACGATAAAATCTGGAAGTGTTTTGTAACTAAATAAATGAATCATCAATTTTTAATGATTGTTTATGTAAATACCTACAATATATTTATTTTTTCTTAATTATTTTTTTTATTATTTTTTTTTTTTATTTTTATATACATTGTGAAAAAATCGACTTAATGTGTGCGCAGGCGATTATTCCGTAACTATTACAAATATCAAAAAACTTTTAACTGATATTGAAAGTACTATACCTAATGAGTAAAATGACAATAATAACTTTTTAAAAATAAAACGAGAAATATCCAAAAATGTTACATGAAACGCTCAGTAAACTCAAACTTTCAATATCAGTTTAAAGCTTTTTGATATCTGTAATAGTTACGGAATAATCGCCTGCGCACACTTAACGATTACACCCGGTATACTAATAATTATGTTATTTGTGTTACTAACAACTGTGCCCTACGGTTTACGGTTTACCCGTCTTGCTCCGTTTATATTGGTCTAAGCCACAGATCACAGAATGGTCTAAGCATTATGGTTTATACCTTTTTTTTATATAGTTGGGAAATCTTCCAAAGATACCCACTGCCCCCGGGGAAGGAGCCGTGGGTTATGTCGAATTCTGACCGACTAAAAATTATGGTATATACCTAGCCTTCCTGGATAAATGGTATATCTATAACAGTGAAATAATTTTTCAAATCGGACCCGCGGTTCCTGAGATTTGCGCGTTCAAGCAAGCAAACAAACAAACTGTTCAGCTTTATAATATTCGTATAGATAGGTCTTTGGTTTATTTATCTCACGAAAAACAATCTCAACGCACTAAGATATTTTCAAAAAGATAATCTCCATTGTCTTTTTTCTTCTTACACCTACGTGTACTACGTCCTTATCTACATAAGGACACAAAGCACGTCAGAAATTGATATTTGCTATTGATTTCTTTGTTTTATCAGTTTCAATAGCACATGAATTTTTCATATTGAAAAGACTTAAGTACATATATATCTTTTATATACCTAATTGAAAAGTAAAATTTACGTTGCCTATTATTGTGTTATATCGCCAATTAAGGTTCTTTAAAGTTCGACGCTAACAGTTAAATATTAAAACAATATAAATTTTGTTGCTGAAGCCTGGTAAACATTTGTTAACCAACAAAGTTGAACGAACAGGTTTTTCAGTTGCTGTCAACATGTTGAAAAGTTCTCAACTGAGGAGCAACAACATGTTTCCAGCAACATTGTTGATCAAATGTTGCATATCAAAATATGTTTAGGCATGACGACAGTATCCATAAATGATCGTATTATTAGTGTTTTTAAGGGAAAATGTATAATAAATAAATTAAATATAGTGACTTAGAAATCTTAAAAACATTAAGATTAATGAGATTATCAATAAAATAAAACATTGAAATTCTGCAGTTGGCCATTTTGACTAAAACACGCGTGACGTCACGCTTAAGTAAACAACTCACGTCAGATGTGTTTTGTTGTTATGAATATGTTGAGAATACGCATTTTTATTTATTTTCTATTGTTTCACGTATGCTTTATCGACTCAGAACAGAAATATAATTGCGAATTCACGAATACATGGTTCGGGGTTCTCCGCGCCAACTTTATACAATCATTTCTTATTATTTTCTCGCTTGAAATAATTACTAACACATTTTTGAGCATTATTTTTATGTGGATTCACACTGCAATACTGCACACCACTTATAAACTTTGAAATTCGTTTCTATAACACATATTAAATAAATATTTTTTTTAATTTTCTTCGCAATGCGTACAAATAATTACGTATTTACTAAAGAGTGACGTCACGCCTACGCCATGACACCTGCGAGCTGTTTTGGCACAGTTAATAAATATTTTTTGAAAAATGGCTTTTATCTTCGTTAAATTTGAGTATATTACCGAAATATAGGGTTTTTCTTGTATAGTAAACGTATACACACATTATGGAAGAGGATTTCAAAATCTTTCGTCATGCCTATTACGGGACTTCAGAGCACTAAAAATATATTGTTTTAATACTTAATGATTAGCGTCATACTTTAAATTACTTGTAGATAGTCTCAACAAATCGAATCGACCTACAAGACTTGTGCAGTTACGTAAACCACCAATATAAAAAATGTACTATACTATAAAAACTACGTACGTAAAGCGAGCAATCGAACGCAGAAGTACAACAGCATCCATACAACAATAATTGACACCAGCACCATAGAATACCACATCGTCATCTCCGTAATCCCAATATCGTTGACATCCTCATCGATCCCATCCTCGACGGCTCTATCCTCGACGATTTCATCCGGGAAATCGTAGTTAGGATGACCGTAAATAGGCGACATTTTGACACTTGAAAAAATGTTTGCGAGACAAACACTTAAAGTGTATCACTAATAATTATACTTTTTTAATTGTTTTTAGAAAATTTTGGACACATTTTCACACAAAGGCGTTTGATAACTGCTAGGTATGTGGATGGTCGAGTGCTCTCAATAAATTTATCTGATACTATTGACATTATCGGATACTTTCATGATAAGTTGAACCAACAGATGTAAAGATCATCTGTGGTAAAGAATATATTGAGATATTATTTATAGATAATAGGTATGTACTATAGATATTACGTACCTACGTGTTTTCTTTCAGTAAACTACCATCTGCTCACCTAATCTATTGATATAGGTATTTATTTCCATTATTTTCAAAAATAACAGTTTATTGTCTTTGTAGGTAACTATGTTTTTACTAGAGCTAATGAAGAATATATTATAAGTAGGTTTATATATGTAAGTACTTATTATAGATATACCTATATAGCTCTTGGAGGATGACCAACAAAAATTGCACATTATTTATTATTAATTGCGACAGATTTATCAATAATATTCTATCCAATGGAAATCAAGTAAGAAATAACACTAATTAAACTTTATTGTACCAACTAGATAAGATCATAGATACCTACTTATCATTAAAAAAAACAAAACTGATACGAGATAAAAGAAATTGCTGTGACAAAGACATTTAAAACGTATTCTTATTCAGAATAATAAAGATCTCGAAGACTATCGGGATTTAGACAATTCCTTCCAATTCCAATTCCTTGCACGGCAGATCTAACTATCTACTTAATTATTAAATCTATTGTCTAATACGAATTTACGAAATAAAGTAAATAATTATGAAACCGCAGCTCGAAATGTTCCTAACCCGTAAAAAATACTGTCTTAATACGTATGTTTTATTAAAGTGTTAATAATGCATTTGTGTAGCATACACTATAGAGAATAACTAACCATTCGCTTACCTATAATGCCACTTTTCTTAAGTATGAATAGAATATAATGAAAGGTACTTTACTAAACGCCTAGTACCTACTTTTGTTAAATACAAAAACAACTAAAGTGTAAACAACTAGTAATAAGAATTAAAACATTTACTAATAGAGGCCATCTTGATGCACATGATGACAAAACTCATGACCAGAAGTGTGGAAAGAACAGAAATATACACCAAAGACAATGTTGGTGGCCCGGCTTCCACAGCCTTAGAGTCTGACGCAATCATTTTCAACACTTACACTTTCACTTTACACTTTTTATACTTTTAAAGTGTACAACACTATTCACATAGTGTGACACTATAATTTTAAAGTTCCGACGTCACTAATATTTAATTAAAATATTAGGAGTCATTATGTATCGTATAATAAATGCAATGAATTCCTTGAAGTACCAATCACAACACTAAATGGTTTAGAATAAAATATCTTAACATGGCATCGATCATTTAATCATGACATAAAGTTTTATCCATTTGCAAAATATTCTGAGTTCTATTTTCATTTTCGTGCTGAAATAACCCTTGTGGCTTAGGAAATAAGCACTGCTATTTTAAAGTCTGGTCACGAGTATAATCAGCTAAAAAATGTATTTTACCTAGACAATATATAGGGTACAGTTGAGCACAAAATTAGAAGAAATAATATTTGCTTTATCGAGGTAAGTATAATAGTAAAGAGTTTCAACTCTTATACGATTATTTGTCAAATATTTACCTTCATTGCTATGATATTTTAATGGAAAAGCGTCATATTTTTTTATGCAAATATCTTATACATATCGGGTTGCAAACAACAGAACGCATTGGCTTATATACTCAACTTACACTGGTTAAACCGGGCTATGACAGAAAGAAGAAAGAGTCGCAAAATGTTCGGGTACCTATGTCATAAATTCAGATATTGAAATAGAAGTATTTTGCAGGTTATGTCTTATACGATGTCAGGAATATATTCCAACCCTTAAAAAAAGTAATAAATAAATATTATCTATTTTCTACTCGTCTATCCAAACCCTATCTAGATCGCGGTAATGAAAATCCCTTGTCACCACTATCTTGATCGATATTAATTCAATTCCAGAAATATAATATTCTCTTTATGTACGTTTTTACTGCAACTGTTTTTTTATGATTTTTAAAGGATTCCTTTTCCACGTAGGTGATAAGTTCGAAAACGAAATTTTGAGCGAAACAAACACATTTTTTTTTATCTTAAAAACTCGCTTATTTACCTATACTTGTAAATTATGGTATTGTCACTGATATTTGATAGTACAAAGTTTGAACTTTGAATTACATCTCGTTAGTCGTTACATCTGTAATTCATTGTTCGTTTTAAGTGAGTCAAAATAGAGTCTTAACGAGTCTAAGCTATAATGCTTAACCTGTATGTTTGTATGTATGTATATGTAATTATATTCATAAGCGTATTGGAAATACATATCTTTGAACGCGTGGTGGTCATAACGACCTGACAAAGAAACATCCTTACAATCAGACCCAATAGGTACTATCCATTTATGTTATTAAGTACATATATATTAAATAATTAAAATAACTGGGACATACTTATTTTATCTTACACGTACAAAATATTCCGCGGCTCACAGATAATATCACAATAATCTTTCTATTATCTATAGGAAATCGACATTACACAAAATATATTCTATCATTTACTGTTTACATTTGAATATCAAATACTAAATGTCTTATTTCTAAACTTTTTCTTTCACACTTTCAAAAACATCTACCATACTTCTCGCTTTTATCAAAATAACTTTTTCTCCTTTCTGAAACGTCTTACGCATAATATGTTCGAGTTGTCATACTGGCTATCTTCACAATAGGCAGCGTTGGCCCAACAAAATGTAATACTCGTCGATGTTTGCCCATTACTGCGATTAATAAACATAGTACATTCTACAATAACGGCCGATCATAGAAATTTAGCGAAACCAAAAGCTCATTCCTTCGCACAGCAATACTTTTCAACAAAACGAATAAAGATAAAGACGATGACGTATTCTATAAAACAAAAGCATACTTTTAAACGACGACTACTAGAGAACCCCAGACAAGTTTAACTGAATAAAAATCAATACTAATTTTATAAAGCTGAAGAGTATTTTTGTTTGAACGCGCTAATCTCAGGAACTACTTGTCCGATTTGAAAAATTCTTTCGGTGTTAGATAGCCCATTTATCGAGGAAGGCTATAGGTTATATATCATCACGCCAAGACCAACAGGAGCGGAGCAATGCGGGTGAAACCGCGGAGCACAGTTAGTCACAAATAAATTTTAAGGCTCTATCTATTTCACATTGTGTATAGCCTACTGGGTTACATTTGTTGTTTAGCAGTGAGGGAATTCCCTTAATATGTAAAGTGTAGCAATATTATTCTACACAGGTGATTAGGAAAATCCAGGTGACTGACATATTTTCAAATTTCCCCGAAGAATGGTTTATGAATTACTCAACTATTGCGTCATAAGTGACATCATATCTGAATTTGGGGGGGTGATAAAAAATTGTTGCAAAATGACTCATAAACAATTGTCATCTTGTGAAGCTTTCAAGTATTTTAGAATAATATAAGACCTACATGGCATGAACTATGGCAAAGGCTTTTATATCCTACATGGCATGAACTATGGCAAAGGACTTTATGTCTAATCCTTCTAATCGTTGCAAAGAATACAATTATATGGTGAAAATGTTAAAAGGTAAAACTTGTATACGTAGTATATTATTATTAGTCTGTGGTAAAACTTACTGTATTGCCGAATGCCGACCACTATCAATAAGAGCAGCAGAAAAGCCATCCAAAAAATAATACTCGGATACATTTTACACAATTAAATTCGCAACACAGTGATACAGAATAATGAGAAACGAATATTTCGTACCTTTTGTACAGATAATTAATGAATCTAATCTATATTATTATCGAAAATAAGTTGATAACCCAGATAAGAGTCTGTGAGGAATTAATTGAAAACATCCATGGACGGCAAAAATGCGTATTAAATTTACATATTTTTTATTATAACCCACCAAAGGCTGTCGGAAATATTCTGTGGAAATATTGATAAACAGAATATTGTTTATTTATTAAAATCGTGACACGGATCACATTGGCACACAGCGCCATCTATGAATGAAGTAATGAATATGATGATGAGATGATACAATATGTACTTATAGTTTTAAATATAAAAAGTATGTTCATTTGTTTCGGCGTCTTTCACGCGTTGCAATCGACGTTCATATTGAAAAAGTTTATAGCGATTTTATAACTCTACCAAATACATAATCGGCCCTAGGAGCTTAACTAATAATGTTAATTTTTATCGAATTGTAACGAATTTTAGTGAACATTTTATTACCATCTATTATCTAGTCTATTAATAAAATATAATCTACTACTACTACTTCTTACTACTTACTGTAACTTACTTTAAAATTCTTCTGTAATTTAAGAAATCTATTATATTATGATCTAAAGTCAAATCGTAAACATAAACTAGAGTAGTTACCTACTATAATTTCACGGTATCAAAATTTTACTTAATTTATCAGTTTTAATTACCTACTACGACTTCATTTACCAATGTAATTACAATTTCTATCCATGTCCTCATTAGAAGCAAAATATACATTACTATATTTAGCATGTTTCCAACTACGGCTAATGTTCGTGTAATTACAATTTTTTTACTCAAAAAAACAAGTATTTCTAAGTTTCTGTATAAGTCTTGTTTTAAGTCTTTCTTCGCCGATCCCAGGATTACCGATAAGCTTGACCCTCTATCATTAAGAAGGGACTTAGGGTCTCTTTGCATATTCTACCGATTTTATTATGGGGAGTGTTCTAAAGAACTATTTGACCTTATCCCTGCAGCACAGTTTCACCACCGCACATCCCGTCACAAGAACCTCTACCATCCACACCACCTGGACGGTTGGCGAAGCACAACTGTGCGCTTTATGCGCAACTTTCTTCTGCGTACTGCTGTACTTTGGAACAAACTGCCAAAGTCTGTATTCCCGAACAGCTTCAATATTGAGGCCTTCAAAAAGAGAGCTTATGACTACCTGAAGGGCCAATAAATTAAGCCACTCCCTGATCCACTGAAGCCATTTCCTTAGTATTATTTTTCATTTTAATAAATATCCTGTCCCTCTCCCTTTACCAGTAGGCAATACCCGTAACCCAGTTACGCTCGGCAGTTACGGTAGTCTATAATGGGCGGCGCACTTAGCTTACCATCAGGCAAGGCGTCGGCTCGTTTGCCTTCTTCTACCATAAAAAAAAAAGTCTATGTAGATATTAAAGTACTATACTTGTAAAACTATGATAATGTTCCCTAAATTGGTATTAAGGTAAAGTACATATTAGCTGTTTTGTTTAGTTTGTTTAATAAAAAATAGGATATTTGTTGCAATAGATTAATAACTGACACATATTTTATTCAAATTGTGATTCAATTCATTAATAAAACATAGTGAAACGTGAAATGAAAGGTATTTATCGTTAAAAGCTCAATTCGAATGCTTTTAATGTGTGCTTCCGTTAGCGTTTAGCTACTATTATGTATTCTGTGCTTCCGTTAACAAATGAATTATTGGATTTGTTATAAATTAAATTCATTTTCGACTTAGTTGGAGCAGTACTTGCAAGGGTCCTAAATGTTTAAAGCGTTTTGGTACAATTCAATTCATATTTTCCTTGTGAGGTAATCAAGTGAAAACAGCAAGACGCATTTGCAAGAAGTGAGAAGGCTCGAAGTAGCTTCCTGCGATTGACAACTAACGCACCTGCCGCAGGGACAATCACGGTTGCAGGTAGTTAGAGCAATTAAAAAGCCAAAGAGTCCATTTTATAAATTGCCCCTGCTTGTAACACATTACAATTAAGGGTGCAATTCCAATATTGCCCCTGCGGCAGGTACGTGAGTAACCGGCCTTATATTTCTATAATTAATTTGATCACAGTATATTCTTAATAACTACAACAAGGGTACCTTACCTATAATAATATTGGTGAATTACCTTAACATATTATATCAAGGACTAAAGTGCAAGGTAAAGCATATTCGACATGAATGAAAATGAACTTACCAAAATATCTCACAAGAACACCATACAGAATCCAAAATATTAATATATTAAGCACCATAAACAACAATAGGGATGGTAAATTCGACATTGTTCTATTGCTATCGGTATTTGACGTATAACTGGTGATATTTTATCGATCATAATATAAAATTAAGAATGTATAATGCGATAACGTTTATCGGGTGATTATTTTACATTATAATGCTTGTTGCTTTGAGAATAAAGGTGAGGGAAAAGTTCCAAAACACGAAGCAAATAGTGATTCAAATCTACTAAGTATATTCAAGTGATATTGTATTTAATTTGGCAGTATCTTAATCGTCGTGTAATAGCTTCGTTAAATTTATATATTTTATATTCTGGCTGATATATTAATATCATTTACTTTCAGACTGAAGGTCGTTTATGAAAATTATTGACATCCAAACATTTGCTGATGATTATTCCAAAATATTAATTGAAACTTTCCATTGTATGTACCGTACAAATATATAGGTAGATATGATGTGACAACATATTATATTGACTTCGAATTTAAGCTAAAATGTTTTGTCTAAACTCTAAATATATCATCTATACATTATAATAAAATCGTAGGAAAGTCAAAACTGTACATTGAATATTTTTTTTAAAGAATACTTGATCCATGATCTATAATCGATATAGAAGCCAAAAATATAGTTTTTAGAATTTTTGTCTGTTTGTCTGTATGAATTTCCGGGCTAATCTCAGAAAGTACTGCATAGATTTACTTCAAATTTTGCATGAATATTCCTAAGAGGTCGGGTGAGGATAGTTTAAACATATTATCATGATATCACTTTCGAGGGAGGAGCTGTGAACCTTTATTTTTCTTACATATTTTGTGTACTACGACAGCGTACAATCTAAAGACTCATGTTTAAATGTTGGTTTCGAGTAATCCATGCTATTATCTAGCTTTACAAAATAAAAACTATGTCATTTACGTAATTTGGGCAGAGAAACAGTTTAAAAAATTTAGTAGTATAAAGACAAATTTGCAACAGCGCCATCTATGAGATTTCGTAAAAATCAAATCAATTTACATGTTAACACTACTGAACATACTGTTGAAAATTAATAATTTAAATATAAGCATGTTATTTATTTAACTCTTTAACCCACCTTTAACCCATAATATCTTCCCTTCCCTATAAGGTGCGCTTATATTTCGTGTGAATATACTACATTTTTAAAAGTGAGGGTAGATGTTTATTATTATAAGTCAAACTAAACACCATTACAATTAATCTAATATTGATTGTGTTCATTGGTAACATTTTTGAAATCTTCGTGTTTTATAAATTTATAAAGTAAAAAATTCGATCACGAGGCTGGACTCCAACCCGCATAATTTCGTGATCGAATGTTTATATTCTTTATAAATTTATATTTATAAAGCATTTGAATGTCATAAAACCAAAAATATCAAATTGAATCTTCGTGTTTTGTGAATTTTCACCATGCGTTCCCACAAAAGGTAAGTTGTTACTTTTATAGGTATTTATTTTTTATAATGATAGCAATTCAAGGTTTTATATTACACTTTTAGAATGAAATAATAAAATGATGAATTCTTTTTGACTTTTACAAGATTTTGAGGTGCGTTGGGAACAGTAGTTTGTTGATAAATTTTATTTGTAAGTAGCTTTTTTTTTAGATTTACAGTTAACTTTTGATTTTTTATTTACAGATTCAATGTTGATAAAATTATATCGCCTTTGGAAGACTATTTCTACTGACAATTTTACAACACCAATTGAAAATTGATGATTTGATGATGAAGATAGTGGCAGCGAGGATTAAGTGGATATTAGTAATCATTTGCTTCGTCAATTTTTGACTGAAGTTAATGTCCAACGTATGGTTCAATCATTGGAAGTATCTCAGGTAATTTTGGAGGATATTTTTTAGGAAGGAGAGAAGGGGCAGTCAACCACATATCATACTACTACGTTTTAGTACCGAAAAAAATTTGCCAAATGAAACATAAATTTTGCACTCACAACTGTACAAGTTATGATTTTTATTCTGACTTTGCTGTTATCTGATTATAATATTTATCGTTATGGCTATCGAGGTACCGACCGTACTGGGATGAGAGTACATGATATACTCATCATCCAGGATTGCTTAGAGCATTTTCACACTGAAAAAGATTTATTTTTAATCATTTTACATAATATGTTTTATATTTGAACATTTTCATTATATTTTATAAATAAAATGGAACCAACATAACTTTGTTGTGTATCATTTCTCTATTAATAACCCGTAGGCATATTTTCCGAGCGCCCCATTTAAGGTGCGGTCCTGAAATTATAAAAAGTTAATGTATACTTTTGCCTAATATTAGCTCAAGCTCATTTTCAGATAAAAATAACAAAAAGAACTTATTTATTAAAATTTAGTAGATAAAATAAATTATGTTACGATTTTATAAGAAAACACAGTATATTTATTAGGCGGCGGTGATCTCTTTCAGGCAAAAGATATTCATCAGCTCAATAAAATTGAATAGAATGTTGTTAGTTATTCTTTAAATTCACAGATTGTAATGAGCATTTCCGCATGCAAGTTGTATCGTAGTTTAGATATATCATACTTTTGACACATTAAAGTTCCAACAAAACCCTCAAATTTTTGAGCAGAGTTGAGCAAGATAATTTAAAAATAAAAATAAAATAAAATAGTTTTATTTCAGGAAATATTGGCTTCCCATAAGCAAGTTACAATGTGAATTGTACAAAATAAAAAATAAAAAATTAAATTCAATTAGAGCATCATTTATAGTTTTTTCTTGGCTTAATAGGTTTATCCCTAGCATAAAATTATGAATGAATATTGCACCAGTACAAAAGTAATGGATTGTCATAATAGTTAGAGGCAGCCACCAGAATACTATTACTGGAGCGTCTCATTCTCTCCCAAAAATTTGCGATTCGAGATCTCATTATAGCCATGAAATCCGGGACCCTCGTCTCCAAAAACATGCCAGATTTTAAAAAATGAGCTGTGTTAAGTATTATAGAAAAGGTTAGTTCGTTGATAATTATTATTTCTTCATCATTTACATGTTGTTAAATGTTAGTAAAAATAAACTTTGACTGTTAATACTTTTGTTCAGTATTTACCTGTATGATTATTGCTTGGTAATTAATATGTATATTTTCATGTCGTACCTATAGCTAATTATAAACATATTGTGATGTGAAACTAGCTGGATTTATTTTTACACACTCACAGCCATATATTTTATATTAAAATAGTGTTAATAGTGTAAATCATAATATTTTTTCACAATTAAAAATGTTTCCTTTTTTCTGATGGTGTTGGCATCGAATTAAACCGCGCTGTCGTTTCGTTCACTAAAAGTGATGTTATGAGGACCGAATATGTAACCGCCTCAACTTACGGAAACGAGAGTAACCTGCGTTGTCTGTTAGTTATTGTATAGTCGAATTTAACGTCACATGGAAATTGGAATCTAAATATATTTTGTTTACTTATATTAAATCTGTACATGAAATATATTTCCTAAATAACTATCACGGGGTGATTAGGGATCGACACTGATGCCATAGAAGTAAACAGTAAAATTATTGTCCGTCTGTCTGTCCGAACAAAAACTACTCGACGGAGCAGAGCAGTAACTCCATTTTTAAGCTTTCGTCGCGTGTGCAACCTTAATGGTTAAAGCTACCCAGAAATCATATATGAAAGAAATGTTCTCCTTATTATATAAAAAATATCTCCCGACATCATAAATGTCTATCTTTTATGGTTGACTCACAATAACACGTGTAACTTCCGATAGCTTAGGAGTTCGAAGCTTTCTGATTATATATATTTGTCTATAACACTCTCAGTCCGTTTTAACTCAATTTTTATTTTCATGTATCAGTGCCACCTAAAAAATCTTTATCTCGAATTTCGAGCAAAGCTAAGAAAATGAGAAATAAGAGTTCTTAAGAATCGTTAAGAGGTAAGAGGCCGAAAACAACATGTGTTATGCCGAGAACCTGAAACCGCTTCACAACGCGAATTGCGGCTCACAGCTGACCGCGAACGGCATGTACTATCCCGTGAGACCGAAACCTTCACTGCGAGGGTATAACGTCTCACAGCTGATCACGGCCGTCATATTTTATCTCGAGAATCTGAAACTTTTACTCAATATGAAGACCGTTTGACAAATTATAGGGTGCACCATAATATTATTCGATCTCTTGAAGATGAACATGAGCATAAGCAATGACTAGAGTAGGGACGCGAATATTACAATTAGGTAATTGAGACAAGAACGATTAATAAGTTTGTATAATGAAAGATTAAGAATTGAACCTATTCGGTCTCTGGAAACGGACGAATAGCGAGAGGCCCCTCTTACTGCAGACAGATTTCGACATAGTCTTAATGACTTAGAGGTAAACATAGAAGATCAATCTACGAATTCTGTGGTGGGGTCCGACAAATATAAAAGTGGGTTTGCTTATAACCTCACAATTGATTACAGATCATCTTCTGTATATATGCGATATTAACGTAGTATGTTATTTTTGTAATGCTTTAAAGTGGAGTAAGGATTCGGCTTTCGTTTGAAGATACACCGGAACCTTTGAAATCACTACTTTTAGAGGAACATGTGCAATCTAAACAGTTCTTAGACAATATTCGCTCTTATAGTAGTGCGTTTCAAATGATCCTTTGGTGCTCAACAATTATCAGAAGGTCCTTTCATGCTTACTTTTAAGATACAAAGTCAAGTTTACCATTTGATAGGATCCCTTTTGCCTGAAGGCCAAAGGTATTCGACTACAACGAATAGTCGAATACAAGAATTATCAATATTTCTCGAATTTAAAACTGAACTCATTTCACAATTTTAGAACATGTTTCATCAGGTTAATCAGGTGAAGCTTTTCCTCAAGATGGTGATATTAATATAAAATTGTTATAAATGCCGGATGTTCCTGAGTGCCGGATAGACGGACGTCTATCGGCACTCAGGAACTCCCTGGGCGTGTTATAACGCCCAGGCCACAGTATTACAATTTTTCCTACAGCAGGGCGACGAATGTATTTTCGCATAGCAACGGAGGGGAACTCGCGGGGGGTCAAGTGACGCGGGCACGTACCATTAACATGCTTAGTTTGTGGTACCGAGCGCGAAAGAAAGTCATCGTGTTTTTGCTTTGTTACTATGTAAACTAACGTAATTTAATACTTAGGTGCATATTCTATAACGGTGCGCACAAACTGTTAATCTACATTTAATTTAGATTATTATTTGAAATACTAAGTAATGTAGAATTTAAATCACATTCATTCATGTTTTCCTCAGATTTTCGATTTCCTCCGATTTTAAGATTTTCTTATCAGAGTGTTCAATTTTAATGTAGTTAAATTTTATAAGAGACAATTAAGTACATTCAAAAATAAAGTGTCACGTATTTTTTTTAAACGAAAATAATAAATGACGAAAAACGACGTAATCGCGGACGAAGTCGCGGGCAAAAGCTAGTTGTACAATATACGCCTATTGAAATTCTCTTAATCGTATCGTTATTTCTTTGCTCATCTCTTTTTAGTAGGCGCCTAAAGTTACACATCGAACATACTTGGAAAATTGCTATTATAAATCCGTAGGCGCACTAAATTAAATTAATTGAGGCAACCTTATAAAACACCTTATAAAAAAACCTTATAAAGTTTTACTGAAGAATAGTAAACTTAATCAAAGCACAAACGTAATTTAAAATTTGTATGTTTTCATACATTGGGTGTATTTTTTTTATAAGTAAGTACCTAATAAATTTTATTAAATTGTGAACTATTACATCGTTTAGGCAGCAAAACGTTAAATATTTATTTTAATAATAACATATTTTATATTTATATCATCATTAAGTAATTTTTTGCCAAAATTTTTTAAATAATTTAATTTAATATCCGTAATTTTAGTAATGGTATTTACTGAGAATCGTACAGAGCAATTCAATTTAAAAGCGATTAAAATAATGATGAATTATGAAAAAATAATAATTGTAATTTGTTGATGTGATGAAATTTGAAACAATTTTTAAATACTAATTACTTATAGCTATGTCATAACCATAGAAATCTAAATAACAAGACACATAGAAGTGCTATAATGTCATAATTCGTATGAAAACCGTTGTCGCCAAAATCAACACATTTAAACCGATAGCTAAACAATGCACACAAGTAAACTATGCCTTTTATTGGACAACTTGATTTTAGTGAAAATTAACTTAAATATTAAATTAAGCTTTTTAATATGTATCCTAACGCACGAATTTACGGTTTATTTTAGAATAACATCCCTAAGTATATGAGACGTTTTGTTTCTTTTTGCTCCAATAAGGTTGAAACTGTGTCATTCATTGTTATTTCGATTACTATGGTGACACTCGTAATACTTGTAAATATTCTATAATTTTAAGGAAAAACGGCATTATTTCTAAAAAAAATATTTACCGATGAAATATTATTCCTTTATTAGTATAATTACAACTTGTGGAAGAATTTCCGCTATGGGAAATGCTGAAACACACCATGTTTACACACATACGTCTCCATAGCAACTGA
This sequence comes from Colias behrii, assembly GCA_029959065.1. Taxonomy (NCBI): domain Eukaryota; kingdom Metazoa; phylum Arthropoda; class Insecta; order Lepidoptera; family Pieridae; genus Colias; species Colias behrii. The sequence continues at coordinate 1,873,644 of JARWMC010000025.1, forward strand.
ACTGTGACGAACACACTGGTGATGTGAAAGTCACCTGAGTGGCGACAAGGTCACGCGCGCTTACGACTTCTAGTGTCTTGTTATTTAGATTTCTATGGTCATAACACATACACTGAGTTTAATTGTTACTATTCTGACTAATAACATAGAATGGACGGAATTTGCTAAATTTTTAAAAATGAAACATTACAGTTAGTTAACTATTCGAATGATGACTGTTTTATTTTAAATTTTACAAGGATTTATTCATGCATTCCTTTTCACTCTATCTAGTATCCATAATATCTCTACATAGTATTTTCTTGTGATTGATTTTATGCGAATATTATATACATATATAGAAATGATAGATTTTATCGGATGTCAATGTCCTTTAATTAAAAAAAAAAATAAATATTCATTTAATTTTCCGTTTGAATATTATAAACTCTACGCGCATCCCAAAAATTACGTAAATAAGAAGCGAACGGGAGGGGGAAGGGGGCGTCGCGTCGTCTTTTCAATAATGAACAGAACATAGACTTACAAATGTTAGGAGAGTACAATAAAAGTTTAAAAAATAATTTAAAAATAATTTATTGCGTTATGCCAAAAGTCGTAGAACAAATGTTGTTACTTGTGATGTTAGCTATCTTGTCCTGCGAGTCCCTGTATATGTAGGTACTTATACATTGTTATTCAAATAATGTAACATATTGTTTTCATACGATAAAGAATCTTCAAAAGATAGTTATATCAAAGGGATATGTAGGGAAAGTTCAAAGTACCTACAGATAAGATTTCACTGGGATTACCTGATAAATATGTACTAGCAGTTTTATGTAAAAGAAAATTCGTTATGAAATAATATGCAATCCAATATCTAAATAATATAAAATTTTCGTGACAGTAGTCTGTAAGTACACTCTTTGTAAGTTAGGCAGATTTGCGAATGTTTATAAACCATTTTTTAAAGCGCTACGATGTTAATGTTCTGGGGTATGTATGTAATAACTAATAATTATTGTCGCGGAAGAATTCCAACCAATACCCGCGCGGCTCGACGGAACACAGTGGGGTTTTAGTCGGTAAGAATCTGACATAACCCACGGCTCCTTCCCCGGGAGCCGTGGGTATCTTTGGAAGATTTCCCCACTTTAAAAAAAATGTATGTAATAACATGTACACGAACCTATTAGGAACGATTGTCCAGCGATAAAGAGAAGTACTTGCGCAAGCGCATATGTTTTATTATATAGTGGAGATATAATTATAAATGTACTCTACTCTATGTTTGTATATAAACACGCGAATTCGTAAAACTAATGATTTAAAATTTTCCATTTACCGAGGAAGGCTTGGCTATATCATCACATTACGATCAATAGGAGGGTCAGTATTCAGTAAAAATGTTTACAAAAATATTCCTTATGAAAGAAGACGAAGTTTCGTGGTTCAAGTAAAATAGAGCACAAAATTTTCGCAATTATTTTAAATTCATGCTGCTTTTCGTTGTTTCCTGGATCATATCTCTTTGTAAAACTGTATGTGACATAATAAATACCAGCAATTTAAGATCCTACGTCAGTTGTTAGCATAGTGTAGTCAGAAGATTAGTAAGAATAAGAATATTGTAGAGATGACACAAGAAAAATTTGATTATATTTATCAAGTATAGTAGGTACCTTTAGCAAATGCTTGAGAAATAAACTAAACTATTACATTTCTTTTATAATTAACTAGCGACCCGCCCCGGCTTCCCACGGGTGCAATGGCGGCCGGCCGGTGCCGCCGCAAACGCTACATCCCGCAATTTTTTAAATCTGTAATATCTTCGAAAATATTCACTTAAATCATACGGTGTAAAGGGCCATATAGATCTAAATTAAATGAACAGTGTATTCAAGGTATTTAATTGGTTAAGGATTAATGCGTTTGCAATGTAAGCGGAAAAAATGTAATTATTTACGACATCACATTAGAAACCTCAAAAATAAAAGTAGGTATGTACTTCTCCACTATTTAATGGATGTTATTATACATATAAACCTTCCTCTTGAATCACTCTATCTATTAAAAAAAAACCGCATCAAAATCCGTTGCGTAGTTTCAAAGATTTAAGCGTACAAAGGGACATAGGGACATAGGGACATAGGGACAGAGAAAGCGACTTTGTTTTATACTATGTAGTGATACGAAAGTTTATGATAATTGATGTTTACTGATATTATATTATGAATGTAGGTTGCCTAAATACTAACTTATTTATTTATATAGGTAACTATTTAATGTACCACAGCATTTAATACATAAATTATATTGTTGTACAGATGGGGATGTAAAGATCAAATGGCGACCTTATCGTTTATAAGCAATTTGTTCCAGGCTACCTAAGGTAAAGGATAGGTAACTTCTCTTTACCCTGTTATGGGAATTATTTGCCCTAGGCAAGTTTTTGATATGTTTCCTGTTTCCTAGATTATACCGTCATTAAATAAAACGAAAAGATGACATTACACCTAATGATAATTAACTGTATATTAATTTATTATCACTTTAATTATTACAGTTTTTTAATAATTAATGAAAGTGTTATAACGGCCACTATCACCTAATTAAAATATTTAAGCCATTTTATAGATATCCGATAATATTCAAACTTTAAAAATATTGCTCTCTTTTCAGCATTTATTTTCATGTCATATTTAAAAATAGTTTTCTTGCAGTTGTACAAACAATGCAATCGAAAGGACATTCATAAAACAATAACTATGTTAAGCAGTTCATTTAATCTCAAGTATGTAATAATAGAAACTAGAAATACTCGAGTAAATACGCAATTTATTATAGACTAGCGACCCGCCCCGGCTTCGCACGGGTGCAATGGCGGCCGGCCGGTACCGCCGCAAACGCTACGTCCCGCAATTTTTTAAATCTGTAATATCTTCGAAAATATTCACTTAAATCATACGGTGTAAAGGGCCATATAAATCTATATTAAATGAACAATGTATTCAAGGTATTTAATTATTATATTAGATAATAATAACTTACGCGAAATAAAAAAAATGTTGTGTGGTTTTATGAAACCACGGTAAAAGTGAAACTGTTCGAACGGTTCCGAACACTGCTTTGTGTAGCGCATGTCGCGTGTCGGTCGGCTGCCGAGTAGGTATACCTACTCGGCAGCCGCGATACACGCGACATGCGCTACACAGACCAAAAAGTTTGAGACGATGTAATAAAAGTTTCACTTTAAAAATAGAAAAAAATTTGATCACGAAGCGGGATTCGAACCTGCGTCTTTTGCTTTGGCGAACGAGGCGGGTTCGAATTTTTTCCATTCTTCACTATCATCACTACATAGTATAAAACAAAGTCGCTTTCTCTGTCCCTATGTCCCTATGTCCCTTTGTATGCTTAAGGGCCGATTTTTCAATCCTTGGTTAAAATTTATCCGTCCAATAAAGTATTACACGAACATTTTAAAATGTCACCTGTAAACTGTCAAATACGGACAATTAGAATACATTTTTTAAATGGTAGTTTAATACGTTATTCGATGAATAAGTTTTAACCAACGATTGAAAAATCAGCCCTAAATCTTTAAAACTACGCAACGGATTTTGATGCGGTTTTTTTAATAGATAGAGTGATTCAAGAGGAAGGTTTTAGTATATAATTTATTAGGTTTTAGACAAAGCGGGCGAAGCCGGGGCCGGTAAGCTAGTTAAAAATATAAAGCATTCTATAAAACTGTATAGTATCATATCACTTACGTTTTTTAATAAAGTTCCCAAAACAGAACCACATCCAAAACAAATACAGGCACATAAATATAAACACACCGGACATAACAGAAGTTACTATATCCATCTTTGTTTCACTATTAAGCACACGAACCAAAGAGTTTGCATATAATCTTATCTTTCCACGTCATTATCAATGAATTATCGACATCAAAACAGAAATTCGGACGCGAACGCACGATAAGTATGCTGGTTGTTGAATGAAGACATCGCGGCGTAATGTTAACGCTCATAATGACTACATTGATGGCTAACCTACGTACATTAACCACAAACCTGTGTGAATAGGACATAAGTATAACGTCATCTGGGGGCACGGTAGTGCCCCCGCCAAGACGAGCCAAGCGAGGCGCACGGGCACTACCTACCTTTTCTCGAAGCGCTTCGACGTTTTTTTGAACCCTCATAACTTGGGTTTGGATTATGCTAGATCAACAAAATTTTCGGGATATATTGTCCATAGCGGACTTATTGAACATATTAAGTTTTAATTACATTAGCTTTTATACTTCAGATTTTATTTATATCTAAAAAACGCTAATTTCGTCACTGACTCACTGATGATCATCAAAATTCGTAAGGTATTTCCTAATGTCCTAGAAAGCTGAAATTTTGTATGTAAGCTAGTATTAGCACACAAACAACAAAAAAATTATAAAACTTGTAACTTTCATCCCCCAACCCCTTAAACTAGGGGATGGGAGTTTGTATGAGACCTGTAATTTCAAATTAAATTTTGATGACGCTAGAGGTCTAATCTAATAATCTAAAACTTGGTTCCCCTAGATATATATATGTATAGGTACTCCTTGTTAAAAAAAAAATTGTTACAAACAACCTACAAAAAGAAATGAAATCCCACCAAAAACATTTTCATGTAAAATGTTGCCAAGACGAACCCATATGACTCGCACTGTCAAAAAGTTATCAGATCTCATGTAGAGCCAAGCTTCTAACACTACACGCCCTAACTCTACAAGGCCTAACTTCACAAACTCTACACCTTAGTCAAAATATGTGGCTTGGCCGTTCGTTACTACAAGAACTATTGTATAACACAAAAGTAATGAACAGTGAATTAATTTTTCACCTTACGCCGATGTGAATGTAGCGAAACGGCCAAGCCACATATTTTGACTAAGGTGTAGAGTTTGTGAAGTTTGGCCTTGTATAGTTAGGGCGTGTAGTGTTAGAAGCTTGGCTCTACATGAGATCTGATAACTTTTTGACAGTGCGAGTCATATGGGCTCGTCTTGGCAACATTTTACATGAAAATGTTTTTGGTGGGATAATATTATTTCGTACCTACACTAAAGTACAGAATCATAGAAAAGAACTATACAAGGAATATACATTACTTTGGCCAGATGACCTCTTATTTCCAGACAGATTACGCCGTGAATTGAACTGACTGGCAAATTCATATTATGATCGCAATAACTAGCCATGGTTAATAATTATGGTATTATATGAATTTGCCAGGCAGTTCAATTCACCTGGGAATAAGAGGTCATACCTAATACGGCCCCTAGTGTACCAATTTGTTCATATAAATTTCTACAATTATATAAAGCTGATTATATTGTTAAAGCATTATTGCTCATTGTTATTTCTATTGTTATTATAAAGAGATAATTGTATGGAACTCATAAATTAGAATGGATCTATTGTGTGACTCCCAAAGGATTAGATTTATTAATAGAAGAAGGGCATTTAATTTATATTTATTTGTAGATGAAGTGTTTGTTGTGTTCGTTATTGTCAGGAGAAGTATCTTATGAAATAAAAACGAAATTTGCACTGAGAATTAAGAAAATGCGAAAACATAACGGCCATAAAATTCACGGGTTTGACAATTTCGCGAAGACAGGTCCACGTGGGACATCCTATCCTACTAATATCTATTTATATCTCAAAGGTGACTGATATAGTGATCTATCAACGCACAGCCCAAACCACTGGACGTATCGGGCTGAAATTTGGCATGCAGGTAGATGTCATAACGTAGGCGTCCCCTAAGAAAGGATTTTAGAAAATTCATCCCCCAAGGGGATCAAATAGGGGATGAAAGTTTGTACCATGAAAATTTATCTTTTCCACGCAGGCGAAGCTGCGGGCAACAGCTAGTCTATTATAAATGCGAAAGTTTGTGAGGATGGATGTATGTGTATGTATGTTTATTACTCTTTCACGCAAATACTACTGAACCGATTACAATGAAATTTAGCACACATATAGAGGGTAACTTGGATTAACACATAGGATAGGTTTTATCCCGGAAATTCCACGGGAACGGGAACGATTCGGGTTTTTCTTTGAAAATGCGGGCGAAGCCGCGGGCGGAAAGCTAGTAATAAATATTGGTAGTATAATCTTAAAAGACTATTACAAAACAAATATCTTACGAAATTAGGGACATGTCTACATAAGATCGTACATAATTTTTTATTTATTTAAAGTCATGTATCACTAGAAATAAATATTAGTTTAATTACGACCGGTTTCAATTAATTACTATTAACATTAAATACAGATAATTTCTTCGCGGGTTCGCTTTTATGTGAACGAATAATAATTAAGTATGCATAATAAAGCAATTTGAATTTAATATGAAATAGGTTTTGCAAAGCATTTTCGCATAGCAAGAAATTGGAGAAATTGTTACCAAAATCTTATTGTAATTAAAATCATTATATTACTTCTACGAGTAAATTATTGAATTTGATGCTATATTGAAATTGACCTATTAGAATTTTATTATGCTTAATATGCAATATATAGATTGACTGACCCGGCAGTCTTCATATCCTCAAGGGAAATTTTGTTCATAAAATTTCCGTCATATTTTCTCATGTAAAAGTTGTTTACTATTAAAATCTAACAAATCAAAGGTAATAAAAATAAATCCTCATACTTATAAATAAAAGTAATAAATAATAATCTTGCCTTTCGGATTATTTATACAAGGAAGACCTAGATAACACAAGAAGATTAATTAGTACCTATTGTAGTATATTTTCTTACATTTGCTTTCATTCATAACCCGTATAGAGTTCCACGAATTTTAAAAAATAAAGAAAACACAAGTAAAACCTTTTTTTACTCTAACAAATAGTAAAAATGAACTCATTACACATTTCAAAAGGGTTTTACTGAATGAAAACCTTTTATATTTCAATACCTACTTTAGCAATGTATTTATCTGTTACTAGCTGCGACCCTCGGTTTCTCCCGCGTGGCTTCGCTCCTGTTGGTCTTAGCCTGATGATATAATAGTCTACAGCCTTCCTCGATAAATGTGCTATTTAACATCGAAATAACTGTTTCAAATAGGACTAGTATTCCTGAGTTTAGTTCGTTCAAACAAACAAACTCTTCAGCTTTATAATATTAGAGTATAGATATACCTAAGGCAAATTTTTATATCTATATACCTATATTTAAAAATGAAACCCGTTTTCCTTGGTCACCGATTTCGATAATTCTTTTTTATTATATTCCTTGAAGTACGAGGATGCTTCTTATGTAGAGAAAACGTAAATATGGACCACGAGCGAAGCCGGTGCGGACCGCTAGTCGTAAATCATTTATGTTCTGTTACTGAGTTATGATTATAGCTGAATCTTAAAATAACTTTTCTAATATGCATTTTCCGTTCCTTGTCTGTCAATAGCTGTGCCATATTGTATCAAATTACTGTTTGGGTTACTCAAACAATAACAGTTTTGTATTTGAATTATGTACAATTAAACAGAGAAGTTGTAGGAAAAGTTTATAATTTTGGTCGTCATAATATCACGTAACTACTACTCCCACTCTATCTATATGAAAAAACCGTATCAAAATCCGATGTAAGCATACTTAAGGACAGACAGACAGGCAGTGGGAAGCGAATTTGTTTTATTATAATATTATGTAGGTAGTGATAATTAAAACCTCACAAAACACTTAAATAATAACAACCAACTATTTGCTGATTTTGTTTGTCATAAAATTTGGGTCATAAAAATATATGAAATGCTTCGTAATCTGCATAATTGTTTGCTTAGTATTTGTATTATTTTACTTGATTATGATAATTTTTATTACGAACAACTAAACGATTGTGTTCAATGTTTACTTTTTCAATTGTTTTCTTTTATAGAGGAAATAGTTTTAATTGGTTCACTCGGATAAGGAAATTCCATATAAAGAGTAAAGATCAATTTGTATTACAAATTTCCCAAATGTGAAAACGATACAAAATTGTTTTAGTCGAAAACAATAGCCGTTATAAAAGAAATAAAAATTGGTTCATTTCGTTTTCATTCCGTTCGTCAGACGTATCTCACAAAATTGTAATGTGACAGACACATACGCCCACGCATACACACACACACACACACATATTATACACAGAGTACAGACATGTCTAACACTCCGTCATTTTCGCATTTACACGGCGACTAAAAACTTATCAAGGTCCAAAATCGTCTAATAAGAAAACTGTACTATTTAGTTGGTATCCACTATCCATAAAACTACATAAGGATACTAAATTCAACTGTCATCTTTGCTCATAATACACCAACATACCTATCTCGCTCTAATACAAAGGTTAAAATAGTACGATTATAAATCTACTTACTCAGTTCATAACACAGGACGATGGTGTTCATAAAACAAAACAGAACAATGAACATCAAAATAGCAGGCACTGAAAGCACCAAAATAATCGCCACCGTCTCTCTGTCCAGCATTTTGAGGTTAATCAAACACTGAATTCAATAAAGGTCTAATTACATACAAAATTCGTTGTTTTTCGATATGTGACCGATCTGATGCTATCAGGCTAGAGATAATGTTATCAAATGGTAATGACAGGTTGATAATTATTAGCATGTACATTGAAGGTGTAATGAAATCGTTTCAGTTGTTAAGTGCCATCTGGTGGAGCATGTAGTGTTTTATTGAGCTTCACTATAGTGCCTACAAAACATCTTTTGTCTTTTTTAACATTTCCTAAGGATATATTAATGGCCTTAGGCCGCGACTACACAGACAGGCGGCTTGCTTAGCGCCCAGACTCTACACTGTAGAGTGTAGAGGGTAGAGAGTAAATGTTTGACGTCTTACTACCCTATAGAGTCTACTGTATAGGCTAGTAAGACGTCAAGTGCAATCAATCAAAACAATCGTGTCAATCGTTCATTTTATAAAGCTAGGCACTAAGCAAGCCTTTCTGTCTGTGCGGTCGTGGCCTTATCGATTTACTAGCTGCGCTACGCGGTTTCACTCGCGTGGCTCCGCTCCTGTTAGTCTTAGCGTAATTTTTTTAACCTATAGCCTTCTTCGATAAATGGGCTATCTAACACCGAAAGAATTTTTCAAATCCGTCCAGTAGTTCCTAAGAGTAGCGCGTTCAAACAAACAAACTCTTCAGCTTTATAATATTAAGTATAGATTAGTATAGATCTAAACAGATTTTTACAGGTTTTAATATTAAGATATGACTTAACGCCTGTCGTTAATCGTACACTTCCCTTATCTGTCTCTATTATAAAGATTAAAGACGACCATATTGTTGTTGTGTATATTAAGTAGCGTCCGCAGCTATAAAGTATTTAATTTTTAAAATTAATTACTTTTTATCGAATGTAAGTAAATAATTAGTTATATCTTTATGAAATAATAAAATACACAAGAGAACACTTCGCTTAATTTGGCATAAAAAATATTAGATGATAGATTAGATTATTTCGGTTTTTAAAAAGGAAAAACCTTGTTGTATAATTTGATGAAAGAAGAAAACACTATTTATTCTATCTTTAATATTCATATCAAAATCATCAAAATTCGGATAAGCTATTGAAGTGAAACTTCTTTATCGGGGTTGGAAAAAAATTTAGTGTAACATTTTTTCGTTACGCGTGACATTTTTCCGTTACGCGCCATCTTTTTCTTATCCCTACCACGCGTGATTCGACGTATTTCTGTAAAGTTGCATATAGTAAATTATTTTTTGAAAAATAAGGTCATAAAGAAGTTTCACTTCTTATGTGTGAACACTAGTAGGACACATTTTTTTTAAATGAAGAATATCCATCCTTATAAACAAACATCCATCCTCACAGACATTCACGCTTATAACAGTCGTATTTTTAATACTAAAATCTTAGTATTAAATTAATTTTATATTAAAATTAATTTTATATTAAACGCTTATTTCTTACGTACAAAAAGCTTAGTTCCAAGTTCAAATCTCGCTGAAGCACGCATAGGGGTGGCACAAAGGAATACTAAGGCATGTTATGAGAAGGGAGCAAAAGAATAAGCAGTCGAACTGGTTGATTTCCTGTCCCATGTCCTTGATAATACTGGAGCGATGCAATAAACAAATTTACCATAGGGTTGTCAACAAATCAATTTTTAAATCTCGTATTATTTTAGTTAATTTTCATTTGCAATTGATTTACTATAGTGTTGTCGACATCTCAGTTCTTAAAGCTATCCTATTTAAGTTTATTCTTATCCTTTTTAAACATGAGAACATAAAAAATATAGTTTCTTATAATAATTAGTGTAGTCTAATATTCAATCTGACCAATTTTAACGTTACTTTTCATAACCATAACGTATTTGTCACGCCTTTAACACGCTTCAGGTGAATGCATAATCATATTATATTCGCTAAGTAATTAAATATTGCTTGGTAGAGATTGTATATTAGCGATAAGGCATTTTGAACTTATCTTGAACATTTTAGATTTAGTTGATATTGTGCGTTGCTTGTTTTTTGGTGTTAAATTAAGTATATTTTATTGTATACGATTCCTTTTATTTGAGTGACATAATATTTCACTAAGTATTACTTTTATTAGATATAGGTAAACCAGAATCTGATGGCAATTAGGGAAATCAAAATTTTGAGTGTGCAACCCTAGGGAAAATGGACTGAACGATTTTGATACTGCTTAGTTTTTATTTTGTCCTCAACATCATTAGTCACATTACATAAGTGAACAATACTGTACTTAATAATGAGATATCCACTTAATATTATGTAGGTACATACTTACATGTATAATGTACATATTACTACAAGAGAATCATGGAATGAATTGCTTAAGTTTAATCTTAATCCTAATTAGCCAAAGCCGACTAGATATTGTTTCATAATTCATTGTCTGTTTATCGTTTTTATAGTTAGGTATATTATTTATAATTATAATCAATTAGCTTTCGGCGTGATATAACACTATAATATATTCATATTTAATTTCGTTTTTATATTATATATCGTTCGTTTTTATTTTATACCCGTAACACAAGTATTTTATACTTATCGCGGGCACCAGTCTCTCACAAATGTTAGTGTTAAGATATTATATAGATTAACAATGTATATATATTGTGCATTTGTGATGAGAAAAATAAAATAAATAAATATAAATAAAAAATATTATACACTATTGCAGATAATTTACTATGTATGTTTCGATGACTCATTTTAATTAAATCACGACTTAAATAAATAAGAATAAAATCCTAAAATTTATTTAAAAACAAACACAAATTTTACGATTTTAATCGTGATGTATCTAAATACATACCAAGATTTAAGAAATCGACAATACAGCTTAAATTCATCGAAATTGTAATACAGTTTTTTTGCTGACTGTACCACGCAGGATGCAATTATTCAATTGACATCTGACTCACATTACATCACATTACATGATTGAACTCTGCCTACGTTAAATACGAGATATCTAATATCCATACTAATATTATAAATGTGAATATCTCTGTCTGTACGTGTTGATGGCTAAGCGTATCGGTTTTCATAAAATAAGGGTCAATCAATGTTTGAAACATACTTACATTAAAATAATGATACAAATTAATTTTAACTAATGCTACCAAATCGACGAATGGTTTCAATTCAAAGCATATTTTTGTTACAATAAGTAATTAATCGGGCTTTAAGTAGAAATAGTGTACAAAAACATATTATAAAATTGCAATTTTTTAACCCAATTGGATTGAAAATCGAAAAACATTGTCCAACTAATACTCCATAGACAATTAATTATTGACTCAATACCAAAAATTTTAAGACCAGAAAATTTAAATAAACGACAATAACTCGAAAACTTACCAATAAACGAGAATATCCTTATAATAAGCACAGCAACAAATAAAATAGCAGCCAATAGAAATATTAACAAAAACTCCATCCTACACACACACTAACGTCATCCACAAACACATGTACATGATATTATTATATTATATACAAAATCCACGCATATCATAAAGTTGTTTATTGCGTACTGAAATGAAAAATCGCTGAATAAAAGCATTTTTATTATAGAGATAATTCTAATCTTATCTATATTCGTTGGAGAAGAGAAATGGTATATTATGACGTTTTTAAGTGACTGCTGTAGTCTGTATCCATGTCATGATTTTTATTTGTGAACGCTATAATACCTACCTATCTACAATTAGAGGAAAAGGTTCTTCTTATGTCTTTAAAGGAATTACAATATCTATACTAATATTATAAAGCTGAAGAGTGTGTTTGTTTGTTTGAACGCGCTTATCTCAGAAACTATGGGTTCGATTCCAAAAATAAAATATAAAAATTATTACAGTGTTTGATAGCGAAATTATCAAGAAAGGCTTATAGCCTATATAATATCATCACACTAAGAGCAATAAGTACGGAGGAATGCGGGTAACACCGTGCGGCATAACTAGTTATATTTAATATTATAATATCTTAATTAGTGTAAAATGTTGAAGCTTGTAGTCTTTTATTTTTACCACATTTGATAAAGAATCTTATTAGATATTTTACTTATGATAATAAATAATAATATGATGTTGAGATTTTTTCTCAATTAGTGACGTTCATTTCCGCTGATAACTTGCATATCCGTTATAATTATCGGTTGTTTAAATAAATAAATAAATAAATAAATAAATATTTCAGGACAATTTTCACATAAATTTCATACTAAACTTTCGCAGCTTAAGAGCTAATCAACCGGAAATTTTAAATAGGTAATTCAATTCAATTAATTTTTTTAACTAGATGGATATTAAAAAAATGTAATATTATAAACTGAGATAATAATATTTTATTCATTTTTTTGGATTTAATTTAGCAGTGACATCTATAGTAATCTTTACGAAGCAGAAATAACTTTTATATTTTATCGTAGTTTGTTCAATACGCGCTAGATGACGCTGTATCTAATTATTGTATGCATAAACTTGAAAATGGTGACTTGTCATTTGCAGCTTATCTAACTGATTAGTATTTTGAGTAAAATTAAACTTTAAGAAGCAGTTTATTACAATTGAAAAATAAACCTAGGCTTACCAGCTTGTAGGTACCCTACTCTCCATTTCTAGATGGGATGGCATTTTTCCTTCTTACCTAGGTACTTTATTTTGTTTATGTTTTTAATAAATACCTAATCTCGAGAATCACTCTTAGCCATTAAAAAATCCCATCAAAATGCCTAATTTAAGCATACAGACACAGCTGCCACACATACGCGACGTCTGAAAGCGACTTCGTTTGATACTAATTTCCTTACTAATTTCTAAGAAGTGAGTTTTTAGAATACAATACTTTCTGCCACAACTAATATTCTAAGTGAATGATGAAAATTGCAATGACTTGAAATTTATATAGGTACTAAAAGAATGAAAATTTAACTTAGGTAGGAGTAACTTAGGAACCTATAAGACTTATAAAAATCACTGAAATGCACTAATTTCATTAATTTAACGTATCTGAATCACATTAAGTTAAAAAATTAGGTTAGAAGTACTTCGAAATAAATCTTGGCAATGGATCAAGAAAATATATACCTTTTTTACATTTTTTAAATAATAAACGTACCTACCTACGTAAGATCTATTATAATATATTATCAGGAAGTCAGTCAGTCATAATTTATCGTAATGGGCTAATTGGCTAATTACAAACCAACTAGGAACATGGGATTTATTGAGGTGTAGACCTTTTTAAGTAAACGATTTTTTTGGACTTAGCGACTTAAAGTAATTTTCATCTTGATAGTCGTATAACAATTATTATTTACACAGTTATTCGATATTATAAATTAAATCCAATTATACAGGGTGTCCAACTTTCGGTATACTAAGCTCAAAGGAGATTATAGTCTTGCATACGCTGAGTACGTAAAAAAGACGTGTGGCACACGGGGACTGCCGCGGTAAAGCTATTGCATGCTATGCCTTCAAGCCACACCTCCGTGCCCGTCGGAGTGGGGACCGTGAGGTTTTTTCGTTACGGAATTTCTGGATACGGTCCCCGCGCTCAAGGCCCGCGATAGAAGCTATGCAATAGCTTAAAAATACTTATAAAATTCCAGACGCAGTTTTTTTTTAAAATATGTAGATGAATTATTAAAACTATGTGTACCTACACCCATTACAAGCAACCCGCCACACTTTGCCACCAGCACGTGAGCGGTGAGCTATCGTTTAAGATTATGTTTTCATAGACAAAATGCTCATATTAGCGAAGCGGTATATGCCGGCTGCGCGAAGCTAGAGAAGAAAACACGGATTTTCAGGAAAAATTAAGTAAAAAAATTTTGACGTACATGGGTTGATCCAAAAGTAATGATAATCAATATTAAACAAGGTCATTACAGTTAAAATAATTATCTATCTCTCTAGATAGTCTTCTAACTAGATAATAAACTTCGATATTTTTTTCCTAAACTTAAAAAAAAAAAACTTTGACTTCATCAACAAAAACCCCTCTACTGCGGCCATCACTTCGCTGTCGTCTTAAAATTTCTTGCTAAGACGGTGTTTCTTGTGCCGAGGAAAGGGATAGAAATAACTAGGAGCTAGATCTAACAAACAGGGTGGGTGTTCAAGCATTTGGAATGCCGATTTTTTAATGGCAGCCATTGCAACTGACGCTTTGTGATTTGGTGCGTTGTCTGGGTGAAACAGCATTCAAGCCCGCATTTTACCATGTCTCTTTTCCTTACTAACCTACCGCAATCTTTTAATTTGGTCTGTGTAGTAAGAGCCCAATATAGTGGCTACCTTCTTAAATTATCCCACCATAATTATTCCTTCAGCGTCCCAAAAAAACAACCGCTTTAATCTATCCCACTAATTTTCACTTTGAATTTCTTCATCGTCACTTTGGAAGCTCCCATCGCAGGCCATTGATTGTTTCTTGGTTTCAGCATAAACATGGTGAACCCAGGTAATGTCCATGATCACAAATCGTGACAAAAAATTATCCTGATCTCATTAAAAATTTAGAAATTCGCCCTCTAAATGTCAAATCGTTGTTTCTTCTTTTCTTCGGGAAACATTCTGGCACCCACGGTTCACATTCAAATTAATGTAAATACTTGGAAACGTGGCCTGTTGATATGATTTTTTTTGTGATAACTTAGTGAGTACATGAGCAAGCAAAAAACATTTATTTTATATTTTTATGTGCACAGGAAATACCCAATTATCATTACTTTTGGATCAACCTAGTATGTAATTTTGTTGTTTAAGTATTTTTTTCGTGATCAGTGTATGCAAAACTCCAAATTCTTTCGCGCTTAGTATACCAATAGTGGGACACCCTGTATAGATTAAGTACCTAGATGAATCTAATAAGTAATAAGACTCAAGGTATTCTAACATATAACTATGGCCATAATAAGCTACTCTAATAAAAAATAAATACAAAACTTACGTGCAATGTGAACAAATCGGAAAGCATATAAAATAATCACAGCACTAACCACACACGCTAATACAAAATATAAGAAATACATAGCGTTTACATTCATTTCGTATTGACACTTTCACGTCTGATTTACTATTAAATTTGCTTATATTTTCTAGTAAATATTAACAAGTTCAATGCTATGATAAGATATAAAAGTGCATTGTTCTGAGTTTGTTTATGTTTTTATTGTGTCATAAATGCAAGGTAAGAAAACGATTGCCCTACGGTCGTTTTGTATTGCATCGATATTACGGAAGTCAAGGTTAGGTGTCAACTTAAACTAAGATGCGTGTGAAATTATTGTTTTTTTAACATACAGTTCATTGACCCGAAAGTTCGGAAATTCAGTTTCGAAATCAAGAAAGATTTGACGTCGATGACTTTTCCTTACCCTTCCTCTTTTCAAGAAAGATTCATCATGCAGGGCATACATATTAGAAGTAGCTGCAATTTTCTTATTTGATATAATGACCTGAAGTTCAGTGGATGTCCAAAATCAACCTCATTTAAAATTTGTTACATTAACTTCATCAATTTTATTTCAAGTCCCTACCTATAAATAAAACGTCAAAAAAAATATATTTAGGCTTCTTGTGAGTTGTGACATCAATTCCCAACTTAATTTTTAATTTAAACATTCCTGAATTACTATTTAATTAATTGGTAGAGTTCAATTAATATTGAAGCTAATTATTGAGCACCTATATGAGTTAAATCCCTACTAATATTATAAATGCGAAAGTAACTCTGTCTGTCTGTCTGTCTGTTACGCTTTCCCGCTTAAACCTCTCAACCGATTTTGATGAAATTTGGCACAGACAATCTTTAGACCCTGAGAAAGAACATAGGCTACCTTTTATCAAAACACCACGCGGGCGAAGCCGCGGGCGGAAGCTAGTTAACAATATATAAGAACAGATACCTATTTATCAACGTCATCTCTTTCAGTGCATTTTAAAACAATGAACTATTTTTATATATGCAGACTATACGGTGAACGACTGATTTTTCAAAGCCATAAGTAATAATTCAAAATTATTATGGATGGATTAATATAAATATACTATTTCAGTATCAATGCACTTTATATAATCTGTCTGTAGGTTATCAAATGTATACAGAAATAATATTATTTGGGATTTGTATTGATTTGCACAATAGGATTTAGTATTGCGGTAGATTATGTTTTATTCACTTTGATAAATTTATTCTTTTTTGTATACGTATTTTATTGGACTATTTATGAGTAATATAGTGAGGTAATTTGTACAATTGTTATCTGTAGGTGAAATTCGTACAGATGGTTCAGGTGACTTATCGATAGAAATATGCTATATACATATATAGTATAGTTACGCTGATTTTATCTCTCAATAGAAAATAAATAGGTATTTGATAGGAAATATTTGTACAGATTTTAAATGTGACTCACACAATATGAAATGAAAGATATGAAACACGTTAGAAATGGTTGTAAGTTAAATTGAGAAAATATTGTTTGATGCCTCAAGAACGGCTTAACAGATTTTAATAACTTTTGTAGTAAGTATTCAATTTGTCTACGCTTACATTACGACAATAATTTTACACCCAAATTCACAAAAAAATTAAGAGAGCTGGTAGCAAATAAATTCAAATCACTTACATCTTTCTGTTGCTCCTATAGCAGTCCCATCCGAAATACAATAGGATAAGCAAAGCCATAGCAAAAGGTATAACTATTAGCCTAAAAGCTACATCTCTCGCCACAGTTCTGTCATCTTCATTCATTTTAATGTAGAAAAAACTTTAATAAAAAAAAAACAGAACGTATTAAAAACTTTTTACAAACACAAGTTATTTTTTATCTGTGGCCGTCACTAGTCTGTCAATTTTCCCGCCAGTATGCCAATTTTTTTTCGGGGAACCGATCGAATGCTCTTATCATATTAACTGTTAGTCAACAATGATTTATCGTTATCATTACATCTAATGGGTTTGTGAATGACTAAATTTATAAGTACTTTTGTAATATTTGAATCTTAGTGCATATTTCTATGTATAACTAGCTGTGCCCCGCGGTTTTACCCGCATTGCCCCGCTCCTATTAGTCTTAGCCTTATAGCCTACCTCAATCAATGGGCTATCTTACACCGAAATAATTTTTCAAATCGGACCAGTAGTTCCTGGGATTAGCGCGTTCAAACAAACAAACTCTTCAACTTTATAATATTAGTATAGATATGACGCATGTTATGTTTTGTTTCCTATGAACAAGATCATATTTGAACACTCACGTATTTCCTACAGATTAAAAACATCATATTATTTATCTATTAAGCCCTCTAAATGTCAAATTAGTTCGTTATTCATAATTGACTTTTAAAGGTATGCGGAAATTAGTGATAATGACAGTCATGAGACTAAGTACTAAAGCCGTAAAGATAAAAATCTCGGATGTTTGCATGGTGTAGATAAGAAATTTGACATAAAAACAAACATTTCTGGATAATTACCTACATTTGGTGGTATATGTATTTAATTATTTTAAAACCTTTATACAGTAATGCTCTATCTCAGAGCTCTACCTATATGTATAGAATCAGTTTTAATCCCTACTTAATATTATAAATGTGAAAGTAACTCTGTCTGTCTGTCTGTCTGTGTCAATTTTGATGAAATTTGGCACAGACAATCTTTAGACCCTGAGAAAGAACATAGGCTACCTTTTTTCAAAACACCACGCGGGCATAAGCTAGTAAAAAATAAGATGAGTCTGAAATTATGTTTAGGTAAATATGAAAAATAATTTATTTTAGCCCCCTAAGGTCCCTTCACATCGAAATATTTGCTTTCAATAATTAATTACAACATCTACTCGTACAAGGGAAAATATTGTTTAATATTGGTCAATCATATCTAATAAGGGCCCTAAAACAACTATAGCAGCGTTGGCCCAACAAATGATCATCGATGTTTGCCACCATTACGGTGATTATGAAGAAATATCTACAATGATGGCCGATCAGACACATTAAGCCACATTTTAGGCCCACTACACTATCGTGATTTCCTCGCCCAACGCTGCCCATTGTGAGGAGGGCCCAACATATTCATCTTTTTTCTTTCCTCAAACTCAAACTCAAACTCAAACAGAACTCAAACTCTAACATTTATTTAATCAATTAGACTTATTTTAGAAGCACTTTCGAAACGTCATTACATATTTTTAACATTTACCACCGAATCCGAAAGCAGTATGTATCTATGGAGAAGAACCGGCAAGAAACTCCATAGTTGCTCTTTCAAACATTCCGAATTGAAAACTAATTAAGAAACGTGAAACAATACCCATCATAAACCTAACCTATAACTTATATCACGAGTAATCCATAATAATCATAATAATATTAAATAGAAAACAAACAACAATTATTAAAGAGAAAACCGACAGAATTATCTCAAGTAGGGGATCAATGGTAATGTCATATTGATGTTGCGTCAAAATCACATGATGTTATACCAAATGATATATTAAGATTTTGTCACGGAAATAGCGTTTTATTTTTGCATTTATCTATGGAGATCAATGCAGGCTAATCTCGTATCGCAAAGCAGTTATCGAAATATGCTTTTGAATTTTTGATTTGAATTATGAAATCAGAGCGGCTTTGGGAACCAATATTGCACTGTTTATATATTATTACCTATGTTATATATGTTTATATAATATTATGTTCAGTTATTAGGGTGTTTCAATTTAAAAATATATTACACTAGATTTCCTCCCGCGGCTTCGCCAGCGTTTTCAAAGGAAAACCCGCATAGTTTCCGTTCTCGGGGGATTTCCGGGATAAAACCTATCCTATGTGTTAATCCAATGGAAAACCCGCATAGTTTCCGTTTCCGCGCGATTTCCGGAATAAAAACTATCCTATGTGTTAATCCAATGTCTCTATAGGTGTGCTTAATTTCATTGTAACCGGTTCAGTAGAATTTGCGTGAAAGAGCAACAAACACACACACACATCCTCACAAACTTTAGCATTTATAATATTAGTAGGATTATTATGCCAACAATAATATCAGTCAACGCGCACTTGGCCAGCGTGGTGGATTACGCCTGATCCTGAACCGCGGGGCATAGCTACTTTACGATATACCTATATGTGTACATTTTGATCTAAATAATTGTATTAAATTCTAAGATTTACGCTACAAGGCTGCATGATAGCAATATTTGTTTATTTTGTAAAATATTTGAGTAAGAGTTGTAAGCCCGCCGCGGCCGTTGTTTACTTGTTACTATGCTCAATTTAAGAGGAAAACGAATCGTAATATGTTATAATTATTTATATCAGTGCAGACTTCATTCATGATTCAGTATTATTGTTTAAATTTTTGGATCAGAAAAGTATCTTACTTTAAAGCGTATTTTACTTTAAGACCGTGTGTGCCGAGCACACGTGTCAGAAGTGAAACTATTTGGCAAGATTCAAAGATACCAAAATCATTCCATTACTCCATGACGTATATTGAAATGACGCGACCTGCAAATTTTACTCTCAACATTCTTAAAGAAGTTTTACTTCAAAAAGGATATGCATAAAGATTTATAATAATGATAATTCTGACCAAATTTTTGTCAGATTGACCAATCTCAGTAGAGAAAAGCCTACGTTTTTTTTTGTGTGGTGTTTCTCAATGTTAGCCAGAAGGGCTTCTACATTTTAACGCGGACGCGTGGGTGAACTGAAGGTTCACAATGGTAGCGACATGCGCAAGGGCGTCCCCCCTTGACGGGGATCTCGAACCTCGGCTTGGGCTGTTGCTTGAGTGGAGGAGGCCGGAAGGGCCCTAGTCGGACGGGAGAAAAGCCTACTGCGTTAACTTATTACTATAGAATACAATGAATTCTTATTTAACAAGCAAAAGAGACTTCAAAAACCACTATCTTTATAATTTCGGCTCTAAAAATTATTCGAATAGCTCTGGATTCGTGGTCAATGCACTTGATTTTGAAGTATTTTAAAAATAAAGTGACTTTTAAGATTAATAGGATTAAATATCTTCTTATTTTGGAGTCTTATAAATTTACGAAAACAGCCTTTTAATCACTACGAAATAGCCGAATTAGGATTACATAGTAAAGACCAAAGAACGCATAATATTCAATTACGTGCAAACTGTCAATTACAAATAATACAAGCAAATCACATGACTTGTGCTGCGCGTGATTTTGATTTACATGAATTGACATTACATATTGTGTTTTAACAAGCGTTCAGTTTCAGCGAATGTTTGTTTAGCGTTTCTGCAAATTGAGTTAACTGATTCAAGGTTTAAGTAGATTTTTATAAGGTTGGTTTTATCTTTTAAACAACTACCTATTAAACCTTCCTTCGTTTGATCGAACTACGTAAATTTAGTACGTAGTTTCAGTTAAAGTTTTTAAACCTTACATAAATATTTAAATTAATAATATAGCCAATACTGTATTAATCTGTGACTCTACGCTTATATTTTAAGAGTTTTTTTTTTGTGATTTTTTATAAATTCACTCTAGAATTGAAAAGAATGTGGAATTGTTTAGAAAATTAATCAGTGACATAAGGCTATTGGTTTTATATCGGTTCAATCTAGATAGAGTCGGAAAAGCGGCTAGTATTGAAATGAAACTGTTTGTTTTCCTATTTCCAAATCTTATTAACTAAAGATACATGAAAATGTCTCTTTATGGTGTTTTCACTGTGAAAATAATATATTATTTTTGCCACCAAGGAACAGGAAAACAAACACATTTTTCAATAAGAGACATGCACAAATGGCGCCCTTATGGCTACTAAGCCATCTCTTCCAGGCAACCATAAAAGATAGATAAAAGATAATAAACCTAGTTCGCCAAAACCTCTTAAGCCTTGTCGAATCTAATAACAATGTGATATTTGACCAAAGAGAAGTCATTGACTCGTTAAGTATGTATGTTCTTTGCAAATATTGTTGAAGATTGTACTGTACTAGTTTGATTTCTTAAAATCATTAGAATCATACATAAACTACAAACACACACACACACATAAAATTAAAGTCTGAAGGAAAAAAATAAACAAACTAAACGTCTAAAGGAAACAATAATCGTAATTTTGTATATTTTACGTATAGGTACACTTGAAAATTATATTTTTCAAGTTTATGAAAAATATCTTTTGGATAAACATACAATAACGTAAAAATACAATCTTCATCTTTAGATAGTCTTTTATATTACGTTACAAATGCACAAAAATACATATATGTATTCATTCTAGCGCCATCTTTACAGTCTCAACAAGGAGGATTAAAGTATTGTTAAATACGTACTTCTAAATTATCACTTATAATACCACAAGAGCTTGGAAATGCCAGATAATTTTGAAGCTCGTGTGGTATTCGGGGGATTATTTTTCCGTCCCAAATGTAGGCCAATAATTTCACAATTGAATTCAATCTGTCAGTTTGACGTCAACTACCAGAGAAAATTTTCAAAAAATTATCAGTATAATACCATGTAGGTTGTACCACGTGACGTCGAATGGTGCAATTCTATTGGTCGATATTGGGTCGGAAAAAAATCTTTTATTGCCTATATTTTCCTGGTACTCAGGACGTATAAAAGTTTGATAGGTTTATTATCCATACTATTAAAAAAGCGAAAGTAACTCTGTCTGTCGGTCTGTTACTCAATCACGCCTAAACTACTGAACCAATTTTCATGAAATTTGGTATGAAAATATTTTGATACCCGAGAAAGGCATAGGCTACTTTTGATCCCAGGAAAATTACGCAATCCTGGAAATACCACGGGAACGGGAACTATGCGGGTTTTTCTTTGAAAATGCGGGCGAAGCCGCGGGTGGAAATTTAATCCGTCATAAAATAGGTGAGGTTTGGCAGCCCTGGGATCTTGTTAATTTTATTTATTTATTTATTTATTATACTTTATTGCATTAAAAATACATAAATATATATAACAAAGACAATACTACAGAAACAGCAAAGGGCGGCCTTATCGCTAGGTAGCGATATCTACCAGGCAACCCAACAATCAGAGGAAATTTAACAATATGATGTGGGTGAGCAAAAATAAGGCAATACTAACACATTGAAAAATGTACAAAATAAACGTATACAAAGCTAACTATGTACTTACTAATAGTAATATAAAATACATAAAAATAATGAAATAAATATATACATAAATACGATAATAATTATAATAAATAGTTATACATACACTTACATACAATACATACAATAAATACATAAATACATATACAAATATATATCCATAGCACACATATATACATGATAAATATTAGTAACTATGCAGAAAAGAAGGAATCAGAAAAATAGAATAAAACAAGAAATAAAAATAAACGTAAATACGACAGCTATACAAAATTACACAAGAGATAGATAATAATTTTTTAATAAAAATTTAAAAGCGTTCAAATTTTGAGCACATCTGACCTTTGTGGGGAGAGAGTTCCATAATTGAACCGCACGAACTGCAAACGAATTGTGAAAGAATTTAGTTTTGTGAGCCGGAATCAGAAGTAAAAGGTTAGTAGAGGAGCGTAGATTACTCGAGCTCAAGTATTTGAATTTCTCTCGAAGATAGCTTGGAGCTTTTGGATCAAACAACACACAGTACAGAAGATGAAGGATATGGGAGTTTCGCCTCAGTCGGATAGGGAGCCATTTCAGTCTCTTACGGAAGTCGGAGACGTGATCAAATTTTCTCAAACCAAAGATAAATCGGATGCAGAAGTTTTGGAGTCTTTCAAGCCTATCCAACTGGGCTTCAGAAAGGTCAAGGTAGGATGTATCAGCATAGTCAAGGTGGGACAGGAGAAGGGAATGAGCAAGCGCTAACTTTGTCGGAATGGGTAGTAGATTACGCAGTCGTCGCAAAGCACCAGCGGAGGCAAACAGCTTCCTGCTCACTTCTTTCAGTTGAGGATCCCAAGACAATGTTTGGTCAATGTATATGCCGAGATCCTTGACGATTTTACTGTAGGGGAGTTGAGTGCCGCACAAATGAACTGAAGGAAGCGAAACCCAGTCAACCTTCGCGATTAGCGATGGGCTACCAACAATGATGACTTGCGTTTTTAGTGGATTGACTTTCAATCCGAACTGGTTGCTCCACTCAACAACAGAGTTCAAGTCATTATTCATTGTTTGAATAGCGTTCGGCAACTCAGCAAGAGTTGACTGGGTATAGATTTGGACATCGTCGGCATACATGTGGTAGAGAGAAGATAAGGATTTCGAGATAGAATTAATGAAAATAGTGAAAAGGAGTGGAGACAAAACGCCACCTTGAGGGACACCAGCTTGAATATCACACCATGACGAGGTGACATCATCGCTGTGAATCCTTTGCCGGCGTCCACCTAGATAACTATGAAACCAATCAATACTAGTTGGAGATATGTTAAGTGAACGAAGCAGACTCACAAGGACATCGAAGTCAACGGAATTAAAGGCGTTACTAAAATCCAGTAACGTAAGCAATGTGAGCTGCTTGTTGTCCATGCCAAATCTAATGTCATCAGTGACTTTAGTGAGAGCAGTAGTCGTACCATGACCAGGACGAAAGCCGGACTGGAGAGGATTCAATAAGTTGTTCTTATTAAGGAATATGTTTAATGTTGTTTAATTCTGTGTTGATTCAATTTCCTTTCTTTTTCCACTATGCTCCATAAATACATTGTATTGTCTATATGATATGTCAATGCTATTTTATGAACCAAGGTAACTGAAGCAAAAATGTACAAAGTGAAGTCTTCCTGTATACATATTATTACTAGCTGTGCCTCGCGGTTTTACCCGCATTGCTCCGCTCTTATTTGTCTTAGTGTGATGATATATGTGCCTATAGCCTTCCTCGATAAATGGGCTATCCAACACCGAAATAATTTTTCAAATCGGATCAGTAGTTCCTGAGATTAGCGCGTTCAAACAAACAAACAAACTCCAGTTTTATAATATTAAGTATAGATATACTTCACGTGTTGATATACATATATTTATAGCAATGCAATAAACGCAAACAATGTTTATTCATCTGGGTTTACCCGAGATAAAGGCAATGAGTAAATTTCACCAAATTTGGATTATACGTTTGCAGATAAGACTTAAATGTTAAGAAAAAATTTCATGACGTTTTTAGAAAGTTTGATATACATGTATTTGTTTGAATTATTTCTTTCAGGTTAGGTGTAAGTACTTTATTACTTTCGCCTTGTATGTAACCGCGACTCCATTAGACTTTAAATGGACACATTTAATTCAAAATATTATACACATTTATCAAGGATCGGTGACATGGCAATAATTTCATGAGTTTAATCGGTTTTTTAAAACTGTATTAATTATTTTAATACCCAACAAATTTTGAAAGAATTTGGAGATTTCATTTTGTTTTAAATTTTCTCTATCAAATTATTATAGCTTTCACGTAATTTTACCTACTTTTTCTTCATAATAGGTAACGAAATTAAAACTATCTTATATCCAATACTTATTACTTATATTAATTAATATCTCATAACATATAGATTGGATAAATCAATTGTAGAGTCTGTTGATTCTGATAGTAGAGTTACAACATGTTTTCTTTTGTAAAATACATACAAATACCATATTTGTAAATAGTCAGATTTCATCTAAAAACGGGTTTATTAATAGATAATTAAATATAAATAGAACGAAAGTGACCCCGGTATATCCTTGGCATAGAATTCGATTACCAAATTGCGCAAGACATGTGTTGCATGTTAATATTTTATATTGTTATTACAATGAATGAGATAAAATAATAATAAATTAAACTATTTAAGTAGGCTAATAATTTACGTATTTACTAGTAATAGTACTATAATGTAATGTACCCACAAGTTTGCAATACATATACTTCATATTGCTGAATTATTAAGAAAAATCCTGTATGTCGGTCAGGCAGTTGAAATCTTATAATCATCATCAGCCCATATACGTCCCCAGTCCCCACTGCTGGGACCTTCAACTTCGAATCGATAAGTCATCTTTTAACATTCAACTGTATATCTTTATTTATCAAATAATGCAAAGAAAATATGTCCTAGAAAGAAAACAATAAGACAATTACGCGGAATAGCTATTTAAGGACATTATTTTTTATATCTAACTAGCAAACCGGGCGAACTCCGTTTCGCCACCAGAGACACCTTTTCTTTGCTATAAACCTCACGGAGCCCGAGACCTTTCCAACGAATGCAAAACCGTGGAAATCGTTTCGTGCGTTCTGGAGTTATAGCGTCAGGAAGGAAAACCCGACTTATTTTTATATAGTAGATAACTGCATTCAAATAATGTATATTTCATAAGCATAGGCATTTCTTTATAATTTCTTATCAGAAACCCAACTTAATCTTGAGTTACGTTTTTATAATGTTTACAAGAGCACAGTCACGTTTTTAACATTATTTAAATGTTATATTTAATTAACCTAATAATAATAATGTTATATTTAATTAACCTAATTAACCTATCAAATATCCATTGACATTAAAAATTAAAATCGATTTATTAAAACGAAGTTTAAAACTCGAACTCAAACATTTATTTTTTCTGCTATACATATTTCGTTTAGAAACGCTTTAAATCGTCAAAATATCCACTGAAGATATATAATGTCTTGATGAAGTTACAGGAATTAATTATTCAGTCAAACTGAAATTTATTTTAAATAACGTGTTTAAAAACTATAAACACTTAGTTATCATTTTCACATAATATTTTTGTAGTACCTAGTGGGTGCAGAAGAGCGAAAAAACTATAACAATTTTAAAATTTTAATTAATACTTAATTGAAACCTTTTAAATAGAGCATACATTAATTGAAAGTAAGATATTAGGTATGTATGTCAGCATAGGTGATAGAATCCTTTATATTATGTATATTTTATATTTTTTGTTACGTTATTAGTTTTTTTCACTCAATTTGGTATCAATCTCAATATCAATCATTGTGGTAATCAATTTTTAAGCGCTCTTCACTATCGTATATAATATTATGTAAATTTGCTTATTGTTTTACAATATTCCAATTTAAAGAGTAGATGGTATAAATAGTACGATAATTTATCGCTCTAAAGTTCTATAGAAAAATAACAATACTTTTAGTAATTACTTAACTACAAAAGATTGAATCTCAATTTTATTTTGTAATATATAAGATTCAAATATATAGGCATTTTAAGTTTTTTTTTTGTAACTAATGTCGACAAAGATGTTCAAACACGTGACATTATTTTAAATTGTATAAAATTGAGGTTTTTGTTGATTTGATAAAAAAACAAATTGTTGCTTCAAAATTTATGACGTTACTAAGATTAAAATTTTATATAAAACTTACAAAAAATACAAAAAAATATATTGTGTAATATGTGCTCTTCCACAAAAAGCCTAATTGGCTAATTTAAATTATTATGCAGACAAATACCTTGTCACTAAGAATAATAGGGTAAGTAGGCTATTGCATTTTCATTTTTCGACTAATGGTTAGGGAGCCAGGTGCAAATTTGGTTAACTATTTCCTCTCAAGAGATAATTCGTCAGACGCATGAGAGTATAGTATTATAAAGCCTCGTGAACGTCAGCTGGCGCTCGGTTGGGGGGGTGAGCGGTTGTAGCCTCCCACGCACATAGGAAAAAAAATACATTCATTCATTCATTTCCTCTCAGCTAAAAATTTGTCAAATTGTAGCTAACCCAATATCTCAACGAAAAAAAATAGTCAGCTGGTTACAACATGGTGTATTATACGTCAGCTGGTGTCTCGAACATGAAAGTTAAATTTAAAGAAAAATTTATTTTCCGTTATTTCCTCTCAAACAAAAATTTACCTGATGATAGCTTATATGTAACTGTGGATAAATATATATGTCAGCTGGCTGTATCTTGGTGGAAAAACCGTCAGCTGATACGGGAGGCTACAACCGCTCTTCCCCCCAACCGAGCTCCAGCTGACGTTCACGAGGCTTCATAATACTATACTTTGATGCATTTTACTAATTACCGCTTGAGAGGAACTTGGTCATAAAATCTGCTGCTGGCTCCCGGACCATAAAGCATTTCGGCAATATATTATCCTATGATAAACAATATTTTTGCAAAACACAAGGAATAAAGAAAATTATTAATTTTGAAGTTAAACTTTCATTATTAATAATATTTTATTATTATTTTAAATTGAGCTTTTGAACACTGAAATAAAAACGTAAATAGCATTTGTGATAACTTACCTTTACTTTTGTATAAAACGTAGATTAACCTAATGAATATTATTAAAATTAAAACGAACACTGGCAATAGTCCCAATACTTTTCCCGCGTCCGATTCAGCAGGATGCACTTGTTTCGTAACAATCGAACTGTCATTATAAAAATCACTTAGCACATTCATTTTAAAAGTTTTATCATCTGTATTAAAAAAAGAACAAAAACCTGTGACACTTTTAATTAAAAAAAAAAGCTCGCGGCTATATTCTAAATTCAAAAAGCCGTAATGTCATTTCTTTCGAGTCGCCCGCGTTTTCTGAGCTGCGTGTGTCAAATGCTTCTAGGACGCTAGCGCAGATAATAAATAAAGATTTTGTTTTGATAATTTCGATCGTATCGTCTTACAATTAGAGTTGATTGTCGCGAATTTACTGGAACATGAATGGATTGTACGCAAGATTGTGCACTTTTGAGATAAGCTGAGATTCTACAATCTACATGTAAGTATTCGTTATTTTTAAAATCTGCGGCGATCTGTGTGATCTTATTATAGATGATTTATCTAGTATTTGTAGATAAGGTTATCTAATTTATTTATAACGATGTGACATTTTGACTATTGTTTTATATTGTGATAAAGTTTATTTTTAGTGTGGTTCGTGGTATATCTTATCATTATAAAAACATTTATTGAACATCGTAGTAAATGTATGAAAAGTTGTTTACGTTTAATTCAACATTTTTGAAAAGGAAAATTACTTGAGCTTCTTGACGTGCTCAGTGCCGTAGATAATACGAAGTATTATGATTTATATAGACATTATGTTGCTACATAATATAAATCTTCGTGTTTGTTTCTTTGTTACCTGCAATTAAAATCAATTCGGAAAAAGTCACTCGATAAGGCTTTGTAGACGATCAGCGTGGAATCCTTACATCTTACTAATTAACAGACTTCAAAAAAAAAAGGAATATCAATTCGGTTGGTATATTAATTGTTTTATATGTTCATAGGGACTCTCTGTCCATATGTCCCTTTGTATGCTTAAATCTTTAAAACCACGCAACGGATTTTGATGCGGTTTTTTTAATAGATAGAGTGATTCAAGAGGAAGGTTTTAGTATATATCTATATATTATATAAAACTCAAAGGTGACTGATATAGTGATCTATCAACGCACAGCCCAAACCACTGGACGTATCGGGTTGAAATTTGGCATGCAGGTAGATGTTAGGACGTAGGCATCCGCTAAGAAAGGATTTCCCGAAATTCTTGCGGGAACGGGGACAAACGGGGATGCACGTACAAAGTCGTGGGCGGAAGCTAGTAATTTATAAAGTTTTAGACAAAGCGGGCGAAGCCGCGGGCGGTATTCTTGTGTATAATAAATGCTTACTAATTAATGCGAAATTATGTTTGTTTGTCTTTCTTTCGTCACAATGGAGCGATTTAATGGCATGAAGGCGATTGTCCTTCCCCTATCCCTATAAAGTGAATAATGCATTGGTAGAGAAGAGACTCTACCAGAAGTAGAGAGTTCTGCAAATGTCCATTATCCATGGGCGTTGGAGTCGAACCACCAGCGTCCAGCTCAGTTGCCCTCTCGTACTTACATATTATATATTTATTTATTTTTGTTTTCTTTATTGGAAAACATACAGAGACAAAGACAGAGATATATAAAACAAAAAAATCTTATTAACTAAAGATACATGAAAATGCCTCCTTATAGTGTTTTCACTGGGAACATATTATATTATTATTTTGCCAACACTCAGCAGTAAGAGAGACAAGAAAAAAATAATCGATAATTAATATTTATCATGCGTACATAAAGACGGAAGTAAACAAGTATTTGCAAAATCTTTACACATTAACATTCTTACATGTTCAATAGCAATTTTTTTACATTCATTTTGTAAGACGAAGAGGAACAAGAAAACATATCAAGATCATTCATATAGGTATTATAAAAACTGGACATTCTGTGAAGAGGCACACGAAGACCCGTATTGGTTCTGGCGGTCGGTATATGAAATAAGTCTTTTGAGCGTGTTGATCTGGATGGGATGCGATAATTTATTAAGCTAAGAAGTTCTGAACAGGCTATTTCTCCTACGCAGATTTTTCTTAACGTGAGAGAATCGATTAAATTTCGGCGCTGACTTAACGAAAGAAAATTGTAACGACGCAAAAGATCCTCGTAATGTAGCCCACCACCACTTAGGCGGAAATTTAGGATGCGTAGAAATTTCTTTTGAACCATCTCCAATTTATTTATGTAAATATTGTAAAACGGATTCCAGATGGGACAGGCATACTCCAATTGAGATTGCACAAGAGTTTTGTAGAGACATACAAAGGCGTCTCCGTCCTTGAAAGCCTTGGTAACGCGTGTAATAAAGCCCAACATGCGGTAAGACTTACTGAGTATGTGGTCTATATGTTGATCGAGTATTAAACATTCGTCGAGGTAGACACCGAGATCACGAATGCAGGAAACCGAATCCAGTTGGTGACCTCCCAGATTAAATACTGTTGGAATTTTGTTGTTCTTTTTAGAGTAAGTAATATGTTTACATTTATTATAAGCCAAAAATAATTTATTGCGTTTACAATTATTATAATCATCCAATCTATTTAGGTCATCTTGAATATGAAGTATATCCTTGGTATCAACAACATTAGAGTACAACTTTAGGTCGTCTGCATACAACAAGAATTTACATTTTTCAAAACATTGTGAAATATCATTTAATAAATAAGTCAAAAAGCAGTGGCCCGAGGATCGAGCCCTGCGGGACGCCCGAGGAAGCAGTAACTTGAGTGGAAGTGTAACCGTTAATAACAACTGATTGTACTCGATTGCTTAAATAAGCAGCAAACCAGCGTAGCAGATTTCCCTTAATTCCATTAAATGATAATTTTTGCAGTAATAGTAAGTGATCTACCTTGTCGAATGCCTTTTTAAAGTCAGTATATATCGTTTCTATTCTTTATAAATTTATATTTATAAAGCATTTGAATGCCATAAAACCAAAAATATAAATTCAACAAAAAAGGTCGTGTTCCATCGTTACAATATTGTATTCACTGAAAAGTGCTTCATATTGGTTGAAATGGTTGTTAATCATCTCAATAGATGGCGCGCGGTGTGTCCCTCCAGACACATAAAACTGAAAGAATAGAATAAATTCGATTGCTCTGGCGGGTCACGAGTGGCTGAGTTGGTCAGGCATCCGCCCCGGAATGGCGCGAAAGGATGCGGGTTCGAGTCCCGCCTCGTGATCGATTTTTTTCTATTCTTTATAAATTTATATTTATAAAGCATTTGAATGCCATAAAACCAAAAATATAAATTCAACAAAAAAGGTCGTGTTCCATCGTTACAATATTGTATTCACTGAAAAGTGCTTCATATTGGTTGAAATGGTTGTTAATCATCTCAATAGATGGCGCGCGGTGTGTCCCTCCAGACACATAAAACTGAAAGAATAGAATAAATTCGATTGCTCTGGCGGGTCACGAGTGGCTGAGTTGGTCAGGCATCCGCCCCGGAATGGCGCGAAAGGATGCGGGTTCGAGTCCCGCCTCGTGATCGAATTTTTTCTATTCTTTATAAATTTATATTTATAAAGCATTTGAATGCCATAAAACCAAAAATATAAATTCGTTTCTATTTGTTGTTTATGATGAATAAGTAATTGGAAAAGACAAGAAGATTCGATACGGTTGACCTACCAGCGACAAATCCATGTTGTTGGTCTAAGATGAGATGTTTTAAACTCGAATAGATGTGTCGGTGTATTAAAGTTTCAAATACTTTGGGAATGGCCGAAAGTATCGAAATGGGGCGGTAATTCTCTACGTCATTTCTCTCACCAGATTTAAAGATAGGTGTTATGTATGCTTGCTTCCATATATTTGGGAAGGAACCAGAAGTCAAGCATTTATTGAAGATAATCTCCAAAGGGGTACAGAGTGTTTTACTGGTTTGTTTAAGAAAAACTGGGTTTATTTTATCCGGTCCTGGACCCTTGTTCTGATCGATGTTTTGCAAGGCAGCGCGTATATCGGATTTAGTAAGACGAATGCAATTTATATTTATGTGCGTGTTATCATAATGATTGTCTGTGAGATATTATCCACATTGTATGCCGCAGCGGATGTTGGCTCGAACACTGACTGAAAATATTTTGAAAACATCTCAACTATAACATTTGGATCGTCAGATTTAGAATTCGCCAATTTCATGACACGTGGGTACCCCGACTTAGAATTTTTTAGAGAAGACGTGTATTTCCAGAAGTACTTAATATTTTCTTTAAGAGACTTTTCAATGTTAGCCGTGTAATTATTGTAGCATGTAGTAAGAAGCTGTTTCACTCGCGTTCGTAACAGGGAAAACTCTTGATAATCTCTTAGAGAACCGTAAGTCTTCCATCGCGTCCATAGTTTACGCTTACGCCATAAGGCTTGAATTAAACATTTAGAAAACCAGACTGGGTATTTTGTGGACTTTACTTTAACCAAAGGAATGTGTGTGTTAATAATGTTGTAAATATTTTCGTAGAAAATATCAATTGCTTTGTCCGATGGAAGAGGTGTCAGTAGAGTGAACCAGTCTATATTATTTATTTCAAAGTTAATTTGGTCATAATTACCTTTAAAAAAGTTCCTTTTAGCTAATAAATTCACAGGCATCACGTTAGAAACAGATATCGAGCATACTATGTCTAAGGCCGGGTGATGAGGGACAACATTCAATAAGGGATCAGCAGAAGATTGAACACGATTGGGTATATTAGATAGTACTAAATCAAGCAGTTTCGCATTTTCGTTATAAATACTATTTGATTGCTTTAGGTTCATAAATGACATGGTATACATCAGAGAATTTGATGTTTCAGTGTGCACGGTTCCAAGAAAGGCGTCTGAGTTATCAAAAGACCATTTTATATATGGCAGGTTGAAATCGCCGATGATTAGAAAATTACTAAAACGTGAACTAGAATATACGTCACAGAGTTTACGAAAATATGTATCATATGAGATGTTACCTAAAGCCGGTGGGATATAACATACGTTTAACAACAGCCCCGAATTAGACGGAAAGTATAAAAATATTTCTTCTATTTCAAGTGTTTCGAGTTCGGAAGTTCTCACAGCGTTTAATTCTTTTTTGACAAACACTCCCAAATAATACATAAATAAACCAAACCAACCAAACACTCCCAAATAATCATAAACAATATATGTATGTATAGTTAAAAAATCACGCTTTAATACGAAAAACTGTGTTGTCACCGACTCTACTAACATAATAATTGTAAATGCGAAAGTTTGTGAGGATGGATGGATGGATGAATGTTTAGTACTCTTTGTCGCAAATACTACTGAACCGATTACAATGAAATTTGGTATATATGTAGCTGAAGACACATAGTAAGACTACTCTATTACTATTATCTACTATTACTATTATCTATTATCTACTATTTATCCCAGAAATCCCAATGGAACGGGAACTATGCGAGTTTTTCTTTGATTACACGGGCGAAGGCGCGGGCGCAAATCTATTCCTTCATAAGTGTACAAAGTTTGAATTAAATCGTTGGAAAAGTTGGTCAAAATCGAGTCTAAAGGAGTCTTTCACACAGACATAATATGTGTTACATACAAACATACAGCTGAAGCAAATAAAAACGTGTAAACTATAGCACCTCCATGACATGATACTTTTTTTTTTGTTTACTGCAGTATATAAAAAATCCTTGCCATTCAAAAGGCCACGTGCACACAATGTCACTGTTGGTAAAACAAGGTTGTTAGATAAGACAAAAACATACTTCATAACTTTCCTCAATTATTATGTAATAATTATAAGGTGATTGATTAGTCTTTGAATTTCCTTGTAAATAACACGTAAAGTTTATTATTTTTTTTTTATTAGGAAATAATAAGAAACATCTTTAGTTAGACTAGTGATAAAAATTAATCTATACTAATATTATAAATCTGAAGGGTTTGTTTGTTTGTTTGAACGCGCTAATCTCAGAAACTACTGGTCCGATTTGAAAAATTCTTTCGGTGTTAGATAGCCTATTTATCGAGGAAGGCTATATATATATTATATATATCATCACGCTAAGACCAACAACAGGAGCGGATCCACGCGGGTGATACCGCGGGGAACAGCTAGTGAAATAT
Source organism: Colias behrii (assembly GCA_029959065.1). NCBI lineage: Eukaryota > Metazoa > Arthropoda > Insecta > Lepidoptera > Pieridae > Colias > Colias behrii. The sequence goes on from JARWMC010000025.1 coordinate 1,907,710, forward strand.
AAAATGAATATTTAACTATTATATTTTTAAAGATAAAAGAGATACGCGTAAACAAACTATGTAACTTATTTTTATCATGTGACGTCATTAGTATTTAATTATGATTTTATCCGATTGGAAAACATACATTAAAATATAATTAGTGTCAATCAATTTAGACTACATAGTTACCTACATTTGATTAGAGAAAGAATTTGATAAAGTTCGCCGTTGAAATTATAATACATTCCGCTATATTAGTTTTTTTAGGAAAATGTAGAGACGAGAGATTTTATTTCATTTTTTAATGTACCTACTTTAAAAGTTAAATGTTCCTATATCTATCTCGATTATGTGCGTCATCCAACTTTAGATTTATTTAAGTATTTATTTAATATACCTATTTTGAAGATAACTTTTGTCTTTACTTGATATTAATTAGCTACAGAAGATTAATTATTAATTGAACGATTTAATACAATTATGTATATTGAATCAAGAAACCACACAAGTAACGGTAAGCCAATCTTCACGTAACATAAGAAATGTAGGTAAATTAACTACTCAGTTATGGGGCTTCGAATTATATAATAATTGGTCAATAGAGCGTTTGATAACGCTCAAATGAGTTTTCTGTATTGAAATTACTTTCCCATCATCTGATAAAAAATAATAAAATATTTACCTACCACTCGCTTTCCTCCCGCGGCTTCGCCCGCGTTTTCCAAACAAAACCCATGGTGTGGGCCACACCATTCCCGTTCCCGTGGGATTTCCGGGATAAAACCTATCCTATGTGTTAATCCAAATTACCCTCTATATGTGTGCTAAATTATTCATTGTGATCAGTTCAGTAGTATTTGTGTGAAAGAGTAACAAACATACCTATTATATACACATACGAACATCCATCCTCACAAACTTTCGCATTAATTATAATATTATAATAGTAGGATAGAATGTTACTAGTCTTTTAAACAGAAAGGAATGGAGTAGGTGAACCTATTTAATATTTATTATTCAAACTTCTATGCTAGAGAGATTCCGATCTCTACGAAAGAATATGCTAATACGAACGAATATTATGTTCACAGTTTATTGAATAAAATATGATAACCTCCGTCGTTTTCAGGAATATCAGTGAAATTTTTGTTTTAGTTTCAGCGCCATCTAGTACATTTTACATGAACTATTATTGTTCCATGCATTAAAAATGTTTGGGTGATAACATGAGTTACGAATAGATGGCGTTGTAATAAAAAAATAATAATACTAGTATATTTTTTGTAGGTATTATAATATTACTAGATTTCCGCCCGCGGCTTCGCCCCGTTTTCAAAGAAGAACCCGCATAGTTCCCGTACCCGTGGGATTTCCGGGATAAGACCTATCCTATGTGTTAATCCAAGTTACCCTCTATATGTGTGCTAAATTTAATTGTAATCAGTTCAGTAGATAGTATTTGTCTGTGAGTATTTGCGTGAAAGAGTAACAAACACACACATCCTCACAAACTTTCGCATTTATTTATCGCAGTAGGAAAATGTTTATTCAATATAAATCCTAAAAATATGTAAATACTTAAATCAAAAAGTATTTACATAGGTCGTACAATGTACATACTTAAATAATATTTAAGAAATTAGTTTAGTTTAGTAAGTTAGGTAGGTACCTAGTTACTATAAAAAAATGTATTTTTAAGGAAGGTAGGTACTAGGTTATAATAAAATGATCAACCACACATTTAATACATAGGTACTCTACCCACTGAAATCTAAAAACCTAACTAATATTAATTTTATAAATTAATATACTAAGTAAATGAATAAGTTTCTAGTACATTTTATTTTATATTATTATCTACAGGGATTAAAATAATACTTAGAAGAAAAAAAATCAGATTATATTAATTATTTAAAATAGTTATTTAAATGAGTAATAGTTGTATACGTAGTATTTTATTATTAGTCTGTGGTAATAGCTTCTAAGTTCTATCCAAGAAATGTTAGTTAATAAACAGCCTTTTACATATAAATTACAAAAAATCAATACCCAAAAAACCAATCATAAATTAGGTATCCTGCACCAAAAATACTTACGCACAGATAAAAAAAAAACGCAAAATGGCGCCAAATTTGACATCTGAAGAGCAAAAAAACTTACCGATCAATTCGCACAGATGCAAGCAGACGCATGTCAATCCATACACCAAAATTAGCAACAAAAAAGGAGACAATAGCACTAGATAGTCCATTTTTTCGGTTTTCACACTAGCGAGTATGTTAAACAATACGGAATACAACGTTATCTCTTATCTGTACCGATTTGATAATAAAATAATTAAATCGATTGACGTTGTAGTTATGATGGAACTTTTGGCAAATTGTAAAAGGTCTACCTAGTTCATCTGGTTGTACTTTCTAGGTACTCTACCTATTACCTGTTATTAGTGTGATACTAGCTGGAACACGCAGAGTCACTTGCATCGAACCCGGACAAAAAGAAAAAGGCATCTAGGTACTAGGTACCTAATTTAATCTATCTCTGTAGGTACCTACTAAATTTATAGAGCTGATTTTGCGTGAAAGAGCAACAAACATCCATCCATTTGTTTTTAGTTATTTTCATTCTAAGATTCGTTTGCTCTATAAAGTAGCCAACGTTTTTCTACACCGCCGACGTATCGTGTCATTATTTTTAAAAAACATCGTCAAATAATTGTTATGATACACACCTACAATAATAAAGCATACCTTACTTAATACATTTATTTAATTATTAATTTGAAAGCTATAGTAACATTATAAATCGTATAAAATATTTTAAAATTATCTAATATCCGTAACATACTTTTAAATAGTTATGTTTAAAACCACAATCAAAGATTACAATTCGATTATGAATGATGTAATAACAACTTTATTATGAAATATATATAATTTATTAACTTCCTAGTTTTAAGTATTTATTCTTACAATTTATTACACAATATCATAATCATATAGAAGAAGATTAATAAATTTCTGACATTAATCTGTAATGCATTGTGATAAAGTCCATTTATTTTTGGCTCTCCTTTTTATGAACTATAATATAAACTAACAAATTAGGCCGGGAGATACTGACAGAAAAAACTGAGTCTTTTTTAACAGTATGGCGGTTCTTCAGTGGTCTGACATAAGGGATGATAAAAAGAACAATGATGGTCAGAACGCTGGTACCTAATATTTTCTGTCAGTATCTCCCGGCCTAAATCTATAGTATGTATATATACTTATATAGGTACCTAATTAATGACTACGTAATAAGACGATTACTTGTTGCATCATAATTATCATTACATAGCATAAAACAAAGTCGCTTTCTCTGTCTCTATATCTCTATGTATGTCTCTATGTATGCTTAAATCCTTAAAACTACGCAACGGATTTTGATGCGATTTTTTTAATAGATAGAGTGATTCAAAAGGAAGGTTTTTTTTAATAGATAGAGTGATTCAAAAGGAACCGGGCGAAGCCGCGGGTGAAAAGCTAGTAAGGTTGTTAGGTATGAAAGTAATTTGTATTCTTTTTAGTTTAATTCTATCGTATTGCATAAGCCATTGGCAACCATACCACTCAAAGAGAAAATATTCATGTTTATCTAAATCAGTTATCAAGTCGAATATATCTATTTGATAAAAGTTATTAATAGATAGAAACATATAAATGTAATCTTATGATTAAATGTCAGCCCATCATAGTTGACGTATCAATTTTTAAGCTATACAACTAACAAACACACTATTTTTTATTTTTACCTTAAATTTTGACAATTGAGTTTACTGGTCTTAAATATTTAGTTCGGCTTTCATAATATTAACACAATATTAATAAAGAAATCACATATTACGTGTTTTCTTTATAATGGTGAAAATGTATGGTTGTTTCTCTACCACTCGAAAACAGTTGATGGGATCTGTATCAAACTTGGTACATCTAACTATCTTGCGTATTACATAAAGACAGCTTATCAGATGTATAATATGAAATTTGCGTAAAATGTTGTACAGTCAGGATGTTCAATGTACAGTACGATTCACGAAAGTGACCACAAATGACGACCGTCTGCGCACGTACACTCATGAAGAAAAGACTTTTTGGTTTTGCATAACCAGCGTTTACAACATTACACAAATTATTTAACCTAAATTAAAATATTATTTTGCCTTAAGTCTTTTCTTCATGAGTGTACGTGCGCAGAGCCAATTTGTGGTCATCTATCGTGAATCGTACTATACATAGGCTACTTTTTACACGGTACCTAACTATGCAAGTAAACTGGCGGTTCCAGATGATCTATAGTATGACATAATATAAAAGAAAATCGTGTAGTTACTCAATTTAAAACCTAACAACAATACGAATTTTAATGATTTGATGAATTTGTTTCCACATTGATGGTTATCTAAAGTATAAACTATTAAAATGTTAGAAAAAGTTTCTGTTAATCCGTAGAAGCCGGCAAGCAGTAGGTAAGTACCTAAATACTTAACAAAATCACCAAAATACTTACTGAAAATTTTGACAACATATCTGCCAATCACATAGTCACATACTTGCAAGTAAATCAATACTAGTAATAAAACAACCACGAAAAACATTAAATAACAAACTTCGCGAGTATCCAAAAACATTTTTTGGTTATATTCAAACCGATTTTCGCACTATAATAAAATTCCATTGTCTTTGTTAAATATCTTTATATACCAAATGTACAATTGAAAATCAACTCTATCTCTATGAATTTAAAGTTCATTTCTATTTTGTTTTAATTCATGATTATGTGTTGTAAACTTCGATCGATGTATCTGTAATCTTCTCAAGATCGATAGCAGATTTTGTACTCTACATACTCTAGACATAAAGTTCAAATTAGTCTGGCTTAATCTTTGTTTTCTTAAGATAATCTGATAAAACCAATGTCGTGAGAACAGCCAGTTTAAAGAGATCTATCTTAATCAAAACATTTGAACAATACAAGACGTTTAGGAAAATATTTAGGGTCTTAACAATTTGGTCATGTTATTATTATTGAATTATTTAACAAATCCTCTGGATTTGAAATATTGTTGCAGTAGATATGAATAATTTGAAATGTGAATGACACATTTATAACAATACTAGCTTTCCACCCGCAGCTTCGCCCGCGCAGTCAAAGAAAAACCCGCATAGTTCCCGTTCCCGTGGGATTTCCGGGATAAAACCTATCCTATTTCCCGGGGTAAAAAGTAGCCTATGTCCTTTCTCGGGTCTCAAAATATCTCTATACCAAATTTCATGCAAATTGGTTCAGTAGTTAAGGCGTGATTGAGTAACAGACAGACAGACAGAGTTACTTTCGCATTTATAATATTAGTATGGATTTATTACTGTTTTGAAAATCTAAAGGAGAAGGCTGCCACAATTTTGATCATAAATTTATCTGAGGAAAAAAATAAAAAATAACTTGACTTTCTTTAAAAATAAGGAAAGTCATTGAATCAATCAAACTTAATGAAAAAATTCATACAATTTCGAATTTGATGCGCTGTCATTTGGTACATCTTCAAAAAATGTACAGTAATCCAAAAGTAATAATGCGCATGCAAATCTTCGCTAATTGTCGTATTTCCGAAGACACTCGAATCATTGAATCGTAAGAGCCCTAAACAACGCACTTGCATTTTACACCTTGTTCAAAAGAAATAGATGTCAATTCACGGTCATACACAATCAAAAACAAATCGGGCGGTAGGTGACGGTAGCCTGTCAGTCAAAAAACTCAAAAATACGTCAGTCGTCTTTAAATATTGGTGGTGATTGCACGTGTTCTATCTGTGTGGAATTATATAGAGCTGCTATTACATACCCTTCTTGCCTCTTGGTTTTGTTTTTAAAGGTGAATTGAATTAATCGATGAAATGATTAACACAGGTGATGGCAGTAGGGAAAGTGAAAATGAAGAAGAGCATAATGAAAGTTCCGATGTACGTAAAATGTCAGAAATAAAGATAATCCCTGATTTTGATTGTTTTTATTTTTATTTTTTTGTAATTGTCATAATATTGAAGAATGATCACTGTAAATACTTTTGAACTGAGATTTTAATGATTAGATTTATATGGTTTAAATATATAAACCTGTGTTTGAAAACCATATTTTATAGAATATAAATTTTGTGTTATTTAACCTTCTTTTCTTCCATCATTACACCAGTTTCAGTAAGACACTTTAAAAGTACTATAAAATTTTCCAAGTAAATCAATCCAACAAAGATATATTCGCAATCGTGGGGTTATACTCGCTAATTTACTTACAAGGAATTATCGAAACAAAATCGTTACTTACAAATACATATTAATCTCTTTTAGCACAAAACATATAATTTGACTAAATTACGCATGAAGAAAATGCATTTAACCACTCTATATAGATATCATCTTCGGACGCTCCGGGAATATGACAGTTGCCGAACAGTGACGAAGATTTCTATGCGCATTATTACTTTTGGATTACTGTAATATCCTCGATCTCTTTCCTTATCATTAATTTCACAATATTCTCTCTCTTTCCCACATAACATAACCGAAAACGAAATTAGCCTTAATTTATAAAAGTGTGGTTAAAATATTTCTGGTTTCTGTAATTTTAATGAAATTTTTGCAATATAATGAGATTCTGCGTTAGGTACTTGAAAATGTTGTATTATAGGAAAAAAAATCAATGGTATAAAAAAATAACAAGAAAATGCGTAGGTACCTAGTTTTATGAAGTTCGGTTCTTCTAAATATAAATCTAACGGTTCTCATGATATTTTAGATTTTTGTAAAAATATAAATTACTGTGGTGTTTTAACCATTGAATAGCCTGTAAGATTCAATAATATAATCTTTCTTTTCGTGTACAATTTGAAATGAGAGTTTACACTTGCGCAGTGAAATAGAATAATAGACAAAGGCAATAATAAAGACAGAATGTTTATAATAAATAGCAACTATTTGTGTAAGCTTAACAGTAGCCGTTAAAGTAACAATGACATCGGAAGTAGTTACGCCTACAGTTTCCTTTTACGAAAGAAATTATGAGGTAGAGTCAGCATAATAAGTATTCTTGAAAATAAAAATTATGTAATTTAGTACATAAAGAGATAACATAACACGTTCCTTAAGTATGCATAATTTTGAAGTGAAACTTCTTTATCGGGGTTGAAAAAAATTTAGTGTAACATTTTTTCGTTACGCGTGACATTTTTCCGTTACGCGCCATCTTTGATTCGACGTATTTCTGTAAAGTTGCATATAGTAAATATTTTTTTGAAAAATAAGGTCATAAAGAAGTTTCACTTCTTACGTGTGTACACGTAGCGTAGTACACGCACACATTTTTTTTTAGATGCGATTGCAGTAATTTTGTAGCGTTAATTGTAGCATTTTTTATACTTACCTAAACTTACAATAGTGACAAAAATATAATTCAGTATAAGTATTTAGTTTTCACAGTAGTAAAGCAACTGTTTAATATTATTGTTGATAATAGGTTCAAGTCGGTACCTAAGGATATTTTCGGAGTATTTTAATGATAACAAACAAAATGAACAAAAAATGAAGTGAAAGGTTTGCAAAATGTTTGAATGACTCTTTCTTCAATTCAATTTCTGCTGACCGTACTCAGTTTTCAACAAAGCCGCTTGAAACTGCAAATACAAAACAGATTTATTTGCAATTGTCTTCGGTGCATATTTTTATTTTATTTACTTTCAGTTAATTACAATTCCCTGTTTAATGGGATCAGCTTCTTGGTGAAGTTTAGTGGTGTAACCAGTTTGTGGTAACAAATTTTTCACAAAATTACTTTTTGTGAATTTTACCCCGCTATGACCCACTACTGGGTCTACAAATAAGAGCGGAGCTTTGTTGGTAAATTGCTACGATCGTAGCCTATAGCCTTCCTAGATAAATTAATGTGTATATATGGAGTTCCTTTTTTTTTTTTTTTTTTTTTTAACGTGAGGAAATTCATCATGAATACCGACTGCTTCGGGGGCAGCATTATTAGGTTATGTCAGACTCCTACTGACTAAAACCTCACGGTGGCCTACTACCGCGCAAGTAAAGAGGGGATCCCGGGATCTCCGGTGGGAACGCTCACGGTACATAATTACACGGTACATTGCTTGAAACTGCAAATACAAAACAGATTTATTTGCAATTGTCTTCGGTGCATATTTTTATTTTATTTACTTTCAGTTAATTACTATTCCCTGTTTAATGGGATCAGCTTCTTGGTGAAGTTTAGTGGTGTAACCAGTTTGTGGTAACAAATTATTCACAAAATTACTTTTTGTGAATTTTACCCCGCTATGACCCACTACTGGGTCTACAAATAAGAGCGGAGCTTTGTTGGTAAATTGCTACGATCGTAGCCTATAGCCTTCCTAGATAAATTAATGTGTATATATGGAGTTCCTGAGATAACCGCGGCCGCGTGCAAGCAAACAAGAAACATTAAAGCTTTACATAATACTAGCTGCTCCGCGCGGTTTCACCCGCGTGGCTCCACTCCTGTTGGTCGTAGCGTGATGATATATAGCCTATAACCTTCCTCGATAAATGGGCTATCTAACACCGAAGATTTTTTCAAATCGGACTAGTAGTTCCCGAGATTAGCGCGTTCAAACAAATAAACAAACTCCTCAGCTTTATAATCTTTATCTTTAATATATATAAATCTCGTGTCACAATGTTTGTCTTCAATGGACTCCTAAACCACTTAACCGATTATAATAAAATTCGCACACCATGTGCAGTTCGATCCAACTTGAGAGATAGGATAGTTTAAACATGTAGGTACCACGGACGAAGCCGGGGCGGACCGCTAGTATTAGTATAGATTAGAATATGATTTTTTTATATCCTTAAATACTTCGAAATGAAATTTTCGTTATTGGTAAAGTCGGGGTAAAGTAAAATTATTCCCGCATTCAAGCAGAAAATATAAATAGTAAATACTATAGGAACATGCGGTTGTTAATAAATAAATCTTTTTATTTACAAAACAATTGTATTTATCATTTTATTGAATCGAATCAACCAGTCGTGTATAGTGTTGCAATATGACGTGATTGTTTTACGATGATATTAAATTTGTTTCTCTTCGTTGTATTTATAGGTTAATAATTTAATAAATACTAGTTGTGCCCCGCAGTTTTACCCGCGTGCTCCGCTCCTATTGGTCTAAGTGTAATGATATATAGCCTAGCCTTCCTCGATAAATGGGCTATCTAACACCGAAAATTTTTTCAAATCGGACCAGTAGTTCCTGAAATTAGCGCGTTCCAAACTTTATAATATTAGTATAGATATACAGGGTGTAATCGTTAAGTGTGCACAGGCGATTATTCCGTAAATATTGCAGATATCAAAAAACATTAAACTGATATCGAAAGCCCTTTAACTAATGAGTAAAATGACAATAATAACTTTTAAAAAATAAAACGGTAAATATCCAAAAAAGTTACATTAAACACACCCCATACATTGAATTTTCCATACATTTTGTGTTCAAAGCAAATGGTCGAAGTGACGTCCTCGTTTTGGAATACCATTGTTTTCCACATCGAGCTCTATAATTAAGTACAGTTTCTAAATGAATTTTATTAAAATTTGCGAAGTAATTTAAGCAAAAATTCAAAAAAATAACCAAAATTTTTCATATTACATGTTTAGGATACTCATATCTCATACTAAATGTATGGGAGTGTTTGATGTAATTTTTTTGGATATTTCCCGTTTTATTTTTAAAAAGTAATTATTGTCATTTTACTCATTAGGTAAAGGGCTTTCGATATCAGTTTAAAGTTTTTTGATATCTGCAATATTTACGGAATAATCGCCTGTGCACACTTAACGATTACACCCTGTATAAGTACTAATGAAAATGAGGTATTTACTCAAAAAACAACAGCTTTCAACTTTTACTTACAGGGGTGTGCGGTGCAAAATATCCTTGGATTGGTATCTTGGAAGTAACTAGTGGTAAGTTTTTACATAAATCTTTACTTTTACTTGCTGCCAGCTACTACGACATGAAATTTTCATTCACCGATAAAAAAAGAAAGAATGAAATGGTATTTATTACCAAAATTGACGAATTAACTATTAATCCCTTGGTTTCGTGGTTTATGAAAGTCTCTATCTATACCAAGAAGATCTATACCTAGTATAATTTATGTCTGATAGATTTCAGATTTTGTCAGAGTTACAAAGGGTACGTTCCACTAATAATGTTCGAGGATGATGACGTTTAAAAGTGCTTCTAGAAGAAGTCTAATTGAATAAATAAATGTTTGAGTTTGAGTTTGATGCGTAGCGAGGAATGTGTTTGTAAATAACCAACATTATCGATTCAATAGCCAAACACTTCAAACTTCAAACTAAATCCATCCTCGCACATTATTCGTGGATAGACACCCTAATATAAGAATTTTAATATTTTTCAGATTATGGAGCAAAAGCGGCAACAGGATTGATCATGATACAGAAAAACGTTTCAATAGCAGTCGCCAGTGATATAGCAAAATTGGCCAACAATTCGTTAATGTATGTATATTACATGTAAAAAAAGAATTAATATTAGGATAATGACCCAATCCTATTATAGGAGTTTATGGATGCTATTTCATGCAAACCCAGTCGTAGTAATCGGCTCTATATGGGACTAATATTAATATGGTCTGCATTAGTTTGGGCTATGTGACATCTGAGACCATAACGTATGAAAAAAATACGTCATAATAAATATCTTAACTATCAACAATAAGCCATTAAATACACACATTCACTCTACGCATCCTAAGGCCGCGTTTCCATCTGCAAGAAAACTCCCGCAAGAAATGTCCGACAGTCTGTCTGACAGCAGCTTGCAAGTCTAATTCTGCGTTTCCACCTGCAAGTAGACTTGCAAGCTGCTGTCAGACAGACTGTCGGACATTTCTTGCGGAAGTTTTCTTGCAGATGGAAACGCGGCCTTATTGTATCAGATATTGTTATCATGTTAAAATATTATTTTAGAAAAACTGCAAAAGCATACTTCCTTCACAAAGAGGTGACCTATGAATGTTGTTTGATAGACTTCAAAATACATCCAGAATACAGCGAAGTGATGAACACCATAGCTTTGGTTCATTTAAACTGTTATGATAATTATTGTGCGTATTTATTTTTCTTCGACTATTTTAATAAGTCAGTATTGTTAAACGCATTTACTTACTTACTTACTATGTACTACTACTTGTATGTATAAAATTGTTTACAAATAACTAGTTAAAAATTACTAGCTTTCCGCCCCCGGCTTCGCCCGCGCAGTCAAAGAAAAACCCGCATGGTTCCCGTGGGATTTCCGGGATAAAACCTATCCTATGTCCCGGGGCAAAAAGTATCTCCTTTCTCGGGTATCAAAATATCTCCATACCAAATTCCATGCAAATTGGTTGATTAGTTTAGGCGTGATTGAGTAACAGATAGACAGACAGAGTTATTTTCGCATTTATAATAGTATGGATGTAGAAATTTTTGTTCAATTGAATGTTTTATTTATTGAATTCGTGTAGATCTATGCTTCGTGGAAAATTTCTATGTAAAATAATTTGGTATGTTTTCAGGGAGCGTAATTAATTTGCCAAATGAAACCATGAACTTCCAGAGCAATTTATATACGATATTATTAAAGGACGATGGTAAGTTATATTTAATTTCATCTTATAAAAAGTATTATATTAATTCTAATACCTATGTAATAGGTTTTCATTAAACGTGTCATATTTATGTAGTAAGTCCTCCTAAAATACCACAAATTATCAAAATTATGTTGGTTAACGTGGAATGTACGCTTGTATTCAAAATAAATACAAGTAACATTTTTAACAATTTAATTTTACAGTTGACCTACGGTTCCGTCAGATAAAGAACAAAGTGCAAGAAGTCGATAAAAACAGTTGTGAAGAATTTTATCAGAATGAAGAGGTGAGGTTTCATATGCACTACATTTCCTTGTGAAACCATAGGCGAAAACCGAATGAAAATCGGTGCAGTAGTTTTTGAGTTTATCGTTAATAGAAAGACAGTCCGACAAACGTGGCGAATAATATGTAGAGATGTACCTGGTAATAACAGCTTACATATTATTTATTAGCCTTTTGCAATTAATATATTAGAGTAGTCACTTATTAAGTGTATAACAATTCGATTCAAACTTAATGGCGGTTCTGAAGTTATGTGCATGTGCGAGTGCGGGTGCGCACAGGTCCCTTAAAGTCCCGCTAATACCTAAAATTGTTTTCTGCGCATCGGATCGTACGATGTTCCGAGCCGCTATTAAGTTTGAATAATACTGTACTAGGTAAATGATAAGATTATAATATTTACAGATCAACTTTCAAAGTCTCTGGCCTAAACACTTCATATGTGTAAAAGCAGACACAGAACAGCATTGTGTAGTCGATCCAGGAATGGCGTTGGTTTCTAAGATAAGAAATCAGTGGATTCTGGTAAATTCTAGTTTCTTGCTATTAAGGTCTAGTTTAAAAAATGGTTAAAGCCGGCTACTCACGTACCTGCCGCAGGGAAAATATTGAAACAATCTCGGTTGCACGGCGGCCGGAGAAATTTCAGCTGTTCTCTAAATTGCCCCTGCTTGCCTATACACATCAGAATTAAGGAGCCAATTAAGTGTGCAATTCCAATATTGCCCCTGATGCAGGTACGTGAGTACTGAGTAGCCGGTTTAAGTTTCGTTTCAATAATTTTATTTGCAGCAGTAAAATATTATGTAGGTAATGTAATTAAAATGTAGAGTGGCAATCACCAAGTAAATCACTACATAGTCACAGAATACATAATATACATATAGCTAAACGCTACAGAACGGACACCTCACCCCGCACGATCACGCTAAAAATATACACGCTATAGATGGCCCGCATTTTTCTGCAAGGACGATACGCAACGAAGATTGACAACATTAATCAAATTGACTTTTAAAGTAATTTTATTATTTTGGATATGTGATTATCGTTTTTCGTAGAAAATGGTTAGATATTGTGCTGTTTACGGATATGTATTTCATCACAAAAACGCGAATTTCTTTACGCTAGTCACTTAATGGGTCAACCATAAAGCGTTAACACACACATTTGCAGTCTCTACTCTCTACAGTGTGACTGTCAAAACGATAATTTTGTATGGAGTGTCCGGGGTGTGACATAGTATAAAACAAAGTCGCTTTCTCTGTCCCTATGTCCCTATGTATGCTTAAATCTTTAAAACTACGCAACGGATTTTGATGCGGTTTTTTTAAATAGATAGAGTGATTCAAGAGGAAGGTTTTAGTATATAATTTATTATGTTTTAGACAAAGCGGGCGAAGCCGCGGGCGGAAAGCTAGTTATTTATATTTTGAACCTCACCTTTTTATTCCTTGTCTGAAAACCCGATAAAGATTATATACATGTTAGTATCCCCTTATTCTTATTACGATTGTTACTTTAAATATGTTTATTGTTCTATATGCTATGAAATACATGATTTTTCTAATTATTGATCAATTCTACAGGTAGGAATTAGCATTCTAGGTCCCGGCTGCTCCCTGCCATCTAGATACATAAAACTATCTCCATACACCTCCTGGATTGAAAGAAATTTACATACAAACACATACCGTAGAACGTATCGTTTAGATACAAATTTGTATCGAAGAAACAAGAATCCATTTATTCCCAGTGAGAGTATTGACAGGCAAGATGATTTTGTACTGGAAAAACTGGATGATATGACGATGGTGTTGAGAAAAAGTTAGTATAGTACAGTTAGTTGCAGTTTTGGTAACAAATTATGTATATAGGTGTTTCTAGCTCACGATAAGTTTAAAATAAATCAATAGATACATTTTCTGAATAAGCAAAAAAATTATATTTTTTTAACTCTGTTTATATGTACAAGAAATAATGTTTACTTATTAAATAAATACTATCCTACTAATATAACATTTTTTGCATATATTATTTAAAGATTTTTAATTTTTTTGTACAGAGAGACAGATAGTAAGTGACATTAGTTACTTTTTAATTGCATACTACGCGAGCTAGTATAAATAAATAAATAATAAGTAATAAAAATTCTTTGTTGACAAAAGATTTTACATTTTGAGATATTGAAATCTTTAACTCCCAAACTAGGTAAAACCATAAAATAATATACCTACTTACTATAACTCAATGACAATGTCCTAGATGTGAAATTGATAATTAATATAACATTTACTTTAATATAAAATTCCAGATTATTCTAACGTAAGAGAAACAGTAATGGGCAAATGTTCAGATATAGATGGTGAACCTATGTACAGAGAAATTGGGAGAATTGAAGCCCCGGGACACATCGGAACAGGAGTTTATGTGGTATAAAATATTTATATTTTAAAATTTGCATGTTGAGATATTGTTACAATCATGGTTACAATCACAACTTAACTACTGAACGAAGGTATTTTAATTAAATTTACAATTTAAAAGTAGTACTAGAATAACAGATAAGCTAGAGTAGTACCTACCTTTTGTCGTGTGAAAAGGCACATCTATGCTCTATTTATTTGATCTAAGTTAGGAAGCAAATGAACAAAGTATATTAATAAACCACATACACTGTTATTAAATTCCAAATCACGAACGAACAAATCAAATTTAAATAATATCTTTATCGAGTAGAAGCCAACATTTAAAAGCTAATATAAATAGGACGAAACGCATTTTCAGATATCAATAATAGTTTTAACTATTACCTACTAAATCATTTCATTTTTCAGCTGTCTCTCTTCGACACGTTATACCCGAACATGACATGTGTGATGGTAACAGTACACTGCGACAAACGGACAAAAACAAAGCTCTGGATCGACAAAGGCTTCCACCAGGACGATTTAGACCATCTCATAAAGACTGTACCAATTTTGGGACGTAATACAACAGTCCCGCCAAAAATACTCTTCATAAAGGACAGATATTCAAAGTATGAGAACTATGAGACTACCAATATTATCTTTAAGTTTGAGTTTACTGGTAAAGCCAAGATTGTCGTGGAGTTTTTTGGACAGAAAATTCAAAAGGAAGAAGAGGAACCGAAGTTCGATGATGAGGACTTTTTATTGCGGTCCGCTAGGAAGTGTTTGTTTTAGTTGATTGTAAATTTTTTTGATTAACTTTGTAAAACAAAGGTTTAAAAATTTTATACGTATTGATATGAAAAACGAACGAATAATGTTCCGAACTAATAAGACAATTTAATGCTTTTGTTAGTAATGACTTGTTAAATATGTAAAAAATATAGTCCTTTGCGTTCAGAATAAGTAAATTGTGATATATTGTTGATTAATGTTCTATAGCACTGAATATTTTAGTAAGAATGTACGAGTAATTGATTAAATCACCAAACCTAATTTATACACACAAACATAAAACTATTAACTGTCATATAGAGAATTAAATTGTACTTGTAGACAACTTGTTTTGCATATTACAATATAATATCGTATGTATTTTATGTGTTCGCGGTTAGTACAGTGTTATTGCTACTGCAAAAGTATAAATAAATGTATGAATATACTGTGTTGTTTCATTTCACCTTTTTGGTCTATTTTTTTAATTAAAATTTTAGTTAACAGTTCATAAAGTATGTGAGATAAATTTAATTTCAGTTGAAATAAATACGATCACCTTATAAATATTGAGAATTGCATAATTTATTTTGATTTATTTGAAAACAGTATGTTTTATGTTACCTATATATGCCTAATATACCTACCTAGTATGCCTAATATATACCTAGTATGCCTAATATACCTAGTATACCTAATGTACCTAGATGCCAAGTAAGCATCTTTGGCATAATGTTTCCATAATTTAAAATATTGAGAAGAACAAAAAAATAATAAATTTTATCAAGCTCTCAACTCCATATGAAATATTGAGAATACCTGTTAATTAACACAAGACATACAAAAGAGCCTCTGGCGCATTCTTCGACATTCCATCAATTTTATGATGCTGTTGACTTACGAAAGCCAACATCAGCGTTATACCAACGCATTTGATACACCAACACTTCAAGGATCAAAAATACATTTTCATAATATCAAATGCATTGATATAACAGCGAGTATATTCGTCTGTTGATTTGGTGTTGATGCATACGTTATTTTTATTATTTTATAAATAAGTGGCCTGCTGATTGACATATAATAACCGTAGCTTGAAACCTGTCGAGATTAGGGCTATGAGATAAAGTTGTTGGAATTGTTATTTATAGGCTACGGCTATTTATAAATAGCTTTTTTTTTTTTGAACACGACTCGTTGATTTTTCGAAAACATACTTAGGTACATCGTAATGTCGCTGATTGTAGCGTAGCGAATTGAAATGGTCATATTTTTGTATACCATAAATAATTATAAACGTCTAAAGAGGTTTCATGTCCTTCGTAAAAGAGAACGAAACAGAAGACTACACGTCACAGACTTTTAACATGAATTGATTAGAAAAAGATTAGAAATTAAAGACTTTAACGGATTTAAAAGCGATTTATTCATTACATTATTCACAGTTCCCGTGACCACGCTCCCTATAAAGCTGAAGATTTTGTTTGTTTGTTTGAACGCGCAGGAACAACTGGTTCTATTTGTAAAATTATTTCGCTTTTAGATAGCCCATTTATCGAGGAAGGCTATATGCTATATATCATCACGCTAAGACCAACAGGAGCGCGAGTAAAACCGCGGGGCAGAGCAAGTGTATAATACCTACTCGCGTAAAACCAAACACATGAAAGTACTATGAATTGTTGAATTCGTTTAAAAGTATTTACATAGATACAATGGAAGCTCAAAGATCACCCCTAAATTGCCGTGCAAGGGCATCTAGAGCCATTAAAAGGTAAAGTCATAAGGTCACAGACGGTTGAACTGGCCTATTTTAATAAAAGTTTATTGCCCAAGGGATTCAAACCAAGTCATAATCGTAACAGTTTCGGTAAATGCAATTGGTTCAGAATTAGACCATTAAACATTATGAAAGTAATTAATGTAATGTAGCAAAAAGAAAGTAATTATGTTGGTGTAATTGCAGGGTTTTTGAAGTGAAACTTCTTCTAGCGTGTTGAGAGTAAAATTTCAAGGTCGCGTCGTGGCAATACCGTCACGTCATGGAGTAAGGCGACGATTTTGGTATCTTCTTGAAATTTTACTCGCAACGCGCCTAAAGAAGTTTCACTTTAATAATAAAGACATAAGGTGTAAAAATTACAATCAACCTAAATTTTGTAGGTGTCCAAAGCATTTAACATTGAGCTCTACCTTTTTTAACGGATAATTTGGTAAGGTTGTGAAATAAAACCACTTTGTATTTGGAAATATTTATTACATTTCAATACACTTATTTTAATTTATTTATTAGTTTAAGGATACGTGTATTGTATAGAAGAAACCATAGAATATTAAACTAAAGAAAATTTAAGTGATGTCATTTGCCTTTCTTTGACATCATACAACAGAATATCCTCCGACGATTACTTCCCCGTAAACAAATCTATACTAATATTATAAAGCTGAAGAGTTTGTTTGTTTGAAAAATTATTTCGGTGTTAGATAGCCCATTTATCGAGGAAGGCTTATAAGGCTATATATCATCACGCTAAGACCAACAGGAGCGGAGCAATGCGGGTGAAACCACGGGGAACAGCTAGTTAAAAATATGTAGCATCAATTAAATCAGTAGCAGTTCGAATCCACGATAAATACGGGTAGATATTGATAAATCTTGCTGGAGCTGCACAACCTGGACCTCGAACTCCAAATCCGATCTGAAAAATAACATATCTATAATATTTTTAATTTTATAGCAGTAAATATTTGTATTGCAATTTGATTAAAAATTCGGTTTGGTTGTATAGGTACAAAAATAAAATGATACTATATTAATGAGCTCATCTCGACTCTGTACCTTTCATCTTGAAATGATAAGAATTGATGTTTAACTTTTTTTTCTTTTGTCAATATTTCAACAAAAACAGATATCCGGGCAGACGATTCCACAAAAATACCTCAGTCTAATCTTTCTTTAGTTTATATTATACACAAAATAACTAATGTTATTTTACAATTTTACATAAATATATATAGACTAGCTTACCACACTCCAAAATCCAGTAGAATTCGAAGCAAGTACCATGCCATTATCCCAAGCGCAGTTTTTCTTATTATTAATGGCATAACCACATTGATATTGTGGTAATTTTCCTCCAGATGTCTAAAATAATGAAAATCACACCTGTATCCTCGAATTAACTAATTGCAAGTAATTTAAAATAGTCCTTGCTTTCTTTAATTTTTTTTTGGTCTGATTTATTTGAAAATTATGAAGATAGCTCTTGTTATAAGCAAAAAGGCATTTTAAGAATTTTTGCTTTAATGGAATTGAGATTACGAGCAAAATAATGTTACGAAAAAATTACCTTGAGGTACTTGTGTGTTGTGGTTAGCAAGTTATTTTACGAAATGAAAAAAAATACGATAAAAATGAATAAATTAATATACCCCAGCCCTGTTATAAAATTCTTCGCAAAGTGGAAGACTGACGTATTGCATTTTATATATTACTTTTTCCAATATTTGATTTTCTGAAAAGAAAAATATTCTCAGTTATAGAGTAAAATTAAAAAATTAAAATTTATACTGCATAAGCGCGATTATTATAGAAAATAACTATAAATTTATTTCAACAAAAAAAAAAAGACGTGTGGCACTCGGGGACTGCCGCGGTAAAGCTATTGCATGCTATGCCTTCAAGCCATACCTCCGTGCCCGTCGGAGTGGGGAGCGTGAGGTTTTTTCGTTACGGAATTTCTGGATTCGGTCCCCGCGCTCAAGGCCCGCGATAGAAGCTATGCAATAGCTTAAAAACAAATATAGTCATTATTTGAAAATACAATTTCCTTGCTTTTCCTTCCAAAAATAACTAATTGTTTTATTCAATATAAGAAAGAAAATATTTATACATATATACATTAGTACATTACCATCTGTGTATCCCAATGCATATAGATATGTAGACGCATTGTAGAGATAGCTTGGCCAGCAAATAGGCTTAAGGTTGGAGTAATTTTCTGTAAATTATCGTAAATAATTTTATATTAATGTGTTCTATGCCCCAATGTTGCCGAGTATATTTATCATATTTGCACATTCATTTTAATTTGTTTTTAAATTTAACACGATGTGTATTTATTATTCTGTACACTAAAGAATAAATAAATTCAAGATTTAGCTTATAAAAGTGTGCTGCCAAACTATCTCCAAAACCAGACACTTCCATACATCCAGACATAAAAAATGTACCATAAAATCAGTGAAGTCAGTTGCGACGCGGAGAGATTAATAAACAAATTAACAAACACACTCACATAATGTTATTATGAATTTAATAGAAATAAGGACAAAAAATTACGTATAATAATATTAACAGAGAGAGTCTTACATTACTAACCATTATCCTTATCAATGTCCAGCTCAATCAGAGCCAAGGTATTATAAGTGGTATATTCGTATTCAGGGTGCATAATATAATCTTTGACACCACACGTCCAGTATGAGCCATCTGATGTGATGAACATTGCTTTACTATCCGTCCTTAAACATTTTCAAACTTGAAAAACTTAAAAAAAGGAAAAATTAAATCACGAGGTGGGTTTCGAACCCGCGTCTTTTTGCTATTCCGGGGCAACGCCTAGGCTGTCGGCAGTGATCCCGCCTGAGCGATCAAATTTCTTCTACTCTTTCAGTTTTATGTGTCTTAGGGACACCCCACGCCATCTATTGAGATGATTTAACAACCAAAACAAGTTTCAACTAATATGAAACATTCATTTCAAACTTTTGACTTAAAAGATGAGAAGATGATGAATTGCTCTAAATTCTAGGAACTTCTTCAGTTAAAAAATGTGCGTTATGTTTATCTTCTGTATTATATTAATTTTATGGTTATTCTCGTAATTTCCTAAACCTTTCAAAACTCTACAAATTTTATTTTCTTCTTACCGTAGCAAATGCCTTGAAACTCTGGCCACATCACTACCGCTCACGATTGCATATGTGGTTTTAATTAACAATATCCCACTGAGAGCCGTTTGAAAATTCGAGCCTTTATCTAAAAGATGATAGTTTATTGAAAATATTTCGTGTTTCTATCTTATCAGTTATAATAAGAATGAACTCTAAAATATACTTTTCTTTCTTTAAATGATTTTGCAGATTAAACTGTAATCTCTGAGTACCAGAGATATTGAATTTTAAATTTCAGACATCAAATGCATGTCGGCAGTAATTTTTTTTGAGTAGACTCAGTTACCTATAACAAACTGTTTGCAATTTACGCACTTCAATTAAACATTAAGTCTATACTATGTTTTTGAAGTGAAACTTCTTTATCGGGGTTGGAAAAAAATTTAGTGTAACATTTTTTCGTTACGCGTGACATTTTTCCGTTACGCGCCATCTTTTTCTTATCCGTAACACGCGTGATTCGACGTATTTCTGTAAAGTTGCATATAGTAAATTATTTTTTGAAAAATAAGGTCATAAAGAAGTTTCACTTCTTACGTGTGTACACTAGTACACGCACACATTTTTTTTAAATGTTAAGCGTCACAATGAAAATTCATCATTCAGATATGACTAAGCTGATAGGCTGCCTCATACAGTAGAAGACAGTTAACTACATAATATTACTAGAATAATATAAGTGTATTAAAATAGGCACTTACGAACATGAACTCTTAGTACTCCTAACCAGGGAAAGCTTGCATTTTCGCCTATATTACCTTCTTGTACGTGTGTATTGCCCTTGTCACATGCTTTGACGACCAAAGCTCCTGAAATAAAATAAATATGTATTATTTTTTTAAGCACATGAATTTTCAATTCATTTTTTTTCTCCGTCTCCACCGGGAATCGAACCCAGGACCTGAAATTTCAAGGGTATACTTTATAAATACGAGAATATTTTTATGATAGAGTTTGGTGAATATTTAAAGATTTAAATTACAATCTTTCTAAAATAATAATCTCATTATCAAAGGATTTTAAAACTGTAGCGTACACGTATTGTTAAACAACAAATTATTTAAATTAGTGATTAAAATAATAAATCAATAAATAAATTGTAGCTCAAACTCTTTAAGATTTGTGGTATTTTAACCTGATTTTGCTTACCGAAAATGAGAAGTATCTGACTCGAAACCAATACATTTTGTAACATATTCAATCGAGTTTGGCATATGTTAATTTTACGGTTTGTTAACCATCATAATTTTATGGCTAAAGGCTAAAACTTAAGTTTGTTCTCAGAAACAAAACTTTATATTCCGAATCTACTTATTTGGTTAATATATAATCACAATCAGTTCACTACCACTAGTCATTATAAATAAATACTTACATTAGGTAATCTTAGAACGAATTATTTGAAAATTTTAGTGCCTAGAATTCCTTTGTAAACATATTTACAATCATAATTAAATTTATCTCAATTAGATAGGTACGAAAAAGTATTTATTGGATGGTTGTATAGATTATCCCTTGATTATCCAAATTAATACTTTGATTTATCTATGTCAAATCTATGTAGACTCTCACCCGAGAAGCAACAACATTTAAAACAAAGATTCCAGTAGGTGTAGTCTCGACACATTAATCGACATCGATCTCGACCGAAATCGGTCGGTAACTAACGATTTTCAGTAACTATAGTATGGACCTAAAAAATTTAGTGTTGTTTTTCCAAGAAATTTACCTTGATATTAGGGAATATATAGTAAATTAAAATTAGTTACATAAATTTTTCGCATTATTACAAATAAATTGCATATGAAAAAAGCACATGTTATGCACAAAAAACATGGCAGTTAATTTAATTTTAATCAAATTCGATATTTTTTTATATCAATCGTTTAATTAATGTTCTATTTATTACATATTCATGGAATTCAAAATTCCATGTATGGCAATCTCCTTATTTACTTTTTTGACATTTGACATCAATCAATCGAAATAATATTTCTATCAAAATAAATATAAATTTTGTGTTTTCAAGAGGATAATTTTTAATTATGTTCTTAAAAATCCTATAAATCTATGGGATAACAAATATCCTAAGAAAATATAAATCTGCGTTATGTTTTTATATAGTTAAAGCTATTAGTTTTAGTTTAGTAATATTTTGTTATTTGTGAAGTGCAATAAAATTCTAATCAAAAGACTCTAAAAGCTCTACAAGATAATTCTGCTCAATTCGAAGCCTTTCGAGAAATCTTTAAGACCTTATAGAAACGGACGGAACTAAAACTAAGGACGGAACGGATAATTTGTATCACTTGTATTTTTAGCTTGTATTATTACATATATTATATTATGTGCATCATTGTATATTTTATTACAGTTAATAAGAAAGGATGAATATATGCAATTGATTTAGCGGTTCACGGGTAATTATTTATGTGTTAAATATAAATATTTATCTATAAATTTTATAATTTACAGATGAACAAGTTACTAGAATTATGTTGATGAGAGATGATGGTTTTGAGCCAAATTTTCAACTACGCTATTATAAACTGTTAAATTAAATTTTTCTAATAAATTTTTTTCTTAATTCGATCGTTTTTTATTTGTATTCATCTGTATAATTTTATTATCCTAGAAGTTCAGAAAGAAATTAATCGAATATGAATGCAATAATTTAGGCTGAATAAATACAGACAGCGGTACACTACATATTTTAATATTTATTTAATACTAGCTTTCCACCCGCGGCATCGCCCGCGCAGTCAAAGAAAAACCCGCATAGTTCCCGTTCCCGTGGGATTTCCGGGATAAAGCCTATCCTATGTCCTTTTCGGGAATCAAAATATCTCTATACAAAATTTCATGCAAATTGATTCAGTAGTTAAGGCGTGATTGAGTAACAGACAGACAGACAGAGTTACTTTC
Organism: Colias behrii; assembly: GCA_029959065.1. NCBI lineage: Eukaryota > Metazoa > Arthropoda > Insecta > Lepidoptera > Pieridae > Colias > Colias behrii. Next base: position 1,930,794 of record JARWMC010000025.1, read on the forward strand.
GCATTTATAATATTAGTATGGATAATATAAGAGGCTTCATAAGACGATACACAAAAAAAAATCCACTGCTTGGTGGGCGGAGTCTAATAGCTCGCTATCGCGAACGCGGGTGTGCGCGAAGTCATTCTTGCAAACTCGCCGCGCTGCCGCTGGCCGACTCGGGACAAACATGTATGGAGTTGTCATACAGTTATAATAATGTTATACATATATTTAATTGTTGATTTATTGGTTTTATTTTCTTGCTTATAAACAAATAATCTTCTTTTTAACAACTACTTAGACATTATTAATAATTATTATTATTTCGTAATGTTTACTTTATTACAAAATAATACAGGTTATAAATAATCTTTAAAATAACAAAAAATATTGTTACTGAAAAAATGAAATGGTACTCAATAAAGCGGACTACTGAATTGATTTAGATAGAATTTGATGCTGACGTAGATATTACATCATGCCCAGAAATGAAAGGTACTATTTCTGAAAGAAGTTATAAACCCTAATTCTTCTCAGTCAAAGTCAAGAGTGGAAGATATCACATAAACAGTAAAACTGATGCGAAACTTTGGATGTTAATTTGTATATTTTTTTGTTAGTTGTTACTTAATCACGTCAAGACTACATTACCAATTTTGATAAAATATAGCTTATTGCTTGGATTTACACATAGGATACTTTTTATCCGAACTGAACACTTGTGTGGGATAAAACAGGATTCACGATATAACCTAATTCCACGCGGGCAAAGCCGCGGTCGGAATAATATTTTTTTAAATAAAAAAATTGTTTTAAAAAAACACAAAATATATTGACGCATGTATTTATTTTTTGCACTCTATTATAATTGTAATTATTCATTACAAATAATCAAAATAAAATAGCCAGAACAAAGTTAGGCCCTGGTAGGGTAGGTAGGCAGGTACAGCAATGTGAGACGAACACTGGCTTATTTATACCAATAATAATGTATTATAAACATTAAATTAAGTTTACTTTCTAACAACAAAAATACATAATATTAGCTAATGTGAAAACGAATCAACCAATCATCCCACAACAATGAAATGTGCACACAAATATTCATCCAAATCGGTTCATGTGATTAGGAGGAGTGACTGCAGCGCCATCTTCCGGGCCCAATTGTGTTTCCAGATCACCCAGGTACTCAATTTAATATACTTACACAAAATTTTTCGAAATGAAAACTCACATTACTATGTAAATATGAATATAAACCTGTTTTAGTACTAAGCAATTTCCCGCACAGGTGTAGTAAGTATAAATGAAATAAATATCAACGTCAAATTCTTTATACAACATACTTAATAATTCTTGAAATTTTTTCGTATTTTTTTTAAATATAATACTACTCCAATGAGCTCCTGTTCCATATTACGTCCACCATACTTCCACTAAGTTCACCATGATTTTTTATTTCTTTGCACTTTGTTGCTTTTTGCTAAAAATGGAATCATGCGATAAAACCAGTAGAGCGTTGATAACATACATTTTTGACTGAATAAAGGTACTTACGAAGGAGTGGGTTCACATTGTGAACAATCAGTGGGTTTATTTTCCTTCTGGATTCCGGATTTCTGAAAAGATTATCTATGCTATAAATGAAAAAATCTTACACATTCGTTATGTACTTAAAACAGGGGTACATATCAAACATCGTCTATAATACAATTATCATCAAATTTAAAATAAAACCAACTTACTTCATTAATTTGTTCCAATTGTAAGCATTCTTTTTCCTCCAACCTTTATGTTTCTTCTTCTTATTTTCTTTATTGTCCCCATTTGTCTCATTTTGTCTTATCGTGTTGTCACCCTTTGTTACGATTGCGCGAGCGACACAAGTACCCCGTGTGACGGCCGTAGCGGGAATGACTCGTGCAGCGATCGGGGTAGGAAGGTACAGGGCGGCTCTCGCTATATTGGCTGGTCGCGCGCTAATTTCAAGTATTTCTTGTTTATTTCAAAACCATCGCATATTTCAAAATTCTAACTCGGTAGACGTATAGGTTGTATATTTTATAGTTAATATCCAAAAAGTCGTAACTTTACGTTTGTTATTTTGAAGATGCCAGAGATTAAAAAAAAATAACAATGAGAACTTTGTATTTTTTTTCTATCGAGAAAATATCATGGAATCATGTTTCTAAAACGGTAGACGTATTGTGTTACTATTGAACTTTCTTGTCAAGAATTTTCATCACGACAACTTTAATAATATAAAAATTACGAAGGTTTAAAAAGGGCCGTAGATGTTAGAAAAATTAATTCATCACCTTAACATTTTCAATAAAATTTTGAAACCATCTTAAAAATAAAACATTATTTGTTTATTTTATTTTAATTGCAATAACATTAAATAAGAGAAAACAATATTGCGTTAAATCATGTAGCATCGGAAGTGTGAAATATCTTTTTATTATAAAATTATAATAATCTATAATTTTTCCGACATTATCAACCGTATCTACAAACCCACACAAACCGTAAGGCCCTTCTCCCATTACGATACTTCTAGAATACGATACTCGAGTAGAATACTAGTTAGATATTTGCTCGCTACCCGATGCTCGCATATTATGCGACTGAAAAATGACTAAATTCATCATTATTGTGCCTCGTTTTTGTAGACGGACGCTATGTCGAGCGATTCCAGTGACGACGTAAAAGTAGGAAGTAGGTACTGGATTCATCCATATATTGAAAGAAACATAAATTGTAGAGTTTTTATAGCCGCACGAGAACTACAACATGATGATAAGAATTTTTTATCTTTCTACCGAAGAGATACGCGCGAAACGCGACGCAAAAGCGACCAATTAAACTAGTCGCGGACGTGTAGGATACCGGTAGCGTAATGGGAGAAGGGCCTTCGAATTAATCTTGTCGAGATCAAACGTCGGTATCATAACGATTGACAATGTCAAAGAATAATTTGTTTTGACAATATTCGAATGTGTTGCAAAGAAATGATTTTCCAAATCCATGAAATCTATATTTTATTTATTTTTCATATATCTACGGAATTGAAATAATGATGTTATTAATTTAGATAAAAATGCATTACTACAAGGCTATTATTATATAAATATTTTGACGCATTACGGAAAGTTTCGTGAAGAATAAAAATTATAAACAAATATGTATCCATTGTATACTTCCATCAAATTAGGGAGAGGTATTAAGCGACATCATTTTCATTGCTGAAGACGGGACTATAAATTAATTGTCGATAATTACCGACTAATGTGTCGAAACTACGCCTACTGAATCATTTTTAATTAACTGTTGCTCAACAAATGGTTACCATGGATACGAAGCTCTAACCATTACACCAAAGATGTAACAATTCTGATACATAATTCATGGTGTGTTCTAGAAGTAATTGATTGAATCAGAAAGGCATGTTATCGTAAATCGCGAGTGACTGTCAGTTGATCTGTATTAAAAAGATTTAACAGTACTAGACAAAGCAACTCAGATTACGAAAAGTCGAAGATACCAAGGTGTGTTCCACTTAGTACTGTTTTTATTATAGAAAAATGGAATATACAAATGGTGTTAATAAATATTAAGAAAAAGAAAATACGTATTTTGTTCAGAAAGGCATTGTTCATTATGCTACGTCGAGTTATATTATTGGATATAAATGAAAGTTTAGATTCCGAGTTCTTCAGAGTGTACTTCTCATTCTAATAAAAATATTTAATAGCTAAATAAATAGGTAGGCTAATTTTATTATATAACAAACATGAATGTTGGCGATCAAACGAATTAATGAACTTTAATGAATTTACAAAAAAAGAAGGAATTACGATATAGTTTACTTTTCTCAAGAGGCGTATATAAAACAGAGTAGTTCCCTAAATTCCAAAATAATCACAATACCACACTAAAATAAGCCCTTTCATCATTTCATGATAAAGAAACATAATATACCCACGTTAAACAATAGGAGCAAAGTGAAAACAACAGCCGTCTAATTTAGTAGACTGGCAACTGATAGGCTCAGTCGGTGCGGTCTTCGCGTCGCACTTTTGTTTTTATTACAACCACAAATCTTGTTAGGGACGAACCAGCTAGACACAAATAGAACAAACCTTTTTGCTGAATATTGAGCGAATTTATACGTACGCGCTTCGATATAATAAAAATATGATTGTTAGTGTGTCATTATAATTACGTATAAGTTGCAATGGTGAAAAAAACAGCGTGTGTGCCGAGCACACTTGTCAGAAGTAAAACCTCTTTGGCAAGATTTATTGATAACAAAATCGTCGCCTTAATCCATGACGTGACGGTACTGCCATGACGTGACCTTGAAATTTTACTCTCAACGCGCCTAAAGAAGTTTCTTTTTAAAAATATTTTAATCGGAGTAAAAATCAAAATTTTAAACACGATACTTAGTAAAATTGGAACTTTAATATTTGTCAAAAAAAAAAAAAACCTTTCTTAATTCATTTTAAATACGGATAAAACTGAGTCAGCTGGAGCTATAGAAATAAATAATAGTATTTTGTATAGTTTACTGTATAGTGTATACTTAAATTGCCTATTGTAAAATTTCGTGCAAGAATTTGCAATAAACCTGTACACGAATTCAGTTAATTTTCATTTGCAAAACTAAATTATGTTTCTCAATTTATGATTAGACTTGAATGATATTTATATTATATAAATTACAAAACCAAAACTTGATAGCAAAAAGAAATTGTGCGTGTACTAGTGTACACACGTAAGAAGTGAAACTTCTTTATGACCTTATTTTTCAAAAAATAATTTACTATATGCAACTTTACAGAAATACGTCAAATCACGCGTGGTAGGGATAAGAAAAAGATGGCGCGTAACGGAAAAATGTCACGCGTAACGAAAAAATGTTACACTAAATTTTTTTCCAACCCCGATAAAGAAGTTTCACTTCAAAAATGACTATAAGTTTGTAAGATCTTAAAAAATAGCCATTGTGCTGCATTAGTACCGTCTGTTATCTATCTCTGCACTTACTTTATGTAAAACTTACTTATTGTAAAATAGTTTTTACGTAAAAGAGTTGCAATTATTAAATTTTGTATATATACGAAAGTTTTTCATATTTTTATGTCTGTTTAATCTCCATCCTGACCGTTGTAAAAACTTAAGTCAAAATGATTCAATCAGTATCAAGTAATACGCTTACAAATAAATAGCATTTAAAATTTATTTATTTAAAACATTCAAAGCCTTACATCGTTCATACAATTTTATATACATATCTAAAATTATTAAATAATACAGCAAACGACCACCAGCGTAATTCAAGCTGATTAATATTAATGAGTCAACATACATTTAAGTCAAATTATCGTTATCACATACACGCATAAATAGGGAAATATGTTTAGGCATTTTTTACAAGAGCGATTATCGCGAAAAACGTCACTGAAAGTTGAATTATTCTCTGCTACGAGTACAAACACATTTCTCGCTACATATTCTCGCACACTATTGGTGAAAAAGCACTAATTCCTAGGTCAACTGACGAAACTTATAATAAGACGTAAAATATAACATGATCTTATTACATTTTTATAGTGGAACGTGAACGTTTGACAAATTGAAGAATATCAAAAATAAATTCTACTTGAATTTAATTGTAAAGGTGTAAGTAAGACTCTTATTTACTTAAGTTTATCATAGTCTACTTGATAAGTTGAAAATGGCGTAAACTAGAGATAAGTCTCTTAAAAATACGTGCGGTAAAATTTTTCACTTCGTGGAGCCCTTCATATAAATATACTTAACAAGATCGCGCCATAAAAGTTTAAAAAATTTTAATACTTTGTTTATAATAATTTTTTAAAGTTAACAAAAAACTAGAAATTTCTAGTTTTTTGTTCAAGTTACTTAAATTGAAAAAAATATTATAAACAAAGTATTAAAATTTTTTAAACTTTTATGGCGCGATCTTGTTAAGTATATTTATATGAAGGGCTCCACGAAGTGAAAAATTTTACCGACAATTATTTAAACATTTTTTTTTAATGTGCAATAAGGACGGAAGTTCGAAAAAATTTCGTTAGTTAACATTTGTCTAATTTGTTGAAAAATTAACTTTAAGTAAAATTTCCAACGGGAGCATATTCTTTGAAGTGTTCGGAATACACCATAATTTTTTTTAATTTTTAAATTAATATTTAATTTTAATACCTTAAAAAAAATAATTACTGTGACGTGCACGGTTTTGAAGCCGCGCGCGCTAACTAAAAATGCCGCGCGGAGGCCTATTTTCAGCGTTAAATTAAAATTATAAATAATGGAGATAGAATTCCGGGAGTCAGGAGATTTTCGTTGGAAATTTCCTCCTCTTTAACCCTTAATTCACTACCTGAGTCCATTGGACTCACATCGAACTTTCAAACTATTATAATTTTTCCCCCTAGTGACTTATTTCCTCCACCGTCTCAGTACCTTCCTGCAGTGACGCGGGCACCGCGGTAGCGAGAGGACGTGCGCCTGCGCTGCGTAATTGGTAAGTTATTACGTCGAGTGAGTCCCATGGACTCATACTAGTGAATTAAGTAATATTTTATTTATTTGTTACGATTCTTAAATGTTGCTTATTTGTCGTATTAATGATATAAAAATATGTATTTTAATTTTTGTAGTTGTTGTAGGTTTGTAAAATGTAATTTGATGACACGTCTGCACAGTACACGTTTGCCACGACAACTTCGCTGCTCGATTTCATATATGATGAAAAGAGACATTCCTGAAGATGCGAGCCACTCTGAAACCGAAGACAAGTTACCTAGGACAGAAAGAAAGTATTGTTATCTATGTAATTACAAAAAGAGAACAAAGACTGCACATTTATGCACTAGATGTCTGAAGCCTGTATGTTTGAGTTGCTCAAAAAAGGTATGCCGTCGTTGCCTGTAATCGGTGGTAATACCCCATTGCACGTTTTTTTTTTTTGTATAGAAGCGTACATTTTTGTTGTTTATTTTCGGCTTTGTATTCCTTTAGAAGTCTTATAAAATTAAAAAGAGTTATTAGTTAAAAATATTTGTTATTATTCTAGGGCTTTGAAAATAACTCTGTTTTTTAAGACTGTTAGAATAAGATTTTTTTATTTTTAAGAGTATTTCAGAAGTTTATCCAGTTTTGTTATTTTTTTGTAGTGCCTTAATAAACATTTAAAAATAATATTAAAAAAAATTAATAAAAAAAAGAGTTTTATTTGAAAAAACCACGCTAAGAAAATATATGAGTCCAGTGGACTCATGGAAGCTGTTTATGTTAGCAAATTTCACGTAGTGAATTGAGGGTTAAGAATATTTTTTCAAAATTTCTGAAATGTCAATAATTTCGGAGTTATTAACAATAAACGAAATACCTTTTTTATGCAACTTAATTTGTTTATAACTTTTGCAATTTTTTGTGTGCTAATACACATTTCCGATACATTTTTCTAGACGTCATTCCGAATCAAATGAGCTATCGCACGTATTTTTAAGAGACTTATCTCTAGTTTACGCCATTTTCAACTTATCACTCAGACTACGCTCTATACTTAATGGTAGTGATTGTTTTACTCCAATTCAAACCAATATGATCATAATAATGAATAATGAAGGAGAGCGATATAAGTCACTAGTAATTTTATACGTTTGCACTTAAAACCTCCTCGTCTACAACAGGCCTTAGCTTTACAAATGCGGGAACTAACAATATGCAATTTAGTTAAGAATCTAGGCATTTAGGTTTAACTCGTAGTACTGGGATCTTTATCACAGTGCACTTGAATTGCTGAGGGAACACGGCCTAGGTCTCGGTTTATTTAAATAACGTCTTGTAGAAATAATCCAAATGTTTGCATTTACATTTGTACTGAATAATTTGTTTGTTGATCTTTATTTTTGTTTGTTTACAAACATTGGTATTATTTTCTTTGGTTAAAATTACATTATTCGCAGTTTGTTTAATAGAGTTTTATTTTATCCTATCCTATACTACTAATATTATAAAAGTGTAAGTCTGTGAAAATGGATGGATGGTTTGGTACGCAAAAATAATGTCACGCCGATCTAAGTAGGTACATGGTTTTGAGCCAGTTATAATTTCATGTATAGTCTGAGTTAGTACAATTTCTACTTGTCTTTTATATATTGTACTAGCTGTGCTCCGCGGTTTTATCCGCAGTGCTCCGCTCCTGTCTTAGCGAGATTAAATATAGCCTTCCTCGATAAATGGGCTATTTAACACTGAAAGAATTTTTCAAATCGGACCAGTAGTTGTCGAGATTAGCGCGTTCAAACAAACATACAAACTCTTCAGCTATATAATATTAGCACAGATATTAGTATGGATTATTCTTAACTCAATCTAGTCTACTGGTAAAATAATTGTTTCAGTTTCTGAGTATACCATCTACAATCTCACGAACAATCAAGTCTTCCCTGTTATAGGTACCTAAGGCCATTCTCCCATTACGATACGCACAGGCGATTCAAGTATCCTGCAAGTCTCGGAGACTAGTCGCCGCGGAATATCTCACATACATTGTACCGGTAGCGTAGTGTGCGAGCCTACATACAAATGTACCTATGTGAGATACTCCGCGGCGACTAGTCTCCGAGACTTGCAGGATACTTGAATCGCCTGTGCGTATCGTAATGGGAGAATGGCCTAAGTGTAAATATAATATACACCACGATGAACAAGCATTCAATTATCTCTGATTTATTCGACCACCATTCACTAAGGAAATACCTAGATTTTATTTCAGTAAATAGGCAAGAATGCACAATAATTCACAATATAATGGCCCACTACAAGTTCTCATATAAACAATCATTAGGAGTCATTACCGTGTCTTCATGGCCATTATATTCATTGGTGAAGGTTAATTTGTACGTGTAGATGTTAAATTATTGCTCGTATCAAGTATGCACTTGTTTGTAGGGCGATTAAAGTTTTACATTGTATTTTTATAAAGTTGTGCACTGGTGTAGACCGAAATTCGAACTCAATCTTTCGATGCTCCTGCAATCTATTACTAGACGTATCACGAAAAATATTTGATATTGCGTGTCTATTAATTAATATATTATCAAAGAAAAGAGTAGTAAGGAATAAAGCTTCTCTCTAAATATGAAACAATTAACTGCCAATGGGAAATATCGCACAGTATCGTGCTTAGAATGGAAAGATCTTGCATTCACTTACGTATCTTATTTTCAGTTTGTCTTAAAATAATATGAATAGTTAATGTTAGTTATTTCAAAGTATTTTTGTATCTCAGGAACTACCTACTGAACCAATTTAAATTCTTCCACCATAGGATATTTACCGTCTGATTCTATAAACACAAAGTACCTATATGCTATAATATGTACCACGGGCGAAGGCAGAGATGGCTGTTAATTTCGCACACATTCGTAAATTATTTTGAAAAGTTATGATTTAAGCCCAACATATTTGCTATAATAAATCCTAACACCTAACACTCAGAAAGCTAGTCACGAACAAACTCACAATAAACATCTGAGGTCTTGTTAAAATCGCATATATGGTTCCATAGTCCCATATTCTAACGTGATGTGCATTTTAAATTAAAATAACGATCATAACGTAAACTGATTTATCTAAAACACAAGGCAATGGACCGAGTTAACAGTAAATAGTTGATATTTTCCTTGAATAAGTACATTTTACACAAATTTTGGAATTTAGAGCCCTTTTTATTGCGAGCTGTTAAAATATTATATATTTTTTTTGGTTTACAATTTTATTTTGCAACACATAATGTGTCTGTCTTGGAGGATGGAATGTAAAAACTAAAGGAATCGTTACGCTAATAATAAATCAATTGAATTTCCTATTAAAAAAATTACACTATTAAGAACTCGTTACTTCTTGGCGCTATATTTTCATTGAAAGTATAAAGTATTCAGATCATATAAAATTTACACAAAACATATTTTTTATAATCCATACAAATTATAATTCTACTCTTTACCTATCAAACACTTAACAAAACCGCCTAAATAAATAACCAAACGCATAATAATCTAAAAAACTTAACCCTAATACAATAAACATAAAATTATCAAGAATCGAATTTCAATCATAAAACATCAAATAAATGGGGTCTTTTCGACCACGTTAATTATGATATCATACATCAGCCATACAATGCTGTTAAATCATTAGACTCAAAGGCGGACCCCGACCGGAGATAAATAAAAAGATCGATAACTCAAACAAATGAATCGTATTATTACCGCATAATTCAAAATGGAAGTATTAAGTGTCAAACATATTAGTTACGAGTTTGGGTGAAATTTAGTTTCCATTGTGGTACGGCACGATAATAATATGTATTTTTATAAAATAAAAATTATTGATATAGGTATTTATAGATCAGCTGGATAAAAACTGTTTGAGAAAATGAATATAGAAGTAAGTGTAACTGTTAAAGATTAATTTCATTAAAAATGTAGAAATGAAATAATTTTATAGCATTGTATGCAACTATACTAAGATGAAATTCTTTGTTTTACTTGCAATTAATGTAATTTGTTTAAAAAATATTTCTTGGTCAATATTATGTATTTTTTCAAATACCTATAATATATTATGGGAGAGTCATTTGTTTATAAAATATACACGTAACTTGAAATACCGTTACTTACATTAAGTAATTGACTCGTCCTAACTTACTACGCTGAAACACATCATTCCCTTTGATTACACAGACGTAACCACGGGCGAAAAGCTTATGTACACATAACACAACATTACGTTCTAGCACATTTTACAAACTAAAGCTTTTATTGGATACAATGGAAACCTACAATCTATAACAATAGCGCATACAAATACGAGGACATCTTAAGACCACATGGGTGTTCACCAAAATCTAATCAGTCCACACAATGCCGTATGAAGATACGTGAGATTAGGGCGATATGCATCCAAGATTGTCCTTTAAACCTCCCTACTATGTGCAGTAAGTAGTGTACATTGGGAATCGAAAATGCAAGGAGAGGTTAATATCTATACTTACTAATATTATAAAGCTGAAGAGTTTGTTTGTTTGAACGCGCTAATTTCAAGAATTACTGGTCCGATTTGATAAATGGTTAGATAGCCTATTTATCGAGGAAGTTTGGGCTTTATATCATTACGCTAAGACCAACAGGAGCCGACTGCGGAGCAAAGTGGGTAAAACCGCGGGAAACAGCTAGTTTCCTATATTTCTATCATCTAGTAGCAATTAAAATCACAACATAGTATAAAACAAACTTGCGTTCCCCCGTCTGTGTGTCTGTATGTTTAGATCTTTTAAATTTGAAATTACGCAAAAGATATTGATTGGAAGGAAGGTTTTAGTATACAATTTATTAGGTTTTAGGAAAGCTGAAATGACAAATTAAGCAAATACTTTTTTACTAAATAATACTTTAATTCTACGACAAAGCGATTTTAGTGCAATATTCAGGACTTGCATTGTAGACAATATTTTGTTCATCGTATCCACATAGATATAAGTGTGATGACTTTTCTTCTAATGTAATCTCTTTGTCGTGTCACTCTTGACAGAATTGTCCTGGTCATCATGAAGCCGCAGTTGTAACCCGCTTTTCGATATTCGAAGGCACACTACTATATTATATATTATCTTTATGGTCTGCTATTTCTTTTTGATCCTGCAAGAAGAAAAAGAAAATAATGTTATCATAAACATATAAAATAGCATGTATACGGGTCAATATTAAAAACATATACATGTTGACCCATTTAATCTAGCAATGATTTCTTTGTTGTGTTTTTTCTCCATTATGGCCCTTTACAGACGGGCACAGATGTCGTAAACATGTCATCGGGACGATTATAGAATTCCGAAGAATTTTGTAGACTAAGAGATTGATATTTGGAAAATTGTATAATTTATACAATAGCATTTTACCATGTAACTTACAACGTTATTAGTGAAACATTTCAGTCGATTAGACGGATATGGACGAATCCTTATAGTTATACATATTAGTAATGCATAAGAATAACAAATGACTTAAAGAAATACTTGATTTGGCAACGAGCTCATCCGCGGGAAAATCGCGCGGCAAAGCTAGTGTTTTATTTACAATAAAAATATTATGCTTTTAGTATGCTCTATCATGTATTTTATAATCCATGTGAGCAAGTTTTCCTTAGTTCATTAAATAAACTATTAATTGAGAAATGTAGTAATTTATACCGAAAATTAGTACTATAACTATTAAATGCTTTGATAATGTTTTCAATACACTTTAAATATCATTATTAATCCATCAGCAGCTCCTAAACTACATAACCTAGAGATCACGTTAAACCCTTCCACATTGTTAACCGTGATTTATGACTATCCATAGAGTTTAAGTTTTTTTCTCCTGTTCGATTCGTGTATATTTCGCTAAGATATTGTTATCATAAGATTTAAGATCACCTCAACTTACTTTAGTACTTTTTGATATGTATTTCTCGTTTTTTTGGCATTTATACGCAATTTCTAAACAAAATGAATATACAGACTTTCGTTCTGAAATTCGTGATCGACTTGTTGTTGTTTGAAAATGTTGTTTTATTTATTGTTTCTTGTTTGGTAATAAAAAGGACTGCTTATAACTCGATTATTTTATATACTCTATGTAGAGTAGAATTTTAAACTTGTTTGACTTTTACCAAGCTTCTTAGGATAGTAGACTATTCGATTCGTACTATAGATACTTCGATAGTTTTTCGATTAATTATACACGTTTCGGAATGATAGCCTCATAATGAACTTTAATTTTCGTCAGTGTAAAAAATGTGCATATTTTAACTGATATTTCAATAGATATTTTTGTTGCTACTATTATTATTATAATAGGTATGGTGAATTCTACTTTACATTATTTGGTACTCAAAAATTAATATACTGAATTCAAATCCCCTTAATAATATTAGTTATTATTCTAAATATTCCTATTAAATCAAGTAATGTTTATTATTATATTCTACAATAAATAAAGCCTTTCTTCAAGCAGAACACATCTTTACTAAACTGTAGGTGGACTGACTCATCTTCAAGCAACTAATAAATTACTATGACAGTAATAGATCAAAACATGGCGCCGACGCTTACCATGTTTCAACAATATAACAACCTAGTATTGATTATCATTGCTATTAATGTACATTTATTTTTAATCTATTAAATATTTGTACTGGCAGCATATTAGTTTTACACTAGGTTTATTATCTGTGTCACCGTCATTTATCTATATGTAACTGCTATATTATAAGCAAATAATAACGTTGAGTTTTATAACATTTGTTTGTTGCTTGTTTGAACGCGCTAATCTTAGGAACTACTGGTCCGATTTTAAAAATTATTTCGGTTTTAGTTAGCCCATTTATCGCGGAAGGCTATAGGCTATATATCATCACGCTAAGCCCAACAAGAGCGGCGCAATGCGAGTAAAACCGCGGGGCACAGCTAGTATAATATATTATTTTTATATATGTTACCGGAAATGTATGAAATCAAGGAATTGTATACAATTCCTAGGAAATGTGTACAATTACGATACCATTTAGGAAATGTACACTGAGAAAAAAATTCATTAAAAAATATTAATAACTAATAAAATTCATATAAATCCTAGGACAATTAAAGTTCTCTAACGGCTAGTTTAGTTGGAATAAAAATGCATGTTTACTAATAACGAGTAAAGTTTATTTAGTGCAAGTAATCCAACATACTTTCTGTTAATATGTTTTTATTAAGGCCAATAACATAAATATTGGTTACACGTAATATATTTTTTATTCTTAGTACTTTTTTTCTTGGGTTTTACTACTCTTGTTACTTGTCTTAAGAATCTTGTGACTAGGATTCACAATTTAATGTGTGGAATTAATAAAGCAGTGATGTTATAACCAGTATTTTTTATAGGCCCTATTAAAATTTTGACTTGTAATTAATATCTTTTATTGAAATTCATTGAGGTGTGATATAATTTCTAGTATTCTGTTTAATAGTAATTAGAAACGTTGCTATACTTATACCGCTAAATTTAAATACCCAAAAAACTTCTGGAGGAGAATCTACACATGAATATGAACAAGTTTAACTATGGAACCAACTCCAAAATGCGCGAAAAACAATCATGTTTTTTACTTAACATCTGTGCTTTTAGAGTCGGTCCTATAATTAAATTTGTTCATGTTCATGTGCAGATTCTCCTCCAAAAGTTTTTTTGGGTATTTAAATTTAGCGGTATAAGTATAGTAACGTTACTAATTACTTTTACATATTGATGATTTCGATCAACTTTCTTCTTATTATACGAAGCTCTAATAACTAATGTAATTCAAAACTTTATTGTTTTTTAAAATTGTTCAGATAAGTAATAGTGAAAAATTGTTCGAAATCTTCATTTGCAGATAGGTGGACATAATAAATAAAATTTGATATTTTCCTGAAATAACTTTATTCTAATTAACCAAAAAATAATCATTGACAACATAATTTTAAGTAATAAACTAAAAAATCCTGGGGATAGTATTCATGATAACAAACAACTTGCCCAACCGATGCTGAATTTTTAGTTTTTTAGTTTTTAGGCAACAACACTGCCACCAGCCAAGTAGTTTGTATTCAGTCTCAATGCCGCTGTGGCCACCCACTTCTCTTCCACTAGGTGCTACGGCTCTAAGGAATTCCGCAGCCATGCGACTTTCTCCCTTAATTCTTCGTCGGATTCTGAAAGGAATCATTTATCATTTAAATTGAAAACAGCAATACCCGTAAAAGTAAACAAACTCGCTTTTCATTAAAATATACATTACCTGCTGATGCTGCTGGCAATCGTATTAATGGAGCTACATCAGAATTTGATGACGAAGATGATGTTCTTGTCAAGGAATGTGAACGATAATTCCACGACTACGCAACTGCTCTACCATCAATCGACGACTTCAAAGTTTTCAGAACCTAAAATAATAACACTGATTTGAATGATGACTAAAAGAAGACCATAAGTGTACATCATATCTACAGGGTGTAATCGTTAAGTGTGCACAGGCGATTGCATCAAAAATCTTTAAATTGATATCGAAAGTACTTAACCTAATGAGTAAAATGGCATTAATAATAACTTTTTTAAAAATAGAACGTGAAATATCCGAAAATTTTACATTAAACACTCTCCTACATTTAGTATCAAAAATCAAAAATCAAATCATCAAATCATTTATTTATTTCTCCTCACAATTCCCAATCACATAAATTAATCTACATGCATACAAAATTATCAAACAATAAGCTGGAGTTGGAGGAGCTGGTGTCTGAAATGGGTTTTAACCGGTATCACAGATCACCAGGTCCCCGCCCTCGGAACCAAAATACAATTACAAAAATATGTTTCACATAATTCAAAAGTTTGTGGTTAGGTAGTGAGAACGACATAAGTTTATTGTTATTTAAAATTTAAAAAATAAAAATTAAAAATATACCTACATATGTGTTTGTGTGTTGTGTGTGTGTGTGTGTGTGTGTTGTGTGTGTATGTGTGTGTGTTGTGAGTGTGTGTGTGTGTGTGTGTGCGCGCGTTTATGTTTGTGTGTCATACCTACATATTTTCCAATTCATCCATTTGTTTATTTATATTTTAAATAAATAATTTACACTGAAAGCAATTTTATCATTTTACCTACTGTAATAAATAATTTATTATTATATTATTAATATTAATTTCATATTTACTAACATCACAAATTTCACAATTTAAAGCAAGTTTTCTGTAGCAGCATAATCCAATTTTTGAATCCATTCCTTTACCACACGTTTACACTTGTCAGTTGTTAGTGAAAAAATTGAGAGAATTTCGTTTAATTTATTGTAGATATTAGGGCCCTGGTAACAAAAAAAGCGATGTGAAAATTTTGTACTAAACTTATTTGTTTCACAAATTTTGCCCCTTATGCGTGACGCGTTAGCCCGCTCAAGGCTGAAGGTAGTAAGAGAATGTTGGCGTACAGCTGTGTGAAGAATAAATAACTGTCGTACAGTTAGTACCCTGGTCATCACATAAACGTCCTTTGTAGGGTGAAAGAAAGGCAGAAATTTTATAACTTTTAAGACAGCTCGTTGTGCTCTTTCTATCTTAATAAAATAAGTTTTAGGAGCACCACCCCAAGATGTTATGCAATAGGTCAACAGTGACTGGCATAGGGCTTTATATACTGTTATAATGAGCTGTTCATCAGCAACATGTCTTAAATTTTTGAAAATTGAGATAAGCTTACGGGTGCGAGTGGCTATTAAGTTATTGTGTGATTGAAAATTCAATTTATCGTCTATAATAACGCCCAGGTATTTTATTGATTCAGTACTATTTATTCTAGGACATGTGCAGTTTGGATCATTTTTGTTACAAGCGTGTGTAATTAAACTATGCATATCAGTTTTATCAGTATTTTTCATAGAGAAAGTTATATACTTTGTCTTATCGATGTTTAATGTTAGGGAATTTTCATGTAACCACTCAGTAACTTCATTTAGTCCTTGTTGGGCATTTAAATGTACTTCATTCCACGTATCACCGCTGAATACCAAAGATGTGTCATCAGCAAAGGTAATGATTTTAGCTGATGGAAATTTAAGTTGACACAGATCATTAATATAGACGAGAAATAAAGTAGGGCCTAAAATACTGCCCTGTGGGACGCCATAGTTGATAGGAGCCTCATCACTGATAACATTGTCAATTATTACACATTGCGTTCGATCAGTCAAATAGCTTTTGAACAGATTCAATTGTATATCCCTAGTATGAAATAGTAGAGCGGTTTTAGTTTACTGATCAACTGACTTATTTCATCGTTGGTTAAAATTCTGAGTGTTCCAGAATCCACTCTTCCATCTAGACAACGCAATATACCAAATTACTTTAAGTATGAATAAGGTAATATTATGAACATTAATACATCGACTGTTCTGACAAAGAATAGTTTGGTACTGTGTTCTGGGGTGCACAGAATAAATAAAACTATCTAGCTTCTAACTATCTACTTATATAGTTTGATTAGGTACCTACTTACCACGAAATTGGGTTACATACTCCTGCAACCCCCACCTCTTAAGGAGATCACTGGTTAATTGATCCATGAGTATTATTTTATTCGAGTCATTCAATTGTTTTTGCACTGCACAAATTATTTTCACTTGTGTGTTAAACACACGTGCGCTCACTGACGCTAAGCAAATGAGCAATTGAGCAGCAACGTCCTGGCCGCTCTGGCCGCCGGCAGATCAAAGTAGGCATGTATCTTGTTACTAGTAAACTTTACTAATTCCAATAAAAGGTATATATAAACACTAATAGCCATAACTGTTATGACAAATAATAGTTTACTTCTTGAGGGAAAAATAAAACTAGTTCTAATTACAAGTTCACGAATTATAGAAATAAGAAATGCCATATTAGATATTATAGTTTTTTGTAATCGGTCATTTTAGTAAAACTCTTTTATAATCATAACTTATCTGTACCTCTTGATATTAGTACAGTACCTACAAATTCAAGGAATATTTATTAATACATGTAAAATCCTACAATCCCAAGTAAAGAATATTAATTTCGACATTTAATAAAACCCGTTTATTGGTATTATATTACGAAATTAATAAACTGTACTTGAAATTAATTTTTTTGTAGTTTTCATTAAAAATACATAGGAATTGATAAAATTTGATAATAACGCCATTTAATAACATTGTTATAAATTTTTTCTCTCAGTGTATAAAATATTGTTTAAAAAACTATTTAATGCATGCATATCCTAGGAAATGTATAATCTTCCTAGGAATTGTATACAATTCCAATATCGTATTTTCCAGTATCGTTAGGAAATGTGTAAAGTAAATGCTTTCTGTAATAAAACACGTTGTTATTTTTTTTATTATAGCTCTTATTGATACAATCGGGTAACAGTCATACCGTAAAATTGTAATAATATTATGTTCATATTATTATCTTACTAATTAACATTTTAAAAATCAACTATCTAACTTTTAACGTAAATATCACAAAATCAACTTATATTTATATATTCTTACTAGCGGTCCGCCCCGGCTTCGCCCGTGGTACATATTTCGCAATAAAAGGTAGCCTATGTTCTTTCTCAGGGTCTAAAGATTGTCTGTGCCAAATTTGATCAAAATCGGTCCAGTAGTTTATGCGTGAAAACCATACATACATACATACATAATTACAAACCTTTCCTCTTTATAATATTAGTATAGATAAAATCAAATTTTCATTTGGCAAGTAATCAGTCCCCTCGTCCCGCTGTCCCCGCGTATATTTGGCGCAGTCGGATTGTATAATCCGCCGTATTACATTACGGCTAGCTGTTTTAATATGCCGAAAATTCGTCTTTTTCCAAAATTCTACAAAAAGACAGTCGCGAGCCGACGGAGCCCCACTTCGTGGGGCTCCTATTTCTGTGTAGTTTTAAAAAACACGAACCTAGGTTAGGTTTACCAGGTAACCCACCCCCTTATCCAAACCAAAAATTTCTGATTACGAATTATCGGCATAGTTACTACAAAATGCCGACCGTTTGTAAACGGCCAGATTATATACAACTAGTGGTCCGCCCCGGCTTCGCCCGTGGTACATATGTCGCAATAAAAGATAGCCTATGTCCTTTCTCGGGTATCAAAATATCTCCATACCAAATTTCATGCAAATTGGTTCAGTAGTTTAGGCGTGATTGAGTAACAGACAGACAGACAGAGTTACTTTCGCATTTATAATATTAGTATGGATTAGCCTGCGACATATCAATATCTTAAATGTTTTACATTTCCGATAGCTATTTAGGAAATGTATAGATTTCCTAGGAAATGTGTATAAAATAATTTATTTCACACATTTCCGTGCGATTTTAGGAATTATATACATTTCCTAGGAATTGTATACAATGACGGATTACATAAATTTCCGGTAACATATACATTGAATAATATGATATCGATTTTCTATCTACGTCATCAAATTATTTTCAATTATGATTTTAAGGATGCTAATTACAAAATACCTTTATTCTATATTTTAAGCTATTGCATAGCTTCTATCGCGGGCCTTGAGCGCGGGGACCGAATCCCGAAATTTAGTAACGAAAAACCTCACGCTCCCCACTCCGACGGGTGCGGAGGTGTGGCTTGAAGGTATAGCATGCAATAGCTTTACCGCGGCAGTCCCCGAGTGCCACACGTCTTTTTTTATATATTTTTTATACGATTGCTTACGAAACTAAAATAACACACTACATACATGAAACCGATCATATCGTTATCCTAATAAATCAACATAGAGTTATCGATCGTTACAACTCTGCATGGTATCGATAATTCTTAAATGTGTCTGTGATATATTACACACGATTCAGTCATTTTAGAATACACTCATAGTGCGTTTTTTCTTTCAATACTAGGTTATAAGTTATTCGTCGAATAATCTATTTCAAATAGGTGTTAATTGTTCTTCTTTAGATGTTTTACAAAGCAATATTTTAGTAGTAATGCTTTATTACTACAAGAAAAGAAAAACATAAACCCCGGTTTAGATATTTAAGTTTTAAACCGCGATTGAATCATGTTGAACTCTACATTTTAAACGATAATGAAAAGACTGCTTTAAGGTGTTTATTTTTGAAGGGAAACGTCTTTAGGCGCGTTGAGAGTAAAATTTCACGTCATAGTCAAAGGTCAAAGGTCGCGTCATGGCAATACCGTAACGTCATGGAGTAAGGCGACGATTTTGGTATCTTTTAATCTTGCCAAAGAAGTTTCACTTTTGACACGTGTGCTTGGTACACACGCTCTTTTTTTACTAATCTATCCCATAAAATAAAAATAAAAACTTTGTGGAAGTAATCACATAATAATGATATATCAAAATTAAGTCGCACAAGCAAAACCATTATATTAATCTCGAAAACAACACTAAGTCTTATAAATCCTACACAACAATAAATAAAAACTAATCGCTCAGTAAATACAGTTATTACAAAACCTTACTTGAATTACACATAATACGACAACCACGAACAATCGGTAAATCAAGATAAAGCCTGTAATATAGTAAACACATCTTTTAAAATGTATGTAAAATACTTGAAATTTAAATAATCTATATAAAATACTAGAATTGATAGGTTGAATGATAAGCGTGTAATATACATGCAATAAAGATATGAATTCAATAAGAATTCAATCTTATCATATTATTCCATGTTTTATGAAGAACTTTTTTGACTGAAGATTTAATTGTTTCTTTTCTTTGGATTATTTTGAAAAGGAAAATCTTATTTTTTCTTCTCAATGCAATTTAAAAATGTTTCCGAAAAAGTTGAATATATTGGAATATGAAATGAAATGAAAATGAAAATTTATTTGTCAGAATTGCGGTTACAAAGTTTTTATTATAAAATTTATGTCACGACCGCACAATTCGCCAACAAATAATTGGCATACAAATATTTATATGTTTATTGAATTAAACATTTTAAACAGTCTTTAGTAAGGAATTGTATATACAATATGTTATTTAGATTAATTAATTATTCATAAGATTACATAATATATTATATTGATTCATTTAAATAACGTGTGTCGGGTTAGCACATCGTCTTATTATGTCGCAGCAAGTCATCTGGTTGAATCTACTATTTGATTGAATGTCATTCAATTAAATGTCGTCATTCAATGAACGCGCTAGTCATTCAATTAAATAGCAGATTCAACCAGAGGAGAGTGCCATATACATTCAACAAAAACATAAGCCAATTGAATGAGTCAATGTAATACTTAAATATAACTATTCAAACAACGTCAATTAGTGCGAAACCTATGAAAAGCCGTAATTAACAAAACGATCAATTTAATCAGGATAATTCCTAGATATTCTATTCTTATAGCAGTACTACGAAAGCCTCATAAAGTTAAAACTATTTTAAGCCAATCCGCCACTCAGAGTGGGCGTTGAAGTATTACTGCTGGTTATTATTTGTAAAATTTCGTATTAAAGAAAATATTGCAAATTTTTGTTCTAAATTATAGACACAAGGAAGATATTTATATTTTATTATCATTAAATCGATGTTTAGACATAATATATCATCCGGAGACATTGTTGTGATGTTACGCTAGACCCCATACTCTAGATTTACAATAAAATGTGTCCCATGCCATCATTCTATGTGGTTATGATAATGGGGTTACGAGGACAGTTTCTGTAATGAGACATATACATTAAAAATTATATTAACATAAGTAAGCTTAATCTTTCCCAAGTAACGTAGGCTATTTTTCAGTTCTAAGCGATCAACCCAGGAGAAGCCGAGGTAAGCAACTTGTTGCAAAAAGAAATGGAGTTTTAGAATACGCAAGTAATAAGAACAGTTTGTTTTACATAATATTATTATACATATCCTGCTAATAATTGCTCGCAACGAAATATTTACACAATATTGAACGAATATTTACAAATTAGGACACAATTATATAAAGTTTTAAATAGATTAAACTTTATTAGCCCTAAGGCGATAATAGACAGTGTTTAGCAAACTAATGACTGAAGCCCAGTATTTATATTGATTCGATGTTGGTTATTGCGTAGCCCTCGTACCATGATGTCTTAAAGCAGTATTATTTCCAGTGTGGAAATAAGACAGTGCTATATAGGTCGTCTAGCGCCGTCACTTTCACACACTTGAAATAATACTACTTTAAGACATCATGCTCATGGTAATATCACTCATAAATTAGAGTAATAAAGTTAATTATGGTATTGGCGAGAAATTTTGTTCACGCTGGATGAAGTACTAGCTGTGCCCCGCGAATTTACGTATATCTCCCTTTTTTATGATCTATAAACATAACGAACACGACTTTTTTATATGTTATTATTTTCTACATGTGTATATTATATATAAATAACAATAATAACACTACAATGCACTTGTCCATAATATTATCTGACATCTAATATAATACACCAAACATGAACTGTGTACCGATAGCATAAAAATAGTGTTCATTAATAAATAGGTAGTCATTGAGAGATGTGGATAGTAGATATTATATATGATCTGTTTTGAAGGAATTCTATAAAGGCATATTTCACTTAAAATAAATACTATTTTAGTGTAGTTAGTGTGTATTTGTAGAACATTTAAATAAAATTATATGCAATACAATTTCGATGTATTTTTTTTTCATTTATGTTTATGTTATGAAAATGCATAGGTAAAAAAAACAAAAGTCAACAATTAGCTTAGGTAAGTATCTGAATCTGCAAAACAAACTTCTCAAAAGAATTCATAAAAAAATAAAAATAAAACGAGAAAGACCGATTTTGCACACCGTACTTTCAAAACTAACAACCATGAACATGGTGTCGAAGTTACACGTCAAATATTGAATACATACATTCATATCGTATTTATATTGAAATACAAAGTTTTGATTGGATTTGCGTAATCCAGCTTTTGAGCTTGTTAAAATAAAAAAATAAAAACTTTATCTTAACTCTACACTAGATAAATGATGAATATTTTTAAAAAAAATTCCTTACTCTATTAGTAGAGCACTAATAAAAATACGTATCAATATCCGTCAGTCTCCATAGATACTGCTTCTCCATAGATACTGCTTTCCGAATCGGTGGTAAATGTTAAAAATATGTAAAAATATGACGTTTCAAAAGTGCTTCTCGAAGAAGTCTAATTGAATAAATAAATGTTTGAGTTTGAGTTTAAAAATATCGATCTACATAACTCAATCAAACATCTTTTCAGTTTAAAAATTAAATATACATGTGTTATTTTTATTGTAAAGTTTCATCCAAATCCGTGCAGCAGTTTCATGAAACAGTAACAAACATCCATCCTCACAAACTTTCGCATCTATAATATTAGCTCATATATACGATTAATATGTACTATCAGAAGATTATTTATAATGTTGTGAACTCACAGACAATGCTCATGAAATACTCGATATCCGGTTACGAAGATCTATAGATCGGATCATGCGCACGTAAATTAAACTTTCGCTAATTAATTTGTACTATCCTGACAGCTCTCGTAAATTTTACGCTTATTCCTTGAAATTAGAACCTTGTTGATATAATTTACTAGCTGTGCCCCGCGGTTTTACCCGCATTGCTCCGCTCCTGTTGGTCTGAGCGTGATGATATATAGCCTGTAGCCGTCCTCGATAAATGAGCTATCTAAAACCAGAATTTTTCGAATCAGACTAGTATTTTTTGAGATTAGCGCGTTCAAACAAACAAACTCTTCAGCTTTATAATATTAGTAAGTATCGATTTATATATACTTTACTGTGTTGCCAACATATAATATAAAAGAAAACTTATGATAAAAGAAGACACAGCACAGATGTTGGCCTAATCACTTATAAGTGATTTCTTCCAAGCAACCAATTTAAGGTGTGGTAAGAAACTAGAAAAATGAGATGGGTAAAAAGTATACGCAATAAATTAAGTATTATTTATATTGAACTACCTTTTCGCAAGTTCAGCCGTTCTCGAGTTTTGCTCTTAGCGACACATTTGGCGATACATTTTTATTATATGGATTAAACATTTTTAATAATGCAAGTCTTTTAAACTGACTTTAATCATGATTTATCAATTTACATAACAAATTTGTTGCATTTTAATTTCAAAATGTTTAAATACTTATAAAACTAGACAAGAAAACACTAATTTACGTCATACAATATTATTACGCAATATTAACATTAAAAAAAGCAAAATATTAAAATTCCGATACAATTATTAAATATATATGACGTCTTTAGACACTTAACAAACAATAAAATAGAATAAATAAATAATTATTTGAAATAATTAATTTTAAACACGTGCTAAAGCGTTTTAGTTTTAAATTGGTTTGAGATAAAAATCGTTTCGTTCATTTTATTTTTAAGCTCTTTTATTTATAAGAATATAATGCGACATCATTAAATTTTATGTTATGATAATATAGGTCATGGAAAATAGACAGGATTTTACAATAAAATTCTAGTCTAGTTCTAGTCTTTAAATAAAAACTTACGACTTTTTAAATTTTAAGTCATGTATAAATAGTGCATAGTTTATAAAATAAATTAAAAACAGTTAAAAGTTAAATATAATGACCATAATATTTTTAAGAAAATCCTGTTTAAGTAAAAATATCTTGCTATGTTGTTCCATTCCAGTAACTAGCTGCGCCCCGCGATTTTTTTTTAATTACGAGATATTAAAAAAGTATAACTATAAAGTTTATTTTTTCAATCTGATATTATTTTTTCATCGGTCCGGTGTTAAAATAAGGTCATAAAAAGGAAATCCCCTAAACGATTAATACTAAATAAAAACATAATTTTCATTAATTAAGACAAATTATATAATTAATAATATACGAACTTGTTATAAACAGACAAAATATTTTAATTTAGACCATATTATATGCTTCGACACTATTTGAAATAAAAATTTAATAGCATTTGATGATTATTTTTGTTAATTAATTGTATAATAAAATATAAGATAGGTATTTGTGAAGTGCGAAGCGATAAGCGGAAAATATTTTTACAAAATATGCTACACTAATCTCTTATTATGATAATATAGTACTAATACCGCGTAGTTACATCTGAAGTCGAACCCGCGAGCAAAAGCAAGTATAGGTATCATAAAATTTGTTATTCTGATACAAAATCTACATCACTGCCAAGTATCATCAAAATCTTTACAGTGGTTTTCGCATGAACGAGTAACAAACACATCAATAGATCCTTACAAACTTTCGCGTTTTAATTACAATAAATGGGCTTATAATGTCGTTATTTCGAACGTATTTTTCGTAGAACAATTGACTTTTTTAAAACGTGCGTATTGTTTTTCGCATTATTAAAACTTATTATTAAAATTCGAACTTCTACGATTAATAAGACAAAAGAGGCCAATCTATACTAATATTATAAAGAGGAAAGGTTTGTATGTATGTATGGTTTTCACGCATAAACAACTGAACCGATTACAATGAAATTTAGCACACATATAGAGGGTAACTTGGATTAACACATATGATAGGTTTTATCCCGGAAATCCCACGGGAATGGGAACTATGCGGGTTTTCCTTTGAAAACGCGGGCGAAGCCGCAGGCGGAAATCTAGTTAACTTTATTTTCATAAATTAAGTTTCACATATTTAAAAAAGCTTTAATAAAATATTCTGAACAAATAAAAAGAGACACGAATCAAATCGCTCTCATTAACACAAAGGTTACTCCCGCTTTGAGTGTCTCTAAAATCCAAACAAAAAGTCATTCAGGCGAAATAGTCGAGACGAAAACTATAAATATGTCAAAATCTTATCATTTAGATCGCAGCCAATAAACTCGCTGACGAATTGCTACCGTGAGGAACATATTGACACCTTTTTAGGGATCTTTGGAGCTATTTCAGAAGTGATTTGGATTAGAGGATTTATATGTATGGGTAAATGTGTATATTATGTATTTTTGTATAAGCCTTGTTTAACCCATTGAGCCCCTAACTGCCCGATCGGTCCACGACACAATATATTTTCTATTGTGTCTGTGATTCCGGGGCCTGAGTTATTAAACAGTAACTCTTTTAAAAGTGTGTTACAACAATTTGATTAAAAATTTCCTTTATTGTGAAAAGCAATCTCTTGCGGGCAACCATATATATTGTATGTATGGTTGGTGGCAAAAAATTGAAATATTAAGTGTCACTTCCACGAGACAGGAAAGTGATATTTAATCTAAACTAGTTTAAATCAAATCTACAACTGCGGCATGTTACATGCTTTAATCAATTTAATTATAATATTATTAATTTATATTTATTCGAGATATTCGTTGATTCTAAGGAAAATTAAAATTAAATCAAACGCGAACAAACTCGAAAGAACCCTACAAACATAAAAAGTCCGTCCGAATCGATAAAGTTTTTTCTGCGATCTAAATTGTTTCGTCCACCCATTTGTTAACAAATTAATTGATAACAAGGGTGAGAACAGATAATCTTATCTTTTCCTTTCTTAGAATTTCCGATCTTTTATGGATAGATGATTACTCCAATTTAAAACAAAAAGCTTTTTAATACGAAAGTTGAGATCGTGTGTTTGAAAAATGTTTGATATTATAGCCCTTTTAGGGATATTTAAATGTTTTCTTTGTCGCCCTGAACTATTAAACTTATTTACTAGAGGAGTACGGTTCTGCTGATGTTTACAAACTCTTTTGTCTGCTTTATCAAATAAAATTATAATAATCCCCTCCACACGATATCACATAGCAATGACGATACCACTAAATAACTAAATATTATGTACTCTACAACAACATAGTCCACTTATTATTAACTAGCTGTGCTCCGCAGTTTTAACCGCAGTGCTCCGCTCCTTTTGGTCTCAGCGAGATGATATATACCTATCCTATACCTATAGTCATCCTCGATAAATAGGTTATCTAACTCCGAAATAATTTTTCAAATCGGACCATTAGTTCCCGAGATTAGCGCGTTCAAACAAACAAACTCTTCAGCTTTATAATATTAGTATAGATTATGGATTTTAAACAAATAATGCTTGTAAGTTGTAGTCACATATAACTATTATTTTATATTATAACTGATTTACATACGCCAAAATGTACAGAACTGTATCTTCATCTTTTGTGATAATTACATTAAAAAATGAAATCCAGTTTTAGTCTGATTGGATTTAGTTCTCAGTCCATACAAAATTACATTCCTTTTCCTACATAACATTAAAGTGAACAAACGGAGCGTCTAGTTAGAGCAAATTGTTTTCCAGTTAATCTAATTGAACGGCCCAAGAGGTTCAACATCAATTTAACTGCAAATGTCCCCAGTTAATGGTGGAAACTTATCTAAGAGTGAATTACTGTAGCAATGTACTTGTTTTATCTCTTTGAATTAGTGGTAATGTTAAGTAATTTTTAAGTGCTGTTGGAACACAAAAATTTGTAATATATTATATGTAATTATACCAATGATTGTATGTAGTGATTTACTATAACATAGTTACAAGCTTTCCGTCCGCGGCTTTACCCGATTTATCAATGGTAATTAGATGTTTCATTGGCTAAAAGAGCCATACATCACTTCCTAGGCTCTTGATTATACAGCCACAAAATTATATTATATGAATGCTTTCGCATTTATAATATTAGTAAGGCTTTTTTTACTTCAAGCCCTTCCTGCGGTATAGCGTAAATAATATTTCTATCGTAATTTCTTTGGAAAAATCTTAATTTATTAAGATCCAAAAATTTGGGTTGGCAAGAATATCGCAATAGCTCGTTTGAAATCGTACAAGTAATCGTAAAAATAGAAAGCCTAGGGAACGAATGTAGGTACAGAACTGTAGTTCTTGAAATTGCATATTTTTTTACAAATATATCTTTGGATATTAGAACCAGATTCAAAGTAATCTCTAGCCTTTATGGAGCCTATACCTAATATAGTATAGAAAAATAATGACCCAATTTATATTTAAATTCAAATCCAGTAACATGCAAACGATTAGCCCAAACACTATGATTATAATAATAGCCGAAACAAAATCTAAGAACTCTATTATCCATACTAATATTATAAATGCGAAAGTAACTCTGTCTGTCGGTCTGTTACTCAATCACGCCTAAACTACTGAACCAATTTTCATGAAATTTGGTATTGAGGTATTTTGATACCCGAGAAAGGACATAGGTTACTTTTTATCCCGGGAAAATGACGCAATCCCGGAAATCCCACGGGAACGGGAACTATGCGGGTTTTTCTTTGACTGCGCGGGCGAAGCCGCGGGCGGAAAGCTAGTAATAAATAAATAACCGAACAAAATACCAAAGTAATTCTTAAATAATTATTTAAATACAAACTTGACAGACGGATGGTAATGAGGCAAGCAACGCCGCGGGCTGGTCATAATATTATTTTTTTGTTTGTATGATTATACATAGTACGTTCACATTGCATACTAGTTGAGTGACCTGACTTTCGTATTGAAAGAAACTACATGCATTTACTATGCCACGTGGATTCTTTAGAGTTATGGAAAATCACTTCTTACTACTATTATTATAATTCATTTATAAATAATATGTGTGTGTTACGCATTCACGTAAAAAAGTCCATCCAATTTGAATGGAATTTGTCATAGAGATAGATTTTAGTCTGTCTTAATACTTACTTTTTATCCTATTAATTAATATTATAAATGCGAAAGATTGTGAGGATGTGTGTGTGTGTGTTTGTTACTCTTTCACGCAAATACTACTGAACCGATTACAACGAAATTTAGCACACATATAGAGGGTAACTTGGATTAACACATAGGATAGGTTTTATCTCGGAAATCCCACGGGAACGGGAACTATGCGAGTTTTTCTTTGAAAACGCGGGCGAAGCCGCGGGCGGAAATCTAGTACGAGTATAAGTTCTTAAAGTAGACTTGTTAAATGAATAAACGTTTGAGTTTGTGTCTGTTACAGATAAAGCTCTAAAGTAAAGCTCCTTATAAAACCTAAACTATTTACAATGCTTTCTATACTACTTTTCAAGAAAACACTATCTGTTATATATAGAAGTTGTAGAACATAATTATACTAAGGGCTGATTTTTCAATCCTTGGTTCAAACTTATTCGTCGAATAATGTATAAAACTACCATTTTAAAAATGTATTCTAATTGCCCGTATTTGACAGTTTACGTGACATTTTAATATTATCGTGTAATACTTTATTGGACGGATAAGTTTTATCCAAACATTGAAAAATCGGCACTAATACAACTAACCCATGTTTAAAATTAAGACATCCAGGAAGTGACGAAATTAAATTTTAAAATTTCAACTAATTGTATATCTGTTCTACAACTACGTACACAATCAATATAAATACAGCTTTTAAAGGTACACACGAACATACAAATGAGTTTCTTGTATTTAGAACAGGTTTAGCGTTTAACTTGGTTTAATGGTCAATAGTGAGTCCGTGACTTTATTTTTATACATAAAAAGTAAATTAACCTGTTTGTACAATCGGAAGATAAAGCACATACATTGGTACGAATTGCTTATAATTTACTAGCTGTGCTCCGCGGTTTCACCCGCATTGCTCTGCTCCTGTTGGTCTTAGGGTGATGATATAGCCTATATATATACCTTCCTCGATAAATGGGCTATCTAATACAGAAAGAATTAGAATTTTTCAAATCGGACCAGTAGTTCCTGAGATATACGACTAAGTACTAGCTTAATGCGTACTTCTTGACTAGATTATATATTATAGACCCGACTGCGAAAGAAAGAGAAGTTATGTTTTTCAAGTGTTCTATATAGTATAAAGCAAAGTCACTTCCCACGTCTGTATGTATGAATGCATCTTTACACATTTTCACAATGGATTATGATACAGTTTTTTTAATAGATTGAGTGATACAAGAGGAACGAAGGAGGAGGTATTAATTTTTTAATAATATATCCCCTTGACCTAATTTTCAACGCTTAAAAAGATCATGTTGCATAATATTATAAAGGCAAAAAGATTCGTCGAATTTTATTTTTATTAATTGATATGTTATTCCTCTAGTGACCCATTAAATCCAAAGGTAGTTAATAGCAATCGATGATAAGATGAATACGTAAGAAAACTAGTATTTAAAATAATGTATTTAAACAAATTCAGTTCCTTTTAAAGCAGACGGAATCGCGATCCGTTCCAAGTCACTGATATCAAAATAATATGCAAATACAGAAATACAATACGTTTATTTCGTAATAAAAAAGCAAGCCTCGACAAACTTAGCGGTATTGGTACAGTTCGCAAAACAATTACAAGAAATAATAATAATTTGGTTTCAATATAATATTATATTTTTAGCCGAGTTCAAATAGACTTCTAGGCTACGACTGTATTTTTTGGGTATGTTAACTTTTAACTTTCGACTGGGTAAACTGATTACGATGATAATTTTTTTTTATTTAAAAGCTGGTGGCTTCTAGTCATATTTAAAATTAGGCATGTCTTATTCTTTGAAGGTGGTGAATTTGTCTAAAAATAATTATTTATTAATTTTTGACGTGACAACGTCTTAAATTAGGTTGCGACTGGGAGTCACTTATGAAAAAGTGTAACGCTCGGTAACGTTACGATGAGTCACCGAACGAGAGAGAGGCCCGCGGTCTGCCGCGCGCGCAGCACATAAATATTCTACCGAGAAAAAGACGTTGTCACGTAAAATCTTCGCCCGTAAAACCGACTTTACAGGCAACCATTTTTTTTACTGATATAGTCGTGTTATAATGTTTTTTTTTTTAATCGTTAAACGGTATCAAAGTCACGAAATTACCTTAAATGTATGTTAAAAACATGAATGAAATATAATTATGTAAATAAATATTTAAATCAATACGATGCATATATTATTTAAAATACTACTTATAGCTATCTGTTTAAAATTTAAATTCGTTTACACAATTTTATTTTATATTATGAAATATTATATTATTTATTTTCCTACGCAAACATCTTCAAAACTGAAATTTAAATCGAAAGGATTTTTCTATTTTTCTCTTCAATTCTCTTATTTTCTCAGTAGCAAGAGTAATTTATGCATTGTATAAGCTATTTTACTTATGTATCTACCGTCAGAGAAACATTGAGGAATAGTTTTTCATTTAATTATTTTCTGAAGAATTTCCCAAAATAAGTCACCAATAACCATATCATATAGTAACATACTTTTTTGCTGACGCTCCAAATATTAGGGAAAGCTGCGGTTTGCGGCTGTAACATAGCCGTCTAACGGCGTAGCGGGTCTGGCGAACATTTGTCGATATTAATAATAACAAATAAGCATTTATATCTGTATTCAATTAAATTAAAACTTGTGAGAACAAAGTTTTATGAATACCGAGTTCCTTGTACCTGAATGTTGGTCAAAGTCGTGTGTTATGATCAATTTTCTTTACACATTAGTAGATGTTTAAAGTCATAATTATTTTATAAGTCTTCACTGGAAATAAAACGAATAATGTTGACGACTTATCTAGATTTGGTAGGGCACAGCGACCCGTAAAAGACGTATATAGGAACTATGCGCAAGATTTACAAATTATATACTTTGCAATGGATTTTAAACTCAATTTATTTATTATATTATTTAACCCGACGCGGATGTTTTGAAAGCTCTACAGCGAGCATGGTCATATCTCCCGGTTATATATAAATCCGTTAAAACTCTTTAATATCTAAATACAACACAAGACAATAGTACGTTGGCAAGATGAGAGGCTCTACATAATATGTAGCGAACATCATTGAAGTATGTTGCGTTAGAGGCTTCATTATAATATATTTATAGGAAAATCTCATGCTCGATATCTTAACAAATTCACTGGCTTGCTTTGCAAGTTCAATCTATGCGATTAAACTGTATATACAAGTAGTGTAATAAACTTCATACTCTATTGCGATGGTGTATTGATATTTTGTCGCTGTTATAAATGATATCCATTTTTTATGAACTACAAGGGCTGAGATAGATTAATTTGGTGAATCATGAGATATCAATATTAATCAAAGGTGGTAATATTATGACTTTCAAGGATATATTTGATTTGCTATTAGATAAATTATTCTTATAAATATTTTATTTATTATTTAGTTTGAAGAGAAAATATACTATAAAGTGTATTAATCCTTTTAAAGAATATATGCAAGACAAAGTATTTTACACGAATTGACTTGATTTTTATATCAATTCCATATAACATGTCTAACGTCGAACCGTTAAAATTGCCACCACTAAAAGGGTGTATGCAATATGTTCATGCAACTTATAGTGATAAAAACTTATATCCTGATCAATCTAATATATCAGGTTTCGCCGCGGGCTAAAGTATATTCATTGATAATTTCATTAATATTTTATTCAAATGATTTCACGCGAAGCTCATGCACGCGTTGATGTCTTTTACACGGACTGGTTTTGATTCGTAATTTTACTGTATGACTCTATGTGCCATTTTTTAATAAGTCAGAATTACATGAAGCACCTATCGGTAAGTCAAATTATCGACAGGTTCTTTATAAACGGAAATAATTTTCATTAGGAGAGCTTTTCACTTGGATTAACTTAGCGATAAAAATATAATATCTATTTGTATGTATTCTGAGTTCATTAATTACTCTATGGTTAAATACTTTTTACCAGAAAGTAATTAATGATTACTCCATTTAAAATGTGTGAAAGAAGTTAGAATATTCAGGAATTAAAACACTAATCGAAATATTCTCAACTCGCTTCATGCCCACACCTTCGCTCGCGTAAACTTCATATTTTCCCTGTTTCCATTCCTTGTTACCCCCCTTCAAGTCTGATATAGGATAGGTTTTGTAACATCTTCAATCTGTTTTGTATAATAATATTAATTATCCTGTAAAATATGTGAAATTTAATGTTAGAATTATCTAATTTGTAGAAATAAGCTTAAAATTGCAATAATGTCATGTGTTGTTTAATGAGTCGTAAATATACAATCAAATGTAAATAAATACACAAAATCAAACAGGTGGACGATCAAATTTTACGATTCCAATCAAGAAACACTAAAATATATAATTATTACTATTACTAAAAGGTTATCGATGTAATCGACACCTTGATTATACCTAGTGTAAATTTAAAAACTCATATTATTTGAGAAAAAAAACTTGATATGCATTTTATTAGTATTTCACGTCGATTATTAATATGAAACAATAATATGATTGATTGTAATATTTCTATCAACTATGCATTTCAATAATTACGAAGTACTAGCAAACTAAACAAAAGTACTCTGGTGGCGAACCCCGTTTCGCCACCAGAGACACCTTTTCTTTGCTATAAACCTCACGGAGCCCGAGACCTTTCCAACGAATGCAAAACCGTGGAAATCGGTTCTTGCGTTCTGGAGTTATAGCGTCAGGAAGGAAAACCCGACTTATTTTTATATAGTAGATAATGATAATAATTAAGGTCTGATTAGACAAAAAACATGTTTATTTTTTATTATTGTTAACTAGTTGTTATTATCATTTTAATTTCTTAACTACGAAATGTCACAAATTTAGTTTGTGTCAAAAATCTACATAATAGGGGGAAAATTTATTCAAACATTTGTTCATAGGTAGCTAAAACTAAATGCTAAAATATAGTAAAATTGACATCCTCAAGTTGCCTTACTATCTCTATGTAAATATTTAGCTTATATATTAGAATATTACCATATTAATTGTTAATAGCGCAACTATTATTGATGATATAAAACCACTTTAGTTCTACAATAATTCGATAGATAACAGACAAGAAAATAAAAGATTTTTCCATAAATCCAAACAAATATTTTTAATATATTCGTCGTCAAAGGTTAACAAATATTAACTAGCGGTAGTCGTTTTATATCTTTATAAATTTTTACCCACTTCAAAAAAAAGGAGGAGGTTCTCAATTCGGCCGGTAATTTTTTTTTCATTTTTTTTATATTACTTGTATTTGATTGATTGAGAGCGACTATTGATATATATAAGCGACTATTGTTAATATAATATTAAAAACTGTGTAAATATATTGAAAAATGTTACAAGGTTTTCTAACTACATATTATATCATTTTATACTGAGACCTATATGTAAGAGTTAGAATATTACTTTTTAATAGAATTTTACGTTTCGAATAGAATTCTTGAAATAAGCTCGTTCCATCAAACAATCAATCTCTTTAGCTTTATGCTATTATATTTAGGTGAATGTTTTAAGCTAACTATTTAGTGAGTTTCTACAAAAATTCTATTTCTTTTAATTTATAAATGAAGGTGCAATATCCACTTATAAACCATAACACATACATAGTAATGCAATAAAGAAACGTTACAAAACAGACGTGTTTAAGATATTTTTAATGCAACACTAAATAAAACAGGAATTCCACTTGTAGCTGTAATTATTCTCGCAATACTTTACTAGTTAAACATATAAAAATTAATCATATACTAAGAAAAATTGCTTCAGTCAAACAAAGTTAGAAACGTATCCTACGCAGATGCGTAATCAGCACATTAAAATTATTCAAACATAAACATTTATTTATTCAACTTATTTATTAATTTATTAGATTTCTTCTAGAAACAATTCTGAATCGTCATAAGATAGTTTACCATTTACCACATGATCGGAGAGCAATCGAACCTCTGTAGTAGCTCTTTTTAAGAATAGGTACATTTAACCAAGCTTCGTGTGTCGTAATATAAGAAAGATCAGTTTTATAATAATAATATGCTTACTACTGTTAACTATGAGCCACATGATTTAAATAAAAAAGTCATATAATAATATACGGGCATTTCTCCGCAACTCGACGTCAAGCGCCTATTTTGCGTGAGAGAGGGAGGTGGGGGAAACCAGCTAAAACTGAAACCACCCGAGCTCCTCCATGAAGCCAAGCAGCTTGTGAGGGCTGCCAAAGGCTTCGGGGAGGGACCTGGGAGACCCCAGGTGTCTTGCCCTGTACTCCGCAACCCCCGTACATTCCATGATGACGTGGGCAGCCGTTTCCTTGGTCGCCATGCATGCTCTGCATAGCGGACTGTCTGTCATCCCTAGAATTAAAAAGTCATAGGGTGACAAATCAACATCGAGCTATGCTGCGCTGTACTGCGCTGTGCTGTGCTGTGTTTCTTAAGCTACGTTTTTTTAACAATTAAACGATGCTGCGCTGTACTGCGCTGTGCTGTGCTGTGTTTCTTAAGCTACGTTTTTTAACAATCTAGCTCAGTATAAAGTAATCAGCAAGCAGCTCGTGTAGTCGTTTATCTCGTCAAATATGACCCTATTTTCAAAAAAACGTAAACATTACGACATAGTTGAATCCGATGAAGATGAAAGTGAAGAAGAAGCGGATATGGATATTTTATGTGTTATTTTGTCGTTAAAAGAGTCCAGTCACGGTAGCTTGTTACCTCACACCATACGTGAAAAATACGGAGAATTTTATTTTTAATGAATTTAATGCGGCGATGGAGGGGCACGCAGCGTGCTCCAAACCTAGCATAGCTCGACACAGCGCAGCATGGCAGAGCTCCATAAAAAACATAGCACAGTTCGGCACAGCGCGGCTCAGCACGGCGGGTAGCGCGCCTCGCTCGAGACTGCTGCGTTTTTAAACAGAACGTAGCCTCACACAGCGCAGCACAGCATGGTTTGTTTGTATCCTCATTAAAATATTAAACGAGCGAGTTGACCAAATACAGCACAGCGCAGTACAGCGCAGCATAGCTCGATGTTGATTTGTCACCCTATATCTTATACATTTTAATTCATAAATAAATGTATTACAACTCAAATGTTTTATGACACATTCGTAATAAAATTTCACGCCCGTAAGTATTAAAAATTATTTATATAAAAAATTCCATTCGTAAGCAATCGATCAACATCATATAACATTACTCGTATCGCTGGATTTAATTATTGGAAAATAGGATACAATGAACACACGTGACAATAAATCAATTCATAATATATTATATAAATTATTAATTGTGAGAAATACCAGGGAAATAAGTAGATCTGAGAAATGTACTTGTGTGTATTATTTTCCTTAATAACTGTTCCTTTATATACTTCTAAGATCTTACAAATTTCAATGTTACTATAACAATATTTTCCCTTAATTATTCCTCAAACAACATAATATTGTTACATTTTAGCAATTGTTTTGAATTAAAACTTCTTAAAGCGCGTTGAGAGTAAAATTTCAAGGTCGCGTCATGGCAATATCGTCACGTCATGGAGTAAGGCGACGACTTTAGTGTCTTTGAATCTTGCCAAAGAATTTTCACTTCTGACACGTGTGATCGGTACACATGCTCTTTTTTATGTATGTCCGTTTTGTATATAATAAAAAAATTTAATATGTAACATTAATTATACCTACACTTTCAGAACTTATTTTTATATACAAAACGTTAACATTATCATTTGCCAAGAGCCACTCTATCCAACCTTAAACTCAATGTATCATGAACATACTTCCCAAAATTCGCTAAAAATAACTACATAAGGTACACATGATATACACGTATTCTAAAAATAGACCAACAAAAGTAATTGTAACAGATTAACCGTAGATTCACGTTAGATGTATAAAAACGTACATAATCTCAAATAGGTAAAGGTATGGTCCATTATATGAGGACAGTTGATGCTGGGATCTCAGAGAGAGCGCACGTGCTGTGCTTTTTATTAAAATCGTGTGTCGTATTGTGATGTGATGTGTTTTGTGTTTTGAGGTAATATTTTAAATAAAGTAATATATCAAATATGTATTAAGGAAAAATGACTAATAAATTTTTTAAATGATTTTTCAAATTTTTTTTGAGTTACAAAATTGGTAAAGTCCTTAAAGATTGAGGAAATTAACATGATAACATACGAAAAACATCGGAAAAATAAAGTATTTTGTAAATTGACAAAAGTAGTTAATAATAATATAGATAAGTAGAGATGCTTAATTACTAACGAAATAGTAATTAAGCATCTCTACTTATTAATATTATCTATTACAACTCATGATGAAAAATGCTAAAAAAATGTTTTAAAGTAAATTCTCTGTTTATCGAACGCTTTATGATCGTATAAACAATTTCTTCGAAGCAGGTGCATATTGAAGATGCCATGTTATCAATACATTTGCATTTATAGTCAACATTCTTAACTATATGCAGAAATCTCGTATAAAATGTAAAAGCGTGAAATTAATATTTATTAAATCAATAAAATGTCTAAAACATTTAAATAGTAGCTCGTGATCGATATTAAAATTATAAAACAGGTAAGTGGTTTCAATTTATTGTTTCTATTAGAAAAATATAGAATTTCTTGATATGTTTTTATTTCAATTTAGTTTTTTACTTGCAAATCTATTCTTTTTTGGTTTCTGTAAAGATTTATTTTTTGTTGCACGAAAACTTAACGTAAATTAATTGAATAATTTATCTATCTAGCTTTCCGCCCGCGGCTTCGCCCGCGTTTTCAACGAAAAACTAGTAAAATTCACGAGGAATTTCCGGGATAAATGCTATCCTGTGTGTTAATCCAAGTTACCCTCTATATGTGTGCTAAATTTCATTGTAATCTGTAGGTATTTGCGTGAAAGAGTATCAAACATACATACATACACATACATCTATCCTCACAAACTTTCGCGTTTATAATATTAGTAGTATTTCTTGCTCTGTTTGACATTAACCTTTTAATGACATGTTTAGCGCGACTTGTAAATAGTTTTTACAAACTCGCTGCTTGAGGAAGCTTATGCGTTTTTACATGTCTTGTAAAAATAAAAAATAAATATATGTATTTAATGTTTCCGTTTTCTTCCATACTAATTAGCACTTCCATTATAACAAATGAATCTCTATATTTTCATATAAACATCAGCGTTTATTACAGTAATAAGATAAAATAATATAACTTTTTTAATATAACTTTAAAATATTATAACTTTTGATTTCTAGAACATTACCTGTTCTAGAAATCTCTATATATCTCTATCAATCATAGTTTATTTGTATTAGTATGAATCTTATTTCAAAAATCTTTACATTCATTTTGAAGTAATAGTATTTTTTAAATTGGTAATTTTAATATTATAAAAACTTATACGTAATTCGACTTTGTAATTTTTATATAACTAGTTGTATCATCCGGCTTA
Source organism: Colias behrii (assembly GCA_029959065.1). Lineage (NCBI taxonomy): Eukaryota > Metazoa > Arthropoda > Insecta > Lepidoptera > Pieridae > Colias > Colias behrii. Next base: position 1,968,725 of record JARWMC010000025.1, read on the forward strand.
GCTCGCTATAAATGACATTGGACGGGATAATTTGAAGTCTACGTCACACAGCACACTTCATACTAATGTACTCTCTTGTGTGAATAATCTATCTAGGCAAAACACAATTTTACATTGAAATATTTATAAATATGTATATTAGGTGTAATACCAAGTTATAATAAAGAAATTTAATAAAATTACCCAATTGGTAGACTGTAATATTAATTCATTATTCACAAAGCACTATCCCCGATTGAAATAAGACTAATTTTATTTATTAAATACAAAAGAATAATAATAATAGATGTCAGCTCTACAACTATCGATTTTCTTTGATCTGTTTATCTAAAACCTACAACTTATAAATGTATTAAAAACTACGAAGGCATGGAACGAAAATTACAGCAATAAAAAGGCAAATTAATTACAAATTATTTAAAAATCAAGCATGCTTCATACTATTATAAAAATCGAATTGTTTTCTCCAAAACCTTCTTCATATATTGAAAACTGTATATAAAAAATGTGTGCGTGTACTAGTGTACACACGTAAGAAGTGAAACTTCTTTATGACCTTATTTTTCAAAAAATAATTTACTATATGAAACTTTACAGAAATACGTCAGTCACGCGTGGTAGGGATAAAAACAAGATGGCGCGTAACGGAAAAATGTCACGCGTAACGTAAAAATGTTACCTACACTAAATTTTTTTCCAACCCCGATAAAGAAGTTTCACTTCAAAAAGAATTTGCGTCACATTACCACCACACGATTAAAAAGATACGTTTAAAAATTTTATAGACCAAGAAGCTTATATCCTCCACCTAACTTGGCAAGTTGGTGTGAAAGGGATAAAAAAACATACAGGCGTCATTCAACGTCATATTTTCTTGTTACAAGTTAATGGTCATAGTGCAATCTCCAGTGTATTAGATATAAGCTTCTTGTTATAGACCATAAAGTGACATTGAATTTTGACATGTTAAAACTAAATTAGTATTTGAGGTTGAAGATGCAGTTTTGAATGACGAGCCACCAGCTGTTTTGCGTTTCGTTGTTTTTGTTGTGGATTAACCTTTTCCAATATTTAAATATTATTTATTTCTTAATGTAGAGCTAAATAAAAAACACGAAAAATATTAGAGAAAAAAAATATCGGTCGGACACAAATCTTAATAAGATTTAAGAACTTTAAAATGTTGCCTAGGTCATCGAATAAAAATCATGTCAAATGCATGATATATTCAAGTAGTAGGTATATTTTATGAATTTGCCTCTCTGTGCCATCGTAGCTCTAAAACTAATAAGCTCATTTGAGTTAATAAGTTTCGTCAATAGAAATTGATAGCTTAATAGACTAGATCTGAATTTTCTTCTTATTTACGAAATACAGCCAATTTTAGCCAGTATGGGGTTGGTTTCATAAATTTTCTCATAGTGCTATAAGATCAGACTACGCTTTATCAATTCCTATAAAACATACATATCAAATATAATTAATAAATAACCTTGATTTTACACGAGTATTATACATTTAGAAATTAAAACTTTTAACAGACTTTAAACGGGATTTATTCATTACTAGCTGTGCCCGCGACTTCGTCCTCGTGGAATAGTGACTGCATAGTAGTTACTACTTAACTTTTATTGAATAAACACGTACTACCATAAATAATTAAAAGAACAGTTAGTAAAATTTATTACTAAACTGAGCTAAAAAATAAAAAAATAAGTGCCTAATTAATTTTCTACGTAAAATTTATTTTAAATTATGGCATATTATTTTTTAGGCACCAGGAGGGAGAGGAGCAAATTTATTTACCTTCCTTCCTTGTATGGATGTTTTTGACAATATATTGTGCAGCAACTGAGTGCCGAGGCAAACGTCAAAACGTAAAGGAATAGAATCCGCTATCGATACTAATTGACATAAGCGTATGATGTTTTGCTAAGGATTTGTTCACCCTACCAACGACGACGACGACCACGAACAAAATTTTCATCCAGTCGCAATTTAATAAAATTGTGCAAAACACAATTAAAAATCAATTATTAAAATTTCCTGTCGTTCTGGTGATTGGAATTTTTATTTTTGAGATCAACGATGAATGAAAAAATAGATTTTTCGTATAAACAGTGGCTCCTAGAAAAAAATGTATGTGAAGTTTTTTAAAGATAATTTTATAATCTACAATTTTGGTAAAAGTTAAGGATACCATACCATACCATCATTATCATAATAATATATCTTATATATATATTTTTTTATAATGGTACTTAATTTTAAAGATCGTCGGGAAGTTTGTAAAATTATATATATTCCTTTTCCTTCGTTGCGTTGGGTTTTTTTTTTTTAATTTTTAAACTTCGGTTTCTTATTTTCATTTAATATTTTCAAGTGAGCGAGACCTACCTCTACCTCCATAATACATTCCTACATCTGACATCTTTTAAGTTGGGCCGTAACCGTGCATAAATTGTAATGGACCACAGTGGCAAAAGAAGTGGTATATTTAAGAAAAAAAATTGCCAAGGGCCAGGCCTATGTGGCTTTGAGAAGAGTTCAAAATTTCCAGGGTGTGGCTATCCTCTCGCTCCCATGTCCCCCTCTTCTTTCACAGACTTTCAACCCTTCCCTTTCCATCCCTAGTAAATGGCAGAACCGATTTTGATGTAAATAATATTATCTAATTGTACCTATATGTACACGTCATATCCTATCGTTTGATGCTCCATTTGGTTTATTTATCTAACCACTGTCACCCCTAAAGTGCCCTATATGTAAAAAACGGATGAACCGATTTCGATAAAACATTACTAATTGTAATTCACCCGTTATGCACATTCATTTGATATATCACTTAGGTAGGTACTATCACAATATTTGACAACATTTGTTTCTTTCATTCCCACTTATACCTATACAGGGTGTAATCGTTAAGTGTGCACAGGCGATTTTTCCGTAAGTATTACAGATAACAAAAAACTTTAAACTGATATCGAAAGTACTTAACCTAATGAGTAAAATGGCGGTAATTAATTTTTAAAAATAAATCGAGAAATATCAAAAAAATTATCTTTAAACCCTCCCATTCATTAAGTATGAAATATGAATATCCCATATACCTACATTTAATATGAAAGATTTTAGCTTTTTTTTTCTTTTTTTGGTTTTCTGCTTTAATTACTTCGCAAATTTGAAGTGACATTTTCCACATTTTTCCGGACATTTTCACGCATTTTCCGGATATTTTCCGGGAATTATCCAGGCATTTTCCGGACATTTCCCTGACATAGCCTGTAAATGTCTGGAAAATCCCCGGGAAATGCTCGGAAAATCCCCGGAAAATGTCTGTAAAATCCCCGGAAAATGCCAGGGAAATGTCCGGAAAATGTCTGGAAAACATCGGGAAAATCCCCGGAAAATGTCTGTAAAATCCCCGGAAAAAGCCTGGGAAATGTCCGGAAAATGTCTGGAAAACATCGGGAAAATCCCCGGGATATGCTCGGAAAATCCCCGGAAAAAGCCTGGGAAATTCCCGGAAAATAACCGGAAAATGCCTGGGAAATGCTCGGAAAATGCGTGGAAATTTCCGGAAAAACCGTGGAAAATCCCTGGAAAATGCCTGGAAGATATCCGGAAAATGCGTGAAAATGTCCGGAAAATATCCGGTAAATGCGTGGAAAATCCCCGGAAAATGCCAGGGAAATGTCCGGAAAATGTCTGGGAAACATCCGGAAAATCCCCGGGAAATGCTCGGAAAATGCCTGGGAAATTCCCGGAAAATGTCTGGAAAATCCCGGAAAATAACCGGAAAATGCCAGGGAAATGTCTGGAAAATATCCGGAAAATGCGTGGAAATTTCCGGAAAAAGCGTGGAAAATGCCTGAAAATGCCAGGGAAATGTCTGGAAAATATCCGGAAAATGCGTGGAAATTTCCGGAAAAAGCGTGGAAAATGCCTGAAAATGCCCGGAAAATGCTCGAAAAATGCGTGGAAATTTCCGGAAAAACCGTGGAAAATCCCTGGAAAATATCCGGAAAATGCGTGAAAATGTCCGGAAAATATCCGGTAAATGCGTGAAAATGTCCGGAAAATATCCGGAAAATGCCTGGAAAATCCCCGGAAAATGCCTGAAAAATGTCCGGAAAATGTCTGGGAAATGCGTGGAAAATCCCCGGAAAATGCCTGAGAAATGTCCGGAAAATGTCTGGGAAATTCGTGGAAATTCCCCGGAAAATGCCAGGGAAATGTCCGGAAAATGTCTGGAAAACATCCGGAAAATCCCCGGAAAATGCTCGGAAAATCCCCGGAAAGAGCCTGGGAAATTCCCGGAAAATAACCGGAAAATGCCTGGGAAATGCTCGGAAAATGCGTGGAAATTTCCGGAAAAACCGTGGAAAAATCTTGGAAAATGCCTGGAAAATATCCGGAAAATGCGTGAAAATATCCGGTAAATGCGTGAAAATGTCCGGAAAATATCCGGAAAATGCCTGGAAAATCCCCGGAAAATGCCTGAAAAATGTCCGGAAAATGTCTGGGAAATGCGTGGAAAATCCCCGGAAAATGCCAGGGAAATGTCCGGAAAATGTCTGGGAAACATCCGGAAAATCCCCGGGAAATGCTCGGAAAATGCCTGGGAAATTCCCGGAAAATGTCTGGAATATCCCGGAAAATAACCGGAAAATGCCAGGGAAATGTCTGGAAAATATCCGGAAAATGCGTGGATATGTCCGGAAAAAGCGTGGAAAATGCCTGGAAAATGCCCGGAAAATGCTCGGAAAATCCCCGGAAAATATCCGGAAAATGCGTGAAAATGTCCGGAAAAAGCGTGGAAAATGCCACTTCAAATTTGCGAAGTAATTAAAGCAGAAAACCAAAAAAGAAAAAGAAAGCTAAAATCTTTCATATTAAATGTATATGGGATATTCATATTTCATACTTAATGTATGGGAGGGTTTAAAGATAATTTTTTTGATATTTCTCGATTTATTTTTAAAAATTTATTACCGCCATTTTACTCATTAGGTTAAGTACTTTCGATATCAGTTTAAAGTTTTTTGTTATCTGTAATACTTACGGAAAAATCGCCTGTGCACACTTAACGATTACACCCTGTATATAGGTATAGTAAATGGATGAACCGATTTTGATTAAATATGTCTAATTATACTTTACACGTCATGCCCTTTCATTTCATAATATGTCACTTGAGTCAAAATTCACTTTTTTTATTATCTACCACTTTTATACCTATATCAAATAAATGGATGAACCGATTTTGATAAAATTTGACTTATTTTTACTGATAGGTCGTTCACTTTCATTTAATATATCACTAAAGTATATTCGACAACTTTAGTTATTTTCATTCCCACTTTTACACGATAAATGGATGAACCGATTTTGATACAGTTTATTTAAGAACCAGCGTCGGAAAATATGCTGCCTAACAAAAAAACATCATCTAATTCGGATTACCTGCTAGCGAGCTACGGTGGCACAAACACACACACACACAGCGGTCAAACACTTATCACCCATATTTTTGCATCGGGGGTTAAAAATATAATATTATAAATACGACATAATTTAAAGGACATTTTATGTATAAAATTTACCTAGAAATAAGTATAATTTTAATTTTACCCCTCCCCCCTACTACCTCAGCTTACCCCCCCACCCTTGGGGACTTTCGATATGATCACTTGGACATAACTGTAGCGTATAACAGATAACTTACGTTTTATCGTACACTGTATGTGTACCATAGAATGCCTTAGCAAATGTTCGCCGTGAGTACTTAAATGGTCATAACTTTTTTATTTATGAACCGATTGACATGAAATAAACACTAAATGTTAAATGAAGATTACCACAATATATTAGTGAAAACCGCATCGAAATCGGATAAGCCGTTTCTGAGATTAGCGTGTTCAAACATACAGACAAACAGACAAACAGACAAACAGACAAAAAATTTTTTAACTACATTCATCATTTTTTACTTTTGGGTTTGGGATCGATTTAATAATAACCCCTGCTAATTTTTTTTTACATATTTTCATTGTACAGACACCACTTTTCTAGAATTTTATTATATGTATTGATAATATGTATTATTATCATGACGTGTCGCACACTTTGCAGCGAGCGTGGTCACGGGGAGACTAAGATGGTTTGAGGATAATAATATAATAAATCGCGTTTAAAATCCGTTAAAATCTTTAATTTCTAAATGTATAATACTCGCGTAAAATTAAACACAAGAAAATATAACTTACTAGGTTTCCGCCCGCGGCTTCGCCCGCACAGTCAAAGAAAAACCCGCATAGTTCCCGTTCCCGTGGGATTTTCGGGATTGCGTCATTTTCCCGGGATAAAAAGTAGCCTATGTCCTTTCTCGGGTATCAAAATATCTCCATACCAAATATCATGAAAATTGGTTCAGTAGTTTAGGCGTGATTGAGTAACAGACAGACAGACAGAGTTACTTTCGCATTTATAATATTAAGTATGGATTGTACTAGATAATCACAATGAGGGAAATATCCTTTGTCACCGGTAGTGCAGTTGTCACGTTTATTCCATAAATGGTACTAATCAATGTCATATTTATAGAAAGGCAATACGAATTTTCAGTATTTAATTTTATTAAAAGGTATACTGTTGATATTGACCCTGGTTTCGCTTTTACTATAGGAAATAACTTTACATTAGGAATCGACTTTGTTAGAAAATAGTTCTCGGTATTGCAAGTAGAATTATTTCAAAATTTATGAGAAACAATTGAACTATTTATTTAAGATGGAGCGAGTCATATACGTTTACGTTTATTTTACTAAAGGGATTTAACGTCCATTAATTTGAAATGCTATTTTGCATCTGTGATTTGTGTATTAACAAACGAAATGCTACAAATTACGAACTTTCTAAAGTAATGAGAAAATCAGTGAAAATTAGAAAGAAAAACAATCTATACGTATGTTACAAATGCGAAAGTAACTCTGTCTACGCGTCCGTCCACTGAAATGAAATTTGGTTCTATGATAGTTTGAGCCCAACGGGAAAAGATACTATGATGGTATGTGGGTTACTTTGTTTACTTTGACTACGCTGGTGAAGCCGCGGGCGGAAAACTAGTTCTCAATATGTCTGGCAGAAGGTTAAAGATATTGGATACCATACATACATAACAGAAAATGTTTTTACTAGTTATTTTTATATATATTTTTTCTAAATTGAACATTATACGACCTCAGTTTTAACTACAAACTTACATAGTGTTCGTTCACCTATACCAAATAAGCAGCTTGCCCGCGATGGCCGCGCTATTAGAATTTCAAATGTACTAGACCAAATCGTGCGCTAGACTTGCACTTAGACAGGACATCTAGAGATAGTGTAGAATCTAAAGGATATGGAATTGAAACGTGTTAATGGGGAAGATATTTTGCAAAGTATATTTTAACTATGTTCTGTAGGTTTCTTCTCTTGTCTTAAGTCTATCCTACTAATATTATAAATGCGAATGTTTGTGAGGATGTGTATGTCGTGTGTGTTTGTTACTCTTTCGCGCAAATACTACTGAACCGATTACAATTAAATTAAGCACACATATAGAGGGTATCTGTGATTAACACATAGGATAGGTTTTATCCCGGAAAACCCACGGGAACAGGAACTATGCAGGTTTTTCTTTGAAAACGCGGGCGAAGCCGCGGGTGGACTAGTAGTTACATAATAAATAGATCTATCTATAATAGATCTCTATAGAGTTAAGTATTGTATGTTTTGGTTTTAATTCAAAAATCTTATGCGGGCTACTCACATACCTGCAGCAGGGGCAATTTAGAGAACAACTGAAATTGCTCCGACCGCCGCGCCGTGCAATCGAGATTGTTCCAATATTGCCCCTGCGGCTGGTACGTGAGTAGCCGGCTTTGTAAAAATGTTTATTTTAACTTATATTATAATATATTTTCGACTTATAAGGTTCAAACCATATTTTCAATTTTGTAAATTAATAAATAAAAACAAGTATACGAATTATTATTACGATTACGATGTGATATTGTGTATATTAATTGCAGACAATGTCGTATGCATAAACTAGTTATTTAAAAGTTTTTAATAGAAAAATGTATCTATCAAGCTAGCTCGTCTATACGTCTGTCAACAAAAAATCTATAATCCATTTTAGCTCTTGACTCTTGCACAATATGATTATTATCCTATTATATTACACCGAAAGAATTTTTAAAATCGGACCAGTAGTTCCTGAGAGTAGCACGTTCAAACAAACAAATTCTTCAGCTTTCTAAGTAAGTATAGATTCGTTTGTAAAATTCGTTAGAATGAGGTCTAAACTACCTACGATAAAAAAGGAGAAATCATTAATATGTTTGTTTTTCTAATTTTAAATGGTACATTATAATATTTGTTTATTATTTTTCGACAATGAATTTTAAACAGGTGTAATAAAATTAAGGTTGCTTTTTAGATATTTTTATTAGAAATAAAATAAGCATGTGATTAATATTAATTTTATCTTTGATTATTAGGTATATCAACTATTAAATTATAGGTAGGTATAATATAATAATATTGGAATTTATATGTATACCTACAAATACCATTATTGTAACAGCTCTAGATCATATCATTTACAAACAAAATTAATTGAGTATAATATTATAAATTACTAGATTTCTATCGCGGATTCGCCCGCGTTTTCAAAGTAAAACACGCATAGAACCCGCTCCTGTGGAATTTCTGGGATAAAAATTTGCTTACGTCTTATTTTAGGTCTTCAGCTACCTACATACCAAATTTTATTGTGATCGGTTCAGTACTATTTGCGTGAAAGAGCAACAAACATCCATCCATCCTCACAAACTTTCGCATTTATAATATTATAGTGGGATAATGTTAAAAATCAAAATCTAACGCTGAATCACAAAGTTTAAATAAACTAAGATACATAACATATCCAATTGATTGCCAAACCATAAATAAATCAAATAAACTAATAGGTAATATAAATAAAACTTTAAATTTAAAACCACAGAAGCGATGTATCTATCTAATTGGCCATAAACTAATAAATACTGGCAGAGGATTGTAAATCAAGATAATTAATAGATTCTGCGTATATAGGAAAGAAGATGATTGATAAATTAATTGAAATAATCCTTGATATGTGATTAAGTAATAAATATCAATATGGTCAGGACTGGAAATTGGCAAACCTACGGATTTGTGGGTTTATTTGGAAATACATTATGCTTTTTAATGTATAGTTTTATACAATAAAAATACTCGGAAAGTAGGTATGTGGGAGAAATAGTTTGTAGATAGTCCATTTTGTATGAGTAGGTCACGTAAATGATATCCTACTAATATAATAAATGCGAATGTTTGTGAGGATGTGTGTGTGTGTTTGTTACTCTTTCACGCAAATACTACTGAACCGATTTCAATGAAATTTAGCACACATATAGAGGGTAACTTGGATTAACACATAGGATAGGTTTTATCCCGGAAATCCCACGGGAACGGGAACTATGCGGGTTTTCCTTTGAAAACGCGGGCGAAGCCGCGTGCGGAAATCTAGTAATAAATAATGGTAAAAACTCGGCAAGTAAATGTTATGAAAATGCTAATATTATGTAAATGCAACTAATTGTTTTAATTTGTAAATTGTATAATTTTCTGCATTGTTTCCAATAGAATCTTAGTTTTCGGATTTCCTCCCCCATAAAATAATTCGGATACCTTGTTAAGAGGCCGTATCGATTTTAAGAGTGATTTTGACTTGTTTCTGTAATTCTTTAGGGGCCATCCATAAATTACGTCACACGTTCATAGGGGGGGAGGGTATCATCTTTATGTGACATAATGTGACAAGGGGCAGGGGGGGATCAAAAGCTTTGTGACGTGACATAATAAAACGAAACGAAATTTGTACGTGAGCAAAAAACTTTGAACAGAAAATTTTTAATCTACCTACCTATATGTATTTATTAATAATTTCGCACTCTCGCTATAAGATTATCTCTTACGCAACAACATTTAATTCCTAGAGTCATGTTGTAATGCAAGTGGGCACTAAAATTTACGATTTTTAAAATTTTCGATATTTAAGATTATTTAATAAGTAAAAATAAGTAAAAAAATGAAAATAACTGTTTTCTTTTAAATATTTTTAGATACATGCATAAGTTTGAAAAATGTGTGACGTCACATTAGGGGGGACGGGGTACTAAAAATGTGACAACGTGTGACAAGGAGTGGGGGAGGGGTTGAAAAGTTCTAAAATTCGCGTGACGTAACTTATGGATGGCCCCTTAGGAGCTCGTTTAAAAAAACTAATTACTATGTTTTATGAAAGTAATGGAATAATTTAAAGTTCTCTAGAATATTCGATTATATAGGTCTGCCGTAACAACGTTTGCGCTCCCGTATATAATCGAAAGTTCTAGAGAACTTTAAATTATTCCATTACTCTCATAAAACATATAATATGTATTTTTTTATTGCAAATTTTTAAGCATAAATCTATCATTTAATGTGTATTTTTTTATTTTTTTAACTCTGTTGTATGTACTAGAAATTCGACGCCATATACGCATAAAATTTCATAAAAGTAAGGCTATTTTAACTTAGATTTTCTTCGAATTTTTGAATAAAAGTACTTAAAATTCCTCAAACACTTTTTAGGATGTCTCAGTGTCTTTATTGTTGTATATTTTATAAGAAAACTTCTTCTTTTAAATTCTGTGTAAACTACAAAGACACGAACGTCCCGCATTGAAAAAATTGAAACACGCCTCAGGTTATTGGCTATTAAACAAACTGGACAATGAAAATCAATAAATTGTCTCGGACACTTTTTAGATATTGAATAAATATTCAATTTAAGATATTATAACACATTGTTACTAATTTAGTTTTCTTAAACGAGCTCCTAAAGAATTACAGAAACAAGTCAAAATCACTCTAAAATCGATACGGCCTCTTAAGTTGCATGAACCAAAATGACATTATCAAACTCAACATGCATGTCATATTATAAACAAATCCAATGTATTTATATACGCAAAAAATCTAACAGTTCATTTTTTTTGTTCCAATAATCCGTTTAAACCTTTTTGTACACTTAAGATTAACGGCACGGCAGTTTATTTTTTTGCGAAGTGACCAATTAGAAAATGTTCTCTAACCATTTTTAACCGACTTGGAAAAAGATGTTTATATCATTTATTTTATACTGTTTGTATATCCTATATACTGGAAAATAACATAACTAGCTACTTACACATAACGAACTACATTTTATTAAATAAAAAAAAATATTTTAGCAACTAGTAGGTATGGTTTTATAACAATATCGTCTCTTATTTAATGGTAATAAATAGGACAAAATTAAGTTGGGATTTTATGAACAATCTGAAGTATTCTAATTTTAGATTGTTTTTAATTAATTTTCTGGACTTTAATACCACAAGACCAACCACCACATTTAAGACAAAAAAAGTACCTTATGTCTCAACTGTTAATCGAATAAAAACCCTCGTATTATTAGTACTTATGTATGCTCTAACCACTGTTCCAAGAAAGTAAATAAAAACGTCACAATAACGTTTTCAAAAGAAAAAAAATACAATAAAAACGCAAGCAAACCAGGACATAACCATAGTGCCAATTATAAAACTACCTTATCGCTGCAATCTTAACTAAATTAAACTAATGACTGCCTAGTTGTTTTTATCATATCTATTCAAACAAATATCAATCAAGTTATTAAAATGATACCATCAGCTAGACTTATCTAGGAATATAGTAATTTGGATTAATTATAGTAATCTATTGAACTGAGTTAGAGGAACTGATTTGATTGTAATTATATATTGGCGTTTAAATCAATAGCAATTTATATTTAAACTAGCTGATTCCCGGGGCTTTGTCCGTGTTAAATTATAATTTTACGGAATACATGCAAAAAAATAGCTTCAATTTTCATTGCCTTCAGCCAGTAAAAGTCTTGTCCAGGCTGATCTTAATGTTTCGCAAATCATAAAATATTAATTTAGTGTTTTCACCTCAAACGCATTCATTTTGATAAAATAAATGGTAAATTTATTCATATTATTTTTACAGAAACATTTAAATAATATTTAAGAAACACAGACTTCAGACCGCCGTGTTGACATTTTTTCCAGAAGGCAACATTATAATTAAAATGTCAATTTTACCTACCCAGACATACTCGTATTATTTTATTACAACACAAAGTATCTACTTTCATATAATAAGAAACAAAACTAACAAGACAAACTCAATTATATTTTAATTTGGCGCTTTTATTCAAAGGCTTCCAAATTACGAATATGAATGAATATCCAAAATATACTCATGTACTTCATTTACATCATACGAGACTGAATAAAGTACATTTTATGGATGCAGTTGCAATTTTAATGAAATAAAATTTAATGACGAAAATTCTCGACACTCTTGGCATTTTCGAATACGTTATTATACATTACTAGAGGTCCGCCCCGGCTTCGCCCGGTAGCCTAAAGGTAGCCTATGTCCTTTCTCGGGTATCAAAATATCTCCATACCAAATTTCATGCAAATTGGTTCAGTAGTTTAGGCGTGATTGAGTAACAGACAGACAGACAGAGTTACTTTCGCATTTATAATATTAGTATGGATGTGTCTATATTTCGAGAACTTTATTTGTCTTGTCAACTTTAGAGTTAAAAGTCGATTGTTTTTTGTGTAATAACAAATTGAGTCTACGCTATTTTTCTATCAATACAACGAAGTATTGCGCTGTCTGTCTGTCGGTCTTCCGCTAAGATGGTATAATAATAAAAACTACGCAACATATTTTGATACGGGTTTTTTAATAGATAAAGTGATTCTCAAGGAGTTTGTTCACTGTAAAATTTTTGAAAAAAAGCAAGAAAAGGTGCGGTCAGAAAGCTAGTATTTCTATAATGACAATTTTATTCCTAATACGATACTCTGAAATCTGAAAAACAACATGTAAAACATGCTTCGTAATTATTAGAGAACCACTTAAAAACACATAGAATATTGACTGCTAATATATCCAATCAACCAAACAATTAATCTCTATTTAAAGCTATTAAAACAACTTAAAATCCGCAATCAAAATAGAAGTATATTAATGATATTTTTCTTACATATTATTCAAGCTTATCAAGTTTACAGATCTGTGAAATAAATAGCTTTCAACAAGTGACTTTTAAATAAGTGTATGTTGTAATTAATCGTCTTGATACCTCATATATTTTAATTGCAATTAACGGTTGCGACTTGCGAATGATATTCAGATTTTTTAATGTCTTTATCCACTTAAATATCTTTATCAAGTGCAAGGATCTTTTGGTATTTCTATATTATGGTAATTCAATAGAAGAAGTCATCTATTTCCTTAATTTCTAAATCAGAAAAGTGAAAAAAACTTAATTTATATCCAGATACTAAAATTCAAAAACTAAAACAATTTTATATCTGCAACAGGTTTTATGAAATGAATAGCTCAAAACCTAAATAAGATATTGCACAAATACAGATTCACATAAATAAATGTTTGTATACATTACAAAAATACTGAAAATCCATCATTTTCATTGTTACACTAAATCTTTATTAATAAACCACTGTTTTAAAGAAAATTTCAGGAATGCGCTTACAAAATATTATGCATAACTTAAAATTTTGTTATCCCACTTCACCCTGGTTCTTTCAATTATTATTAAGATGAATCTAACGATGTATCTCAACTTATTATCAATCAAGTTATGTAGGTTCATTGCTAAAAATTACAAAAAAGACGTGTGGCACTCGGGGACTGCCGCGGTAAAGCTATTGCATGCTATGCCTTCAAGCCACACCTCCGTGCCCGTCGGAGTGGGGAGCGTGAGGTTTTTTCGTTACGGAATTTCTGGATTCGGTCCCCGCGCTCAAGGCCCGCGATAGAAGCTATTCAATAGCTTAATAAACTTAATTACAAAATAACTTTTAACTCAACTTGTGCATATACTCCATCATTGCTACAATCTACCTTTTCCTTAACTAAAAGTTAAAACACAGCGATCTCGTCGCATTACTAACCCAAAAATCTAGTGCAAATTTAACTCCAGTCTACATTTAGCATTTGTGTAAACAGGTCATTTCCCAGTTTCTATAAGCGAGCGATCATAACCCGACCATTATTAGAGCTTTGAGCTTTCACTCGCGTCCAATACATTTACGACCAACTGACAAATTATTTTGACGTATTCCAACCACCCGTGGTTATGAAAACATTTTATTACGTGTTTGGCAAGTACATATACATGTACAAAACGAGTTTAGGTTCGATTGAATTTTTATTCTTTGCGTTTATTTTTAAAAGCTTTGAGGTGCACTGCTGGAGCTCATGGCTTCACTGGTATAACTAGAAGGGTACCCAAATAGTAGCTTAATACTAATCTTATCTATACCAAATTTCATATCGATCTGTTCATTAGTTTTGGCGTGATTTAGGATAAACATGCATACATCTATACAAACATCCAGATATTTGTATTTAGAAAATAATATGAATAATATGAATAATTTTACATTGTTAATCTAGATTCAATTAATTTTATTTTAATTTAGTAACAATCAAAACATTCATTATTTCATACACTTACTTTTATATAAAAAATATGCCGTTTTATACCTGAAAGAATAAATAATAATCAACCCATCCTCACAAACTTTCTCGTCCATAATACTAAGATTGACAGCATATCATTTGGAAAATTCTTAAAAAAGTACATACAAATAATTATTATGAATAAATTTTAAACAAGTACAGTAGCTTTCGAGTTAATCTTTATTATTCCTGTGCATTTCTTTTACCACTTTCCTACGTATAAATAAGGTTTGGCGAACACTGGAATTGAAGTTAATTTTTATATTAATTTATTGAATTTAAAAGTTCTGATGTTTAGTTGTATAGATGTATGTATGTTTGTTACTATGAACTTATAAATTTTGATCGGATTTTTATTAAACTAGGTAGTTTTATAGCTATCGACATAATACATAAAGTAGTAAAATAGCTTTAACCGAAACAGCGTTAGAGCACGTGCAGCAGGGACGAGTAGCTTGTTAAAAAACAAATATTTTATAAAAGACAACGGCTATAATAACAGAAACATTAGCAGAACTAATTTTCAAGTATCTTATTTATTTATCTTATATGTTCATAATGTTAATTGAATACATAAATAGTCTGTAGTCAAATAGAAGAGATATATTGAAATAGGTCCAGTTGCAATCTATGTTATACAAATATTTTACCAAATTCCAGCAAAAGGCATTTTTTATGACAGAGTTAAACATATCCAAATATTTTTACTTTTAACATGCAAATAATAATTGAAATATAAATATAATGAAAGTTCAATAAATTAATAATATTATGTAATAGAAAATTTGTAGTGCCTTTTTTTATTTTTCCTCATACAAATATAATATAAAGACAGGTCTCTTATGGATTGATATTTCCCCTGGATATGCGACATTTTTATGCAAGTAATTATTACAGAATTTATTAAAACTACTTTCATGATATATAAAAAATACATATAAGATTTCCGATCAACAACCAACTGAACGACGACCCTTACAAGATAATACTCCACCTCTGTTTTCCGCAATAATAAAGGATTACATCTCTTGATATTTTGAACCTTATTTCTAATTAAATAGAGTTTATTTTCATTTAAAATAAATAGCCGGTTACACTAGCAGTTAAGGCGAAGCAAGTTTTTACGGGTTCGATTCTCGGCATTTAACGAGACACCGAGATAATTAAGAGCTAATGAATGTGTTGCCATATAAAAAATAACTTAATTGAGGGTTCATTGATGTTGGAAACTGTAAACGTGGGAATAGGTTGTGACATAAGCGCGGTTAAGCAATATTACGCAGGGTGAGGTTTTGGATGATTATGATTTGTGGTTTTGGATTATGATTTGTGATAAAATGTTGATGGAAAGTTTCATAAATTGATATTGTACACCTGTTTAAGGCTGCTGCTTTTTGGGACAAATTAAGATATTAATATACATATTACATACCTACCTATGTATGTTGTGTCGGTGTCAATAAACAATCTAACAGAAAAAATCCCCTCGATCAAGAAGCCCATATATTACTACGAAGACATAAGATATCAACTAACTATTTGCACTTTGTGGTTTCTTTCTTTTTTTCTTGTTTCTAATCCCATACTAGATTTTAATAGAAATGAATCTTTCTGTTATGAGATTTCAGAGCACTTTCGAAAAGATTGTTCTTACGTTAAGAAATAAACAAAAATAATAAGAATCTTATTACAAATCTTATTTGTATTTATCATCGTAAATAGAATAAAAAAACTTTCAATACACTCCCAGCCTTTCTATTTTTAGTTTGCCCAAAGCAATTCTCAATTAACAATCGTTCTTTAACTTACTCAATTTCTCACCAATTATTCAATTATAGGGAACGGCTCTACCTATTTAGATAACAACAGTTCAATATGCGTTTCGAAATGAGATCATATTAAATTAAGTTGATACTGCATGTGTATTCTAGAAAGGTCTTTTTGGAATTTTAATGAGTAAAACCTTACAAATACTCATTTGAATGATTTTAGAAAGAGAAAATAAACAAATAGAAATTTATATAAAACAAATAACTAGTTTTTATTGCAAGCTAGCAAAATTAAATTATTTATTTACTGTAAATAACAAATCTATATACAATCCTCAACATACAAACCAAAAACTTTGTGAAATTGTGACCATACAACATACAATGTCTAGCTTCTACCTATTTATCAAAAATTGTATGTAAAATTTTAATTCTAATGTTGCGTAAATCCAATAACTTATGTCAATCAGTTCGGATCAACCGTATCAACGATCTAGGTGTAAATCTTAGAAAATGTGTGGCCAGTAAAATAGCGGATTGTAGAACAATAAAGTAGTAGTACTAGTATAATATTACCTATCTTTGGTAGTAGTAGTGAAGTGTCGTGAAGTTGTAGTAAAGTTGCTTTACTTCCTGTAGGTACTTACTATCTTTGAATTAATAACAAAAAAATTGTTTGTTGTAAATAAATAAAATGTACTGCAAATTGCGCAGCTCTGTCGCAGATTTAAAGACGTTCACTAAAACTATAACTTTATGAGTAGGTATATCACTAACAATTTTAAGTCTTTGAAGTATTTGCAAAAAAAATTTTTTGAAAGGACGATAACAATATTTAAATCTACCATAAATACAGGAGTCATATTATAAACCAATTTTCACGTCTTTCATATCGTTAATAACATCGTTTTATTAAATATCTCTTTTCGACGAGATAGTACTTTCCCTTATAATATAACCGAATCAATCAATTTCCCTAATTTCACGATCAACAATGAACATTCTAAATTCAAACCTTAACTTTTTAAACGCCTATTCCATGGCCATGCCTAACGAAGACGTAATAAATTAAAGATGGCGTCGAATTTGCCCGATATTTACAGCGCATCGCCTTAACAAGCCGTGTTATGTTCGTATAAATTTAATTTAACACCACGCTCCGTCGAAATTAATTAATTTGTACATGATTATTATATCTCTGGTTTACACTTTACAGTGCTTTTAGGTATTTATTGACTAGCTGTTGCCCACGACGTCTGCGCTGCGTAATAAGGAAATTATAAATAAGTACTTACATAAATCATATTATCTTATCTATTCTTTCTTAATATTTCCTATGCGATAGCATCGCCTTACTAGTAAAGTATTATATTATGTGGCCTTACACAACAAAAAGATGAATCCATTTCGTTAATTCTTTTTTTATAATATTCCTTGAAGCACGAGGATGGTTCTTATGAAGAGAAAACGTAAACATGTACCTGTGCATGTACCACAGGCCAAGTCGGGGCGGACCGCTAGTTATAAGTGTCAATTAATCTTCATCTAAAATCCCTTTTCAGAAGTAATCTCTTCCCATAACTTACTTAGTGGGTGTACTCGAAATTAGTGATGAGTACATTATATACCACCTACATACAATTATCTTGGCAAGTAGGCGCTTGGCCGTTAAATTTTATTGCCTCTTAATACATGTGTTTTGTTCAGTCATCTAATCTTGGAATCAAATTAGTTGGTTCCATGATAACAATTTTACATAACATGGTGCTTTACCTAAAAATATGGGAAGAACATAATAATTTATCATATCTATTAGTAAGTTTATTCGATAACAGTTCAACATGCTATTTTATTACACACATACTTTCCGCCCGCGGCTTCGCCCACGTCAAAAGAAAACCCTCACAGGTTGGGTCACCAGTAAGCATGTCTGTCAGATCTAAACACTATAAATCTGACATCCACGCCAATTTAAACTAGCCAAGATGACACAAAATATATTTTTCTTTACTTTACTTTCGATGTTAGCCAGGGCCGGATTTAACCTATTTTTAACCTATTAGAGGCTCTAACCTAATGTAGAGATTATTGCTATCTTACCTATCTACATAATTTATGTCTACGAACATCCATTTAAGAGTTAAGTACATCTTTTATAAACTGTCATAATAACAATTGGAAACCGTTTTAAAATATGGTGGTGGAAAAACGAGTAGAGATGTTAATATAATTTTAATTATCACGGGACCTAGATTATGCATATACCTAGTACCGACAAAATGAATAGTTTATCCCAATTTGTTTCTGTTTATAGAATTCACTATACGCTAGAGTAAGGCGGTTGTATTATATAATATATACTAGAAGGTCCGAGAAATATGTTTAAAACGTCAAATACTAAACAGGGCCTATGCCTCCAAGTCAAATGCCCTATTTACACCACTTGTATCGGCCAGTGAATCGTTTATCAAACTACTGGCCATAAGTCACTACGATTGTTACAGTATCTGAGATCACAGGTAATAGGAATATTTTGTATCATTGAGATTTTGGAGCGACAAGTCCGGCTTGGTTAGGTTTGTGATCCTTATAGGATAGAATATGTTTGAAGGGTGTTATTTTAAATAACAGTTTGTCGAATTGAATAGACTAGTTTAAATATATCAAAATCAATGCTAATGTTATTAAGAAGTAAAGTTTTTGAGTTCGTATAGAAGGACTAGGGACTAATTATCTATTACTAATTAGGGATGTTAATTCTTTCTCTAGTACCAATCTACAATATTTTTAGTAACATAATTATTATTATGCTATATTTTCAGTTATTTTTATTTTTATGATATTATATATTTTTTATAGTGACACATTATAAAGACATGGCTTTTACATTAACTTGGCTGATTAATCAATTATCTCATTCATGTGCTAAAAGTATAGCTTCCTATAGCAAAGCTATACCAGTGGACTACAATAACACCAAAGTTTAAGTAACGCACGGCGTTTTGCCGTAACTGTACAAGGCAAGCCATAATCAAGTTGTAAAATCTTATTTAATATATTATTTAGTGTCTGTATTAAGTAAATTGTTTTAGACTAGTGACGCGTCATTTATATTGTTATGTAATTTCTAATTCTCTGTGTTATATTTATTGTAACGCCCACGCTTCGCTCGCTGTGTTATAGCGCCGCGGTTTTTGTTCATACAAATTTCATATCTCTATATCACCACCTTTTATTTATTTATAGTTGTACAAATAGGAAGCCTTAGAATAAAATTTTAATTTAAGCTTAGATATGTGTACAATAGTTAAATTACATACGTATAACGTTCGCGTTGGAATGAAAAGATATCGAATATTAATGAATTTGACTAATTATACTCGACGTATGTAATATAATAAAAGTGATTATTATAACTAGGTATTATAATAAACATTTCATTGTTAAGTAAAAATATTACTTATTGCCTGATGACGATGATACACATTATTATTATCCAACACCAAGTTATACGCAATTTAGTTTCGATTCATTATAGGACAAAGAACCAGTCTTTTTGGATGTTCTATTAAAAAGATGTATCTACGGAAGTAGGTAATATCATACTCTCGATAATTGTCTACAATTATTAGAACTAGCACGACTACCATATAAAAATCCCAAACTCCAAAAGATTTCAATTTCGCAGACACGTGTTCACGACATACATACCTTGTCTCCAGTATGTTTATCAAAACGTTTTCTGCCCAAATAAGGCGATGCTATTCTTTGACGTTCCCGCGCACCTTATAAATTTTTATATCATAACCAAAGTTGAATTTGGGAGGCAAAAAGCGATTTGACAATTTGTAATACATACGTGTTTTTGTGAATTATTACGGGTTTGTGAGTCAACTTTGAATTTTATATGCACTACGCTCGGAATTATGTGAATTTTGGAACGATAAATTAACTTGCATCGTGATTGAATGTTGTGATAAGTGTTTTGTGTTATTATTATGTGTTTATTTTGTTTTGAGTTGTCTTTAAGATATGGTTTTACTTTTTGCGTGTTGTTTTTTTTATGTATTACCGGGCAAACGAGCTGACGCGTCACCGGATTAATGCGATGATTGGCGCCGCCCATAATCACCAACAAGACCTGTACGGATGCAGGTGTGTTACAGAAGAAGTAATTTTTGCTTTATATTTATGGATGTAGGGAAATAAATATCCATTGCTGTGTCAATTTTTTTTATACTGATATTTAAAGCTGAAGCTCAGTCCAATAAGAGCGGAGTAATGTAGGTTAAACTGCGGGCCATCTATTTTATTACTTTGTTATTAATCTCGGTATTGTGAAAATATTGAATGTTTGTTAGATAAATATCAATTAGTACTGTTTTAAGGTGACAGCTATGACCACATATAGCTTCTTTTCCATGATATAATAACTATTTTTTTAAAATAATAATGACAGATACTAAAATATGATTAAGAAACAAACATTTATCTGAAAATTAACATACACTATTAATAATTATTACAAAACATATAATCTTTAGACTATCGTAATATATTCGAGTCTTAACGCAAATCAATTTGGTCTTAGTTCGATATTTTATGACTAATCAGATTAACTAAATAACTTATAATAGAACATTATAGTATTTTGTCGATTACACGCCCAGTAATGGTGTTTTCATGTAAAGATTGGAATAAACGTAATAATAAGTAAATTGACCTTGTAAATTTATTGTTTCTTGAACACAGGGGCGTACTTTCATTGTATATTAAACGAAAATTTTTATGGTCTGATGTATGTATGAAATAATTGGTAACTTTTGTAGCGTGCCTTTATTGGTAATGGATATAAGCGATTTTCTATTAAATAAGGGATCTAGATGGATACGAAGCTTTAAATACATATTCATGAACATATATCTGAATGATCAATGTATTTCTGTTTAATTGATTAGGGTAAAAGTGGGATAGATGCCGCACCGGGATAGATGCCTCATTTTCAAAAAACCTCACTTCCCAGAGTCGTGACTACGAATTAATGATTTAAATAGGAGCTCCTATCACCCCGCACCTCGGGTACGCATGAGCTGTTGTTTGGTGAAGACGTGTTTCGCTAGTGCGTGTTATAATATCCGCGGCGAACTTCACGAACACGTTAAAATTTAAAAAGGTTGATATTTGCCTTTGCATAACTTTTTAAGTATTAATAAATTTCACTATATTTCTTATTATGTCTATACACTGGTTCATTAATTACAAATCTAAGTGAAAATAGTGGCTCTTTTGTTTTTATTTAATAAAAAAAAATACTGGGGCAGCTATCCTTATCAAAAAGTATAGTTGCCCCTTTTTTTTCGAGGCCTCTAAGGGCATCTATCCCTCAATACATATGTACATGTTATTATCGATAATCACAGGTACTGTTTATATTTTTACCTGATTGCGTCAGAGGTTTTCTCTATGTTAACCGATTTTACTCGTTTAATTTGCTTTTTTTGTTATGTATACTTACTTATTAATGATCTGCCCTTATACTGATTGAAGGAGAACCACGCCACGAAAATACAAAAGAAAAGAAGGAGTGCGAGCGCAAGTATATTCTTGGACAACAGAACAACTATGTTAACATGACATTTGCTGGTTTATCATATAAATTTTATTAGATTTCGCGTTTATAGAGTATGTAAGGCATCTATCCCACTCTGCAGGCATCTATCCTCCTTAGTATTTTCATGGTGGGGCAACTATCCAACTAGGTAGGCATCTATCCTCAAAAAAGGTGTTCTACAAAAATGTTTATTACACATTATCTATAAATGATAGGATAAAAAAGATATATAGTAATTCCAAACAGATAATTAACCTAGCTATATTCATACAAAGTGTTCGTATAAGATTCATGTTTTTAAAATTATGAGGCTATTTCAAAAAGTGGGGCATCTATCCCACTTTTACCCTATCACTTAAACGAACGATGTAGGTATACTAAAATAATATTTTTAGACAATAATAAAAATAAAAAGTACCTATATGTTAAGCCTTTATAATGGCATTTGACTTCCATAAAAACAGCTACTCGTTTAAACTCTCTGACGTTTTTTCGAATAGTAGGTATCATTTAATTATTTTTTTCATAGAAGCAAATCTATATAGAAAACCCATAACCCTCTTTAAATAAATAAAGAAATGAAATGAAAAATATGATTTTTTTTTATTCATAAATATTCTTCAATTCGGCCCTGGCTATCGTGTAAACAGCGTGTCCAACAAGCCAGATAAGCCAACATGGAAAGCATCTCGCTTGTATCCAAATAGCCAATAATTAAGCTAAGCTTCGATTACTGTAGCGCTTTTTCGTCACAAATATAATCTGTAGTAATGTTGTTTATATCATTGCATAGATTGTCCAACTTTCTTACGGTACTTGGCTTGTACGGATTAAATTGTTAAAATATTCTTGTTTAATATTATTTCTTTATTTTTTCTAACAATGTGTTTTTATTGTATCTACACATCTTTTCTCCAAAGAGTTAAGTAAAAGGATAGTTTTGTTATCCAAATTATATTTTATTCAGGTACATACATATTATAATACCCTTACAGAACGCCTATATAAGCCTATAACCCATTAATAAAAATAAAAATTGTATGATAAAAATATTTACAGTCAATGTTCCTGGTATTTTTTTAAATATTCACTTATCTTATTAAACCAAAGGAATCTGAAGTAATAAGCTGACTCCACTTTAAAAATCAATAACGTTACGTTACGTTCTACATAATCTTTTGTTTTATAATTCTACTAGCTTACCGCCCGCGGCTTCGCCCGCTTTGTCTAAAACCTAATAAATTATATACTAAAACCTTCCTCTTGAATCACTCTATCTATTAAAAAGAACCGCATCAAAATCCGTTGCGTAGTTTTAAAGATTTAAGGATACAAAGGGACATAGGGACAGAGAAAGCGACTTTGTTTTATACTATACTAGCGACCCGCCCCGGCTTCGCACGGGTGCAATGCTGATACTAAATACACTACAGAAAAACTGTGAACGTTGTATATAAAAACATAGCGGCCCGCTCCGGCTTCGCACGGTGCACGGGTATAAAATAGATAGCCGGGGGGCCGGCCGGTAGCACTGCAAACGCTACGTCCCGCAATTTTTAAATCTGTAATATCTTCGAAAATATTCACTTAAATCATACGGTGTAAAGGGCCATATAGATCTATATTAAATGAACAATGTATTCAAGGTATTTAATTGGTTAAGGATTAATGCTGTATTGGTTAAAATCGCATCGAAAATTAGCCATGATTTGTCGTAAAAAGTAAATGACAAAAAAAGTTATTGTGGGTTATCCATAAGAGATAGACATATACCATCGCGGACTTTTCTGTAGACCTTTTCAATGTGTATAATACTTAGTACATTATTTTGATAAAACTCGTAGGGTTCAGCCTGCGTTTGCAATGTAAGCGGAAAAAATGTAATTTTTTACGACATCACATTAGAAACCTCAAAAATAACAGTATTTCTCCACTATTTAATGGATGTTATTATACATATAAACCTTCCTCTTGAATCACTCTATCTATTAAAAAAAACCGCATCAAAATCCGTTGCGTAGTTTCAAAGATTTAAGCGTACAAAGGGACATAGGGACATAGGGACAGGGAAAGCGACTTTGTTTTATACTATGTAGTGATGATGATGAAGTGATGTAGTGATGATGCAATATTTCGTATAAGATTCACAGACTTCACAGACACATATCCAGATAATACATGAAAGACGCAACATATAAACGCAACAATCAGTACTAAACAGTGACAATGCATTGCACAAATATTGCAGTTTCACGATCTAACGTGGGCTTGAAAACGAAAGTATCTTATTCAATACTTCAGAGATGTTTGACAGAGTGGATACGTGACCCATCCTTTGGGTTATTTATTATCAGATTATATATATGAAAAATGTGTTTATTGTATAAAAATATATTTTTATTTAGAATCGTTTGTATAATTTTTTTATTCCAAAAACTTAACGAAAATATGTTATATATGTACATATAAACTGATCAATAACGCAGTATGTAAGTTTCAATACTAAAAAATGTTGAATAGAAAAGAGAGTGTGTGCCGAGCACACGAGTCAGAAGTAAAACTTCTTTGGCAAGATTCAAATCGTCGCCTTACCCGTTGACGTGACGGTATTGACATGACGTAACCTTGAAATTTTACTCTCAACACGCTTAAAGAATTTTCACTTCAGTTCAAATAAGAACAATTTATAATTTATTTTTTTCTTAATATTTTATTGTATGAATTATTAGGCCATTTATTCGTAAGCTTTTAAAAAACAAATATTTATTTCTCAACAATAACGTTATTATTCGTTTAAATAAACGTACAATCTATCTAAATACTATTCTACTAAAGGCACAGACAAATTGTATCAAAATATGTAAATCAGAATAACTGTGAAATAATCGTGAATGGATCTGTGACAAGCGTGACGGTGACAATTGCGTAATCTGTATCGCTTATTGACATTGGCGGGAAAAGTGACAATGGCTAACCTAACTTTTTAAAATAATTTTAAAATTTTAAATAAAGGATTTACGTATCTAAATTATTAAAAACTAGCTTTCTGCCCGCGGCCTCGCCCGCGTTTTCGAAGAAAAAACCCGCAATGGTTCCCGTTCCTGTGGGATTTATGGGATCAAATCTATCATTTGTATTAATCCAAGTTATACTCTATATGTGTGCTTAATGTAATTGTAATCGGTTCAGTAGTATTTGCGTGAAAGAGTAACAAACATCCAAACATACTTAAAAAAATTCGCATTTATGAGTATGATTATTTACACGACGGATGCTTCCAAATTTAATCATTAAACATTATTGTAATTTTAAAGGATAATCTCTATTTAAGACGAATTCTTTCTTGATAAAAAACACTAGTATCCGCTTTTGAAAAATATTTTAGAAAATTATACGTATTCTTGATTTCAGCAAGTCGGTAGGTATTGGAACTACAATAGACAAATCTGCTAAATATAATATGTATGCATTTATTTTACCTACTCTACATTTTTAAACGTAATAATATATTTTGTGATCGTAATAAGTTCTAATAAGGAATTCACGATCTAAAATTTTTATGAATAACCACTTCCATGACGTCGAAAACATTCATGTCGTAATAATAAACATACGCATTCATGTAAATAATACATGATTCTTAAACATGAAACTTGAAGCTGATAAAAACTAGAAAGCAAAACATTTAGTAACACAGTTAATATAATACTATAATACGTAATACCAACATTAAAAGAATTTATTAACTTACAGGTAAACATCACAGATCCTGCCATCTCCAATCGAACGACATGTCCTAAAAACCGCGCTACACAAACAAAAGTGCGACGATGACCATAATTCAAGTGCAAGTGAACCAAGCCAGTGATAATGTGTTTAAAACGATAATAATCAACATATAAGGATGTGAAACATGGTCACATGCGTGCGTCGCGCGAGCAAAGTATACGCGACGAACTTCCAGAGATTCCTGTATATACTGCCTATACTTCTCTGCGTGAGGTAAGCTTCCGAAACTCGACTTATTTCTTATGAAAATTACACCGAAGAACTACACAAGAATTACACTTAAGAATCCTCAATTTGGAGGGGTTTAAACGTCTTTCTTGGGGTTGACAATTTATTGTGAATTAAAACTGCATCCATGCAGTAGAGTAGAGATAATTCAAGAAATAAGATTATAATTCCAAAATTAGTTTGAGGTAAAACAAGAGATCGTATTTATTAAATGCTTTTGGATATAACATAAAATTTGATTAATAGATTTTTTTACTGCCTAAATTATATTCAGCAAACATTATAGCATTCGAATTTATCTCGAAATAAAGAGTCTACCTTTTACTGATTTCATACTTTTCAGTCGAAGATTATATCTCAATCCGCACAACAGACAAGATAACTATAGACCAATAGATAGAGTTGACATAAAATTATTACATTAACTCTATTTATTGAAAATTGAAATCGATACGTTGAATTCTAATAATACCTTACAGTTTGTAATCCTAGACCGATCAAGAGTAGTTTATGCGTCAATCACGACGTGAATAGATACGACTTATAATTATGTATATAGAAATAAGTAGGAAGTTTCCTAAGAGACAATTACTAACTATTGGCATTAGGAAAGTATAGTTTGATTATCCTTACAAGCAATTAGTAGCAATAGGTAAGTCTAGTTGTTTGGTTTAGATGAATCATCCCTTTTGGACATAGGTACGTATTTTTTTGTCTTACAGACGTATTTATTTTTTAAAACTTAAAAAACGTATTTATTTCAACTATGCGGTAGATGAAAGCTTTAGACTTGTCGAGCTTTTTTTCAGTCAGGCATTTTTCATCCTCACATACATACACATATTTATCTTTGAAATTAGCTTGATAAGGTTTTCTTCATTTATTCAATATTTTATGAACCTCCTTTTTGAAATGTATTACATTACAGGCATCATTTTATAAAGATTAGTACCAGAATTAACCACGCTGCAGCTTACCAAGTTCAGTATTTTGGTATTTATCAATCTTATACAAATAAACTTTTATCACACACTTTTTTGGAAGTAAAAGTTGTAGCTATAAAAATCACTTACCAAAAACAGCAATACGATAAACTTAATGTCTCTGTATTTCCAAAATACGCCATTTATAACACAGCCAAATAACCAAGTATGGACGGTCGTTGCTACCAACAGCTGTTTAGGGTTATTGCACTTTTTATTTCATTGACTTAATTACTTCTTATTATATTGGAAACATTGATCGTTTATTTGCAACTCCTTACAAGGTAGGGCTGCCAATCACACTATTTCTTATTTTCTAGCTCTTCTTCTGTTTATAAAATCTTTGTCAGTGTGCGTGCTGACATAATATTATACTTCTATGATTGCAAAGTGATCTCTCAATTATTTTCAGTCGTTTTCATGTATAATAATACTGTGGTCGTGTTGCAGATAAAAGTAGAAAACACATATTAAGATAAAATTAAAATAAATACAAACCTCATAAATTACACAGGATTAATTTAATGTATCATAGTAATTCAATATGGACAGCATTAATTATATTTCACGACAAACTAGATTTTTCCTCGTCTTTTCTGGGTTGCCTGGTAGAGATCGCTGCCAGCGATAAGGCCGCCTACTGTACATTGTTATATTATATTGTTAAGTTTGTAAAATATATTCTATACACCTTATAGTACACCTACAATAAAGTATTTTTCATTCATTCATTCATTCATTTCTTTAAGTTAAATTTAGAAGAAAATCATGCGAATATTCAGTAAAATAAAAAGCTGGCAACCCTACATAAAACATCCTGTATAGAAAACAAGTTACCCATAAAGCAAGGCATCCAACAAATAGTGACAAGAGTTACAATAAATAATAATAATCGTTAATAATTTAACTCCAAGACGGAACAACGCTGCATAAAACTTGGCAAGAAACTTTCTTGAAGAAACATTGTTTGTACAAAAATCGTACCTAGTTTTTACAGTCTACAGAATTATCTTAATAAATCTTGACTGGAGAAAACAATACACAACAGACCTTGCAATATATTGTAACAACTTGCAAATAGAATTTTATGCTCCTCCTCTTAGTGCTTATAAATCTGTCTTTAATAAGTGCTCCTAAAGTTTACAGAATCCTTACACACTTTGACCATTTACCGTAGTCGTACCAGAAAACTTAAATAAAGATGAATCGAATATACAAATACAAGGAAGGCGCGAGAAAATACATATGTGTATTTTATTAAATTGTTCGAATTAGTTTAACATCACAATATTGGAAAACTGATTTCTTATAAAGGTTTGCATTTAAAACAGAAAGGATTCATTTTGTTCCTTCGTTTATTTCGAACCAATTACTCTACACTATTACTTGATCAACCTTTCGCGTTGTTTTAACCAATTTTTCTTCCTCCAAGTATTAAAGCCAGGTTCTAACATTAACAACAACTTTCTTACTAACTACTTATAAATCAAATTTCGTCATAACACGCCTTACTTTACATCAACTCGCGAATATACACATCCACTTTTTCCGTCTGCTCTCATCAGCTACCTGAACCTTTAAAATATGGTGTAACGAAATAAAAAGCAGACATCCATCATTACGTCTTATTAATGTTCACAAAAACGTGAACAGTTCAAAAGGATATAGGAATATAATAACGGCACCCTATAATTACGTACAATAAATCTGATACGAGCCAATTTTCAATAGTAAAAAAGATGGGCAGGAGTGCAGTAGGTAATATGTGTAGTGGGTTCTGTAGGATATTATTTTTACATTAAACGTTTATTTCTACTGTTATAAGTAATTTGTATGCAAATATTTACAATAGATTTAGAAGCACTTTTGAAAGGACATATTAGATTCGGAAAAGTGTTTCTGCCGAATAAAATATGTGTGTGTTTTTTGGTAAAATTATGATTATAATACATATTATCATTATATGAATTGTTAATTTGGTTTTATTCAACTATTTATAAGTTCGAAAAAAATAACATTTCGGTACCACAAAAATGTAATCACACAAAATCAGCATCTTAAAAAAATATTAGACTGGTTATTTGTACATTTTATTAAATTACTTAGTACAGTATTCCAAAAGTCGCTGTTCGGCAACTGTCATATTCCCGGAGCGTCCGAAGATGATATCTATATAGAGTGGTTAAATCTGTGGGTTAAATGCATTTTCTTCATGCATAATTTAGTCAAATTATATATTTTGTGCTAAAAGAAATTAATATGTATTTGTAAGTAACGATTTTGTTTCGATAATTCCTTGTAAGTAAATAGCGAGTATAAACCCACGATTGCGAATATATCTTTGTTGGATTGATTTACTTGGAAAATTTTATAGTTCTTTTAAAGTGTCTTACTGAAGCTGGTGTACCTAATGATGGAAGAAAAGAAGGTTAAAATAACACAAAATTTATCACTACATAGTACATATAAAACAAAGTCGCTTTCACTGTCCCTATTTCCCTATGTCCCTTTGTATGCTTAAATCTTTAAAACTACGTGTAGTGTTTGAGTAAAGTATAGGTACTATATCCCCGGATGTCTCGGGTTCGCGGGTAGTGGTGAGCACAGTCACGCAGCAGCCCCGGGCGTGAGCGGACGTGTGTTTACCCTAGTTACTGGCGACGTAACGAGCCATTCCCATCCCCTGCGTATACGAGTTTGAACTCGTATCTACACTACGCAACGGATTTAGATGCGGTTTTTTTTAATAGATAGAGTGATTCAAGAGGAAGGTTTTAGTATATAATTTATTAGGTTTTAGACAAAGCGGGCGAAGCCGCGGGTGGCAAGCTAGTATTGTATAAAATATGGTTTTCAAACACAGGTTTATATTTAAACCATATATCTAATCATTAAAATCTCAGTTCAAAAGTATTTACAGTACTGATCATTCTTCAATATTGTGACAATTATAAAAAAATAAAAATAAAAACAATCAAAATCAGGGATTATCTTTATTTCTGATATTTTAGATACATCGGAACTTTCATTATGCTCTTCTTCATTTTGACTTTCCCTACTGCCATCACCTGTGTAAATCATTTCATCGATTAATTTAATTCACCTTTAAAAACAAAACCAAGAAGGGTATGTAATAGCAGCTCTATATAATTCCACGCAGAGAGAACACGTGCAGTCACCACCAATATTTAAAGACGACTGACGGATTTTTGAGTTTTTTGACTGACAGGCTACCGTCACCTACCGCCCGATTTGTTTTTGATTGTGTATGACCGTGAATTGACTTCTATTTCTTTTGAACAAGGTGTAAAATGCAAGTGCGTTGTTTAGGGTTCTTACGATTCAATGATTCGAGTGTCTTCGGAAATACGACAATTAGCGAAGATTTGCATGCGCATTATTAAGTTTGGAGTACTGTACGTAAATTACTTAGTACGCTTTACCGTCATAACTTGCTCAAAGGATAAGTAAATAATACTAAGGGTTTTTATATTTGTACAACGGTACGCCAAAACAAACATGCGAATCTTTTGATCATTATACCTTTATGAGACATGAATGAGAAGATGCTTGTTAACTTGATATTATGATTGCTTGAAAGTATTTATTCACGGTAAGTCTTTGATAAATGGGCGCTTGGTTTGTATGGAATAGGTACAGGTAAATTAGCTTGGAGAAATTTTTGCATATGTAGTGGTGTGTATATTACTCAGATCTTAGAGCGCGTTTCCACTATATCGTTCTGGCCTATACAAAAATGTTTCGATATCCTAACATTACTATTTAATTTTATACTTATTCCTAGCAACACTTTTGTTTTCAATAAAAACAAGTTTTTATTTGAAAGAAAATGGTTTTGACTTTATAAAAAAAAATATATCATTCAATTTTACGTCCTTGAGCAAACGACAAGGCGACTACCGTGAAACAATAAAATATCGTGTCCATAATAATTTGTTTCATAATTAATATTTGACCATAATAATTACGAAACAAAACAAATAAATAAATCGTCACTTGATAGTGGAAAGTGGAAACACGCACAAAACCAGAATAAACCAGTTTACGCTGTCCGCAGGTGCCACGTGCAGTCGTTTGGTACTGTTAGAACATAAAGCACATTTCATTCAAAAATTATAATTATTATGTACGTAGTTTAATTGATAAATTTTGTATTTGTTGATTGTTGTTATTATTTGTTATTATTGTTATAATATTTGTTGAAGTGAATTACATGTCCCGCAGCCGGAGGCCCCAAATGAAAACTCAGATGTACTTAAAAACTACATTTAATAGCTAAAATGAGACTTTTACACCCATGTCTGCACGATGCAGACCGGAGTTAAAGAATGAATTTATACAGTTTAATAATTATTATAAAGACGTAAGCTTGGATGCTAACTAAGGGAAATCGCATCCACATTCTATTCCCGTGCGAACGGCGTATTCAGCAGTTTTGTATGAAGGCAGGGCCATAACTAGTGTTTAATTTGTGTGTAAGTGTTGTAACTTTATATTGTTAATTATTCAATATGGCTCCAGTGTTAAAACATGGTCGAGGCAAGCCTTTGACTTCTCAAACTAAAGAATTAAACTTTAACTAAATGTCGTTTCTTTTTCAGGTTAGTAAATTTTTCATTTTAGTAACATTGTTAATGTAAAAGTTATATGTATGTTAAATGTGCAAATATTAAAATAAAGTCTCATCTTTTTCAGAGGAGAAACACATATAGTTTAATTTAAAATCCCTTATATATACAGGGTTACTTGTAAAACACCGGCAACCTCGCAGGACAAGATAGCTAAAATCATAAGTAACAACATTTCGACTTTTGATAATTTGTTAGATTTTATTTTCATACAAAAATAAATATTCATTTAATTTTCCGTCTGAATATTATAAACTCTACGCCTCCCAAAAATTACGTAAACAAAAAGCGAACGAGAGGGGGAAGGGGGCGTCGCGTCGTCCATCCGATAATTAATAGAACATAGACTTACAAATGTAAGGAGAGTACAATAAAAGTTTAAAAAATCATTTAAAAATAATTTATTGCGTTATGCCAAAAGTCGTAGAACAAATGTTGTTACTTATGATGTTAGCTATCTTGTCCTGCGAGGTTGCTGGTGTTTTACAAGTAACCCTGTATAAAATAAAAACTAAAAAATAAAATGTTGTTTTATTTTATTTGCTGACCATACACTACTACAAACGCAAAAATTTCTCCAAGCTAATTTACCTGTATGTATGTATGTATTGCGAATTTATAATACATATTTGCGAATATTTTAGGTACTTATTTGGGACTGCGAAAGTTTATCAATATACATATTATCTACATGTATTTTAATAGGGCCTATACAAAGGGCTCCCAATTAATATTATGTTTGTGAATAAAGAGCTTTTCGTAATGAATTTTGTTAATGTATGACCATATAAAAGAAGTTTTAATTTAATTTTCATGTGCATCACTGTATAGCAGTCTGCAGTTGAGAGATATTTTTTATAAATGAATAATATTCTTATGATTTTATTTGAATATTTAACTACACAAGATAATCAACACATAACATAAAAAATACGGACCACTTGTCAAACATAGATTAAAAAACTATATGATAGCTGATTGACACCAGCATTAAGCCAAGTTGAACAACGGTAAAATAGGTCTATAACTGAATCATCAAGTTACTCACCGCGTCTAACTTTAAGCACATTTAAGTTACTTTAAGTTTCTCAACGCCAACGATCAACCCATCATTACTGTCAATCCTTTCCGAACGTATTTTGACATAGTGTGTAATCACCTTTACAGTTTCACAATGCATAATCTGCCTTAACCCTTGGCGTTAAAGATATGTATTCTATTTTCAAAATTGACAGATCATTTTGAAGTATCTAAGCCCCGCCTACAATCTGCGCAGGATAGGCGAAGAGCTGGATCAAGCTTTAAATCGAAATGTTTTATTTTATATTTAATGTCTTCATAAAACACTAGAGTAAAACAAATTGTTTAGTTTTGTATCTTCTTTGTATTTGTCCATACAAATTATTATTTTCATCGTGACCTACAAAATAAAATAAAAATAACTATAAATATACGTATTTTTTAAAATAAACACAATAAATTAAATTGTTCATAAACGTGCAGAATATAGTACCTCACAAGTGCTATAAAAGAAAGGTGAAATCGAATGAAAACCATGTCGGTTAATTTATCAGATAAAAGAAAACAAACAGCATTATTAATATTCGAAATACACTAACACAACAAAAGTAAAAGACCAGGGAATTAAAAAACAATTGTATAACGTAATATTTAATAGGAAATAGGAAGCAGGATAAGTTACCATAAATAATAGATCACCATCTCTTACACTCCGCAATCAGCACTTGAATTAGATACGTTTCATTTCAATTTATATTACGGAAAACATGTTCGAATCTGCATAAAATACAACCAATAAACTACAAACCGTGACATTGTCGATGTAAATCGTAAAGTAATAACTAATAATTAATAACAATATTCCATCAATTCTAGAGCATGTTTAGCTTTTTTACGACTTGTTCGTGTTAACTGTTAACAAGATTTTGAAACAATCATCAATTTGAGAAGGAAAAAAATTGTAGCTACTTACTTATATTGTAAGATACAATCATTAATGGGCAAAGGATGACATCCATACAGCCTAGATTATTCCTAGCAAACCTTTTTGTTACAAAATAAGGTAGTCTTCCTTATTATATGAATATTTTGGCGAATACATCTTTCTTTTTTTAGAACTTTTTTCTCATATAAAATATAATATAGAATACATTAAGACGTATAGAAGGAGCCTTAAACATTAGTCCTGTCATTCACGTATCGAAAGTGACGTATAAAATTGTATAGTCACGATAAATTACGGTGCTTGTGTAACTCACGTATTACTTAAATAAATAGGAAGGAAATTATCACACTGAATATTTTTTTGGTATTCACTACGTATGCATTGAATGTATTTTTTTTTTTCGTTGATAAAACCAGTCTTTGTTTTCGAGGCAGCTGTCATCGTTTCGCGGGCAATTTAAAATTCGAACGGAATTCTTTTTGACACGTTATTGTTTACGGTATTTAAAAATAATTTTCGCCAATTTTTGATTTTAAAACAATGTCGTTGAACTTTAGCAAATATCAGGAAATATGCACCTTATATTTATGTATAGTTAAAATCTTACTTTTGAAAACCTATGTTTATTAGTAAAAGTAGTCTGATAAATTCTTATAAATTTGTACATAAAAAAGGAACACATTTTTTGTAAATAGGTTAATTGAGTATAGATTTCAAATTTTATCTTAAACGCTTGCATATAATTTAAATCTAAATTTTCCTTCTAAAACGAAAATTACATTTCCAAGAAACAACGGTAGAACAATAACGCAAATATTTTAATGATCTAACAATTTAGATTAAATCATGGCGGTCGGTAATCTTCTCGGAAACCATCAAAATATTTCATTCATTTTGTAACATGAACTACATTTTCTACACATATTAAAATTCTAGCTAATAGGGAATTTAAGCAGATATTTTATTAGGCTGAGGCACAGTCTAAAAATATTAAAATATTTATACTGTGGCTGAGGCATGAATGACTCATGTTATAATTTGTGTTATTCAAATTCAAATGAAATTGAGGAAAATATAATACTTAATTTTTTTTATAGGTAAGCACTGCATTATTAACAAATCAATAAAACAAAAACATGCTCATTTATAAGCTTGTTTAATGTTTACTAACGACTGTTTATAACTGAATTTTTTTATTATCTTCATTAAAACATTTTTTTTTTCATTTTACTCCTCCTGGGCTCCTGTTCGCACAGAGATAACATACTCATAGCACTATCTATAAAAGTCAATAGTACACAAAAAATATAACAATATAACAGATTCAACCATCTAAATTTGACCTTATCATCCTAACGACTTTCTCTCTCCACTGCACGTATCGAATGAAACATGCATCACGAAAACATCCATGTTTATTACTATCACGTCAACATAATTACAAGATGACCCGTAGCGTATTTTTATTTATTAAATAGATCTGAATGTATTTGGTATAATTGAGTTTTCGCATGTAACGTACATTATACACACAGCATTAGGGGGCGTCCATAAATTACAATTAAATAACGTGATGATAATATACAGGGTGTCCCACTGTTGGTATACTAAGCTCAAAGGAGGTTATAGTTTTGCATACGCTGAGTACGTAAAAAATACTTATAAAATTCCAGACGTATTTTTTTTTTCAAATAGATGAATTCTTAAAACTCTATGTGTACACCCATAACAAGCAACCCGCCCAACTTTCCCACCAGCATGTGAGCTATCGTTTAAGATTATGTTTTCACAGACAAAATGCTCACATTAGAGAAGCGGTATATGCCGGTTGCGCGAAGCTAGAGAAGAAAACATGGATTTTCAGAAAAAAATTAGCAAACATTTTTGACGTAATTTTGTTGTTTAACTACTTTTTACGTGATCAGTGTATGTAAAACTACAAGTCCTTTCGCGCTTAGTATAACAATAGTGAGACATCCTGTATAGCCAGCCTTCCTCGATAAATGGCCTATCTAACACCGAAAGAATGTTTCAAATCGGACCAGTAGTTCTTGAGATTAGCGCGTTCAAACAAACAAACAAACTCTTCAGCTTTATAATATTAGTATAGAAGTATAGATTTATTCAACTAACGGAAGGCATTCGAATTCCTTTAAAAAATAATACATAGTACTATTATAATATATTATATTCTGTGATAATACCTTTAAATCCTTCCACACTAACAGTGAATCATTCGCTATAAAATAACAGCCAGTTCGATGCTGACGGTTTATGACAAATTATTAAATGTTAATTACACGGGATATCAGGTGGGCGTGAGTAAGCCGGAATAATTATTGAGAAGCTTTGTTATTAGTGTTTAGAATTTCTCCTTTTTGTATGAAAAATCTTGAAGGTGCCAACTAGTCATCAAAAATCTTAAATGTTTCTTCATTTCTACATGTAAATTAAAATCTGAATCGTGCTGAATTCCTAACACGTTTTTATTTGTATGTTAATTGACTTCTTTAGGTCTCGATTTTGACCAAGTTTAAACGGACAATTTTAATCCAAACTTTGTACACTAATCAAGGATCGGTGACAATACAATAATATCATGAATTTAAGCGTATTTTGAAGCTTTTTTAAACTATATTATTTATTTATAGAAGACACCTTATGATTCAACAATAAATGGACCTTACGAGACAGTTACAGGTATTAAATAGAAACCCGGCCTTACTTGAGTCACGAGTATATCTCGAATCATGCTAATGACTGACAAGGCCTATATTAAATGGACCTTTTAACTTTTTTTCAGCTGTAAAAAAATCTCATTTGCAAACTTATTTTATGTATCATCCATTTAACACACAGGTATGATCTCTAAATATTTTTTGCTTGTTTTAGTACCTATAAAAACAATTAATATCCTAGGATTTAGCACTACTTACTCTAGAGTAATTAATAGAAACTAGCAAATAGACCCATGTGGCACAGGAAGAATTAATTGGGATAACGTTAAAACCAGAAGATAAAAAATATACACAACGAAATTATCTAATAGGTAAAATTTGCAAATAAAGCACGACTTACATTAAAACGATGCCCTTCATATCAATAGGTTAATTATTAACCAATACAAAATTAATATTTTAATCGTGATTAATTCGTAAACAACGATTATATCTCTAAATTAATATTGGAAACATGGAATATTGAATTCCAAAACATAACCTTTAGTAACATATTCTCAGTACTAGACGCATAAATATTACAGTATTATTATGCAGATTACAATAAGTTGTCAAATAATTTAGATAAACCATACTATTTGCTGTATAATCGTGCGAAATGTCTGAATAACTGACTTAAACATCATATTTTATGAATTCTATTTAATTTACTTGTATACATATTTATACAAGTTTACGATGAGTAAGATAGCCAGAACCCCCATAGTATAATATCAGTGAAAAGTAGATGTAGATCTTATGTAGATATCAAACATCATGAGGAAACAGGCATGTCGAAGAATCAAAAGTTTAACAACATGTGACATCTGCCAAAACGCACGTGGCCAGCGTGGTGGAGCCCATCTATTACGAGAGGCCCGTGTCCAAGCAGTGGGAACATAATGGGCTGATGATGTTGATGATGATGATGAAATATCACACTAACGTGGGCACATAAGTCCGACATTGTTGTTATAACCGTATAAAATACCTTGTAACTTTTACCATACTCTCTCAACTGCTTCAATTAATTAAAAATATTTTATTAGAATCAATTCATTGACCTTTAAAATAAAAATATAACTAAAAATAACAATAATTATTGTGAAATCATAATTAAAACATTCTACTTACTATGAATAAAATAGTAATAAAGCAAAATCAAAATTAAAATTATTTAAGTTCAAATGAGTATATAGTTTTGCATATGCTGAGTACGTAAAAAATACTTATAAAATTCCAGACGCATTTTTTTTTCAAATAGATGAATTCTTAAAACTCTATGTGTACACCCCTAACAAGCAACCCGCCCTATTTTGCCACCCGCACTTGAGCTATCGTTTAAGATTATGTTTTCATAAACAAAATGCTCACATTAGCGAAGCCGTATATGCCGGCTACGCGAAGCTAGAGAAGAAAACATGGATTTGGAGAAAAAAATTGGAATATTTTTTGACTTCATTTTTTTGTTTCATTATTTTTAACGTGATCAGTGTATGCAAAACTACAACCCCTTTCGCGCTTAGTATACCAATAGTGGGACACCCTATATAAACAAGTAACTACATAATATCAGAATAGTAAAATGTACCTACATACTATTACCTATAATACCCACACTTATAATATTGACCATTTTGGACCATCCCTATAATCAAATAAGTATGTCACACCTTTCTATAAAAGTTGTCGGTTCAAAACTTGATTATAATAATTTAGAGACGTCATCTTATAATAATAGGATTTGTTCAATAGATACCCTCTTAATCCTTAATAATTTTCCTTATATTACACTAGAAACTGATAACTTAATAAACTGTCCGAGCAAGGTGTGTAAAACCTTTGGTTATAGAGACAATCACTTTATATTTACATATTTGATTTTTCTGCAGTTTAGGGTATTTCAGTAAATTAAATTGTATGTAACAACGTATAAGTGAGAATGCTAATCTGATTATGTGGGTAATTTCGCTTATATTTTTATTTCTTCTGAAAGTTTCATTTATTAGGAAGACAACTGAGAACATTTAATGTTTTAATTATAATTGGGTCACTCTCTAACTACTACTATCAATGCTACAATATAATATTTTATTGAAGTTTTGCTTCATAACTCTTCAATATAACTACATAGAGGAACCTATTTACTATGTAATGTCTAAACACCAAAGGTTTATTACCCCTGTGAACGCATTATCTGTACAGATTATGTTATTACCAGTCATATTTGAAAGTAATAAAATGTTCTCAAGATAAATTACTTGGAATACGTTTAAGGCTTTATCACACTTACAATATTAATTTATGTTATTCAGAGGTGTGATAAACCTTTAAGATAAACTTAATAATACGATTTGTGTTGTTAAAAGTTCGTTGTAGAAGAAACTTTCAAACTATATTCATTGTTACATTTACCCCATCACAATTTTGTAGGTATTTCGATGTACCTTGAAAAAAGAAAAAAAAATGCTTTTTTCTTTCTTGTCAGTGACAGCTGTCAAAATGCGCGGGACTTTCATTTGAAGTAGCCATGTGACTAAATAGGATACTCAGCGGAAGAAAATCTATAATGAACATTGTATTCTTCTTATTCATGAACACAAATTATATTCTAGTGTATTTGCACGAAAACTTGAATTATAATTTCCCCTGGCTATCGCATGTATAACAATAACCCAAAATTTAAAAAAAAATGCTCCGATTTCCAATACTGCCCATAGACAAAAAAATGCGTTCTTTTTAACCACAGATAATTAACTTCAACGTCAACTTTTTGATCACAGATAAACAATTTTTCCTACCATTAAATCCCCTATTTCGGCCATACATTGAAACAAATGTAAAATAGAGCGTGCAGGACACATCTTAATGAATGCAAAGTCCACGAGGCGTGTCGCTTTGTCCGTCCGGTCGTTAGTAATGTTATATTGTTAACGAGTATTGGGTTGCGTTTTTTTGTTCTCTAATGAGGGACGTGGATTTGTGGTGCTTTTATATAGCTAGTGTAACTAGGAATAGTATGATCTTATATAAAAGAGTATAATATTTTTGTAACTGAAAAAGAGCGTGTGTCACCGAGCACACGTCAAATTTTTTATTTTATTTATTTATTTTTCATTCCAGAAAAAAAAACACATAATATCTAGTACTCTGCCAAACTGTAAAACAGTTCGTTGGCATCTGCCAACTACATCTGTAGCTCCTTTTTACATAATCTTATAAATACATCTTTCTTATACAATTTACACTACAAAGTGAAACTTCTTTGGCGATATTCAAAGATTGGCAACGCAGTACTTCCGTAAATTAAAACATGAAATTGAATTGATACCAAATTCGTCGCCTTACTTCATGACGTGACGGTTTTGCCATGACGTGACCATGAAATTTTACTCTCAATGCGCCTAAAGAAGTTTCACTTCAAAAACACAATGTAGTATGCTCCAAATAATCCACTAGTTGTCTAAAATATGGATTAAATGTTTTTAAGTGTGGTGGGTTTAAAAGAACTTCCGTAGGTAATTTGTTCAGGGGCTGTATTATGACATCTTATTTCCTGACAGATTACGCCGTGAATTGAACTGGCAAATGCATATTAATATGATCGCAACAACCAGCAATGGTTATTTCAATCACAATGTGAATTTGCCAGTCAGTTCAATTCACGGCGTAAACTATCTGGATATAATAGGTCATAATACGGCCCCAGTCCAAAATACCACGTCACCGACATGCTAATGTTACGAAATTTCAAATTTGACTAATTAAATTGTAAGTTCTAAGTTTTATCTTCTATGACTGATTACTTTTTTCTACTGCCTATAGCGCGCGTAGCGCCGCATAGGCTGTATTCAGAAAGAAAGCTTGAAACTTATAAGCGCTTATCGGCGCTTGTCAACGCTGGTTCGTTCTACACAAAGGAAGCAGGTTGAAGCAGACCAAAACAAATTTTATATGGCAGCGCCCAGCGCTGAACAGCGCTTGTTGAAGCTTGTCGGAACTTGTCGGCGCCGATCAGCGCTTATCGGCGCGTGTTCATATATTTTCCTGCGCGGATTACCAGCGCTGACAAGCGCCGATAAGCGCTTATAAGCGCTTATAAGTTTCAAGCTTTCTTTCTGAATCCGCCCTATGAGTATTTGTCACTTACCAATAGGACTTCGTACTTCTATTCAATATTCACAATTCAAAACTTATTTGATCGTTGCAAATTAAATACTTATCGCTTTCTTTACTTTTGATTTATTTTATATTTAATCTATGATAATACGAGCCTCCGCATTCAGAATATATTATTTTTCTCCTACCTCCATTTATTCAGTCTTTCGATAAATGTCATCGATGAAACAAACAAAATTCCTTCTCCTTTGTCAACCGCGACGCAAAAAAAAAGAAAAAGCCAGAAGCTTAGCCTAGGAATTTGAAAATGGAAGAAAAATTAAGAATACAATGGAATCTAGGTGGTCTCGACAAGATGGGACACGTGGAATCGAATTCCTATTAAAATTATTGTTATGTAAGAAAGATTTGTGCTGCTTTGTACCGGTGTTTAGTTCTAGTTTGGTTTTTGTTTTGGCAGCCATTGTCCAAAGATGAAAGTGGAATAATTTTTGTAATGTAAGTTATTTTATTATAATACAGTTTTTTTAAAAGCTCAAGTATAAAAGCAGATGGTGAATCAAATATCTTAACTTGTACTTGTACAGCCGTACAAATAAAAACTTGCTTATTCAAACCTTATGCAATGAATAGATATGATAAGAATAAATAAAGAATAAGGATGTCATAATTTCTTACAAATAAATTTGGAATATCGTCGATGTAACTATGCTCACGCTATGCAATAGGCGCGAAGCGGCAACGTAGCAATTCATTCATAAAATTATGAAAGAACATTGAAATTGTCTACGGTTAAGCCATGGTGCTGTCATTTTGACGCTCGTTTGACTTCGTCGAATTTGTTGTGAAGTTTCATCATACGATGTTCTGTTTATTTATTTTTTAAATATTTATTGGAAATAATTTAAATATATCATTAAATATATGCAAGCAAATGAAAGAGAACGCTTTCCAATATCTGGAGAACAGAAGATAAACCCACCTTGAGATAGAGAATTGCCAAATAACTGGTACTCAAAACATACAACTCCAGCTTAGAAGATTTATATTTTCAACGAAAGTTTATATTATTGTGATAAGTTTAGAAATAAGTTTTATGTATGTATGGTTTGGCGCATGTCGTAAATAAATAAATCATAAATATTAAAAGGGTTTTTCATAATTTCGTATGTTTTGACATTTCATACAAAATTTTCCATTTCAATATTTAATGAAATTATTAATATGCTCAACTTTTTCTACTTCTCGGATTACTCTCATTGCTATTATCTCAAATTTAGATTAAAAATTGCTTCTAAAACTTGTAAAACACAGCACAATGTACTAAAAGATAGGTTATAACTCGGTTATGTCAGACTTATACTAGGGTGGTAGCCGGAATAAGGACGAAATAGCATTAGTATGAATACTTATTACGACGTTATACTAGGTTTCATTTATTACGTGTTTATTTGTATGATTTTTCCTTATTCTTAGTTTATTCTTTTCATAAAATGTTATAACTCGTTTATTTGTACGGCTGTATGGCTATAAACAACAGTTTTTTTTTTTATATATTTCGTAACAAATAATTTAAATTCCCAATAATTTATTATTCAATTTATCAATTATATTGAAGGCACATATTTTATCAAATGATCTGTGTATTTTTATTTTTTTATTCCCATACATATATTTCAACACGGATCATATTTTATTATAGGCACACATTAAAATCATCAATTAAGTAAACCAAGGATTAACAATTCTAAACACCAGGTGGAACACAACAAAAAAACGGAATGTATTAGTCGAATGCGATATATTATCATTAGATACATAGGAATTATCGAAGCTCATTAAAATAACTCCCCATTGATTTATGTTAAAACACGCAACGAGTACAAATTACATACACATTAGTTCAGTGATGATATAATTTACGATTACTTTAATACATACCGTTTTATTTATCACTTGTTTTCGGCTATTAGTGATTGTTTATATCGTTCTATGGATTTTTTATTGATGACGTCGCGTGCGTCGTTCTTTTGTTTTTAATTGTATGGTTGTTCGAACGTTGTAATACTTTTTGGTCGCAGGGAATTTTTATGAAAACAAAATGAGCTAAGATTGTTGAAGGAGATTTCCCATTGATTTACAACTAACTTTACTACTAGTAACAAATAAAAAGAAATGCAATATCAAAGCTTTAAACCTAATTAATAGAATGACATTTTTATCAACTATCCAAATTACAAATTACAATAAAAGATGTATTTAATACAATAAATATTATAAGAGCAGTGACTTACTACAACAACCACATGAAGCTGAACAAGCGGCACGTGCCCGAAAGCTCCTATGACTATATGCGCGCCTGGTAACTACTTGTGCGGCCGAGGTAAATGAAAAAAAAAACTAAATTATTATTTTTCGAATGTTTGTGTGTTTAATGAGTTAAATTAATAAATTAAATTAAATATTCTCGACTTATTTGTGCGCAATAAAATTATAATAATTATGACATCGGAAGAGACAATTAATGTATGACTTGTAAAGACGCACTTTAGAGCAGTCCATAATATGAAGTTATGATTGCCTGGTATTTTGGCTTTCTAATAATAATAAGAACAATTTTGTGCGTGTGTGAATGTATCAAAATTTTATTTTGACGGCCATATAATAAATAGTCATCCATTGCACATCATACAAATAGTCAATAATATAATCGTTTATAATTACCGCGTCCCTTTATTTTACTAATTAATTATTATTATTTCTTCTGTCCATAAAATAATTAAAGCCGGTCGTCTACGTATTATTCCTAAAAACAAACATTAACCTACGTAATAATATATTTTAAAACACAAAGAAAAGGTTTCTCGTAATGATATAATAACTAATAAGAAACTGTAATTAAACACAGTTGGAAAAATTTAAATTATCCTTTTAAAGTAATTTAACAAGCCCTTAATTTATATCTTTCATAAAATTACCGCCAAAGAAAACAAACATTAACGAAATTTCAT
The DNA here is from genome assembly GCA_029959065.1 of Colias behrii. Lineage (NCBI taxonomy): Eukaryota > Metazoa > Arthropoda > Insecta > Lepidoptera > Pieridae > Colias > Colias behrii. The sequence goes on from JARWMC010000025.1 coordinate 2,012,276, forward strand.
TAGTCCAAATCGAATTTGGGAACATTAAAATTTTACGATTCGGCACCACTAAACATTTTGATTAAAAGCCAATTAAAATGATACCATGACCTTTTTATGGGAACACAAAACGTATATTGAAAAATCCAACGAATGTTACTTTGAAGACTTATTACAATTTATAAAGAATTTTTGATAATGTCTCCAAAGTCGCAAAGAAAGAAGCGAGAAGCGCGATGCTATTAAAACACTATTTTTAATTATTATCAATTGTGAATAATTAATGTTTAATATTTTCAAAAATACTGAAATAACATATCTATTAATAATAAATTAACGTACGTAATAAAACAACGTTTTTACGTATTACTTTATTAGTCTGGCGTTGCTTTATATAAGCCAAGTCAAAAGAATGAAGAATATGAGATTGTGCAGTGACCACATCTCCATTCACATTAGTGTAATATAATTGGCCCAATTTCTATTTGAGATTTAATACTACGTTATGCGGTCTATGTCTGCGGTCTTTAATTCATGCACATAGCATAAAAAGTAGAATTAGCTCTTTCAATAACTATATAGGTCTTGTAATATGCAAACATTTGTGAGTAAGGATGGATAGATCTTTCGGAGTTCACACAAAAAATATCCTAGTTTTTTTCAAATTTTCCATTTTGTACATTTCGTCCTAACAAAAAAGTACAGTAGAAATATCCTTTTTGGTGCATTTTTTATGGTTATGTTGTTTCTATGTTTATGTTCGTTTTCGATTTTAATAAGTCTCTATCTGTCTGCTACGCTTTCCCGCTTAAACCTCTCAACCGATTTTTATGAAATTTGGCACAGACAATCTTTAGACCCTGAGAAAGAACATAGGCTACCTTTTATTGCGAAATATGTACCACGGGCGAAGCCGGGGCGGACCGCTAGTATGATATAAATATGAAAAATATGATATATCTCATTATTTTCAGTAGATTTGCTCTAAACAAGTTCAATCATAACAAAACGATTACATAAGGTTTATGTTATCTGTGGTGGCAGTATCGTCTGTCAACCGCTGTCACATTATACACTTTACACATCAATTGCTACTGGATTTCTTTGAAATATTACTCTTATGTAATTACGCCTAATTAGAAGCCGGATTAAAATTGTATGTTTTAAATTCTATATCTATTTTCTATAAAATGAAAATGAATCGCCAAATCTGTTGCGTAAAATTGGAAAACTCGACTAGTAAGAAAAAGTTGATAACAAAACGGCAGATTCTAAAAATTAATTAATTCAATTTACAAAAATATGTATAACAATTCTTTTGTATAATATAATATTAGGAAGATATTAGATTGAAGTCGTTCTCATAATCATTCTGACAACCGCACATTTACCATGTCCTCAAATATTGCTTAAACTTTAAAATATTCATTTCAATTACCGCGTACAATAAATAAAATCAATTTTCAGTCAATAAATCACAAATTAATTGGCCCTTGGCGTGGGCAGACTGGCTCCATACATATTTCATTTTAAAACCAATATTAATAGTACGGACTATTAATTTTAGTTTCATTAATCAATATTAATGTATATTTATATATATTTACACGTGTAATCAACGTATTTTTAACTTCAAAAATGCAGATTTGAATTTCTGTCATATTTTCTATCTGTTCGAGCTGTTAACAAAAATGTGTACCTAGTACACAATAGGACTAAATAATATATTAGATATATAATATATTAGATTATACATAATAAACGCATGTGTATTTTGAAATATTCGTATAATCGTATATATCGTCTAGCAGAATTATAGTGCATTTGTGTCTTATCTTCAATAATTTATCTTTAAGGCAATTACACGGTTCAACGACCTTAATGATTCTGTCACTACATTTGAATTTGTTTTTTTAACCGCCCTCTATAATATACATCGTTGTTGAAGTAAAAGTGACCAAAGATTATGGAATTGTAAACTGTATCGTATTGTATCGTAATGTGTTAGTGGTTTCTACCTAATTTATGTTTTCTCTGAGAGGCAGTAACATATTACATTTATGAATAGTAAATATTGTGTACTATGTATGTTGTAAATGTAATGTACGAAGACTCATCTTTCCACATTAACCGTATTAAGCAAAGTCTCTGCTACATGACCCATTCTGGAGACCTTCAAATCAAAAATATTGTAACGTGTTTTAAACTGAGTTTATTTCTTTCTACTGATTATATTATTTTGAACACATTACAAAATGAGTGATTTTCCTGCGACTGAAGTTACCCATAGCTATGACTGATATGGGTCATACCTTCCGTTCAAAGAATACAGTGTTAGTTGTGTCGGTATCTATGGTCTATTACTATGAATGTTGGGTTGTAGAATAAAAACGCCTTCGTCACAATTAATATTTTATGATTCCTTCACTTGGAACATTAACTTGATAGTTTTCTTAAATCTTAAATAAATCACAAGGCACGGCTATGGCACTTATATACCGCACTGGTTGGCTGTTTAAGATCTGCAATTGGCTCGCTGATCGTCTCTTCAAACAATGTAAGCGATCGACTGACAACTAACCGACTGGAGGGGAGGTTAAGTTGTCAGGCGGTAGATTATAAATACCAGAAAACCTTGTCGATGGAAATGTACTATGTATGATTTTAAAATTTGTAACACGAATCTATTTCTTTCTTCCTCGGAGAGTCACTGCAAAGGAATTATTTTTATATCATTTATATTTTTATGAATCATGAAATCATCGGTTCACCCAGTTAAAAGTGCGGAGGTAACGGAACCAACAAAAAATTCAGTTGAATTGAGAATTTCGTCCTATAATGGCGTCGGTTAAAAATGTTGCTATACGTTTATGTCAGTTTTGACTTTCCTACGATTTTATTATAGTATATGTTTAGTAGGCAGGAAGATACAAACACAAAATTTTGGGTCATTTGTAACAGGATGGTGGTTCTACAGGGGTATTAGTACGAAATGGAAAAAAGAAAAATGATGGTCAGTACGCTGGTACCGGCGGACTAGTCGCGTGGGCGTTAGTCTACGGATTACGGAAGTCAAACGATCTGTAACACAAAAATTTTAGGATTTACCGATAGCCCATAATTCTTTTTTATGGGCTATCGGTAAATCCTAAAATTTAAGCGAAAAAAATATTGCTGATTTTCGGCGGTATGGCGACCATTTGGAACTGTCTGATAAGTATGGCATGGCGATTTTCGTACATGGCTACTGGACGATGATTACCTGTGCAAAAATTAGCCTGGTACAAATGGTTGAATTTTTTTTTTAATCAACGCATTCACATCGGTATTGTGGGCTGTAAGTCACACCGGAAAAGTATGGCATGACACTACCACCTACTTCTTTTTTATGGGCTATCGGTAAATCCTAAAATTTTTGTGTTTCAAATCGTTTGACTTCCGTAATTTATGCGACGAGTTCGACTAACGCCCACGCGACTAGTTCGCCGGTACCAGCGTTCTGACCATCATTTTTCTTTTTGTCATTGCATACTAAGACCCCTGTAGGATCGACATCCTGTTACAAATGACCCAAAATTTTGTGTCAGTATCTCCCGGCCTATGGATTGTTTTGGACCCTTAAAATATACGATAGTACAGCAATTAATCTTTTTTTTGTTAAATATATAAGGCACAGGGAAAGTCTTGTAACTGTATAATTATAGGTATGTGTTTTCTGATAATATTTTACTGTCAAAAATTATCAACACTGGATAATATTCAATGACGCCTTTCAAAAACAAAACTAATTTACAAACAGATTTTTATATCTTTACATACCTATTTTTAACTTTCGTTTCATGAACTGCTCATGTAAATACCTATTACAATCTGGTTTAATTTAACAAAACATTCAATTCGGTGAATTTTAGCGTTATTTTGCAAAAAAAACCGCACGTACAGTCCCCCGTCCGAGTCGAACTGACACCGTCAACTTTCGTCGAAAATATGCAAAAGAGGTGAGGTTTTATGTGGGTTTTATTATAATTTCGAGTTTTTTCTTGATAATTTAACGATAATAATGAAAATTGAAAAAATAAAGAATACAAGTTATTACAAATATCATAACATATTTTTTGGTATAAATTTCATGTATAAATATGTAGCCGTTTTCCTAACAAAATGCGTTTTATGTTCAAAAAGGGGTTGATTTGTATGTATTTTTTTATGTTTAGGCCGTTCTAAAATGAAAAGTAAACAATACACTTTGTTAATTATATCCTTGAGTATCACATATATTTTTTTTAACACAATCGTACCAACAGTTTCCTCAACAAAATTCAATATGTATAAGGTGTTTTTCGGTTTTGACCATAGTAATCCCCTTAAACCGGTGAAGTTGTATACGTCCTTCCGACATCGATATTTACGAACGAAACTGTTTATTGATTTAATTTAAAAAAGTAAATTCGTCAGGATTATACGGCAGAGGGGATTGTGAACACTAATTGAAGTTTGTAGGGTTCACGAGTTTTTGTAAATCGCCAAAATTAACTCGATGACAACGACTCCAATGTTCTGAAAGCCTGGTACTATAATTCGCAAACAGAATAGCTTTATTCAAAAGTGAACCAATGCTACTTTACCTTATCTTAAATATAATTCATACAACTCAGAACAGACGGACAGGCTTCGAGTGGGTAACACCGGTTTGAAAGACGTATTCGTTATAGATTGAGAGAAAATTATGTTTCCTGCTATTTATCACGAATCTGGTAAAAACTGTTATCGTTAAATGCGATTTATAGAAAGCCTAAGTATAATGGATAGAGTTATGGACGACTTGAGCAATGAAAGTAGCAATGATTTTATTTGTAATATCGATTCATAAACCAAAAGAATCATACCTCTCATTGCAATATTTTCGTCCAATGGCCGACTACGGATCCACATCTCGATTTCTCGAGAAGGGATAATTCTCTTCTCGAGAAATCGAGATGTGGATCCGTGATGACTAATGTCAAATAGAAAAATTGCATTGATTTTCTTAAACAATGTAGGTAGTATCTGCGAGGCAAATCAAGACTTTGTCCAAAAAATCATAAATATCAGAGTTTCAATATTGCTGCCTATTCTATAATTTTCTATTTATTTTCGACGTTATTTCAAATTTAACGTCTATATTCTATACTCCGAGAGAGAAAGTCAAAATTAATTATGTAATTTTAATTATAAATAACTGTATACCATTAACCTACTCCGAAATAAATTACTCTAAACCATTAATCTTATATGGATAGTTCATTATCTCTGACTGAAGATCTTTAAGTTATTAATAGTTAAATTAACTAGACTGCAATTATTTGACGGTTCATTTATCTGAAATTACTAAACTCCACGAGATAGATTTAGTAACTATAGACCAGAAAAACGCAACTAACATGAGAATCATGGCCTCTCTTCTGTATAGAATTTTTTACCTGAATCGACGGTGCATTTTAGTCATATTAATGTCAGGTTAAAAAGCCTGAAAATTGCCTTAAAATAACAATCGTGTCAAACAACAATCTAGTTTTCTAGTGCCTGGTTCCTGGGTCAAATTTATCTAAATAAACAGATATTTTACAAAATTAAATAGTAATTTTATATAATGCAACGAAATATGACTCTTGTGCTAATGAGAAAATTTTCAAAATCGGACTAGTAGTTTCGGGGCTTCTTTGATACAAATAAACAAAGATGTTTCCAATTTATAACATAAGTTACATATACGGAGTTTTTGATGCATCCATCCAATGCAATTTAAATCCTCGATTATTTAAATTCAAATTCAAATGTCATTCGCAATAATTTGAATAAACGGTAGTGTATTTGAATTCAACAATTGGTACCATTTATTGCTAATGTGACATTCATTACTAACTGTGACTTGAACTAGATAACTTCATAACAATGCATATTGACCACTATAGTATAGGAGACGGTTGTGTTTACACGTATGCTATCTTATATGTACTTTTATGAACAGTCCTGAGTCTAGGTTGAAACTGATTTTCAGAGCGATATCGCAGACAAAAACTATTATTATAACTGTTTTTCTTGAATAAAAAAATTAACATTTTTAAATGTTATTTTGTTATATCATATAAAATAATGAATTATTTCAAACAAAAGCAGTGAATAATGAATATGAGTTCGTATACATCTTCTTAAGGATATGTTGATTACAAGCAATTAAATGTAACAGTTAAGGCTATCACAGGCTTGTCAGGAAGTATAATATTTCTTTAGGAATAAATGTTTAATTGGATTAATAAATAACGAATTAATTAAGTATGTAGGATGCTAAATAATTGAACCATAATTCAAGAAACTATTTACATGAACATTTTATAACCTATCATATTTTTCTTTAAATAACTTAAGCAAATATTATAACAAATAGACTAGTTGAACTATTAAGGTTGTTCTGTGAGTATATCATCACGTAAATCCGTTTCCGATGAGAACGACAACTAATACTGTGATACGAGAATTTTATATAAAATTATATTTAAACTAATCTTATAACAAATCCATATATTTTTAAAATCAGAACCATGCAATTCCCCAACCAGCTCTTGTACTATAACGTGAATATGTATTTCGCAGTCAATAAGCACAAATCTCATTACAGAGACAATGCTGAGCGCAGTTCCGTTCGCAAAAGTACAATGGGACTTCCGGTTATTATTGTATCGTCTATAATATGTACATTTTTATAGAGAAAATTGGACTAAATTATTGAGGTGAATATTTCCGCTATTTTTTAGATACAAGAAACAAAATAACTATTAAGTATAGACATACCTAAAAAGTTTACTTGTAAAAATGTGTTAAAGTTTGGATTTTATATCGCCTGCTTCGTGGAAAATTTTGGGTACTTATCTAATTATTTATGTTTTTCTCCGTTAAAGCCTTTCCTTAACTTTGAAGATAATGTCATTCTGAAATTTTAGCGAAATAAATGTACAGTAATTGACTTTTAATTTTAAATACAGATTTGATTGATACTAGTGTTAAAAAATATATATTTTTCCTTAATATTTGCAACAAAAGATTTAAATGAAGTACAAATTCTGTATTTGTCTTTCACGTGATGTAAAAAAACCTACTTTTAGTTTCAGTAGGCGTTGTGTGAATTGCCCATGTCGCAGTCAAACGTTAATTGTTGGAATTAACAAAGACATCTTAATCAATGTTACAGCTAAACTAAACCCACGCGATTATGGTTCTTCTTCGAATAAATTGTGAAGAAATGTTAACGAAATTTCATTGCAGTTAAAAAACAACGTCATAAATGTAAATATATGAAAATGTCACGAAGATTTGTATAATTCCTTTTCTGGTGTTTACTGCTCATTATTTTCTATTTGTGATATTAGAATCTAACAAAAAAGACTCCTTTCAAATCATCATAATATATTTACTGTAATGTTTACGTTACTTACCAATTTTGTTAGCTGTTAAAAGAAGGTACTGACGAAAGTTGGAATAAACTGTATGTCGGTTACCATATAAATGAAACAATTAACTGATATGAAAATCAATTGATATTTCTAATAAACTCAGACTAACTTCGTAAAAGTATTTCCACCATAAAGGTTCTCTTTACCCTCTAATTTCATTATATTTATTTAATCATAATCATTTTCTTATCTACCCCCATTGGAATAACTGTATTTCATTGACTGGTTGACGTTTTAAGTTTGATTTTTTTTGTCAAAAGGCGGATCCACACAGAGCGAGAAGCCTTGCAAAGCAATTGCGCCGCAGCTCAGCCAGTGTTGACCAGACTAAATTAGTATTTTTTACATTTCGTCTTATTATTATTTATTTGTATGTTTTGTTTTTGATGTGTAACATCTATAGGCGCAAGTAAAACCGATTTCTGGCGCGGCGACGCGGACGCATGCCTCGCTGTATTATGATATGATTATGATGGTATATAAACGTATTACGTAGTCTATAATATGCAGTAGTATTTTAACTAGATTCGTCGTACATAATAATGTCGATGTGTCACATTTGCCAGGAGTCCCTCCTCACATTTTTTATTGTTTTTTTGTTATGTAATAATTGTATTTTACGTTTGGCATTCTTAGTATCGTTTTTATATATTTATGTATCTATCTATTAAAATCTTCACTTCTTATCAACAGAAGCATCCTCTGCGGCGGCGTGTCGCTGGGAGCGCACTTAGTGTGCGCACGAGTCGCTGGCTTGACGGACAAGCAGCGAGCCATGTGCCGGTCGTCGCCGGCCGCGATCGCTGCTGTGGGGGATGGTTTGAGGTACTGTGAAGTAGAGTATTTTATTCTAAGTGGAGTATTCTTACTTATTTGGAAGCTGGCAAAACATTTGGCCTTACGTCTACAAATTTTCATGGGTGACGTTGATTATGAAAAATTTAAAGTGTGTGCGATCAAGTGACCACAAGTTATTCATTATACCTGAAAAAGCCTACAAGGTCCCCTAGGTAGAGTAACATATATTTTTCGTATAGCAGTAAACACGGGCGAAGCGACTGGTTGGTTTATAAACACACACAAATAATAAAATACTGCTTCATCTTAACAAAAAAAATAACTACAGTTTTTTTTAATGACTTAAAAATGATGTAAAACCAGAAAAAACTTACATTTTTGTGAAATTTGGTGCCTCAATAAGGCATAAGCTAAATGAAATTAAACTAAGATTTCAATGCACTATACTAATGCCTTTAAACTTACCAATATTTGTTCCCTAGAATGGCGTATGCCGAGTGTCGCTCACAATTAGGAGGCTACAGGTGGAATTGTACGGGCATCGGAGACGGCAATGATTTTGGTCATGTCATGCCTTTGGGTAAGTATATACTTTTGTATGTGTTTATCGTAAACTATTACAATATAATAAAGTTAATAATTAGTATTAGATTCTTTATTCTAAGTCAGCAATGTGTTTTGTATTACTTATAAATATGGGTTGAGATAGCTCTTGTAGGTTATAATAATAAGCCACCACTGTTTGATTTAAGAAAATATGAACGAAATTACATCGACTTTTGCTTTTAATTAACTATATCTTTGTTTAACGAAAATTAAGATTTCACGTAGGTAGTGCTTTATTAGTACTAAAGGTATGACACAGATAAAATTATATCTTTTACGTTGTTTCCGTAGTAAAAGTTAATAAATGATTTGACATACCAATTAACAAGTTTCATAGTATTTTCTACATTTCCTAAATTCCATTACGAAAAAAACATTATAAATGATAATTTATACTAGAATAGTAGGCTTGATTAAATTAAATTAGTCTGTCTCCGTGGGGTTGCTCGTAAAAAACCTACGTATACATAATGTTTTAAATTCTATTTGGGTGTACCGTTCTTTTTAGCTTTTTTATGAATTTAGATCTTCACTGATATAGAATTGAATATAATATAAGGTAATGTAATTATTATTTCGAAGTGAAACTTTTTTAGGCGCGTTGAGAGTAAATTTTTAAACTCGCGTCATGGCAATACCGTCACGTCATGGAGTAAAGTCAAGTTTCACTTCTGACACGTGTGCTCGGCAGACTCGACTTTTTTACATGTAGTTGTAGATATGAAGGTGCTAGGTATAGGAATATGGAGAGAGCAAACGTAACGTAAACACTAAAACAGTAAAAAAACGAATTCGTATTATAAACCACGGTGTCTATCACTACTGTACACCAAATACAAAAGAAATGAATATAAAATGAATATGATTTTCCTCTTCTTATTAGCTACGTCACGTTACAAAATAATATAACTAATAATAACATAGCACGCTCTAAAAATAAACTACTAAATTGAACAATTTGGCACGCTCTATAAATAAATGCTACTTCAATGACTTTTAATCTTCTATATATATCTATATATATATAAAACTCAAAGGTGACTGATATAGTAATCTATCAACGCACAGCCCAAACCACTGGACGTATCGAGCTGAAATTTGGCATGCAGGTAGATGTTAGGACGTAGGCATCCGCTAAGAAAGGATTTCCCGACATTCTTGCGGGAACGGGGAAAAACGGGGATGCACGTACAAAGTCCTGGGCGGAAGCTAGTTTAATTATATTTAGTATGGCATATTCAAATATTGATTTTTCATTTGAATTGATTACCTAGTATTAATAATATAAATGTGTTTATTTTTGCACATTTTTTCTTAAAACAATATATTATTATCAAGTAACAGGTTAATAAAATCACTAATTTTCCTTATTTGTTTAGCTGTGGGAAGTATAACAGTGGGGGGTAAATACTAAACGTGATATTATTTATTGGTTTCTTTGGTAATAAAATAATCTATACTAATATTATAAAGCTGAAGAGTTTGTTTGTTTGTTTGTTTGAACGCGCTAATCTCAGGAACTACTGGTCCGATTTGAAAAATTCTTTCAGTGTTAGATATCGAGGAAGGCTATAGGCTATATATCATCACGCTAAGACCAACAGGAGCGGAGCCACTCGGGTGAAACCGCAGGGCACAGCTAGTAATATTGTACATATACAATTAAATATGTTTCATATATTGTCACAAAGTAATAATAGTAAGTTGTGAATGAGTTTCGACTAAATTGGTTAATCTCGATTTATCCAGATATAGGAGATATTTTTATTTTTATAGTGCAAAAGTATGCGCGTGGAACAAATACACTCGGTATTTCAACACATCTGAGCAAATAGTAAACTATAAAAAGCTTACATTTTGCCTAATAAATATTAAAAAAAAATATCTTTCCAGTCGCGATTCCTATGTGAAAATTAGACAACTGAAAAACATAAAAAAAGCGTATTGATAACATGACTACTGTAAATTTCTCTTCACAGCTTTTCGCGTAAAAAAGCTCTACAAAAAGCTCTCGGATTTTTTTTATTATTAGTAACTACCTATGATTATTACGTTCAGAAAGTAAACATAAAAGAACATTCTAATACTTAAATATATCCAGAATATAATTTTATATTTTTCCTTTGAAATTATATACGATTTTGCAAAAAGTAGCCCCATTTAGGTACATAAACTTCAAAGCTACTTTACTTGCGATAACTGATGTCCTACGATACATCGTATTTGATAAAAGTAAGTGAATAGATAAACTTATAAAGTGATTAATAATAACTTAAAACCAGTATCGAACTAAGATTAACAGCTGGTTTTTATAACAGTTGTTTTAAATCAGATATTGTCAACCTTTTTATGTAATTAATAGAAACATATAATTTTCTCTCGAATCATACAATATTCCATCAAATATTGATCAAATATCAGACATATTTTATCAATATCGTAACTAGTTTCGAATTCATTTAAAAAGCTTTGCATAGCTTAATAGACTCTATATATACTGATTGTTATGCTCACATAGCACTTGCATGAAGGACTATTCGGTAATTGTTACTCGAGACCATAACCTATTTATGTACCAAAAATTACAATGAAATAAGTTTGGCCAAAAATTTGACATTACCTACGTTAAGAAAGCAGATAAAAGAAAACCAAGAGGGTTTACTGTAGCGCAAATTACTGTAACTGTATTTCTGGTAACTGAATTTCAATCAAGTGCTGTTTTAATATTATTAAATGAAGACGAACAGCACCTAACAACAATTATTCTTAGAGAATTCTATGAATGCCAACAAAATTTTAAGTTCGCTCTCATAGTTTTATAGTCGTAATAAATTATGTCAAAAGTGACATTTTAAGATTGCAACCGAAGATTTTCGACCGCGGAACGATGTCACTGACCTCTGCTAATTCGACTGTGCATAGACTATATTGTTGTCATGTGAAATAAATATTCAAAATAATTCAGTCTCACGAAAATCAATATATGAGGAAAACACCTCTATGACTGATTTTATTGTGTTTGTCAACACCAAGGTTTCCAACACACATTTCATCATAAGCCAATAATTATTCCTACTGCAGGGCACGGGCCTCCTATGAGGGTACATGCCATAAACCACCACGCTGGCCAAGTGCGGGTTGGCAGATGTCACATGTCGAACTTTTGATTCTGCGACATGTCGGTTTCTTCATAAGTTTTACTTCACCGCTCTAACGGTGATGTTATCAACATGCGCAGATAAATTGAAAAATTTATTTCCTGCACGCTCGCCTGGTCTCGAACCCCCGACTTAACGATTTGAAGTCTTGAGTCCACACCACTGAGCGCTACCACTTCTAAATCGCTTCTAAAATAAAGCTCATCGTTTCCAAAAGATAAAATTCAGCCTAGATTCATCCTAAGAATACGTAACATTTCATAACTACATGTTTTATATACCTCGACTAATAAGCTGGCATCCGAAACTGCTAAATCACTGAAATAGAAACATGTTATGTAATCTTCACAAGTTTTACACGGTTAAACTGAAAATAATGCACAGTGAACAAAGAAAAATTATCACAAAACAAAAAAACACTTCATTATTTAAATGAATTAATCTGCTTTTCCTTGAATTTTCATCAAATTGCAGTTTTTCAATTATTTACCTAACAAGTTATTATATAGACTTATAGGTACATACGTTGAATTCCTATTACCAATACAAATACAATCCATATAAATAAACCAATCTTCTATCTAATACTGTAGACATTGGTTCTGATCGTCATTAACTTACTTTATAGGCTTATAAATAAACATACAATAATTTCGATGATATATATAGTCAAAAGCAATCACACAATATCGCTAACAAATCAACAAATTAATAGACGCGCTCATTAAAACCTTTTTATTTATATATTCCTGTTATACAAATAAGAATAAAAAACACACACTCACGAAAGCAAATAAACGTACGATATCACACCCACATTGACACCTGTGATTTATACTGCACGGCTAATTGACTTGTGTTTGCTCAACGCTTTTATAATATACGATTTGTCGGAAGGTCGATGTTTGTAAACGATTTATGTATCGTAAAAATGAAATTTTTGTGACTACGAATAATAGTGTGTAGGGAATAGCTTTTTCTCTTGTAATATAATATAGTAATCAAAGAGTAATCAATAGAATCCAAATATTTAAAAAATACTAATTTATGCATCACTAGTTGACCCGACAAACGTTGTTCTGTCTTCGCGCAAACTGTCCAACGCATAAAGTTTACATGGCCATTCAATTTGCTTAATTTATTTAATTATTACCTTATTTTTTTCAATTTTTGTTCGTAAGATCCTTTCCGACAATAGCAAACACAAAAAAAATAACTATCGATATCGGCCCAACTGTTCACGCGCGACTGCGATGCCGTGATAAATAGATAGAGATAAAATTTTATAGTGTTAAAAGCGCTGATCCTTCACTGCAATAAAAATGAGGTTAATAATAATTGACAGATCGTTGATTTTTCCCGCAAAAAACTCGTAAAGTAAACGAACGGGTCGATTAAATTATGATTAATCTATTTGTACGTGAAACACACGCAAAAAACTTAATCAATCTTTAGAATGTTATCAATCAAAATTGATAGGTTCAAAATTACGCATTACCTTGCGAGTGTGTGAGGATATAATTTGTCGCTTGTTTAATAACATCATAGTTCCGTAACATACATGCTTATAAAATCTACTTCATAGTTCATTGTATTTATCGGACTAGAGACTGTATGAACAAACTACTTGCAGAGCGGTATGATTTCTGCTACTAACGATTAAAGTTGTGTTTTTCCCTTTCTGTGAAATTGAAACTCATACTTAAATCGAAATTATAACATTTACTAATTTTTACCTTACCTTTCCGATCAGAAATTTATTTGTTATTTGTTAATCACCACATAGTTATGTAGGTCTTCCTGAAAGGCTACTGAATATGAGTTTAGCCTTAGGTTTCGTAGCCCTCAAAATAAAAATATTCTTCTTTGAAAATTAATATGTAAGGTAAAGTGGTAATATAATATATGAAAGTACGAAGTTTGGTTCATAACATCTTGCTATGAAAAATGTTGCATTCAATACCTGAGTTAATAGAAAATTTAATTATAAAAGTCAATAAGTAACATATAATAATTCATCAAAGTAATATTCGATAACTTTTTATACACGATATGCTTTAGTGTTACACGTAACGACAACGACACGACAACGATATCCGACCGCTCACGGATCTATTGTGACACTCAAGACACTTAAGTTTGTTTTATTTGTTGTGACGTTAATTGACGGACAAGTTCGAATGACTTTACAATTGGCGCCATTTTGTTTGACAATCTAACGTTTGTATTGACAGTTCTTATAATGAGTGATTTGTCTTTGATTAGGAAAGAAAGTTAATTGAGACGTAGGTAGTAAATAGAGTTTGTTGTGTGATTTAGGTGAAGTTAAATATTTAGAAAATACGCATAGTTTTAGAGATTACAGAATGATTTTTGTAGGTAAGACCACAGGTAAGACTGTATAATAATTGCATAAGAATTAATAAAAATCCGTTATTTTATTGTAAACGTAAGTTTTAATATGTCAGTTTCCATAAACTCGAAGATCACATAACTGAAATATACAAGCAGTAAAGTATATACATGATGTTTACGATATAGCCACATTAGACAGATGAGGCTATAGCTGAAATAAAATTTAAGCTATTTTCGCAAACGATATGAACAAAGCCTTAGATTTACAATAAAAATAATTTGACTTTTTTCTATCGCAAAAGCTTCTGTATATAAAGGCACAGACACAATAAGTCTAAAACACTATTTAATTAAAACAAATAAATTACAATCGATATTTTCACAATAATCAAAGGTCAGAGGTAGCACGAACGAAATGAAACGGTAATAATGTCTTAATTGAACACATTGATTAATTGTGATTGTAATATTAATGTCCGTTTTATAGCCTTGTTTTTGTTATCATGAAATATTATAGTGTTAAGTAAATTAAAGTTATGTTTATGCAAAATATTGAAACTATAGCAAACAGCGATTCATTCTAATTTGAGAAAATAGGTAATAATAATATGAAGTAGGTATAGAAAAAGTTATAACTTATAACAATGCTAAGCTGTATTATTGGAAAACTTATACAGGCTGGAAAGATTCAATGGCCCCGGGTTGAAGGTTAGTTACTAGTTTGCTGAAAGGAAACATTGCCTTATTTATTATTGCTTTTAAAAAAGAAAGAGAAATGCATTCATTTTTGAACATTTACTTACCGGGAATCAATATAACAAACATTACAGGCTACAGAAATTCCAACGAGAGTATTTTCAAACAGAGTTATAAAATACATATTCCAATAAATATTTGTCACAGTATTCATAATTAATCTTCTCAAAACGCAATAATCTTTCTAATTTGAAATTTAAAACAATTTTTACTATCTACCTGATGTTAACTTATTATACTTTCTCATAAATCTCCTTTGTTTATTATCTTATAAATATGTCAAATTATCAAAATACGATAAAAATGAGTCTAAGTTTAGACATAAAAGATGTCAACATACATAATAGTGTTTAATTATTTTTTGTAATAGCTACCTTAACCGCCTCCTTGGTACAGTGGTTGATGCGTGAGCGTAGCTAACCGAAGGTCCTGGGTTCGATTCCCGGTGGAGAAGAAAAAAAAATGTTCTGGCAGGACACAGAAGGCTGATCACCTGCTTGTCCTTAAAGAAAATCGATCAGTGAAAGTGGTCAAGTTCTAAAAGTGGGAGTCGAGCATGCTTCAGCACACATTGGGCCACGCTCGCACCGGGGAAGTTACCACACCCTCACAGAATATCGGCGTTATAGTGGCATTGCCGCGTTTCGTTCGGTGAGTGAGGGGTCCGGAGGCCCACTCCCTCCCTTTCCTCTTCCTATCCCATCCTTTTTTCCCATCCTTTTCCCACCAATTTCCCACCCATTTCCTATTCATCCCTCTCCTATAATGTCCACCTTCCATCCCTATTATGATCTTTTAGTAATTATGAAAGCGGTTTTATCAGGTAGTATACCCCAGGAGGGTACCAGCAATGCTGGAGAATCCCTCCCCCATCCTTTGAGATGGGGCAGCCCGTCGTATTCTGGGGCGGGCATAAATCCGCAACCAAGCTCTTATAACAATAAAAATAACAGACATACTATACCATCTTCGCATGTCACGCATTCCGTGGATTTTTGTAACATAAGAGGGCTTCACTCAAACCTCAATGCCGTACATCATCACCTCGAGACGGTCAATCCAGCTTTGCTGTTTCTCACAGAAACCCAGATTTCTACCCCACTGGACACGTCGTACCTTACTTATCCTGGCTTAAATCTCGAACACTCGTTTGTTCCACATGCCGGCGTATGCGTGTACGTAAGGGCGGACATCTGCTGTCGTCGTCTAACAATTTCTGGGGATATTGGTCTCTCTGTCATTTTGCTGCATGTCGATTCCAAGGACCGTCCACGTATATATGCATGCCTTTATAGACCTCACAGTGGAAACAGTGGGACTGATCAGCTCTTTGAGCACGTTCAATCGATGGCTGACGAGGTATTACATCAGTTTCCTTCTGCAGAACTTATTCTGTTAGGTGACTTCAATGCTCATCACGCAGATTGGCTTGGTTCACGGACAACCGACTACGCAGGAAGAGTTGTGTACAATTTCGCCTTAGCCTATGGTCTGACGCAGCTGGTCTCCTCGCCAACGCGAATACCAGATGTGGATGGCCATCTTCCCTCTCTGTTGGACCTGCTCCTAACTACACACCCCGATAATTATCAGGTGACGGTCGTCGCCCCATTGGGGTCGTCCGACCATTGCCTGATCAGAAGTGTGGTGCCTCTTGAACGTGCAAAACGGCCGGAACAGGCATCTTGTCGTCGAGTTTGGCATTACAAATCAGCCGATTGGTAGGGAATGCGACTATTCTATGCATCCTACCCTTGGGGTGGAGTCTGCTTTTCAGATGATGATCCTAGTACCTGTGCAGACGCTGTCACCGATGTGTTATTGCAGGGTATGGAACTTTTCATTCCATCCTCTGTAGTACCCGTCGGCGGCAAGTCCAAGCCATGGTTTGATCGTTCTTGCATTAAGGCGTCTCGCCGCAAGCATGAACAGTTCCAAGCCTGGGCTAATGCATTGGCTACTCACGATCCTAACATAAAAACCTTCAAAAAGCAGTATAACTCTACCTCTAGGGCCTACAAAAGAGAAATCTCCGCAGCGAAGGCTGCCTATATTGAAAAGATAGGTCATAGACTTGCACAACTTCCATCTGGAACTCGAGCATTCTGGTCTTTGTCCAAGGCAATCCAAGGCAACTTCAGTCAGTCATCATTTCCACCTTTACGCAGGGACGTCGACACTCTGGCTCATTCTGCCAAAGATAAGGCTGATCTCCTAGGCGCAATCTTTGCACGAAACTCCACACTGGATGATGGGGGAACAACACCGCCTTCGATACCGTGTAAACAAAGCTCAATGCCGGATATCCGGTTTACGCAACGAGCTGTTCGAAAGGCACTCAGTAACATAGACACGTCCAAGTCGAGTGGGCCGGATGCAATCCCTGCTGTTGTACTCAAAACGTGTGCTCCTGAGCTTACACCAGTTTTAACGCGCCTGTTTCGACATTCCTACCTAAAAGCCGTAGTGCCGCAGTCATGGAAAATGGCTTTTGTTCACCCGATCCCTAAGAAGGGCGATAGATCGGATCCATCAAACTACAGACCTATAGCAATAACCTCCTTACTCTCCAAAATAATGGAAGGCATTATCAACAGCCAGCTCTTGGGTTATTTAGAGAAAAACCAGCTATTGAGCGATCGTCAATATGGTTTTCGCCACGGTCGTTCAGCCAGTGATCTCTTAATCTATCTAACCCATAAATGGGCGGAAGCTGTCGAGAGTAAGGGGGAGGCATTGGCTGTAAGTTTAGACATCGCCAAAGCTTTTGATCGGGTTTGGCATAAGGCGCTCATTTCCAAACTACCATCCTACGGACTTCCTTCGGGACTTTGTGATTGGGTTACCAGCTTCCTTTCAGGCAGAAGTATACAAGTCGTTATCGACGGTTTCCGCTCTGCCTCTTTACCCCTTAATGCTGGTGTCCCTCAAGGCTGTGTGCTATCCCCCACTCTGTTCCTCCTGCACATTAACGACATGTTACAAATACGTAATATACACTGTTATGCGGATGACAGTACGGGGGATGCCTTTTACTCCGGCCACTCACAAGTCTCTAGGGCATACGTGGAGGAATGTCGAAATGGGCTTGTAGACACTATCGAAACTTCGTTAGATCAAGTTTCTGAATGGGGTAGACTCAATTTGGTGGAATTCAATCCAAAAAAAACACAAGTCTGCGTGTTTTCCACTAAGAAGTCCCCATTCCTCGTTTCATCTCGGTTTCGGAACACTCCTCTTAATATCTCACCGAGCATTGGAATCCTAGGCGTCCAAATATCGAGCGACGTTCAATTTCGAGGTCATTTAGAAGATAAAGCCAAACTAGCTTCAAAAAAGTTGGGTGTGCTAAGCAGATCGAGGAAGTATTTCAAATCACCTCATCTACTCCTTTTGTATAAGGCACAGGTTCGTCCACACCTGGAATATTGCTCTCATCTGTTTGCTGGCGCCCCTCAATACCAACTTCTTCCTTTAGACCGAATTGAACGTCGGGCAACTCGAATCATTGACGACCCGAAAATCTCCAATAAGCTCGATCCGCTCTCGCTCAGAAGAGATATCGCATCACTCTGTGTTTTCTACAGAATCTATTACGGGGAGTGTTCTGAGGAACTTTTTGGTCTAATCCCACCCGCCCAATTTCACTATCGCACTTCCCGCCAGAAAAATAAGTTCCACCCTCACCACCTCGAATGCTGGCGGAGTTCCACAGTGCGTTTTACGCGAAACTTTCTCCCGCGAACTGTAAAACTCTGGAACGACCTACCACCTACAGTATTCCCCAATTCTTATAACATGGAGACCTTTAAAAAGAGCACCTATAAATATCTAAAAAACCGGCTGCTAGCTAAGGCTTCTCCAAATTAACCCTAAGATTTCCCTCTCTTTTAGTCTTTTATACCCTTCTCCTTTCCTGAGGACAGCAACACATCCACTTCCCAGTGGAGTGGATGCTTATGGGCGGCGTGTATCGCTTAACACCAGGCGACGCGTCTGCTCGTTTGCTATCCTATAGCATAAAAAAAAAGAAAAAAAAAAGTGAAATAGATGTTATGCATAATGCATCTGCCCCTTAGGAAACACGCATAGTTCCCGTATCCGTGGGATTTCCGGGATAAAACCTATCTTATGTGTTAATCCAAGTAACCCTCTATATGTGCAGTGCTAAATTTCATTGTTATCGGTTCAGTAGTTTATGCGTGAAAACCATACATACATAGGTACATACAAACCTTTCCTCTTTATAATATTTTTATTATTCATTATTTTATTAACAGCATTATATAATTTGAATTTCAAAATATATTCCATAATCTGGATTTCAAAATGTATAAAAACATGGAGTGTGAAATGTACTACCTACATGATAATTTAGTAAAATCCAAGTTCAGTTCTTATGGTAATACCGGATTCATTAAATTTATTAATTATATTAAGAATTCTCAACTAAAAATTCAAGTAAATTCACTTGGGGGATATTGTATAATTTAATTAATTATTTCCATAATTTCCATTCCGAAAAGTTACGTTAAAATTACGGATTTTAATAACGATAATGTGAGAGTAAATTTAAAATATCGAAATAATTAAAATATTTTTATTCATTTACGTACGCGCTACAAATAAAAAAAATGTGTGCGTGTTAGTGTACACACGTAAGAAGTGAAACTTCTTTGTGACCTTATTTTTCAAAAAATAATTTACTATATGCAACTTTACAGAAATACGTCGAATCACGCGTGGTAGGGATAAGAAAAAGATGGCGCGTAACGGAAAAATGTCACGCTTAACGAAAAAATGTTACACTAAATTTTTTTCCATTCAATAACACAATTCCAAGAAAATGGAAATAAAAACATGCTATAGAAACATCTAAAGCTAACGCTTTTATAATAATCTGTCTTGATAGCGATTTTGTTTCTCTTATAGGATACTAGCTGTGCCCCGCGGTTTCACCCGCATTGTTCCGCTCTTGTTGTTCTTAGCGTGATGATATATAGCCTATAACCTTCCTTGATAAATGGGCTATCTAACACCGAAAGAATTTTTCAAATCGGACCAGTAGTTCCTGAGATTAGCGCGTTCGAACAAACAAACAAACTAACAAACTCTTCAGCCTTATAATATTATATTAGTATAGATTATATCTATCTACCTACAAAAATAACGATTTCAACAGAAGAACATACAAGGGCTTTATACAAACACCTGTACACATCTTTCATATTTATGAACCCATCGCAATAACATCTTGATGTATTTATTATTGTTTCAAGTAATTAAGATTTCAAACATTATCTTGATTGCATAGAAAATTCATTTATTCAAAACAATTGTATGGTATTGCTAATATTGTAATACTGTGGTATTGCCATAAATCTGTCAATAATTATGATCCGTTCACGACTTGGGGGTTTAATTATTGCCATATACATACATTTTAATTGACATAATACGGACTTATGATAGTTTTACCATATTATAAAGAGGTATTACTGTCATATCATATTTATAAGTGGGGATAACCAACCTCTTTGCGTAGCTTCACACGGAAGTAACGCCTTTGTAACTTTGTTGTGAGATTTAATATTTTATTGATACATAATGGAATAAAGCACTTATTATAAAACGTTATTTATTCATACTTATTGCCTACAACATTGTTCATATTAAGCATGCACTCAACCTCTCAAACTTTAATATAAAACCTAAAAGCCTTCTAAAAGCTTTTGTTTTGAAAAAAGTATCTGTACTTCCGATAACTTTTTTTTAAACAATATGTTAGAATTTTAACGTCATTTTACTCCTACCAGTAAAGCTAAATCGTGCCTACATACGTACATGTTAGTATCTTTATTCTATCATACCTCCTAAACGCTCAAACAGATTTTGAATATGTATAATATAATGACAAAATTAATTTGTAAACTGTGCTTTCGTCATAATGCCTTATTATAATAATAGAGTTCCTATTTCTCGATTAATTAGGTATTACCTATAAAATTATAACGTTTTCTGTACTCAATATAGTCATCATCACTTATGTAAATACGTTGTCTCACCCGTGAACAAGTTTCAGTATCAGGATATCAACCCCATCCATTAATAAATACTAGTTTTATTTACATTTATCTTGTCTATAGTCTGGGAGATACTTGCAAAGTGTCTATGATTAACCAATTTGATACTAGGTTGTTTACAATGGTTACAAGGGTTTGTATATCTAAACATTGAATTTACGTAATGTTTTCAGTACAAATTGTTAACAAAACTAATAAACACGCGTAAAAATAACACTGAAGAAAATTTTAAACCGTATATATACCGTATACGTACGCACTATTTTCTGCTTCGTTTAATGACAATTTTATTTTTTAACGGTGAAAAATTCTACAGTTGTTACAACTACTTAGGAAAATGTAAGGCAAAATGTGTTGAACTTAAAAAAAAAACCGGCCAAGTGCGAGTCGGACTCGCGCACCGAGGGTTCCGTACATTGCTGTTTCTTTTGATTGCGTTGACATAGAAGTTTGATTTTGTTACAGCTTAAAGGTATTATAGACCTGAGTATTTGGTATGAATTTCAATTTAATACCTCTACGCGTTTATGAGGAAATGGGTAGTAAGTTTAAAATTATTAAAAAAATATATATTATGTGATGTAACTAAAAATTTATGGTTTTTGTAATTTTTCCTTTATCTATGCTATAAGACGTTGCTTCGTACCAAATTTCAAGATTCTGAGTTCACGGGAAGCACCCTGTAGGTTTTGATTCCCTTGCAAGTGTCGAAAATTTGCGGCATAAACGGCTGTATCTTTTGATTGCGTTGGCTTAGAAGTTTGATTTTTTCACAGCTTCAAGGGACAGTAGACCTGAGTAATTGATATAAATTTCAGCTTCATACCTCCACGCGTTCCTGAGAAAAAGGGTCTTGACAGACGGACGGACGGACGGATGGACGGACGGACGGACAACAAAGTGATCCTATAAGGGTTCCGTTTTTTCCTTTTGAGGTACGGAACCCTAAAATTATCGAAAGTATAACAAATATAGGTACATAATTTGAATATCGTTGGAACTTGGAATACAAGATAAATTGATAGGGGAAAAATCTTATCACGTGCAGGTGGATTACTCACATTTTTCGCAAAATAGATGTAGAAATATCACTGCGAAAAGAAGAAAACATAGTTGGTACTAAGATACTCAGCTAAGATATATAAAAATACTAGCTTACCGTCCGCGGCTTCGCCCGCTTTGTCTAAAACCTAATAAATTATATACTAAAACCTTCCTCTTGAATCACTCGTTCTATTAAAAAAACCGCATCAAAATCCGTTGCGTAGTTTTAAAGATTTAAGCATACATAGGGACATAGGGACAGAGAAAGCGACTTTGTTTTATACTATGTAGTGATGATGTAGCAAACGAAGTCTGTAAAATCTTCTGCGTCTTTTCTAATAACAAGCTTTAGTGCTGAGCCATTCTGTATACAAATGAAACCTCAAAACCAAGTAAACATAACCTTACAATCGACTCCTAATTGACTCATTACAGAGACGCCGACATGACAGCTTCTTGATAAATATCATACGTCTGACCGTTCCCACGATCACACTTTATTTATAGTATATTCAAATCAATAAAGTTTCATAATCAACCAAATTAACACAATACTTCTATTTCCAATCGTAATAAAAAGATATGCATATTTTTAAAAAAGGAATACAAAAGTCAAGACGCCATCTTGTTGTCAATTTTATTTTATTTCATAGCTCGGCTCGGGCTATGGAATTAGTGCATAGCGTTAGTGGTCCAAAATAAATATTAATCAAAAATAAATCAGACAGATCTCATTTAGCAACTTCATACTACAAACCTTTAAACATATTCAATATTAAATCTATTGCAGCCACAAGAGAAGCCGCCTTTACATACGCAATCACATCAGCTGGAGTCACGCATGCGCTCAGCACGGCCTGCGCGAGAGGCGATTTACCGGCTTGCGGGTGCTCTTCTAATCGGTAAGTTTATTATATTACAGAAAAAAAAATGTACCTACATCTGTTGGTAGATAAACTGAAGTATGATATACATTATGCATAGGTAGAAGAAAATAACTTTAAACGGTTTACCGTGTAACTTTTTTACGCTTTATGTTGCGGAAAATGCTAGTATTTCTATGGCTTACAGGTTTATGTTTTATTCTGTTACGTAAGTAATAACAAAGCTTATTTTAATTAATAGACCTCTTCAGTAGATTTTGACAAAGGGTATCAAATGTCCATCCATAGATACAAAAAAGTCACATTTATAATACTTATCAATAGAATAATTATTTTCGCCGCAAAACTTTATTCCAAAGCAGTGATAAAGTAAAATAATTCATCAATCACAACAAGACCTTTCGTCCTTGGCAATCAGCTCACAAATTGTCCATAACATTTTGAAGTGAAACATCTTTAGGCGCGTTGACTGAAAAATTTCAAGGTCGCATCATGGCAATACCGTCATGTCATTGAGTAAGGTGATTTTGGGGTCTTTGAATCTTGCCAAAGAAGTTTCACTTCTGACACGTGAGCTTGGCACACACGCTCTTTTTTTATAAGATTCAATAATTTATTGCTTTCTCCTAGACGCCGCGCACCCAGTCCATCCGACCAATTCCAATGGGGGGGTTGTGGTGAAGCAGCCTATGGAGCCAGGTTCGCGAGACGCTTCCTTGACTCCAGGGAGATAGAATCTGATGCGAGGAGCTTGATGAACCTACACAATAACCGAGTTGGAAGGAAGGTGAGCGAGGTCAGATTATACACCTTTTTCAATGTGCACCCTTAGTTAAGAATGTCTATGATTGTTGTAATGAGTATATAGACACAGTTTTACAATTAGTCCGGGATACATCGCCCATTTTTGCAAGTGATTACTATCAAGCTAATTTTTCGTGAGTAGCTTTATTTTGATGAGATGCCCAATAATTTCATGTACGAAACTCTCGATTGTGGTAGCTTACAGAGGTAACAAGGATAAAAATTTTTGATTTGACGGTTCTCAAATATTTATTACGCAATTTGTAGGACAATATGTCTGTTGAATTATATAAGTATTAAATAAGTGAAAATAAAAAAATCAGCTGGTTAGTAATCATTGATGATGACTTCGTTATCGATACACATTGGAAAGGGGGACTCTTTGATCAAACCATAGATTTTGTAGGACAAATATTTTTTCGAATAATTTAGATAATTATCTTGAGATTGAACAAAAAAAAACATTCAGTTAGTAATTAATATTTGAGAACCATCAAATCAAAATATTTTATCCTTGTTTCCTCTGGTAGCTACCACAATCGAGAGTTTCGTACATGAAATTATTGGGCATCTCATCAAAATAAAGCTACTCACGAAAAATTAGCTTGATAGTAATCACTTGCAAAAATGGGCGATGTATCCCGGACTAAATAATATTTCCTATAGATATTGTAATAGTGCGATATAGATTTAGGTATAGACTGTGAGAAAGAATGTTTGTTTTCGGAATAGTACCACATAATCTATCAAAAAGATCAAGCTAACTTGTACAGGGTATACCTACTACGTAGAAATGCTTTGTTATATAAATAGATAAAAAAGCAGATCAGAATAAGACTGAAATCTAAATATACAAATGTTTGTCCGTATGTCCTATAAAGAATCGTAAACTATGCATATCTTCAGCAAAGTGTTGTGCAAACTTGTGCAAGCACAGGCTTACGAAGGTTTCTGAGTTTGTTCGACCAATCTTCAACAGTGTACAGGCGAAGCCAGCACATCTGAATAACATACAAATTTAAGATAAATTTCACAAGTATACAATTGAATTAAAAGGACGATCATCTTATTAATTTTACACAGAGAAAAATACTTGTAATTGACTAATATAGTGCAATTGAATCTTCACTCAAACACTGCCTTTACAAACGATATACTTATAACTTATAACCCAGTTACTTCAAACAGCGTGTAATTTCTAAGTTATTTCAGCGATTTGTTCCATAATTTCCTCCATAGATAAACCAGTAACAAGCAATGAGCATAACAAGACATATCCGTTTTTTTGATACGCCATATATTTAGTTAGAACAAATATTTATACATTATTATAATAACGAGTACATAGACGTATTCTAAAAATAATCACTACCTTCATAGTACAAAACAAAGTCGCTTTCTCTGTCCCTATGTCCCTTTGTATGCTTAAATCTTTAAAACTACGCAACGGATTTTGATGCAGTTTTTTTTAATAGATAGAGTGAGTCAAGAAGAAGGTTAGGTTTTAGACAAAGCGGGCGAAAGCGCGAGCGGTAAGCTAGTAATAATATATTTTGCACAGTTAAATATTAGTACAAGTACAATATTATATTATCTGTGGCATTAGTAACATTTTATAAAAGTACAATCAACAATGTTGTTGTTTATAGTGCGTCAATGTTTTATTTATAAACCTTGAAAAAAAAAACTATTTTTATTCCTTAGTATGATTTGCGCTTAATATACCTAATTGACTTCTGTATCGATTAAATTGATCATTAAAACCCATCGAGCATTTAAAAACCGTTTCAAATAAATAGTAAAAGATTTCGCTCCATTAGTAATAATTGCCCAGCAATCAAATAAACCATTATAAGAAACATCCAACTACCACAAGTATGCATGCAGTTTAGTGAAGCATTCCAACTGTAAAGTGTATAATCTTTGAATGTAATATTGGAGCAATTTCTTCGAATGATTTCCTTGAACGGTGCACAAATTGCAAGGGACGTTTTAGCTTTCAATCAAACTATCTTGTGTGGGACTGCATACATTTAGTCGTAGAGTTTATAAAGGTTTCGAACAAAATGCATAAAATACACTTGATATAGGTATAAAGCGCTCCTGAAAAGGCTTTCAAGGTTCAGCCGATGTTTTTTTTTTTTATTTATCATTCTTAATAATGGGTCGCAAATTCTCAAAGTAATAACCGTGTGGATGTTGGGCGAACATGTTTTATCAACGAATGAATATACTTAATATTATTTATAAGTTCACATCACTTCCTAAGTTTCAAATTTTTGCAATATAGGGACAGTTAAAACATAATAAGCAAAAAATTATACCATAATAGTAACCTACCTGCTACCTACCTTTGTAGAGATCAAAGTTTCCAGAAATAATTATAAGTATTACATAGATATCCAAAGTTGATTTACATAGGCCCAAACTGTTCCTAATATATTCGTTCGACGACTTTGACGCCAGGGGGTCCAATTATGATATTGTGCGAAACGATGTTACGTGTGTCGAAGGGCGCAATTACCCTAAGGGCTACCAGTGAAATAGGGCTGCTACTCATAAGTATGAAGTCGGTTAAAAAATAATAAATATTGTAAGACATTCTAATATGATTTTCTGGGAAAATGTTTGGGAAAATACTCGCCATAAGGGACAAATATTTGACTTAGCTGCGTGAGCTTACAAGTTTTTTTTTTTATTTATCTATAAACTTACGCAAGATTATATTGACTTTCTAACAATGTTGCGTCTTTCCAAACTATACAAGGCCAGTACGCAACGGTGTGAAACTAATCACGTATAGTTTGGAAATAACTTTTTTATAAAGTTCTTCCAATCTATACAGCAGCAGTACGCAAATACTCGCGTATACTTTGTAGTGAAGTAAGTAAGAATAGCGCTCCAAAATATACAGCGCCAGTACGCATGCGGACTAATCGTGTATGTTTCGGAGTAAGCGCGGTGTCTTTCCATTGCTCGCGTTTATATTATTGTATTGCTGTTTTGAAATCTATCATTAAAATGCATGTGTTTTGTGTATATAATGTTACGTACTGATCGTATATTTTTTGTATCGAGGATGCTTGTGTCTTCGTTACCGACTATACTGCACGACTTACAATTGACAATAGTGCTAAAATGTAAGAATCTAATAAGTCCAGAAGAAGACGGTTGCGAGGCGACGGAGCCCCGCTTCGCGGGGCTCCTATTTTTGTGTAGTTAAAAAAAACACGAACCTAACCTAACCCATAGGTAACCCTTATATCTGTTACCTATTTATTTTTCTAAGCTTACCTAATAATATTTTTATTCCATATTTTACTGAATCAATCAAGAAAAATAAAAGTATATAGATATAGCTGTACAAGTCTTTGATTGCCTATATATTTATTATTTCGCTCAAGCGTAAGTGGTGTAGTAGCTATATTTAGTTATACATATTTTGCGTACTGATCGTGTATAGTTTGGAACGAAGAAGCAAGCATCCGCGTTACAAAGTATACACGATCAGTACGCAAAATTCGTGTACAGGTAAATTATCTTGGAGAAATTTTTGCGTTTGTAGTAGTGTATGGTCAGCAAATAAAAAAAAACAACATTTTATTTTTAGTTTTTATTATTATTATATATATATATATATATATATATATATATATATATATATATATATATATATATATATATATATATATATATCCCAAATATATATATGGGATTTTAAATTAAACTATATGTGTTTCTCCTCTGAAAAAGATGAGACTTTATTTTAATATTTGCACATTTAACATACGTATAACTTTTACATTAACAATGTTACTAAAATGAAAAATTTACTAACCTGAAAAAGAAACGACATTTAAAGTTTAATTTACTAACTTTAGTACACAATTTAAACAGTTCCAAGATTCTCTTTTTAATTTTAATTCAAAACTCAAAAATCAAACATTTATTTATTCAATTAGACTTCTTCTAGAAGCACTTTTGAAACGTCATTAGGTACATATTTTTAACATTTACCACCGATTCGGAAAGCAGTATCTACGGAGAAGAACCGGCAAGAAACTCCATAGTTGCTCTTTTTAATCATGTCAGTTTTAATTTTACAAAACATATATGTAACATCATATTATATTATAGTAATATGCCAAAGAACTGTCCTGTGGTTTTTACGCGACAACCCTCCATGGGTTTTTATCGTCCATATATTCCTTAATACTGTAATAGGCTCTCTGAACTAATTTTTTATATAAGTTTTAAATTTAGACCAAATCGACCAAAAACAAAACCAATCAGAATTCTAATTTTGAAATTGAAATTTAGAATGCGCTCTGATTAAGAAAAAGAATGCGCCGGCTTGTACACAATATGATAATATATATATACTCTATGCATGTCTCCCATAAACAATATAAAGTTACAACACTTACACACAAATTAAACCCTTCAACAAATATTATAACAATAATAACAAATAATAACAACAATCAACAAATACAAAATTTAACAATTAAACTACGTAATAATTATAATTTTTGAATTAAATGTGTGCTTTATGTTCTAACGGTACCAAACGACTGCACGTGGCACCTGCGGACAGCGTAAACTGGTTTATTCTGGTTTTGTGCGTGTTTCCACTTTCCACTATCAAGTGACGATTTATTTATTTGTTTTGTTTCGTAATTATTATGGTCAAATATTAACTATGAAACAAATTATTATGGACACGATATTTTATTGTTTCACGGTAGTCGCCTTGTCGTTTGCTCAAGTACGTGAAATTGAATGATATATTTTTTTTTATAAAGTCAAAACCATTTTCTTTCAAATAAAAACTTGTTTTTATTGAAAACAAAAGTGTTGCTAGGAATAAGTATAGAATTAAATAGTAATGTTAGGATATCGAAACATTTTTGTATAGGCCAGAACGATATAGTGGAAACGCGCTCTAAGATCTGAGTAATATACACACCACTACATATGCAAAAATTTCTCCAAGCTAATTTACCTGTATATATTGTAATAACAAACTTAAAAACAGCATTACAAAGTATACACGAGCAGTTTCCTATGGTTGCGTTCTGGCTATGTATAGTTTGGAAATACGCAACAATGTTATAGTTAGTAAATGTTTTGTTTTAGTCAAATCGCTCAAAAATATCAAATTTTAATTCAGATGTGAAACAAATTATTATTGTTTTACCTTCAATAATTGAAAGTGTTATTAAACACAATGTTAAGAATATATGTAATCATTAATGTAGATACATAATTTACTTTAAAAAGACAGCCCTATATTAATTTTTATTCGGTTGTACAAACTACATGGACAATTTTATTGTAAAAGTGGACCTCCCGTAAAGTGAACTTTATAAACGAGTTTATATTAAGTATATTATTATTTTTAACTTAAATAATATAACCTTTCAATAATGGATCATAATATTTCGACGATCTTTAATAATATGAAATTATTTGAATAAAGCTTTTTCCGTCAATTAATCATTACTAATAACCAATCTTAGTTTTATATGCCTGTGGGCTGTGATTGATAGAATCAACGCTGAGAAAAAAACTACACTTAAAATTGAAATAATCACAAAATAAACCTACACTTCATATCTCAAAACGAGATCTTTAACAAATTTGTTTACAATAATTTCATCTCAGCCTTTACTACCTTTTATTTTGCCACTTATCATAATGCGATAAACGTCATTTTTGTATTTTTTTCGCGCCAACACACGCAACGGTAATCATGTACACAGATGAAACAAAACGCATGCAACAGATAATGTAAAACCATAATAAAACGAAGCAAGTACTCAAAGTGCATTAAAGGTGTTTAATCCTGTTTTTAATCAATTTATTCGTACTTACGGCTACTGTTTTATTTTTGCTTTGTATGCTTAATGAACATGCAACCAGACATTTTTAATAGTTGTTTTATATATAGTAAAGTAAAGGCATGACCGCTTTAATTGGAAGTGCCCATTAACTTCGTCGAAGTACACACGATTATAAAAGTGTAAATAAATAACTTTTTTTTTAATATAAATAACTACTTTGTCAATTGAAAAATTATTACATTTGTGAAAGCGGCAGCCAGTTTGCCCACTCGTTTCATAGATAAAAGTATCCAGCTTTTGGTGTGGTATAGATTTCGTAGATGTGCAAAAACCTTCCTGAATATCATTTTTGATAGCAACATCAGGATGTTACAATTTAATTTGTATGTGTGCAGTGTGACAGTAGTAATTAAGAATCAGAAACTAGGGGAAGATGAAAAGTGTTTCAGTTTCTTGGCTTGGCTGGCTTGGCGTGTTCGTTGTCTTCTTATCAGATAACGTTCAATAGAACTATAATAATGATGAAATAAAATCCATTGAGTAGGTATTTAAATAATACACAAGTTATATACTAACAATACTGTATTTTAAACATACAACGGTCGTTTATAAGCTACGCTATGTCACTCTCACGCATAAAACGCATTACCAGACATTTATATCCTTAAGATTTTTTTTGTATTAAGTTATTAAGATTTAATCCGTTCTCCAGATGGTAAAAGACCTAGTCCGCCGCGAGTGTAAATGCCACGGTGTGTCCGGCTCTTGCGCATTGCGTACTTGCTGGCGCGCACTACCGCCCTTCCGCGCGGTCGGAGCCGCACTGAGAGAGAAGTACCATCGCGCACGGTTGGTCGCCCCCCACCCGCCGCCGGCCACACACGCGCCGCAGACGCATTTGGTAATAAGAAGGTAGGTGTGTTTTTAGTTTTGGTTGCTATGATTTCATTTGTAGTCTATGATTTGTAAATGTAGGTAAATAAAATGATTATTGGCTTTTCTATTATTTGAATAGAAATATGGTTCAATAGAGTGGTTTGAAATGTTTATTTTTATTGCTTATAGTTACGTGGTAAGAAACTTAAGTAGTTTTTTAGTTTGTAGGGTATTCATCAAAAACAAAAAAAATATCATAGACTACGTACTCTTGAAAAAAACAGTTGAGTAAAATATTTAGATTTATTTCTATTGAACGGCAAATATTCTAGATTATTTAATTTAATTTCACCTTTTACTTCGAACTAATAATTACGCGATATTTTATCACGATCTAATTTCAGGCCAAGACAAAACGCAGGTATCGGCAGGCAGCCCCGCAAATCGGAACTAGTGTATCTGGAACCTTCCCCATCGTATTGTGAAGCTGATCCTTTAACTGGATCCTTTGGAACTCATGGAAGACACTGCAATCGAACGTCAAGAGGTAATATGATGTCATATTTCCTTCTCCTAATTCTATAGTTATTATACAGTTATGAAACTATAGATTAAATCTCTTGCTTTTCAATCTTCCGTTCGAATAATGTCAGTCTGTTACATACAGAAATATATTTTCTGTGGTCCTTCTATAAAAATTGTGTAATGCAGTTATAGCCAGGTTACATAGTACACAAATACTTTTTCAAACTGCAGTATGAGTACGACTTAAGTAACAGTACCTATAACAGTGCGTCTATACCTTTACGTACAAAAATTGATATAAAGCTATACCACAGAATTATAATACTTGATCGTATTAACAGAATAATAAACGTTGTTCTTTCCAGGTGAAAACGGTTGTGAAACTCTCTGCTGTGGTCGAGGATACAACACAATTCAATCAGTCGAAGAATCCAAATGCCGGTGCAAATTCCACTGGTGTTGTCGCGTTTCGTGCGAGAAATGTGTAACTCGCACAGAAATTCATGTGTGCAAGTGACTTTATAAAGTGTTTGTCTATGGTATTGTTATTGACATCAGCGCCATCTTGTGAACTGTTTTTGTATTAAATGTGTATTCGGTGTGTTTTGAGAAATCCAGTTTTTAGTATTAGAATTGTTGTTTATTATGATGACTTCTAAAATTAATATGTGAGATGAGAACACTAATATTTTTATGATTTTTTATTGAATACAACGTTACGAGCACATGACGTGTTCTTGTTTGTTTATTAAACTAAAGCGGTTACTTTTTTGTAAAAACCAATAACACACATCATAATCACTATATTACACACTTCGACAGTTTATTCTTCTACTTATTTTTAGTGCTTTCAAAAATTAAGTACAATTTTTTACAAGGACCCGAGACACGCTTTTTATTATTTTATGCACATGCATCAAAGAATGAGACAATATTATGATGAATCTTTCGAGACGAGTGTTTTTGTAAGATAAATTAGCCTATAATTAATGCTCATCTAAATACATAGATACATATTTTGCAGATAGCGTTAATAAAGACAAAGATACAAACGAGCATTGTTTTATTTGGACTAAAGTCTACAAACAAAAAGATTTAGTTGTCTTGAATAGCAGCCAAGTTTTCGTACATAATATTATAATTTATGAAACATTGGGCGCGTTTAGTTATTTTAAGTAAAACACATTAGTCGAAGCGTAAACTACTCATAAGTTTAATGTAAATATGCCACCAGTATTTTATCGTTAACAATTAAATTGTAATGCGTTCAATGTGAAGACTCAGCGGCTTTAAAATGTAACTTTAAGATTATGCACTATGGAATTTCTTGTATGACCATTTATTGTTATTTTAATCTTAAAAATATCCATTATTTTTAAAGTGAAACTTTTATTACATCGTCTCAAACTTTTTGGTCTGTGTAGCGCATGTCGCGTGACGGTCGAACCGTACGATAATTATCGTACAAATACGATAATTTTGTGCCTAAGTTTCACTTTTACCGTGGTTTCATAAAACCACACAACATTTTATTAAATTTAATTATAGTAACGTTCAAAACAATGAAATATGTACCTAATTGTTGATAAAAATAAAACTTGGCAACTCCATTACATTATTTTATAAAACAAAAAAAAAACAAAATTATCTATGGTCATACTGGATATTCTTTTCAAGTACTTATTATTAATGCATTCCGTATAGATTAAGGCCTAACTTATTCATACCACGTAAAAAGTAATAAAAAATTTCAATGTATCATATTTTGTTTTATTTAAAAACATATTTAATTTCCACCTATTTTCTGAAACGATGCTAGAAAAGCAAGGAAATTGTTAAAGGTAACAATTTGCTGGAAAACCTTGTTTGTATCCAGAGCTATCCTTATAGCTCTGGATACAAACAAGGTTTTCCAGCTCAACTACCATAATAAATTAAAATAAATAATAAACATATTCAATATATTTATTATTTATCTCTGTCTAGAGTCCACTACAAAAGTCCATCTGGTATATCCACTCCCAAAACATATTAGACGATATACGATGGTGTACAATATTATGAAAATAATAAATATACACATCTATCTCTAACATCCATAGCTTCAGCCAGGTAAAGAATAAATAAATATTTCGTCCTTAATTATTATGAAGATGATCTAATTTCTAAAAGGAGATAATAATAGATCGCGATAACGTCGTTTTATTTATTTATTTATCCTAAACTTGATAATATTAATTTTATACATGAAAATCTAGAAACCATTTTCCTCCTTTTCCCTTATAAACCAGACATTTGGCATTTGTATAATTATTAAATAACAAAGTATAAGAACTTAAGGATGTTAAAGTGATAATTAATATACTATCTACGCTTAAAATTTTCTCTCTACAAAAGTTTTAACAATGGATGAGCAGAATCCGTATTATCAGAACTCAGTTCCAATGTATTAAAAGTTACAAAGTTTTAATTAGCTTGAATGTATAATAGGATTATTTTATGCGGAATAGAAACAGGTTGGAAAATCATTTATTTAATCCTACAGATACGAAATTTTAGATGGGAAAGTTTGTGAGAATACTTTGAATTTGTATTTGGCGTACCTATCTATCCAAATATGTACTGTCTAATGTAGTCTAATATCTTTATACTGTGATATTAAAAAGGTATTAATTTGTTATTATTATTAATAGAAACTTTAAAATAAAAGCTTTTATTAACACTACAGCGCACGCGCCCTTTTTTTTTACATGGTTGCTCGCGTGCTCTACCATAGTAGAAAACTGTATTTGAAATATTAAAAAAATGGGTGGTCCTAAAATGATAATACTCAGTAATATTAAACTTTTAATTATTGTAACAAATAATTATAAAAAAAAAAAATGTTAATAGCATAATATAATTAAAATTAGGATCAAATTATGAGATCAAGAAAATAATCAACATTTTTGGCAAGTTTGAGATCAGCTCAAAAAAAAACAACTTTTATTAAGCGATGACCGACTTATTGGCCATCATCCTGACATTCAATACAGACCACAACTTGGTGATCAGGACAAATCCATCTGGTACATCACTTACACCATTTTTTCGAGCTCGGAAGCACAGGCAAAATTTCCCATTTTTTGAGGATCATGACGTATTGGTACCTCATCTACATGACCCAAAAGCTATTTACTTTTATTTTTTAATTGGCGGGGACGGTTTTCGACTGTCAATCTTCTTGCCATGAGGGGTTTCACCAGCTCGTACGAAAGATCGTAAAGAAAATTACGTCTCACAATTCTTTCTTGGCCTTTGTTTAGTTGGTGGATTATCAAGGCATTTATGAATCGGATGTTTTGATATCTTGCCCGGGTTGCTAAAGGACATGTTTTACTCCAGCGTGTTCCATTTCGAGATACATAAATGTCATCAGGTGTATTGTTTTGGACAAGTTCAGAAAGAGGCGTGTCATCTTCAGATGATGATGCATGATTTTCACTTACAGCTTCCTGCATCTGATTCCTATCTTCCTGTTCCATTGGTTGTACATATACTTCCCCATCGTCCGAGTCACTTTGGATCACTTCCTCGTCCTCTAATTCTTCGTTCAGCCATCACGCGCGCCTACAATACGGGGTCCATTTTTTCGCTAAAGCAAAGAAATATTAATTATTAAATACATCATTATACACGAAATAGTAATGCAACTGTACATAGTTAAATTTTAAAATTTAAATCATTCAATGTCCATTGATAATAATTTAAAAAACCCAAAAAAGAAAGTTTTACTTACCTTCAGTTTTATTACACCAATACTCGCATGTACTACTATAGTAGAAGCCGAACTTTGACACGTCATAACAGGAACATGCGCTTACGTTGCAAATATGCACCATACTAATCCGTTTGGCAATTTTGTCGACTTAGCTTATCTGGGAGCAGGAGGGGTTAGGTGTAAGAATGAATGAATGGCGATGAAATAAGTAAGTGCGTTCTACTATAGTAGAACGCGCGTGCACTGTAGTGTTAATAATTAACTAAATATCTACCGATACTAATAACCGAATTTTCTACTTCCGAAAATGCCACTGGCCATGCCTCCAAAGAGATATTTTCATAAAAATTATCCCAAAACAAGAAAGTAACAACTCTATGTCAGAATTAAAACAATCAAGATAGTGCAAGTACTTTAACTGTTGCGTCTATTTTTTCACTATCAGCAATAAATTGTTTATAAATGTTGAAAGAAATTAACCTGTCAGTGTTTCAATCCCATAAATTGCAGGCAGATATGTGGGCTATAAATTAAAATAGATAGTACCTAGCTATAAAACATAGGATAAAATAAATTCAGGTGACATTGTAATCTGATCAGCAGTTAATCACTGAAACGGGTAATACATGCAAATTGTTGTTGCAATGAATGTCACACGTCGATACATGATCGATACACTTTAATTTCAAGACAAGCAAACGATAATTCAGCATTTTTTTAATATGGAGATAATATTATGATTTTGAAACGTTTGCATCGACACATCCGATGTTTTTAAAATGCTTTTATTTGCTTCAATTCTATGTAAACGTCTTCTTCAGACTCAATTTTGACCGATTTTAAACTTTCTACACTTTGAGACAATATGAGACCAAATCCATTTCTATTTCAAAATTACATATTCATTGCGAGAAAATGACTAATCATTAATTATTTTATTAAGATAAGAATATTATATTATAAAAGAAACAAGCACTTACAACTAGGTACACGTTAAGATTTTTGGTCAACATCAAAAATTTTGTCGTAAAATTTATTGAGCCTTATAAAATAATTAATGGTAGTTGCAGTCCAACATTAAAGAGACAAATCTCTGGCAGGGTATTTGAATTATTCTATTTTCTAAGCCTATTATGTAACGTGCACCCTGTAAAGTGTAACGTTTCTTAATTAGGGTATCAAATTATAATTTTCATATTGAAATAATATGTACCATAAAACAATCTTAAAAAATGTATCATTTTTGTTAATGGTATACACTTTTGTTTATGGTACAGTTGTCAAGTCCTATTTATGTCAATGTCAATAAAAACTTCTCAGTTCTCTATGGTTATTGTTTGTTTGGGTTTGAGCGAAACTTTTTAAGTTTATCTAATTTAAATAATTATAAATGAAATAGCAAAAATGCCGAAACCAACGTGTGTTCAATGTAACACAAATGACTCCTTGCTGTGGCGAAGCGCGGAGAACGGACAAATATGCAACGAGTGTCATCTAGCAAATACCGCGAGTAAGGATATGAGCGTCGACGTTAGTATTATAAAAAGCGAAGCAGAAGATAAAAAGGAAGAAAAAGAGATTGATGAAGGTAAAAATGGGAAGACGGAGAGTGAGTCTACTCCCGCCAAAGCTACGGGTAAAGGAACTAGGAAGAGTACTCGAGCGACGAGGTATAAACCTAAGACACCTTCAGCTCCCGCGCCTCCTAAGCCACAGGCTCCTCGTGGCCGAGGTCGGAGAAGTATATTCAAGAGACAACCTTTGAAAGCGCCGACCGCTACAGCCACTGTTGTTACTAGCGATTCTATTTTTTACAAGGTAACATAATTTGATAATTTATTTATAGTTCATTGTATAACGCACAGTACATTAGGTAAGTTTCTAGTATGTGTATTGTGTAACTTGTTATGATTCTTGAAATTATCATTTAATACAAAAATAAATAGAAATATCTTATTTTTGATAAAATAAATTAAGTAGATGAGGTTACCTCACTCTATAGTTTTTTTTTTTGCTGATATAGTAATCAGAGTATTTTCAAACTCATTTATTTATTCCATTAAACTTGTCATATCATTTTTTACATATCCATTGCTGTTCCTAATTCCGCTATTATTATTTTTTGATTAATAATACATTGATACTTAATGAATCGCTCTCATAAAGAATACAAAAAGAAAAAAACAGTATTTTCAAATAAACATTTTATTAACCGCAGGGATCATACATGCAAGTCGGTGACATAGTATCCATGCTTGACGTGCACGGAGACACATACTATGCTCAAATCCGGGGTTTTCTCACGGACCAGTATTGTGAAAAGAGTGCTGTTGTTACCTGGCTTCTGCCGACGAGGGCCAGTCCACCGCCAGAGAAGGGTTTTGATCCAGCTACTTATATTATTGGTAATGCTTATTATATGATATGTAGTTGAACCACAATGTTAAAGACAAAATGTTAAAGAATTTCAAAACGGTCCAGAAATTTTTGAGTTAACAAACAAACAAATAAAATAATTTGTTTTTGTGTATATTTTTCAATGAAAATATTGCTCTTACAAGATATCTGGATAACATTATAAGTGAAATATCTAACATTTAAAGTATCTAAATCCATAATGTAAACCAAGTATGTACCTGACTCAAAGAAAATGCTAATTCTCTAAAGTTAATGTTATTGTTGTTATACTATAGTTCTTATTTACTTCATTTTATTTCGTAACTGCTGTTTAACCCATGTTTTTATTTGCGTGCTCTGCGGTTTCACTTGCATTGCTCCGCTCCTGTTGGTCTTAGCGTGATGATATATAGCCTATAGCCTTCCTCGAAAAATGGGCTATCTAACACCGAACAAATTTTT
Source organism: Colias behrii (assembly GCA_029959065.1). Lineage (NCBI taxonomy): Eukaryota > Metazoa > Arthropoda > Insecta > Lepidoptera > Pieridae > Colias > Colias behrii. The sequence goes on from JARWMC010000025.1 coordinate 2,050,096, forward strand.
CAAATCGTACCAGTAGTTCCAGAGATTAGCGCCTTCAAACAAACAAACTCTTCAGCTTTATAATATTAGTATAGATATAATATGACATTTTATTATGTAAGTAATAAGTATAGTGTTCTTTAAAGAATATATATTATATTTAATTTTATGCTTTGTTCACAGGGCCCGAAGAGGAATTGCCGCGAAAATTAGACTACATGGAGTTTGTTATGCATGCTCCTTCAGATTATTATAAAGCAAGCAACACACCTTATGCTATGACTGATAATGAACTTAATAATTGTACAGGATTCATATGGAGCTCTTTGGAACCAAAAGAAAAAACATAATTAGTTGTAGTTAATGTAATCTTAAGTAAAATAAGTAATAAAGATATGTAGTTATATTGCATTTTATTTTAAGAGTAACAGTAGGTTTCATTGATTGTTCCACTTCCTCTTCCGATTTTAAAGGAATTAATTATGCATCCGCATTTTAAATAAAGTGATAATTTATAAATAATTTCAGTTATATGAGGATTGTCAGTTTTTTTTTATCAGAATATGATTTTACACTAGCTTTCCGCCCGCGGCTTTACCCGCTATATCTAAAACGATTATGAGATTAAAATATTTAAGCATACATTAGACTTAGCTTACTATGCGGTGATTATAAAAAATAAAGCCAAGAAAAATTAGATTTATTATATAATTGTACACAAATTCTCAAAATAGTAAAAGTTATTCGTTATCTATGACAACAAAAAATCTGTCAAATGCTAATTGTACCGGTTGTCAAATCACAAATCATCAAATGTCAATAAAAGATTTCAAGTACCTACCTAGTGGTTTTATTGTTTCTTGTAAATTTCATTGGAATAAAAAGAATTGAACTTATATACATAACGTAATTAAAAAAGATATTACAATGAGCCGGAAAGAAGCTCTATCATCCTTCATACAGCAAATTCACGGCCGTCCCGTCGTCGTAAAATTAAACAGCGGCGTCGATTACCGAGGTTTGTTTTCTTTTGATTATTGTTATGAATATAATACGAATATAATTACTTTACGTTGTTAATTTTAACAAGGTTTAATAATAGGAATGGATGAAAATTCAGAGCCTTCAAAAACATACAAAATTATATATTTTATATATTTTTATAGTAGGTACTACTTACACACATATGTATTTTATTATTTATTCTAATAAAAAAGCATTAAACATATTACATAATGGTCTGATTCTTATATTTTGGCTAGATCTTAGATTTTTTTAAATAGTTATTAACCAATTCAAAAAAATAATAAGTTACAATGGTTGTTAGTATTGTATAAGTACATTCCTTACTGAATAGTTTAAACATTTTTATTTTTCTAACATCTTTAGATCTTTTCAATAATAATTATCACCTCAAATCAAATAATAAATAGTTGTTTATCTTCTGTAAAATAGTACAAAAACAAAGGTGCTATAGGATAATGGCATATGATGGGTAACTCTAATATATAGCCGTTTATTATCATAATAAATAAGAATGCTAAAATAATGAACCTATATCTATACAAGCTTAACCCATTGAGCCCCGAACGGCCCGATCGGGCCACGACACAATAGATTTTCTATTGTGTCTGTGATTCCGGGGCCTGATGGATATTCAATTCCAATTATATGAAATAAAAATCACAAATTTTCAAAATTACCCTACATTTATAATAACCCTAAAGCACTTCACTACTAATTAAAGCATATAATATTAATGTTAAATTTAATAGATTACATAATAATTCTAATATTTTTTATTTTCAGGTGTCCTGGCATGCCTCGATGGCTACATGAATATAGCATTAGAACAAACAGAAGAGTATGTTAATGGACAGTTGAAAAACAAATATGGTGATGCATTTATCAGAGGGAACAATGTATTGTACATCAGCACATCCAAAAGGAGATAATATGTAATTTTTTCTTAAATAAATAAGTTTCAATACAAAATGTTTATTTTAGGGCAGATTTTTCAATAAAGTATTACACAATAATATTAAAATGTCACGTAAACTGTCAAATACTGGCAATTAGAATACATTTCATAAATGGTAGTTTAATACGTTATTCTACGAAAAAGTTTTAACCAAGGATTGAAAAATCAGCCCTAAATCTTCAAATCCAAGGTTTTTTCTGCAGAATATTTAACTTGCAATTTGACATTCAAACACAATTTTTGTTAATGGCGATCTTCATTCTAAATCTTCACTAGGACATAATAAAAGACTATAAGATTCTCAATTGAAGTGTTTTTTCCCTTTGTGAGTGGTTCTGAATTAAAGAGAATTTATTCTATTAAAATAGTTCTATGCAGCTCCTGGGTAGGTATAGTAAAATTTCACGTCATTAGTCTGCAATAAAGGAAATATATTTTGAATGATAAATCCTTAATTTAAATAAATGTTTAAGTTTTTATATTTACTATCAATAGCATCCTAATACATAATATTATAATAGTTACCTATTTTCGAATTAAAATTATAATGTAGAGATTTTAAAATATTATGTTGTCAATGTATCTTATATATTGTATTATACGTTATATTACGTATTGTATGTATTTAATAGGTATTTATTATTTACATATACTTATGGAATATACATACCTGTTTATCCATTGATTCAATGGGCCCCTTCCCATTGCCAAAATCTTCAATTAATTTTTCACCGCGATACCCATATTTTTTCGTATATTCAGACCTTGCGATTTTCCCTCCATCTGGATCAAAATTCATATCGACGCGGTAATTTAAAATCCTGGGATTATTTAAAGGCGCCCAAAAACTAGAGTATAGATACACACATTCACATACAACTAATGTTGCCAATAAAAAATATATTTTGATCATTTTATTCAAAAAGGTTTATATCGTGCAAAAGGCTAAATAAGAATGATACAATGAAGGAAACGATGGAAATTATGTATAGTAAATATAAACAAGAAGTACAGCGTACGGCGGGTAAATAACATAGTTTTGTTTGATGTGTTAACAGAATTCAAGGTTGTCAAGTAAATCAAATATTAAGGCGAAGCGATTTGTAAAATCCTTTAAAAATATAGGATATTTTACTGAGTTTATTATTATTTTTAGACCAGTTGAGATTTAACTCCAAATAAACCAGAAAAGGTCATGACTGTGGGTTTCTCTTTTTTAGTTTGGTGTATCTTTTACCTATTTATTTATTTTCAGATGAAAGATATTCTATGATAAACAAGGTTTATAAAGTCGCCTTATTTATCGCACACATACGTAAACACACAAGTATTTTGATTATGTGCAGTGAAGTATGTAATCAATCTTCTGTAGCTTGATAGATTATTTTTTTCTTACTCCTAAGGTCAAAGACAAACTACTATAATATTACTTGTTCTGAGCAAACTCATTAGTACTTACTTATAAAATGCTGTATTAATGGAATCATAGAGTACGTATAGTATAGTAGTACCTAGTAGTAGTAGGTATAGTATTTTTTTTTCTTTGTTGAATTTAGTGGTGTAAGTACAGATTGCCTTAAATTCCCCAGATAAACCGAAGCTCAGAGACGTCTCGTAAAAAATACACATTATTATGTGTTTGAATAATTTATTTTCTAGGCAATCATCAAACGTTGCTTTAAATTGCGTTACATACGTATTATTTCCTATTTTACGACCAACTTTGCACTTCACATCAAATGTAGGTATGTATTCATAATGGTCGATTGACATCATAATATATTTTCTTTGTATTGTACTGTTTATATTTTGTTGTCGCTGTCCTTAACTTGATTCAAATAAATTATGATTGTTCTGTCTACGTGCGATTTTTAGGAAAGAAAACTTGCGTTAACTTTAGTAGGTATATGTACGTACCTACGTATTATATTTGCCATTGTTTCTAATGTGTAGTATTATGTAATTAAAACAGGAAAATTGAAAATACTCTATTACAGAGGAAAAAGTACAATCAGCCATAAATTTTAATTTGTTTAATATAGTTAACTACTAATTTGCTGATGAATTTCTAAGTTTTTCATTTAATTATTTTTAAGTTAGTAAAATAGCGACTTTTCGGATAAACCTAAGAGCCTTAATATTAAAAGGTGAGGTAATTACGCTAAATATTGTCAAACTCGCACATGTGTTTAATATTTATTTAAAAACCAATTAATAATAAATTTATATACAATAACACAAACCATAAAATTAATGAAATTCACAGTAGTTAAGTCTCAAATAACCAAGCATGTATTAAATTTATAATTTAACCTCAACATACTTAGGTAGTTCATTAAAATATTTTATGTAGGTATCTTATGGTCATAACATAATGCTAACAGTTGATAGGTACTTTAGTAATTCCTATACTTTTTAAAAACTCTAAAAATTAAAGAATATTTTTAGCAATTGCCAAGTTATTTGAGACATACCACAGTGTAAATAAAATATTAATTGTCTATGCTTAAAAAGGGCGCTATTGAATAAAAATATTTTAATGTATGCCTTCGAGAGGGGCATACGATTTATATTGATATAATTCAGGTCCTCCGTAGCCATACAACAATTTTCCTTTGCCGTTTTCATCGTAATATGGGTACCGGTATTTTGGCCTGCAAATATAAAAAATTCATACTTATTCATAAGTTTCTATCTCGGTTGAAGTAGGTTGGTAAATCATTTCATTTGATAGGTTTCTATTTGACTTATTTTTTAATAAATCACCAATACAACAGACTACTTATTGATTACTAAGCTACGTCATGTGATTGATATCTTACTAATATTATTTAAAATGCGAATGTTTGTTAGGATGGATGTATCATATTATTACATTTTGAGCTAGGTAGGTATATTAGAATTATGTAATTGATTTTGAAGTTCTCTAGATTTCTCTCTAGCCACCTTGATATATTAATATCAAGGTTATAAATTAGATTTCCAAGAATACAAGTATAATTTTACCTTTCAAAGTACTGGAAGTTTGGTGCTCTCGGTTGAGGCACTGTCGATTCCGCTACAGCTAACAATGATACGATTGCAATAATCTGAAAATTTTGAAATATTTACAAAAAATAGCCTAAGTTACTTCTTATAACAACAACTATCTGTCAATGAAAGTCCCGTCAAAATTGGTCCAGCCGTTCCTGAGATTAGCCCGAACAAACAGACAACCATACAAAATTTGAAAAAAATAAATATTTTTTTGTATATGTACAGTGTATACATCCATATGCATTTAGTAAAAATCGGTTATTTCAATATTAAAAGCAGACACTCCAATTTTATGTATATTTATATGTACATTATAGATGATGTTTCGCATATTGATAATGTTATAATGTATTGCTATGCAGTAAAAGTTTATTTTCATTATATAATTCCCTCCAGTAGACTCCTTATGATCATAAAAATAGAGCTTTATAAAATACAAACATGATGTAAACTTGCAACTTTTAAGTTCGCCTTATTTTAAGAAGACGCAAATTTTAACATATAGTTTTACCATACATGTACAGTAGGCGCTTAAAATTATTTAAGTTTAAGAATTAAGATTGCGCAAAGCTGCTTTATGCTTAGGACGTGCTTAGGCATGAAATTTTTTCTATTCAATATTCATACATTTTGTAAAACAATAGGACAACACCGAATGTAGCAATAGCAATAACCATCATCAATAGACAAAAAGTCCAAAAAATACATTTCTAATCGCTCTGAAAGGCTTTCAATCGTTTTAGAGCGTCACCTAATAGGAAGACTCCTCTTAAAAATAATTCATTATTTCATGCGAGTTGCGTGAAAGAACAATGAAAACTGTCTTATAGGCGTAATCACGTAACGTATTAGGCAATGCAATCATTATAACATAAACAATATAATATCACAGTATTACAATATAACAATATAACTGTATAACTGTAATAACAATATAACTGTACAGTATTACAATATAATATTGTAATACTGTGCTAATACAGGGTGTCCCAAAAAGTAGTGATGAACGAAAGCTGGGAGGTAGAGGACCTAGAGGGCTATCCGAATCACCCCCATGTATGTTATGCGATTTTTCGTATGTTCGGAGTTATGACGTTTTTTTCAATTTTTCACCGATCGCCGAGTACTATGATATTTTCATTCATGGTGACGTCAATTATTGCGGAAGATGCTTGATTTTTTTTTTGTGCTAAGCTGAAAGATAGGCCAATTCAGTATGGTAACATTTACTATCGTTAGATCTTTGAATGGAATAAAAAAAAGAATGAAATGCCAAGAAAGATAAAATTACCCAGTATGTTCACCACTTCAAGGGCCCGTAAAAAAATAAAATCACATAAAAAATGTTTTCTGTTTGGCTTTTAAAAACTTGCTCTATCTATCAGGAAGCTACCCTGAAAATTTCATTTTATTATTCAGAAGGCTTCAATCTAAAAATTGAAATCTAAATTTGGTAAGTGCAAAAATTAAATTAACATGATGATTAATAAAAACAAATTAAACCAATAACAAGGTATTTTATTACCAGAAATTTTTAAAATTACCCCGCGGTTGCTCAGTGCAAGTGCGACATCACTGTAAAAAGTTGTCTTTTAAATGTCTGTATGCCCTTTTATCATTTTTAATGGTTTCTTCTGCTACTATGAATTTCCCGGCTATTTCGTCCAAATTGTGGCAGTCTCTCGTCTTTGTAGTATCCCCGCGGAAAAAATCAATAGGGTTTATTTCCGGGGACCGTGGAGGCCAGGCTAAAGGGCAAAGATACCCTGAAAGATGGATTGGTCGTTGCAGCCTGCGCATGCGCCGGTGACGCCTGCCTTAAAGCCCGGCCTCCACGGTCCCTCGACCTAAACCCCATTGATTTGTTTCAATGGGGATACTAAAAAGACCTCGGCTACTTAAGAGAATGCCACAATTTGGACGAAATAGCCGGGAAATTCATAGTAGCATAAGAAAACATTAAAAATAATAAAAGGGCATACAGACATTTAAAAGACAACTTTTTACGGTGATGTCGCACTTGCACTGAGCAACCGCGGGGTCATTTTAAAAATTTCTGGTAATAAAACACCTTGTTATTGGTTTTAATTTGTTTTTATTAATCATCATGTTAATTCAATTTTTGCACTTACCAAATTTAGATTTCAATTTTTCGATTGAAGCCTTCTGAATAATAAAATGAAATTTTCAGGGTAGCTTCCTGATAGATAGAGCAAGTTTTTAAAAGCCAAACAGAAAACATTTTTTATGTGATTTTATTTTTTTACGGGCCCTTGGAGTGGTGAACATACTGGGTAATTTTATCTTTCTTGGCATTTCATTCTTTTTTTTATTTCATTCAAAGATCTAGCGATGGTAAATATTACCATACTGAATTGGCCTATCTTTCAGCTTAGCACACAAAAAAAATCAAACATCTTCCGCAATAATTGACGTCACCATGAGTGAAAATATCATAGTACTCGGCGATCGGTGAAAAATTGAAAAAAACGTCATAACTCCGAAAATACGAAGAATCGCATAACATACATGGGGGTGATTCGGATAGCCTTCTAGGTCCTCTACCTCCCAGCTTTCGTTCATCACTACTTTTTGGGACACCCTGTATAGTATGATTTAACAAAATGAATTAGGTACTGATTATAGATACTACGAATGTGCATAGAGATTTATAGCTCAATGAGTGGTCGATTTGTTTTTAATAGGGTATAGAATGCAAGTAACTGTTTATTTCTATTGACAGAACCATAAATAACAGAATTCCTCACCGTGATCAAAAACAATTTCCAACAATTTTCCATTTTTGAATTTCACTAGTTAACGCGCGAAAACTCCTTGTCAAACTTTTTTTTTTCGAAATATTTCTGAATAGGCAAAGGTATTCACAATGATCAGGCTGTGAACGTGCGTTCCTCAACGTACCGGTTACAAAACTACTTGGTGGGAGTAGAAAGTGTGCTTCGCATGTTAATGATCCCTAACCCACTTACCTCTGACTAGCGTTTTTAGTCCTTGGAAATGTTATGGAATAGGTTAAGTAATGATTTCGGTAATGAGCGTTAATAATTTCTATGAAATGACATAAAAAAAATTATAAACTCTATCATAATTTATTATATTACTTTGTATTTGTAGCCTTTAATTAGACTCTATAACTAGTAATTTAAATTAATACCCATTTCCTAGACTAAGTTTCAGATCTTGAAGGTTTTCATAGCAACGGAATCATCACAGTTACGGTTATGCAAGTGAAAGTGGTTTCACTGGCCAGTGACAGGCGAGTGTACCGTAAGATTATGTCATAAAATATGGTCCAGAATGTTCGAAAAATTTTTTATTTCCAATAGTTGCCAAGTGTTTTGTATGTAAATGTAGGTAATTACACAACGAAGAATGTTTTTTACAATAAGCAGTTCATATTTCTCTATACTGTTCAGTTAAAAGTACCTAATAAATAGTTTAAAATAAAACTTACAGGTACTGCATTTTAAAACATTACCTATTTTAATGAGCAATGATACGTCGGCACTCGGCTTTACTATGAAAATATTAATATACATTAATCAATAAGGTAATTTATACCGCATATTTTTTTAATCCTGCGTATTTTTTGACGCCTACTTAAATATAAAGGCAACATCAGGTATTTCACAATGGCAACTACTATATAAGTACATAACTAATTTATCCCTTATGCATTCAATGCAGTATAAAGAATGAGGATATTTTGCAATGCATAATATGACAATGCTTGCTGGTTCCACGATATTATTTGATTTCACATTCAGAAAATATGTATATCGTTTTTTTTTTTATTAATAACTCAGGCCCCGGAATCACAGACAATAGAAAATCTATTGTGTCCGGTGTCGTGGACCGATCGGGCCGTTCGGGGCTCAATGGGTTAAAGAAGGAAACCTTTATATGAATTGTACTCGTATAGCAATTATAATTTTTTATGTATTCTTTACGCCAGAGTAAGTTCGCACATGACACTGTTCATATTCGTCTTCAGATTATGCTTTCCTTGTAGAAGGTACCAGGTAGGTAAAGGGATAAAAAATAAAACATCCAAATTTTCAATAAGTGTTTTTATTTCTTTAAGAAATTATAAATGACTAGATTAACATCTACAGCTACATTCAAGCGAATGGTACAGGTATAATATAATATATATTTTAATTTTTAAGAAAGTTGTAACATAGATATTCTATACATTTTCTATGAAAAGTTGGTAAATACATTATTATCCATCTTATTCAGTCTATCTCGCTTTTTCATGAGCTGTCTCCCTCACTCATTATTCTATATTCAAATGCTACATTTGAATTTTGAATACACATTGATTGGATAATATTATATTTACCAATTCCTTTCAAAATTATTTTTGAGAAATGATACATTTATATAACAATTATCTTATTTTGTAAAAATGAGTTTCAAACTCAAAATTTTAACGATTACAATATACATAAAGCACCTTTCTTATAACAAAACAATAAACATAATAATTATAATATGTTCGAAATTACATTTAAACATTTTTTTTTTATTACTTATCTCATAAAAATATAGGTTTTACATCTCTAGTTAATTTTTTGTTTTTATGAATTCAAGAAATTTATTTCTAGGGATCGTAAGTTATTTCTATTTTTATATTACTAATCTTTACAAGAATATTTAAAGAAATACAAACATAAAACTAATATATAAAAACTTCTCATAAAGGTGCTTTTCTATGAGAATCTATAATATTTATATTTATAAGAATGAGAAATAGGCTACATATTTTAAAATTGAGTATATATAATTAATAACTCAAACTACCTATAATATCACAATAATAATAGATTTATTGCTTCCAAGCATCTATTCTAAATAACTTTAATAAGTCATAATAAAAAAATGTAAATTGGAATGTGCTAGAATAATTTAAATAATGGAATGAAATGAGAATTCCATTTTCTAAATCATTACTCCAACACACAACATAATATTCTATTTTCAAACAGTGACTAGCTCAAAGTTTAAAATTTCTTCAAAAAAAATGAATTCTATTTTTGAATATTTTCAATTCAAAAACAGAAATTTTGAATTTAAGTAAAATTTTAATGATAGCTAAATTTCGCCTAACAGTTAGTTAATTTCAATCAAAGGCTTGAAGAGCATTTACATCGGAAAAAGTTTAAAATGTTTAAGTCCTCAGCATATTAAATAGCTTTAAAACTATCTAAATAGCGATAACACACCAAGAATTATTTTTTAAACATTCAATTTAGAACTGCACAGAAAAAACAAATAATTTTTCTTTGATTAAATCTATATCTTACTTTATATGCATGCCTTGACTTCTTAGTTTTTCTGTGCATATTACTACACATATTTTTTAATCAATCAACCAACTAAATGGCTCGTGCCTAGAATGTAAGCGAATCGAATCAAAAGATTTAATCTATCAAAATTCTTCAAACACTTGGTCTTCAAAAATATTCAAGCTTCTCTTCTATTCCCACAAAATCACTTCATAATATGCTCAGACAATTTTAATCTATGGATAAGTCCACAATCTTAGACACTGTACACAGTATACTGCGCAACTACACAGTATAATGAGCTGCAAAATCGACCAATCAGCAAGTAGCATCTTGCTGATCTTCTAATTGTCAATAATTCGCAGGAATTATGCCCATAATTTGGCTCCTGTGTTCTACAAAGTCTAGAATTTTCTGCGCCATTGTCCTTTTTCGAACCAACATGGCTGCCGCTTGTTCGAATTTGTGTTGATTCCTTCGTATATATGCGTATGTGTCTGTTGTCATGTTTTTTAGTTTTTCGGGGTTTATTTCGTCCATAGCGCATTCTTCGTGTAATGGCGGGTTGAAACGATAATAACTGCCTGGTGGAAGTAAATCGTTCAATGCTAGATGCACCCCTGGAAAAGAAGATTGTTATAATTCCTTTTTGCCTAATGCCTTTTTTTATTAATTCTATATGGTAGGAAACAGTGTGAAAACTTGAAAAGTAATGAAATAAAAGTGTCATCAAATACAAAGTAAAGGTTTTGAACAATTAGCGTTTAATATTATTCAATTAAAAAAATTAGTTCTATCAACAAATATAAGAACTATTAATTACCAATCTATATACTACATAAATATAATCTGGATTTTTTTAATAACCTCTCAACATTGAAAACAGCTGAACGAATTCTGATAAAACTTTCCACAAAATTAGTTAAATAGCATGTAATTTATACCTTCAGTATCCGTAGCAGAATCCAGAATCTTATTGAATTTATCCTTCCAACTGGTACCCGTAGCGTCTTTTGCCAATCCTTTAGTTAACATTTGATAGTCTAAATGTTTGTTAAGCGCTTGTCCAGTTCCCACCGAAATTACTGTGCCGTTTTTGAGAGAGTTCGCACCGAAGAGTAGTTTCGCTTCGTGTAAACCGACCGCGGTTGGATTGTTCACCATTATACCACCGTCCTGATGAAATAAAGTTTTTATGAAAATGTGAAAAAAAGAGAAACATTTATTAGTTACATCAGTAGATTAAAATTGTGTTCGTGTTTCCTCTTTGTTTTAACCCATTGAGCCCCAAGTGGCCCGATCGGTCCCAGACACAATAGATTTTCTATTGTGTCTGTGGTTCCGGGGCCTGAGTTATTAATGATAGTCTGGATGGTTTTTGATAAAATTCGCATAAATACAGGATGCAACCTTCTCCATATATGTATAGTGTCAGTATACAGGATGCAACCTGCTCGATATATACTGTCTTACCACAAAAAGCTTTAGATAGGGTTTAACTTTAAGCGCGGGTTCTCTTTCATCTGGTTTTGTCGTATTTCACATAGACAACTATTAAAGTGACAGATCCCCGGTTTAAAGTTAGACTGTGTTTATTTTGTTTTGTGGTAAGACTAATAGTGTGTAGTGTCAGTGTACAGGATGCAGTGTCAATATACAGGGTGAAGTGTCAGTATACTGGCTGTAGTGTCAGTATACTGGCTGTAGTGTCAGTATACTGGCTGTAGTGTCAGTATACTGGCTGTAGTGTCAGTATACTGGCTGTAGTGTCAGTATACTGGCTGTAGTGTCAGTATACTGGCTGTAGTGTCAGTATCCTGGCTGTAGTGTCAATATACAGAATGCAGTCTCAATATACTGGGTGAAGTGTCAGTGTAAAGTGTGCAATGGCAATATACAGAATGCAAAGAGGGGCCACCCGAAATCAGTGTTGCAACTCATGCAACTATTGGTTTATTTCTATTCTATTTTTAATCTTGCATATTTTACTTTACATGTTTTATTGTTTTGTTTCCAATTGTATTGTGTCTTGTTGTGTATTGTTTGTGGAGTCAAATAAATGATCTTTCTTTCTTTCTTTCAGTGTCAGTGTAAACCGCCTGCCACAGCGCGGCAGGATATATAGTGTGCAGTGTTATTATACAAGATGCAGTGTCAGTATATAGTGTTTGGTGTCATTATTTAGGATGAAGTGTTAATATACAGTGTGCAGTGTCAGTTTAAAATGTGTAGTATCAATATACCTGATGCAACAAGCCTTGCAAGTTGAACTCAGTGAAATACGTAGGCGCAGCGGCTGAAGCTCGAACCGCCTGCCACAGAGCAGCCCGACTTGTGCCCGGGAACACGGAGCGTACACGGAACCCACACTCGTAGGAACGGAATATGAACGGCGCTAGTTTAGAACCGGAGTTAACTACGCAGGATACTACCGACATCTAGGAGATAATTGGAGAGATAAGTATTTATGGTAGTTTCTCTTGATTTTTTTTTTGTATGGGGAAATAAGTATGTTCACTACGCAAGATACTACCGACGTTTAGTAAGAGATAAAGAAGCAAATAAGAAGTCTGGTAATGTGTTTTTATTCAGTTTTGGAAGAAACAAAAGTTATAGACACAAGTTTGGAAGTGATAGTTCACTACGCAGGATACTACCGACATCTGAGAGATAATGATCGAAATAAGTACTCGAGTAATGTTTTTTGATACTTGATGTTTATAAAAAAAGAAGGTTTAAGATACAAGTTCGGACGTGCAAGTTCACAACGCATGTAATGGAAAAATAAGTATTCTGTTCCAGTAACAAACCACCAGATTCGGATATTTGATTATAAAAAAGAAGGTAGACCAAAATTGAGGTATTTTGGAAGTGGAATTTTACTAGGCACAATACAACTAGCATCGAAATGCGAGATAATTGGAGAAATAAGTATTCTGGTCATTGAAGAGACCATAAAGAACTACACTCGCAATCATATAGGTCGTCATAAAATACCCGATTCACCATTACCATACCATACACCACCATACCATTTCATAAGCATACATACGTCTTCTTTCCTTGCAGTATTGTTCAAAGATTATTGTTTCGATCATAAGAAAACTGCCAAATAGACGCGTAGGCAGTTTTACATCGGACATATTTGAACACTAGTGGTCCGCCCCGGCTTCGCCCGTGATACATATTTCGCAATAAAAGGTAGCCTATGTTCTTCCTCAGGGTCTAAAGATTATCTGTGCCAAATTTCATAAAAATCGGTCCAGTAGTTTATGCGTGAAAACCATACATACATACATACATACATACATACAAACCTTTCCTCTTTATAATATTAGTATAGATGACTGTGATTGTAGTTCTGTATGGTACAATATCATGTAATATTTTCTTATTATTACTAAACTACAGAAACATAAAGTCCACTTACTTTTGGTGCATTATATCGATTGCACTCTGTAAGTGTACAATCTTTGAGATTATCCCTCAACATCTTCTCCCAGGTGTCTGTATCGTAGTACGAATGATTCCATACTAGTCTAGACGTACCTGTAAAAGAAAAAATATTTAGTACACTTATTTTAAACATTAGACCTTTTTATACGAAATTTTTAAGTAAGAAATGGGTTAAATGACTTGGTCCTTCGAGCCGGATTAAACTGAAGAAGAAAACAACATGTAAATGTATTCAGTGTTTTACTATTGTGACTAGATATTATCGACCTTTTAGCAAAGTTACATGCAACATGCCAAGTAAGATGCCCTAATTTTGGTGTTTCGAACCGGATGAAAGTGAAAGTATAATTTTTATTCTTAAATAAATACTTTCAATGAATTTCCAGTTTTTATTTCATATGCAACCGAATATAATAATAAATATTTCAGGACAATTTTCACACACGGCACGATCTGATCCCATACTAAGCTTTCGCTTGTGTTATGGAAACCAGATAGCTGATAAACATACATATATAATTTTTAAATAAATACTTATATAGATAATTAACACCCAGACACAGAGCAAACATCTATGTTCATCACACAAATATTTGCCCCGGGTGGGAATCGAACCCACGACCTCTGGCTTGGAAGGCAGGGCCACTACCAACCAAGCCAACCGGCCAGTCAATATAGATAGAATATTTGTTTTGTGTCCTCACCTCCAATCAGAGAAGTATTTCCAAACATTTGCTTTGACAACGTAAGATACATTTGATTCGCTGTCTCCAAGTTATTGCCGCTCGCTGAAATATTTAGAAACAATTTGATATGATTGTTAATGTATGAGGAGGAAGGGTATATTTAATACTGAGCATTTTATTGTATGTGTGGTTTTCAGGAAGTTTATTTTCCATATAAAATGCTTTGCTGACAATTTACTACACTAGAATTTGCAAATTATAGCAGCTATTTCGCTTACGAAATATTTATATGTGTAAATGTGTATTATAAATCGTAATATTACCTATAACAGCAGCAATAATAGCCCCAGTGCTGACACCAATAATATAATCAAAGATTTCGTGCACTTTCTTCCCCGTCAAGTTTTCCAAATGTCTCAAAATCTCTATAGCTATAATACCGCGGATTCCACCGCCATCTATTGATAGGATATTCGGCCCCCTGCTTTTCGTGGGGCCAGTATAACCCATTAATGCTAAAGCCTGAAAAGTAAGATAAAAATATACATTTTAACAATAGAGACTTTTTGCGGGATTTCAAACTTCTTCAATTCGAACTTCTGGAGTTAGTTAGAGTGACTTGCCAGTCAGTTGAAATGACAAATTTATGTAAATTTACGACAAAAAAGATTGATAGTCTATCCTTGACTTTATCAGCAAGTCGTGAAAATAGTCCTAATTCTTTTATAGTAAGCTTTTAAAATAGATTTCGTATTTTTCCGAAATAGGTCCTTCGAACCGGATCTTAGAAAAAAAACAACGTGGAGGTTTCTAGAATGAGCTTACCTCATTTACAATGCCTTTAACTTCAATAGTGACTGGCTTATCATCCGATTTAATTTTGTGTTGAACCCTCAATAAGGCACGAACGGCACCTTCCTGTTACCGTAAACCGAACATTTGACATTAGAATAAAACATTTGAGATACATTTTATTACAACACAATGTAGGCATATGGCATATTTGAAGAGAAGAAGAGCTCATGTTATGGAAATGACCATAATTATATGAAATTTTAATTGATTCTGAAATTACCTTGATGGCATAATCTCTCGCTTCGGGATATTGTTGTAAATGTTCGATAAAATGCTCTGTCCTTTTGAGCAGACATTCTGGATTTTCGGCTGTGACTATCGCTGATATTACGTATGCTGTGCGGGAATGGATGGAGGTCTGAAAAATAAACAAAATATTTATTATCATTATTGGTCAACCAGGTGTAATTTTAATGAAGGATCTTCTATATAGTCTAGGGATTTATAGGCATAATTGTCGATTCGGATTTTAGAAATAGAAAGAATAATTATTTGAATCAAAATAGCAAATATTATAGAGTACACATAAGATATTCTAACATTTCATCTTAAAAGATGCCTCCACTATTGTAAGTAACATTATCATGTATTCAATTAAGATTAAATGTCTATTTATCTAAATCTAATAAATCATCACGACGGAAACTCTTATCAATACGCAAATCAGCCACCCATAAACCTAATTCCTAATCATTGTTTTAAATCCTATACAAAAAATACTTCAAAACAACAAAAAATCACACCATTATCACTAAGATAATGGAGGTCAATCGTATTTTTAACCACATTACTATCACGCCTTTTTCACAAAGCATAAACAATGCTTATCATGAGTTTGCACACGTTTTGTATTATAACACTTATTTGGTTTCTTATTGATATAATCAGATGTGTATAAGTCAATATAGATAACATTATCATCATCTCTTTACTTTATCAGAATCTTTTATAACAGTTGCGTCTTGTAATATGACTGCATATAAGAAATGGGCATAATTTTTATTTGTCATAATTTTATGAGCATAATATGATTAATAATTTTCTCAAAGACATAACAGTAGATAGTATATACTTTTCCTAAATTTAAAAAGCATGAAAATAAGACTTATTTTGGTCCTTCAAGCCGGATTTACATAAGCCCCTAGAGTTAAATAGAAATTTAGGCAAAATTTGTATTAAATTCTCTAACTAAGAATAAGAATAAATAGTAAAATAAAGTCCAAAACCAAAACCATTTACATATTAACATAGTGCCTGATTATATTATATTTAAATTATTTAATCAGGTGAAGTCATATCAATAATTCAAAGAAAAACATTGCAAGTAGTATTAAAGTAATAAATGTGAATTTGTTTAAATTAACTTCTTTCTATATTAAACATTGTTATCATTTTGCAAAAGATAGGATTTTAATGTATTCATACTTTTTATCAGTTATTTTACTTATTATTGCAATAACATAATATGAAAAGTCATTGTGATTGTTCGTTTCATTCTAATAGGCCGGTTGCAGAGCTTCACCGACCATCAGTGCGTACGTCAGTCACGCTTGTCATATGTATGGAAATTCGCGTGCGTATGGTCGGTCTAGGTATGAACGGTTTTATGAATTTTCATACATATGACAAGCGCGACTGACGTACGCATTGATGGTCGGTGAAGCTCTGCAACCGGCAATAGGATTGAGAAAGTATTATCTAAAGTTTATCCTATCTTAAAAATCATCTTAATCTTATCAAACATTAAGATAATATAACTATACTGAATATTACACAGTATTATTTCTGGTTTTTATTACATATAATAAAGCTTATATTACAGTCACTAGAATATTCCAAACATCTATAAGTACTATTAATATAAATCTGATGAGTTTGTTTGAACATGCAAATCCCGTGAACTACTGGACCGATTTTAAAATTTCTTTCATCCTTGTTAAGATACATTGTACGCAATCTCTGGGTAATATAGGTTCTATATTATGTACCACACATAAAGCCAGGACAAACCACTAGTATTATTAAATGCTACATATAAATAAGTTATTATTTTTCTATATTTTGACACTTGTTGATTCGAAAGAGCTTCTAACTACGTCTAGTTGAATAAAAAAATGTTTAAGTTTGAATATTACCTTAGTAACCAACGGCTTATTAGACTTCCAGCTAGGTTCGGACATTTTGCCAAAATGCAGATCCTTCTTCAGTTTCAATCCTTCCCAGAGACCTTCGAAAGTTATTTCTTTTGCTTCCGAACCCACTGTGAGTGCATCTTTCTCGTTTTTTTGAATTTTTTCTTTAGACACTTTTTCTGTTTCTTCCACAGTAGATGCTTGTACTGTTTGTTCGATTGCTTTTGTTTTTGGTTCAACTTGCGATAGACGGCTAGATACTGCCTTTTCGAATTTCTTTATGAGATCTGTGAAACAAAATTAGTAGAATTTTTTTTAATTTAGTTTAAGCTGTTAACTTGGTTTATTTTGTATTAAATTATTATTTCTACTTTATGTGTAATCTTTTGTGCCTTTTACTTTATTATTACTTTCTTAATAGCAAAATAAATGTTTTATTTAATAAATAACCTAATCTTTAATCCAATATGATTTTATTGATATATTTATGAAAACAAGATAGTTTAAGTTTGATGAATGAAATGATCTTATTCAATCTAGCTTGTTTATCATTTTTGTCTTACAATATAACATCTAAAATTAGACCCACAAGTTTATTCACCTATCCATAATTATTGTGTCAATAGCCTTAAGCAAATTAGGTCACATACAAAAACTGCTTCTTTAACAAAGACTACATAATATCATTTGTTTAAACACTTACTTTCCCATTGTTCTGGTGTAGCAGGTTTTATTCTTTGCACCAGCTTTTCGACTTCTGTATTCAAGCTCGTCATAGACAAATAATGCCTAATTGCACGCCACTGACCACCCAACGACGACATGATCACTATTTTCAACACCCAAAGAACAATCAAGTAATAACTTAAATAAAAACACTATTAAATTCTCCGAACTTATCACTCGAGTCTGCTATCACGTACGCACTTGGTTTTATTTATAAAAGTATAATTTATTTAAGAAACTTCTCGAGCTTCTAGATAACACTGATGAAGTAACTGCACTGTACAATAGTTTTCTATACACTAGATATTATGTTAAACCTTGGCAAATAATTTAAAATCGCTAGTATTATTAGATCGATGATAGTTCGAGTCACAGTTCGAGTACTGACGACTGACGTAAAATCGGACGATCAGTGCTACCAACACTAGCGAATCAAAACAAACACAGTTTTAGAAACGTACAATCACTTCCGCTTTATGATAATCTATTATTTCAAGCACGTTTAATATTAAATTCGTAAATTCAGTAGTTTGTAGTTCAAGAACCAGTTAGGTACTGATCAAATGTTAACAATAACATCAGTTTTATGCGTTAAGCAAAACATGTTTGTGTGCGATTAGATCGTAAATAAAGACGTGACGGAGCGTTCGCCACACCTCTGTATTGGCTCAATGGTAACGTTGCGTTGCAGACTTTCAAATGTAAACAAACATCGTATGATCATCTGGCCACTGTTCCAAATTCCCACGCGGCGAAATCACTAATATTTGTTTGGTGTTGGCACAATTATTAGAATTTGAATAATCATTACTATAAATTCATACATAACGGCTAGTGTAGACTATTGTTTTAGCCTTTATTTATCTGTACCTAATAATATACTTTTATCAAGAAATTAAAGTTAAAAAAATTAAAGTTATTTATGTAATAAGCATGTAATTTAAGAACTACATTTTGCACTATAATTCGATAGTTTATAATAAGAATCGGATTACTGCTACTGTAGATATCAGAATATTTGCCTTGGATCACAATATCATTTTCTTACAATAAATCATTTATCCAAAAAAATAAGGCTTATCCCACGCTTATAATATATTCTACACTTATACTAGCTTTTCGCAACGACTCCGCCCAGTAATATATTAATGTTTTCTTGAATTGAAGACAGACAAAATTTTTATTAAAACCGATTCAGCCGTTAAGGAGGAAGGAGGGCAGTGACAAACATAGAAGAAACATAAATATTTGTAGCTTGTTATTTAACAAATAAATTAAATATGATTGGATGCCAAATTCGCACTAGATATTCCGCGCATTAATGATGTTTTTGTAAATAAATAAACAGAATTTATTTGTATATTTTGATAACTCATGGCTTTTCCTAGTATTAATGTTTGAAAAATACTAATGTATGTATAGACATACATTAGTATTTTTTTTTCACATTAGTAATTTCACATTTTACTACCAACATAATCGTTTTTGTCGTATGTTTTTAGTAAACTAGCCTTGTCTGCAATATTGCACTGAGGAAATTGTAGCTTTTATTATAAAAGTGCATAGTTAGTTAAAGATTAGGTGCAAAGTGGGGCAATGTAGAAAATTTACGATTTACATTAAGTAGGTAAAGTTGATCGTTAAAAGTCACCACAGAACATAAATACTCAGGGGAGACGTCACTTACATATAGCATTAAACCCTGTGATTAAACCAACGTCACTTACAAATTATAATTCATACATTGAGTTACTAGGTATGTAGTTATGTACTACGTAGTAAATAGTAATTCAATGTAATCATATAAACTTTTTATTTGTAATTTATAAATATAGGAAAAAAAATACAAACTCGACCTCTGAATTCTTTACTTTCAGACTATAAGTAAATTAAATAATAGAAATATAGTTTACAGTAGTTAGGTAAACTGTTTTGGTACCTATTTTAATGACACCGATCCTTGGTAAGTGTACCTACAGAATTAACTTGGATTAAATCTACTCCTTTTCTCCTCTTTAAAGTCGTTACATACAAACATAATATAGGTGAAGTTAAGATAGTGTTAAAAAAAAGATAAAATTAATAAATAATAACCACATAACAGTAGGTACCAACATTTCAAAATGACTCCCCACATAAATTCGGTTATTCCCCTTCCATTGCTCATATCCATAGACGTTGCAGTTCCTCAATATAATTTTCGAAAATCAAAGATTACAAACGTCCACAGATCTACGAAATGGACAATTAATGGACCAACTGGATATTGATTGTTGAATGATGTATTTTGACAACGTTATTAATTCATATAATATAAAGGCATAAACAGTTTAATGAATAAGAATGAATACAATCACAAATTGATTGACATTTTACATAAATTGATATCAACATTATCATAAACATCGAAACATGTGACGAATAATTGATAGCCTTCTTTTTGAAGTCGGTAGATAAACAATATGATCTATCTCACGTAGGGTTGCCAACTTTTTTTACAAGAAATAAAGTATATTCAGGTCTATGAAGATTATTAAACAGCATATTAGTAAAACAAACAGTATTTATTGTAGTGTAGTGTGCGCCCTGTGACTAAATAAAAAAAAATTGTGAGCGTCTAAATGTAACACATAATAATGTGTCTGCACTTTGATGCTGAAAACAGTATTTTGTATACTTTTTTTTTTGTTAAACAGTAAAAAGTATAATTTAGTGTAATTAAGTAATTTAGTGTTTAAAACAGTATAGTTGGCAACCCTAATCTCACGAGACGCATTGTTATGTTTGGTAGGGTCATAATATTGTGACTGTTTGCATATTGAAATGCACTAATAATATCAAAATGTTTTCTTTGAGCAATCTATTAATAGGTAATGTTTGCATAACAATCTCTATTATGATTGCAGTTTGATTTTATTACGCAGTGGGTCGTCTTCGTTACGTATTTTAGTGACTCTTCCAAGTTCCACGTATCATGATGATAGACTATTAGATTCAATTAGGAATATGATCGGTTCTGCGTTTCATTTTGTGATGTATGTCGTAGGGATTTATTTAGACTAATGCATTATTTCAGTTACGAAATAAAACTAATACATATAAAGTTATGAATATATCGTAGTTATGTATTTGAATTAGATAGAGAAATCTGCTAAAATAAAACAAAGTAAAAAGGATTAGTTAATCGTATTTTTCAAGTGATATTTTACATAATCTAATGGACCTTCCTATTCTTAGTTGAATATAAGATACTTAGCACGTTTATGTTTTCGTAGTTCAATACGGATTGTACACGTGAAACTTTCTAGTAGAGTTTGCTTTTCTTATTTCTATAGCTGTTGGAAAATAATACGTAAAGCTAAATTGAGAAAGTAGGCGAAACTCGCCTTGTGAATATCAGTTACAGTTAAAAATAGTTGGTTCATTTTATTATTTATTGCGAGCGTTTTTTTCAGATAGCAACATTTTTTATATGTAAATTTTCGCCCGATTTTCCAATTAAATATATTATTGTGATCAAATTTCGATCAGCAGGAAATCGAAGTAGGTATATTTAAATAAAACAAGGAATAATATAAAACATCAGCATATATTTTCACTAAAACGTAACAAACATTCAGTTATAACATAGATATCTACATTATTACATATTAGGCATACATTACTCACTACTTGTTCTTACATTTTGTTAAAACAAATACATTATAGATTCGTTCGTTTTAATATTCATGAATGTTACCACCTCTTAAAGCAGTATTATTTCCAGTGTGTAAAAGAGACAGAACTATAGGTCGTCTAGCGCCATCTCTTTCTCAAACTGGATATAATAATGCTTTAAGACATCGTGGTAATCCGCTGGAAGTTTTTGGATGCTTACTGCTTGCTGGAAAATAATAAATAAGTAATACAACAAAAAAAAAAAAAAAAAACGAAAAAAATATATATCAGAAAAATGAACATTTAAGATATTATTTTTATGTACTGTATCGTGTGTCAGATAAATAACAAGACTGATAAACAAACTTACAAAAAGGCGGTCTTATAACCTACAAATATTTCTAAAATAATATTCGACATTCGTTTTATTGCAATTTTTTTTTTTTATTGCAAAAAATATTACTAACATTTATTAATAACTCTATATGTATTACAAAAACGGCTCAAAACAATATTATGCTCTGTTATAAATATTGAATACAAAATAAACACAGTTAATAGTAAGTAAAATGATACAATGCATATCAAAATTATAAACAGAACTATATATCTTAAACACATACATAGCTTAAAAATTATTAAATAATGCATTATCATAGATAAACAAAAAAAAAAAATCTAATATCATGTCTTACAAAGTTAATGAAATTGATATTTTGTGTTTGATTGATGAATTGATATTAATAACAGCACACAGCGTCCTTCAAATACAAATTTAAAAAGCAATACTAGCCAGTTTTGTGTGCCTCAAAAAAAAAAATAGTAAAGACCATTTTTACCGTTAATAATCCGCCTTAGGATAATCACAATCATTTATTATTTTTAAACGTATAATATGAATTATCGTATGCTTTTAAAATAAAAAATGTTTCTATTGAAACTAATATAAATATCAGAAGCGTAGTTACATTGAAAAATTAGCAAACGAACGCTAAACATGGTAATAAATGTTAACATTTTCTATGAGTTACTAAAATCTTAACTAATAAAATGACTAATAACCTATTACTGATTTATGTATCAATTTCCTACACGTATGTGTTAAATAAAATATACTACCAACAATTCCAATACCTTTAAATGATAATATCCAAAAGTTAATAAGATACTAAAATGTAAGTGAAATAGTACATAAAAAAAAATTTTCAGCCTCCCTTTCTGTAGTCAATTAAAAACTGCGAAAGTAGAATATACTTAAAACAAAATATTTTGAATTAAAAAAAGTTACGATTATTATTTTGACGTTATCTTAAATTAAACTAATTTTGGCACCATAGAAATACCAATTAGAATGAGAATAAATGAATCAAATAAAACTGTTAAATTTTATCAAATAATATGTAGGTACTTCATTTTATACGCATTCTAACGTCAATTAAAAATTGCATATTTATTTTTTTCTATGATAAATTGAACGCACAAAATTTTGATATTCCAATTGAAAATAAATATTATATGCGTAAGTTAAAAATTAATCAATTATTATTGATTACTAAATATTCTTGTTTAGTATTTTTTAGTGTTATATCATACACGCATGTTATTAACTCCTTTATTCGACATTAAAGAACAGTTCAGAGGCTTTAAAAAAACCTTCTATAATGTGAAATTACTAATAGCTAAAGCTAAAGTTTATTTTCAAGTTTAAGTTTCATTTTTTATTTTTGCCAATTTTTTTCAGGTCATAGATTAAATAGACAAAGACAACATTAATTACACCTTAATATAAAGCCACATTCATACAATTATCAGTCTTTTTCATTCAAATTATTGATACTGTGCGCTTAACATTAGTGCGATATCGAAATCACTACAATTAGGTACCGTTATCGATACCGGTATCATACCGATATGATTCAATAGCATAGCCGTTATTAACGGTTACAAATTTGAAGTGTATACGCGTACTAGATAGTGTAGTTAAAGGATGATTCTTTTTTAGCGTAACATCGATACAAACTTCGATGTGAAAAGTGTGTATTTTAAAGTAAAATAAATATATATTATATATAAATGCACTATATTTAGTTTTAAAAATGAAATACCTATCGTAATTCACTATGTTCAATTTCAGCTCGTTGTAATATTTTACAACATTTTTCGGACAATTTTTTATGTCGCAAAAGCTTTCTTTAAAAAAAGAAACGACGAACAAGTAAATATAAGTTATTTTTCGTTCTCGCCATAAAACTAATATTCAAAAATCGTTATAATCGATACACTACATTACGTATTGCTACTACTCGTAAAGCTAGGTCTAATCATAGTAATTTAGTAAGACACTAAATTCCCGAGTTGAGCCTCTTATTCATGGTAAACATTTGTTGAGCAACAGTTGATTAAAATTGTTACTGAAAACTTTGTTTTATTGAAATAATTTTAATTCTCACTCTCACAGAGTGTTACCTGCAACAATTTTGTTGCTAAAAAATGTTTACCATGACTACGAGGCTATGTAGGACATGCCTAAACAAAACAAATTATAGCAATTACTGTGCTAAACATATAAAAAGTGTCAACTATTGTTATTCTACATAATATCTTTCCTAGCATCCGTACCATCGCAATCCCCTTCAAAACCGATATTGTTACACACCGAACCGAAACCAACCTAATACCGTTATCGCATCAAGCTTATACCTTTATCACATGAACCTAACACCGTTATCACGTTTATCCAATACCATTATCACATCAACCCAATACCGTTATCGGTTTAAACCAATACCGTACCAAACCGTTACCGTTATCACTCCCCACCGATACCGATACCGTTATTTACGTTGTCAAGGCAACGCAGTATTCCGATAACGTTTTCAACCCATATCGGCCTACAACTCTAGTATTAGTCCCAGATATAGCCGGGTTGATGTGTGCGTTGTGTAGTTCCGATACTTGTGTGGAACAAGCCGCTGCCGGGTCACTAGACCCTGAGAGGCTACCTAGCCTGAAAAGGGATGATTAATTGAGCTATATGAGAATTAATACTAATCACTACATAGTATAAAACAAAGTCGCTTTTTCTGTCCCTATGTCCCTATGTATGCTTAAATCTTTTAAACTACGCAACGGATTTTGATGCGGTTTTTTGTAATAGATAGAGTGATTCAAGAGGAAGGTTTTAGTATATAATTTATTAGGTTTTAGACAAAGCGGGCGAAGCCGCGGGCGGAAAGCTAGTAATTAATATTGTATAGCTGAGAATTGGTTCAGCAGTGGATTTGCAAAATTAGACAAAAATTAAATTATACCAGACTGACTTTAAAAGTGCATTGCGCAGCAAATCTAAAATTAACATGATTTTAAAAGAACAACTACAGAGTTTCCTGTATGCTCGTCTCTGTAGAAACTGCTTGTCGAACCAGTGTTAAATAGTTAATATTAAATTAAGTTATGACGAAAGTGCTTCAAGACAAAGTGTAATTAAATAAAAAAAAATGTGTGCGTGTACTAGTGTACACACGTAAGAAGTGAAACTTCTTTATGACCTTATTTTTCAACCAATAATTTACTATATGCAACTTTACAGAAATACGTCGAATCACGCGTGGTAGGGATAAGAAAAAGATGGCGCGTAACGGAAAAATGTCCCGCGTAACGAAAAAATGTTACACTAAATTTTTTCCAACCCCGATAAAGAAGTTTCACTTCAAAAATTGAAGTTTGTTTGAATAAAAATTATAAAATACTTAAAAAACAACCACAGTAAAAATATCAAGCCTACATAAGCGAATTTATAATTCAAATAAAACCCAATAAATATTAGTAATTTACTTACCAAAACTCATTACCCGGGTGTGCATTACCATCCCAAGGGTACGTCATGACTAACAATTTTCCCGCGTGATCGCCCGTCAATTTGGAAGATGGTTCCCGCTGTTCGATTTGTACGTTTATACCACCTTTGAATAAAAATTATCAATTATAAGAAGATGAAACAATTACATTTTGTCATGAAACCAAAATTCGATGTGATGGAGAAAAAATTAATATTAATTGAGAAAAAAAAATCAATATGTACTAACCTAATGTTTGTCATATATGGATGTAAGAAAAAGGGGTTAATCAATACAAATAAGTGTTTATTTAAATCTTTAATTTCATTTATTTCACTATCTACAAGGATCTAAAACATTTATCTGGGCACATATTTATAACTAAAATTGGTAATAATATTACAATAATCTTACCTTGAGGATGTCGTTTACTCTCAAAGAATATTCGTTTCTCGGTAGGCGATGCACCGGATGCAGATTTATTTGAAAACAAATCTGTAAGAAATTAATACAATGTCATATTAAAACCGATATCGTTATTATATATCGGTATGTCATTTCGTTATCGTTATGTTATACCGTTATTAAAATATAATACCGATATATAGAACATTGCATTTTTAATAAATAGGTAGTAGTTTAAATACAAATAAGTATTCTACTAAAGATAATTTTACATGATGACATAAATATGATAATTTTTAATTTATGTTTAAAACAATTACAAATATGTGATTAAAATTGGTTTAGTTTTTACGAGCAAATATATTAATAGTCTTCATAACTTTAATATTGTGTTATTTTTCACGGTAAAAGTAATTTGATAACTCACCTACTATAGGTTTACTGGGTTTTATATACGCAAAGTTGACATCAGACACGTGGTTCAACAAATCCTTCTTGAGAAAAGCTCTAATTCGCTCCAAAAACGTTAGCACGTATACATCTGTTTGGTGCGGACTCATCTTCCAAACACCTAGACCTGAAATGATAAGACTTTTTGCTTATTATATGAAAATTAATGTTAATGTTGATTATATGACTTTTAAAGTCTTGTAAAGTGTATGTGTGTTTGTCTTTCTTACAAATCTTATAATAGCGATTTTGATACAATTTTTGTGCCTCAATACAGTAGGTAAGCTAGACGACGGTAGAACATCACATTCCCATGTCAACTTAATCTATACTACTTATAATATAAAGCTGAAGAATTTGTTTGTTTGAACGCGCTTATCTCAGGAACTACTGAACCAATTACCGATAGAAAAACTTTCACTGATGGATTTGTTATAATGTGTGCTATAGTCTATATATTTTTATTACGTAATCAGTGTACACACAAAACTATAAGTACCTTCGAGTACACCGTCGATGAGACACCACATAAGCACACTATACAAAATTATCGTTTTGACAGTCACACTGTAGAGACTGCAAATGTGTGTGTTAACGCTTTAGGGTTCGCACATTAATTGTGACTAGCGTAAAGAAATTCGCGTTTTTCTGATGAAATACATCCGTAAACATCACAATATCTAACCATTTTCTACGAAAAACGATAATAACAAATACAAAATAATAAAATTACTTTAAGTCAATTTGATTAATGTTGTCAATCTTCGTTGCGTATCGTCCTTGCAGAAAAATGCGGGCCATCTATAGCGTGATCGTGTGGGGTGAGGTAAGTGTTTAATTTCGGCGGGAGGCGGAGAGTGTCCGTTCTGTAGCGTTTAGCTACTATTATGTATTCTGTGACATAAGTAAAAATGAAGAATTAATATACTTACCACATCCAACAACATTCAAAAACACATTTCCCCCATCTTTTCCCCTATATTCTGCTTCCAATAAAGCGCATTCCGCTATAACACTTATTCGCTTGTAATAGAGCTCATTATCGAACACACCGCGTTGTGTCTTCACATAACGTTCTAGAAATTTCTTTTCGTCGGGTTTTTCTGTTATATTCACGTACGCTGTTAGCTCTTGGTATGTGTAGCTGTGGGCCTGTAAGTTGTATGAGAAAAAAATAGTATTTTGCGAGATTTTTTGTTTGATTTATGAAAAAAAATATATATATTCAGTGTGAAAAAACGATAAATTTTTTAACTTTGACAATATATGCAATGAATTTTCAACAAAAAATGTTATTTTTAAATGGATGATTGTTTTTTTTCCTGAGCGTAATATTTTAGTGTCTAGAAACAAACATTATGGATTTCAATTTGTTCCAAAAAAATTTAACTCAAAAAATAAGTAACTATTTAGAAATCAGTATGCGAGAACAATTAAATGACATTATCAGAATCTTAGGATATAGTAATAAAATCACACAAATATTTTAAAATTATTCTTACTACCCCCAAATAAAAAAAAAAAACATTTCCTACACGAACAGAATTTCGCATTATTTTCCGCAATTATTTTACGCAAATACTAATAAATAAATCCTATAAAAAACTAAAAAAAATCCTAAAAAAACCAACCTGATAGAACTCCGACCAAATCTGCCTCCACATATGTTTCGCCGACTGGTTATTCCTCACATACGTAGTTTTTAATACGTTTAGACACGTGGTCGGAGTGACTTCTTCGCCATAACCATTTTCTAGAACATTCTGTTGTTCCGTTATTACTATGTCTTCGTATTCCATACGTTCTGGACGCTCGAAACGCGGACCGATTAGGCCTGTAATGTAAAAATAATAAAAAAAAAGAATTGAATGTAAAGCAATAAAAAATAAAATTTTCAATTGTCAAACCACGTTAGAGCTAATAATTTTAAATGAATTCAAAAGGCCCTTCGTTATTTTTTACGTGGAGGTTCAAACTTTGCAAGATTTAAAATCCGGCTCGAAGGACCAGAAAATGTAAAGAAAAATCTTAAAGTTTTGCTCATTCATGTTTAGTTAATGGTAAGATTGTGTCATAAGTTAAGTGGTTATTTGTGATCTGCCTTTTCTATACTTATATTATAAAGCTGAAGAGTTTGTATGTTTGAACGCGCTAATCTCAGGAACTACTGGTCCGATTTAAAAAATTATTTCGGTGTTAGATAGCCCATTTATCGAGGAAGGCTATATATCATCACGCTAAGACGAACAGGAGCGGAACAATGCGGGGGGCGGGGAATAGCTAGTCACTACATAGTACATATAAAACAAAGTCGCTTTTTCTGTCCCTATGTCCCTATGTATGCTTAAATCTTTAAAACTGCGCAACGGATTTTGATGCGGTTTTTGTAATAGATAGAGTGATTCAAGAGGAAGGTTTTAGTATATAATTTATTAGGTTTTAGACAAAGCGGGCGAAGCCGCAGGCGGAAAGCTAGTAAATGATAAATTACAATTATGTAACAATAATTTCTTACAACAATTTATTATATTTACCAATAATAACAGCCTCTTCTTGCACATTATCTTCATTAACGACACCATTATTACATCTATTCCCATCGTTGATACACTCAGTGTATCCGCTAATGTAGACCATAGCACTCAGTTTGATTTCATCGTAACTCAGACAAGTGTCTAACTCAAGGGGCGGTTTCTGTTGTAATGTACCTATTTGTTCCCAGCCATCGTTGCTATGGAGATTGGGAAAAAAAAATGAAAAATATATCACGTTATGGTACATTATTGTTGTATGAATGATAATTCTAGTAAAAATAACATTAAGTAACCAATAAAAATAGATTAACGATTAAATGAGTACCTACACATTAAAACTCAAATGATTATTTTATAATTAGCAGTCTAAATTATTAATAACTCAGCCCCCGGATTCACAGACACAATAGAAAATCTATTGTGTCGTGGCCCGATCGGGCCCTTCGGGGTTCTCAATGGGTTAAATCAACATATTGATAACAATTACAGAAAACACAACTCAATTAAACAAAAAGACCGTGTGTGCCAAGCACACCTGTCAGAAGTGAGACTTCTTTGGCAAGATTCAAAATCGTCGCCTTACTCCATGACGTGACGGTGCCATGGCGCGACCTTGAAATTTTGCTCTCAATGCACCTAAAGTAATTTCACTGCAAAAATAAAAATAAAAAAGATATAAAACTTACCCACTCTCACCAGACAATAGTTTATATGTATCCTTTTTAGATAGGAACGCTACAGCGCGTTTCTTTAACAGCCTATCAATAAATTCTGGTACGGTCATATTGTTGTACAAAGCTTTTTCTATTGACGAACCAAATTCCCTGAAAATATTATATTTGCTATTGTCATTGGTAAATTCGTAATACAAAATATTCAATCATTAAAATCTATACTAATATTATAAAGCTGAAGAGTTTGTTTATTTAAACGCGCTAATCTCAGGAAATACTGGTCAGATTTGAAAAACTCTTTCGGTGTTAGATAGCCCATTTATGGAGGAAGGCTATAGGCTATAATATGATCACGCTAAGACCAACAGGAGCGGAGCCACGCGGGTGAAACCGCAGAGCGCAGCTAGTTTATAAGATACACGATCCTTTACAAAATTTAACTTAACCCATTGAGCCCCGAACGGCCCGATCGGTCCACGACACAATAGATTTTCTATTGTGTCTGTGATTCCGGGGCCTGAGTTATTAAAATGTGTTTG
Source organism: Colias behrii (assembly GCA_029959065.1). Taxonomy (NCBI): domain Eukaryota; kingdom Metazoa; phylum Arthropoda; class Insecta; order Lepidoptera; family Pieridae; genus Colias; species Colias behrii. Next base: position 2,080,354 of record JARWMC010000025.1, read on the forward strand.
TCAAAATTCTAGTTGAAAGAAGTAAATGCTAAAACAAAATAAAGTTTATTGGCATTGCTAAGGGTCACAAAACATAAAACAATATTTTTTTTACTGGCTAAGCATTAAGCAAGTTGTACAATATACAAAAAAAAATTCAACCATATTTGGATGAGTTAAAGTCTAATTTAGGTTGGAATTTTGGTCTGTAGATTTTTTTGTTGCTGATTGCTTATCTATTTGTTATTAATGATGAAAGGCAAAATTAGAAAGATCAAAAACATTCTTCAGAACTAATTTTCACTGCATCCCTTCTTATAAGTAAAAATTAGAGAGATACTTATTACAATAATATTATTTCCTATACTTCATAAAAATTTTACCTTTTGTAAATCAAGAAATGTGTCATCAACAACAGCACTCTCTCATGTATTATTGGATAAGTGGATATAATGTTCCTCTTTAATCTCTCTAGCGGCTTTCGTTCTATTAGTGTTTCCAGTCTGAAAAATAATTTTTATTATAATCAAGTTGAATTTAATTAATCAATTTTTTATTTATTTTTCCATTTGTTTAAGGACTTATCTCCTAAAAGTTATATAGCTAATAAAACAGTTGGTTCCATTTCCGTTGTTTTTGAAGTGAAACTTTTTAGGCATGTTGAGAGTAAAATTTCAAGGTCGCATCATGGCAATACCGCCACGTCATGGAGTAAAGCTACGATTTTGGTAAATAAGTTTCACTTCTGGTTTGTGTGCTGAGCATACACACTTTTTTCTTTCAATTAACTTCCAATAAGATTTAGGTAAGATTATATGTTTGTCAGTATGTTCTACTTATCTTTACATACCTGACAGTTTCAACAGGAAATGAAATAGGGAACTTCTTGCTTCTCTCTATAATTTCCGAGACATCATCAGTCAACTTCGGTGCTGGCAAATCTATGCATTGTTTCAACAGATCATTCATTTCCTTGCCCATGCTTGGATAGCACCAGTCTGGCTTGCACCTTAAAATAATATAAGTTGAAAGTTAACAGGGATGTTCATTTATTGAAAAGTTTTTTGTCAAGTACATATATTTACACTAATCTATACTAATATTATAAAGCTGAAGAGTTTGTTTGTTTGAACGCGCTAATCTCAGGAACTACTGGTCCGATTTGAAAAATTATTTCGGTGTTAGATAGCCCATTTATTGAGGAAGGCTATAGGCTATATATCATCACACTAAGTCGAATGCAATAGGATTGTTACATTTCAAATTTACTGAACATACCTATGTATACATAGGTATGTTTTATTAACATTATGAATTAGTAAATATATAGATATTTACTAATTCATAATGTTAATAAAATAGCTTATTAGCAAACACACATATAACCACAAACATAATAGTAGGAAACCTTACACACACATTCAAACAGAAATCGACATAACAAAACTGTTGTATGGCTTTATTGTGGTCTGATTGTACATTGTAATATAACATTAACTGTATATCTATGTGTATAGCAATTAATCTATTTAAATGTATGTAAAATTCTCAGGCTCTAGCGTTTGTGGTCGCGGAAGAATTCCAACCAATACCTGCGGCCCCATCATTAAAGCGGCTCGACGGAACACAGTGAGGTTTTAGTCGGTAAGAATCCGACATAACCCACGGCTCCTTCCCCGGGCGCCGTGGGTATCTTTGGAAGATTTCCCCACTAAAAAAAAAGGCTCTAGCGTTTCTAACTAGCTTAACTAACTTTAATAGTTATATGTATATGAAGAATAAGCTGTAATTATTTTTAAACCTCTAAGTGAAGTTGTTTCTAGAAACAGCTAGTTTGTCTATAAATAAATTTCCTTTTATCATACCATAACTTGAAAACAAAATTACAAATTTTGGTTGGACTAAAGCAAAGGGGGCGCAGGACTTAGAAAATTTTTGATGGAGTTGGTGTCATTATAACACCTATTTATTATTGTTTTATCGTAAAGATTACGCTAATATAAGCATGTTTTATAGGAACAACTTTTCTCTAAAATAAAAAATGACTGAGATATTCGCCCTCAAAGATTGATGGTTTTCATTAGGTTAGGTTAGGTTAGGTTTGTTAAAAAAAAAACTACACAGAAATAGGAGCCCCGCGAACTCCGTCGACGCGCAAAAAAAAAAAATTTCACTTTGGATCAAAAATTTTTTTTTTTTTTTTTTTTTTTTTTAATATTAGAGCGGGTAACGGAGCAGGTGGGTCACCTAGTGAGGTGATAACCACCGCCCATGAGCACTCACAAAGTTACCTTTGTGAGGCTGTTACCGACTTTCGAAGGTGGGTGTAGGTTCTCTTTTTAAATAAATCCATGTCATACATGTGCGGGAATACCGAACTTGGTACTGTTCCACAGGGTGGTGGTACGTGGAAAAAAGTGTCGCGAGAAGCGTACGGTACTCGTTCGCCAGCGGTCCAAATGATGTGCATGGAAGTTGGCTTTATGGCGGGCGGTGCGGTGATGGAATTCCGCAGTAGGTATGAGCTCGAAAAGCTCATTTGAACACTCCCCATGGTATATGCGATAGAAGACACACAGCGAGGCAATGTCCCTTCGCAAAGCAAGAGGGTCAAGCCGATCGCTAAGTCTTGGATCGCCAATCATTCTAACTGCTCTATGTTGTACGCGATCAAGTGGAAGGAGTTGGTAAAACGGGGCACCAGCCCAGAGATGTGAGCAGTACTCCATGTGTGGCCGTATCTGAGCTTTATAAAGTAAAAGAAGATGGTCAAAATATAGAAGATAAATCGCGGTACTGTGCAGCGTGGGTTTTATGATGTCAACTTATTTTAACATATCAGAATACTATTAAGTTGATTCATATACAATTATTGAGGAAGGAAAATTATAACAACTTACCATGGTATACTTTGAAACTGGCGTAATATATCCATCCTGAAATGCTTTCTCTACAAAAATTTGTTAATAAAGCAAACGCAAAATTAACCGGCAAATGAAATCAAATATAGCAAACTCACAGGAAACTGTTTTGTTAACGAAATAACAGAAAGTAAGCGACGCACTTTCATGTGAAATAAATTAAAACATTGCAGTTTTTACAGTGTTTACAAATAAGTGTGATTTACGGTCTATTGCGTTTATATTAAAGAATTGTTTTATAGACCAAAGGACAATTCTAAATAACAAAGTGCCGAATAACAAATACGTTCACAAATTATGATGCAAATTGCGAAACTGCGAATCCTGCGAAATAAGAAATTACGATTTGCTTTTGGGAAATTTTACCCAGTGTTGCCACCGAAGTATCAAGCTACCCACCAGAAGCGACCTCTGAAACCACCAGAAATCCACTAACAAAACTCGCGCCAGTTTAAAAAATCGCTAATTTTTCCACCAACTTTATTTTTAAGCAAATTTTTGTTCATCGCGAAAGAAAACAATAATTAAAAGATACGTTTATTGGAGAAATAACGTTAAAATTACACATTATGTAACAAAAATAATGAAATTATATTAATAAGTCATCTTTAGATGAGTCGTTTCCGTCCCCGATAATTAACTGCCATTTTTTTAGAGTTTGTGGCTTTGATTTATTAAAGTGAAACTTTTATTACATTGTCTCAAACTTTTTGGTCTGTGTAGCGCATGTCGCGTGTATCGCGGCTGCCGAGTATGTATACCTACTCGGCAGCCGACCGACACGCGACATGCGCTACACAAAGCAGTGTTCGGAACCGTTCGAACAGTTTCACTTTTACCGTGGTTTCATAAAACCACACAACATTTTTTGACGTGACAACGTCTTAAATTAGGTTGCGACTGGGAGTCACTTATGAAAAAGTGTAACGCTCGGTAACGTTACGATGAGTCACCGAACGAGAGAGAGGCCCGCCGAATGCCTTGCGTCTCTCTCCCACTCAACTATGATCGAGAAAAAGACGTTGTCACGTAAAATCTTCGCCCGTAAAACCGACTTTACAGGCAACCATTTTTTTCCTTTTGACTGTTTTACCCACTAGATGAAAGAGTGTTGCTGCACGATTTAATTAAACTCCAAAAACGATACGAGTGGAGTTCATAGTCGTCGTTCCAATATTTGAGAAAAAAAATACTAAATTCTTAAATTCCACTAGACAAATCCACTAGCCACTAAAGTCAATATTTGTCCGCTAAAAAGCAAGCCAAAACCACCAGATTTAGTGGAAAATCCACTATGTTGGCAACACTGATTTTACCAAGTGATCGTTAACGTCAAATGTCAATTTTTTATGACAATGTCAATAGTCTAAAGTCAAATTTTGTATTATTAATTATATTCTATAAAAAACGTCTAACGTCTAGTTTTAAATTACTGTTTTTTAAAATTACTTATTTATAAAATAAAATTGGCGAATAAACTATGTATTATATTTATAATAAGTTGATGGTATTTTATGAACGTTCCTGGTCAATTGTCAACGTCAAATCATCAAATGTTACTAATGTCAAATTGTCAAAGAAGGCGGGAACGGGGAATCGTGAAAGGAAAGTTGGGTTGGAAATTGGAATTGTATTTTGTAAACAAGTTAGTTATTTATTTTAATTACTAATTATAATTCCGTAATGTGCATTTAATATAATATTTTATAATATAATGGCAGAGTTGAAGGCATTACGTTTGGAAATAAACAATGCTTTTAAACTCAGTGGTTTTACAATACGAAGAGAAGCAAGTGGTTTTCTTGTCGAGCAATTAAGTGGACTATCAAATAGTGAGAGATTAAAAATGATTGATAAAATAACTGCACATCTATTACACCAATGTCTCTCGCAACCAGTATTAGAAAAAGAGCACATAGAAGTGGCATTTAGGGAATGTTGTTCATCTGGATTAGAAGAAACTGAAACAGTTTTGAATATAATTGATGCATTTAATGTGCCCAAAATTTCATATGATAATGAACGAAAGAAATTTATTAAAGATGTTACAAGTAATAATTTGTATGCAGAGCCTAAATGGAAAGCTCAATTTTTAATAGATAGATACACGGTCATTTGGCAGAGAACTGCAAGAAATAAATTGTTCGCTAAAGACTCTTTACCCTCAATGGAAAGTGAGAATCGATTTCAGCTTCGTAAAGTTGAAGTTTTGCTCAGTTCTTCAAGTAAAGTGGATGATGTTATTGTGCTTGGACTTCTGACACAGTTGACTGAAGGAAAATATTATCTAGAAGACCCTACTGGTAGTGTACTTTTAGATATGACACAGACAAGGTATCATTCTGGTCTATTCACAGAAAATAGTTTTGTTTTGGCTGAAGGCTATTATGATGATAAAGTCTTGCATGTTATGGGCCTTGTCTTACCACCATCTGAAAGCAGAGCAGCTTCAATGCCATATTTTGGCAACTTGAACACATTTGGAGGAAAATCAAAGTCACTATTGAAAAACTCACAGAACCTACTCAAAATCGAACAGGAAAATGAAGATGGTATGATTATATTCTTATCAGATGTCTGGTTTGATAATTTAAAAGTTATTTCTAAGTTGAAAGCAATGTTTTCTGGTTTTAATGACTTTCCACCAATAGCAATAGTATTCATGGGAGAGTTTCTGTCTTGTCCCTATGGCTATGAGCATAGTACACAACTAAAAGCGGCTTTAATAAATTTAGCTGATGTGATATATCCATTCACAAAGTTAAGAGAAACATGCAAGTTCATATTTGTGCCTGGCAGAAGTGATCCAATTGCGCCAAATATTCTTCCTAGACCAGCATTACCAAACTTTGTTACTAAGGAAATTTGTGATAAATTAGGCGATTCTGTTATATTTACGACAAATCCATGTAGAATACAGTATTGTACGCAGGAAATAGTTGTTCTAAGGCAGGATTTAGTTACGAAGATGTGTAGAAATGCAATACATTTTCCGGAAACTGGTGATATACCTGACCATTTAACAAAGACATTGTTGAGTCAATGTACTTTGTCACCTCTATCATTAGGTGTACAACCAGTTTTTTGGAAACATGCGGACGCATTAGGCCTATATCCGATGCCTGATGTTATTGTTGTGGGTGACAATTTCCAACCATATACAAGAGCTTATCAAAATTGTCAAGTTGTGAATCCTGGATCATTTCCTCGTACAGAATATTCTTTTAAAGTGTATGTGCCTGCGTCTAGAACTGTTGAAGATTCACAAATACCTAATGAAGATAGTTAATACCGTGAACTTAATATTATAATTTGTGTGTTTATTTTGTGATTTGTATATTAAAATGTTATTGTAAATATAATATTTAATCAAATAAATGTAATTGAGTCTTCATATCTTTTTATTTGATCCAATTTTGCAATATGAATATATGAAAGCTGTTCTAGACCATATACATAATATTTAGTGTAATTTCTTTAGTATAAAGAACCTTTGCCCTAAAAAAAAATCTAGACCCAGCTTTAGTGTCAGAAATAATCTGTATTGTCAGCATTTACATTAATTTACCAACAATGTCAGTTGTTCCTACTCAAAATTGAATACCAATGTCTTTGCAGTATAAGCTCCTGTGTTCTGTGGAAGTGTTCGTAAAGTTGTTGTTCAGTTGTTAATTTTGCGGAAAATCTCTCAGATCAAAACACTGTATTTAGTCTGCTTATCTTCATTTCTTTTTTTAAAGGTTATAGGTATAAATAAAACAGCAAATATAACATTGGTGTCATTTATTTACAATTTTATCTTAATATTGTTATTTCTTATTCACTTATACTTGTATATTAATATAATTAAGTGTTAAATAAAATACATCAAAAATATTACATTAACATTAACCTACTTATATTACAACCAAGTATATTATTAAAAAAATAACGTAAAAAAACATTATCACGTTGTATATGTACGAGATTCTATAACTTACGAATTCACACTTGGGACGGATAGTTTATTTATATATTGTGCATTCGAGGAATTCCGTTTGTCGGATAATTCGGAAAATTGTGAATACCACTACAGAGCATCGTTTTATTGTGAGAATCGTGAAGGTATCGTATGAAAATAAACGGGTTTGGTAAAAATAGCATTCAATTTGTTTAATAAATCACGTATTAAATTAACATTATTGCATATCATCATTCGGAATTACCCTAATGCACATTACCTATTTTTAATAATATTTTATATTTTTCGACAATTATATTGTTTTCACTGTTATACAGTAACATATAAAATTACAATCATTTGTATAAATTAAAGATCCATACGCATTATATTACAATAAAAAAATACTGAAGTGTTGATGAAAAATCAGATCTTAAATTATCTTGTACAAACTGGATATATTTCGTATAGAAAAATAAAGAAATAATGTTCAAAAAATTTAAATTACTTATATTAAAACATTGCTTATTCAATTGCGAGTAGATAAAAGATTTTGTATATGACCACACTTTATACTCATAAAGCCTCTCAAGTGTTAAAAAGTCTGGTAACATAATCTGAATACCTACCCGCATTTCTTATAATTTATAAATCTATTTACAGTTTTGTGCAATACAAGGTTTTCATAATTTTTTATTATCAACAAGTACGACATAATATGATTATCTACGTGACATAATAAAATTCGTATTCATTTAAAAATGTGTCAATCAAAGTATTTTTACTAGTTTAGTATTTTTTCAAAAAGAGGCGGTATCTAGACGCTGTTCATATTTCGAAAAGTATATTTTTCTATTTTTGTTCGTCAAGGGCATTGACGTACAATAAATAACTATTTACTCACAATCATTCTCAAAAATTGTACAAAGCTAAACTCTGCCTATACGTGTTATAGGCAGAGTTTTCTAATGGCTGATACAATAGACTTTGAACATTACTACCACGAAATAAGGTGTAAATTTCAATGAATGTTTTATAAAATGGCGCTCCACATTTTTTGATAACGATTAAATAGTTATATAATATGATAGAATTATGTGAGTCTAGTTTTTTATAGAACGTCATGTTGTATTTATTTATATAAGTATATATATTTTTTTTTTGTTCGTCGCATTAATATTAAATCAAATATATTTAAGATCCCATCATATTGCTATAAGTGTCGGTAATTGGCGCAAGAGCAACTAAACAGATCATAGCAATCGCGAATAGCAGGATTATTGGCGCATAAACACCAAGGAGGTGCTTTCTGAAGCCGGAGAACTGAAAAAAGAAAAAAATCATAAATGGATGGATTTAAATGTATTTTTAAGTAATATGATATGGTCTTTGTTATTTTAGTAATTGAGACCTAGCATAAACCTAAATTAATCCAATAATGTTAGATATAGACATGCAAACAACGTTTCATTGATTATTTTTATTGATTCGTCACAATGTTAATAAGTATCATGAAGTTAATTAAAAAAATACATTTCTAGTATGATGCATTTTTTTTTTAATTTTTATAGTTAAGAATAAAGACATGCATAGACGAAGGCGCCAAACCGTGTTATTTTTTTTCTTTGCACAAGCCATGCGTTATTTTTATTCTGTTTTTTGATATAAACACAATAATTCATATTTTTCCCAAATCATCACATGTTATTGAAGTGAAACTTCTTCATCGGGGTTGGAAAAAAATTTAGTGTAACATTTTTTCGTTATGCGTGACCTTTTTCCGTTATGCGCCATCTTTTTCTTATCCCTACCACGCGTGATTCGACGTATTTATGTAAAGTTGCATACAGGGTGTCCCAAAAAGTAGTGATAAACGAAAGCTGGGAGGTAGAGGACCTAGAGGGCTATCCGAATCACCCCCATGTATGTTATGCGATTTTTCGTATTTTCGGAGTTATGACGTTTCTTTCAATTTTTCACCTATCGCCGAGTACGATGATATTTTCACTCATGGTGACGTCAATTATTGCGGAAGATGCTTGATTTTTTTTTGTGTGCTAAGTTGAAAGATAGGCCAATTCAGTATGGTAACATTTACTATCGTTAGATCTTCGTATGGAATAAAAAAAATGAATTAAATGCCAAGAAAGATAAAATTACCCAGTATGTTTACCACTTCAAGGGCCCGTAAAAAAATAAAATCACATAAAAATAGTTTTCCGTTTGGCTTTTAAAAACTTGCTCTATCTATCAGGTAGCTACCCTGAAAATTTCATTTTATTATTCAGAAGGCTTCAATCGAAAAATTGAAATCTAAATGTGGTAAGTGCAAAAATTGATTTAACATGATGATCATTAAAACCAATAAATAGGTGTTTAATTACCAGAAATTTTTAAAATAACCCCGCTGTTGCTCAATGCAAGTGCGACATCACCGTAAAAAGTTGTCTTTTAAATGTCTGAATGCCATTTTATCATTTTTAATGGTTTCTTCTGCTACTATGAACTTCCGGGTTATTTCGTCCAAAAAGTGGCAGTCTCTCGTCTTTGTAGTATCCCCACGGAAAAAAATCAATAGGGTTTATGTTCGGGGACCGTGGAGGCCAGGCTAAAGGGCAAAGATACCCTGAAAGATGGATTGGTCGTTGCAGCCTGCGCATGCGCCGGTGACGCCTGCCTTAAAGCCTGGCCTCCACGGTCCCTCGACCTAAACCCCATTCATTTGTTTCAATGGGGATACTTAAAAGACCTCGGCTACTTGAGAGAATGCCACAATTTGGACGAAATAACCCGGAAGTTCATAGTAGCAGAAGAAACCATTAAAAATGATAAAAGGGCATTCAGACATTTAAAAGACAACTTTTTACGGTGATGTCGCACTTGCATTGAGCAACAGCGGGGTTATTTTAAAAATTTCTGGTAATTAAACACCTATTTATTGGTTTTAATGATCATCATGTTAAATCAATTTTTGGACTTACCACATTTAGATTTCAATTTTTCGATTGAAGCCTTCTGAATAATAAAATGAAATTTTCAGGGTAGCTACCTGATAGATAGAGCAAGTTTTTAAAAGACAAACCGAAAACTTTTTTTATGTGATTTTATTTTTTTACGGGCCCTTGAAGTGGTAAACATACTGGGTAATTTTATCTTTCTTGGCATTTAATTCATTTTTTTATTCCATACGAAGATCTAACGACAGTAAATGTTACCATACTGAATTGGCCTATCTTTCAGCTTAGCACACAAAAAAAATCAAGCATCTTCCGCAATAATTGACGTCACCATGAGTGAAAATATCATCGTACTCGGCGATAGGTGAAAAATTGAAAAAACGTCATAACTCCAAAAATACGAAAAATCGCATAACATACATGGGGGTAATTCTGATAGCCCTCTAGGTCCTCTACCTTCCAGCTTCCGTTCATCACTACTTTTTGGGACACCCTGTATAGTAAATTGTTTTTTGAAAAATAAGGTCATAAAGAAGTTTCACTTCTTACGTGTGTACACTAGTACACGCACACTTTTTTTCCACAAAATCATGCACACAATATAATATAATTTACCGGCGCATCCCCACTTTCTGCGGCATGTCTTGGTCCGAGCATATCCTTCATAGGGAATGCGTTCACGCGTCCGTTTGATATGCGTCCTTCTGACACGCATACTGTTAGCTGTAAGGGAGATATTTTTGGTAAAGTAGGGCTTTTTATCGTATTTACAAGCTTTTTATTAACTTGTAATGTATGTTAGTATGTTCTGGTGAAGTATTACGACTCAATTTTGAACATAATATCTTAAACGATTGTACTAATACACGTTCAGTTTGGATAACAACGCCTAGATAACCGAAAGTCGTCATTTTAAATCCAACATGGCGACATATCCAAGATGGCGTACCAATTATTTTTAAAGCGGCTACAAATTATAAAATATAAGGTAGGTGTAAGGATACGGCAATTTTTTATGTTAGACTTTATATTGTTTAAACATAAAGTCTAACATAAAAAATTGCCGTTTGACGCGGACCTGACTGGTAATGATATTTACCGTATTGTTGAATTTTTAAAATAGCCATGAAGTACCTAGTCATTTAGTTATTTAGAAATCTTACCGATAATACGACATGCATGACAACATGGAAGACCACAAATGCTGCCATCACAAATATACTCCATGAAGGTAATTCCGCCTTTTGTAGATTGACAGCGAAGAATATTGTTGCAACTGGAAAAAATAGAAAATTCGTATAGCATGTAAAAACTTATTTTTTCATCATTATTCACTTAGATAATTAAATATTACTTACTCCCCAAGATATGAGCCGCATTACCAAGGAACCAATGTCCCCAGTTGAAATATGATCGCTTACTGGTGCCCGGGTGCGGTCTGAAGTATGCACCTGAAATAATTAACATAATATATTTAAATATTTTTTGAAGTGAAAACTTCTTTAGCGGCGTTGGGTATAAAATCTTAAACTCGCGTCAGGACACGTGGCCTGATCGAAAAAGCGTAAGACGGATTTTTTTTTAGCCCTTATATTCCATGCGTAAGACGTATACCATTTCAAAATATCAAACATGCTGAACGTTAATAATGAAGTTTTCACTTCTGCCGGCACTCCCGGAGTGCAACCCGTCTTTTTTTAAGTGAAACTTCTTTAGGTGCGTTGAGAGTTAAATTTCAAAGTCGCGTCATGGAGTAAGGCGACGATTTCGGTATCTTTGAATCTTGCTAAAGAAGTTTCACTTCTGACACGTGTGCCCGACACACAAGCACTTTTTTGACGTGACAACGTCTTATAATTCGATAAAGCCGGCTGCACGCACGAAAAACATGACTCATGCGGCGTTACCTCGCTCTGAGGCGTTCCATGTAAGGCTTGAAGTGCGAGCGAGAGCGCGGAACGAGTGACAAAGAAGCACAATCGGACGTTGTCACGTTCAACTATCGTCAGTAAACCGACTTTACACACAACCAATTTTTTTTTAATTAAAATATAATAAATATCAAATAACTCACCAATAGGCTGCAAAAAGCACAATATAACGGTAATCAGCCCAGTTATAGCGTGCGGATTGTCACCCGTAGTTGCGATAGTACCGACTTCAATGACTATGAGAATGAACCCAGCAACTGTGAGCACCCATGTTAGTACCATGAGTATTCTGTGGTACTGCAAAGGAGAAATATCTATATCTTAATATATATAAATCTCGTGTCACAATGTTTGTCCTCAATGGACTCCTAAACCACTTAACCGATTATAATAAAATTCGCACACCATGTGCAGTTCGATCCAACTTGAGAGATAGGATAGTTTTTATGAAAAAAAACGTAAACATGTAGGTACCACGGGCGAAGCCGGGGCGAACCCCTAGTACAAATATAAAAATGAAACCCATTTCGCGTTGTCACGGCATCACATGTGAACGGGTGGACCGATTTCGATAATTCTTATTTTATTATATTCCTTGAAGTACGAGGATGGTTCTTATGTAGAGAAAAAGTAAATATGTACCACGGGCGAAGCCGGGGCGGACCGCTACTTAATTAATATAAATATTTCAGGACAGTCATAGTTATGTACTTTTTAGTTTATGATCTAGTTTCCAAACTTTTCGATACCTTCTGTGTGGCTTAGCTTGTTAAAATGGAATATAATGTGAGTTTAAGTATTCTCTCATTAAAAAAAAAATATGTAATAATAAATTAGGCTATCAGAGAGCTTTATTAGCAAGTCAAAAAACTAGTTCTAAATATAAGAAATCCTCGGTTTTAAGTTGTGTGATTGGTTTGTAGACTGAATCAATTTCTTTTCATAACGATCTCTTTAACTATGCGGAAGGGTTAGTCTTACTATTATAAGTATATTTTGATACTGATAAATAATAATTTTAACTAATTTGAGTTTCATAATTTTACAAACTTACAGCGAACCAGATGTCCTTGCCGCCGAGCGTCTTGCCGACCCATGTCTTTCGGAAATATCTGCAAAGTATTTTTTAATTTTAAGATCTAAATAAACTTGTATAAAATGGCAAAAAATTATATCACTATCTAAGATCACTATTTTTGCATTGAATATCCTGCAAAAATGTTTTAAATTTTTTAAATGCTCCAAAACATGATTTTAAGAGGTTTTATAACCGTCATATTGCTATAACAAAAAAATAGCTGGTCAGAAGTCCTACATTGAAATTTTAAGTATAATATTTATAAGCATTTTATTCCATTAAAAGCAATACTAAATTTTGAATGTTGGTGCATATCATAGCATTCTAGCTGCACTACGCTCTGATACAGCTAGAATGCTATAAAATATAGTTAATATAGTTTGTTAAGTGTTAAATATTTGTATACAAGGTACGATGGGATTGTCATCGTCCTTTAGGACAAAAATCCCTTAATAAAAAAGATTAAAAAAAAAAAACACTAAATTTAATATTAAAGCGAACTAACCTAGCAACAATAATCCCCAACGAAGCAGAACCCAGCCAGGCCAAAATCATGAAAGCACCATGTATGTAACTTCAACAATAAAATTTGGAAGAAAGTTTTTCCATATTTTTGCATAATTTTTATATCTATACCTACAAAAATCCGAACTGTATATCCATTTTTTATTTTTTATTCATACATAATATAATCTAACCTGGCAACAATGCATTTCATTATGTTTTCATTAACACATATTAACCAACCTGGCAACAATAATCCCCAACGAAGCAGAACCCAGCCAGGCCAAAATCATGAAAGCACCGTGTAACTTCAACAATAAAATTTGGAAGAAAGTTTTTCCATATTTTTGCATAATTTTTATATCTATACCTACAAAAATCCGAACTGTATATCCATTTTTTATTTTTTATTCATACATAATATAATCTAACCTGGCAACAATCCATTTCATTATGTTTTCATTAACACATATTAACCAAACTGGCAACAATAATCCCCAATGAAGCAGAACCCAGCCAGGCCAAAATCATGAAAGCACCATGTAACTTCAACAATAAAATTTGGAAGAAAGTTTTTCCATATTTTTGCATAATTTTTATATCTATACCTACAAAAATCCGAACTGTATATCCATTTTTTATTTTTTATTCATACATAATATAATCTAACCTGGCAACAATCCATTTCATTGTGTTTTCATTAACACATATTAACCAACCTGGCAACAATAATCCCCAACGAAGCAGAACCCAGCCAGGCCAAAATCATGAAAGCACCGTGTAACTTCAAAAATAAAATTTGGAAGAAAGTTTTTCCATATTTTTGCATAATTTTTATATCTATACCTACAAAAATCCGAACTGTATATCCATTTTTTATTTTTTATTCATACATAATATAATCTAACCTGGCAACAATCCATTTCATCATGTTTTCATTAACACATATTAACCAAACTGGCAACAATAATCCCCAACGAAGCAGAACCCAGCCAGGCCAAAATCATGAAAGCACCATGTAACTTCAACAATAAAATTTGGAAGAAAGTTTTTCCATATTTTTGCATAATTTTTATATCTATACCTACAAAAATCCGAACTGTATATCCATTTTTTATTTTTTATTCATACATAATATAATCTAACCTGGCAACAATCCATTTCATTATGTTTTCATTAACACATATTAACCAACCTGGCAACAATAATGCCCAACGAAGCGGACCCCAGCCAGGCCAAAATCATGAAAGCACCATGTAACTTCAACAATAAAATTTGGAAGAAAGTTTTTCCATATTTTTGCATAATTTTTATATCTATACCTACAAAAATCCGAACTGTATATCCATTTTTTATTTTTTATTCATACATAATATAATCTAACCTGGCAACAATCCATTTCATTATGTTTTCATTAACACATATTAACCAACCTGGCAACAATAATGCCCAACGAAGCGGACCCCAGCCAGGCCAAAATCATGAAAGCACCATGTAACTTCAACAATAAAATTTGGAAGAAAGTTTTTCCATATTTTTGCATAATTTTTATATCTATACCTACAAAAATCCGAACTGTATATCCATTTTTTATTTTTTATTCATACATAATATAATCTAACCTGGCAACAATCCATTTCATTATGTTTTCATTAACACATATTAACCAAACTGGCAACAATAATCCCCAATGAAGCAGAACCCAGCCAGGCCAAAATCATGAAAGCACCATGTAACTTCAACAATAAAATTTGGAAGAAAGTTTTTCCATATTTTTGCATAATTTTTATATCTATACCTACAAAAATCCGAACTGTATATCCATTTTTTATTTTTTATTCATACATAATATAATCTAACCTGGCAACAATCCATTTCATTGTGTTTTCATTAACACATATTAACCAACCTGGCAACAATAATCCCCAACGAAGCAGAACCCAGCCAGGCCAAAATCATGAAAGCACCGTGTAACTTCAAAAATAAAATTTGGAAGAAAGTTTTTCCATATTTTTGCATAATTTTTATATCTATACCTACAAAAATCCGAACTGTATATCCATTTTTTATTTTTTATTCATACATAATATAATCTAACCTGGCAACAATCCATTTCATCATGTTTTCATTAACACATATTAACCAAACTGGCAACAATAATCCCCAACGAAGCAGAACCCAGCCAGGCCAAAATCATGAAAGCACCATGTAACTTCAACAATAAAATTTGGAAGAAAGTTTTTCCATATTTTTGCATAATTTTTATATCTATACCTACAAAAATCCGAACTGTATATCCATTTTTTATTTTTTATTCATACATAATATAATCTAACCTGGCAACAATCCATTTCATTATGTTTTCATTAACACATATTAACCAACCTGGCAACAATAATGCCCAACGAAGCGGACCCCAGCCAGGCCAAAATCATGAAAGCACCATGTAACTTCAACAATAAAATTTGGAAGAAAGTTTTTCCATATTTTTGCATAATTTTTATATCTATACCTACAAAAATCCGAACTGTATATCCATTTTTTATTTTTTATTCATACATAATATAATCTAACCTGGCAACAATCCATTTCATTATGTTTTCATTAACACATATTAACCAACCTGGCAACAATAATGCCCAACGAAGCGGACCCCAGCCAGGCCAAAATCATGAAAGCACCATGTAACTTCAACAATAAAATTTGGAAGAAAGTTTTTCCATATTTTTGCATAATTTTTATATCTATACCTACAAAAATCCGAACTGTATATCCATTTTTTATTTTTTATTCATACATAATATAATCTAACCTGGCAACAATCCATTTCATTGTGTTTTCATTAACACATATTAACCAACCTGGCAACAATAATCCCCAACGAAGCAGAACCCAGCCAGGCCAAAATCATGAAAGCACCGTGTAACTTCAACAATAAAATTTGGAAGAAAGTTTTTCCATATTTTTGCATAATTTTTATATCTATACCTACAAAAATCCGAACTGTATATCCATTTTTTATTTTTTATTCATACATAATATAATCTAACCTGGCAACAATGCATTTCATTGTGTTTTCATTAACACATTAACCAACCTGGCAACAATAATGCCCAACGAAGCGGACCCCAGCCAGGCCAAAATCATGAAAGCACCATGTAACTTCAACAATAAAATTTGGAAGAAAGTTTTTCCATATTTTTGCATAATTTTTATATCTATACCTACAAAAATCCGAACTGTATATCCATTTTTTATTTTTTATTCATACATAATATAATCTAACCTGGCAACAATCCATTTCATTATGTTTTCATTAACACATATTAACCAACCTGGCAACAATAATGCCCAACGAAGCGGACCCCAGCCAGGCCAAAATCATGAAAGCACCATGTAACTTCAACAATAAAATTTGGAAGAAAGTTTTTCCATATTTTTGCATAATTTTTATATCTATACCTACAAAAATCCGAACTGTATATCCATTTTTTATTTTTTATTCATACATAATATAATCTAACCTGGCAACAATACATTTCATTGTGTTTTCATTAACACATATTAACCAACCTGGCAACAATAATCCCCAACGAAGCAGAACCCAGCCAGGCCAAAATCATGAAAGCACCGTGTAACTTCAACAATAAAATTTGGAAGAAAGTTTTTCCATATTTTTGCATAATTTTTATATCTATACCTACAAAAATCCGAACTGTATATCCATTTTTTATTTTTTATTCATACATAATATAATCTAACCTGGCAACAATGCATTTCATTGTGTTTTCATTAACACATTAACCAACCTGGCAACAATAATGCCCAACGAAGCGGACCCCAGCCAGGCCAAAATCATGAAAGCACCATGTAACTTCAACAATAAAATTTGGAAGAAAGTTTTTCCATATTTTTGCATAATTTTTATATCTATACCTACAAAAATCCGAACTGTATATCCATTTTTTATTTTTTATTCATACATAATATAATCTAACCTGGCAACAATCCATTTCATTGTGTTTTCATTAACACATATTAACCAACCTGGCAACAATAATCCCCAACGAAGCAGAACCCAGCCAGGCCAAAATCATGAAAGCACCATGTAACTTCAACAATAAAATTTGGAAGAAAGTTTTTCCATATTTTTGCATAATTTTTATATCTATACCTACAAAAATCCGAACTGTATATCCATTTTTTATTTTTTATTCATACATAATATAATCTAACCTGGCAACAATGCATTTCATTGTGTTTTCATTAACACATTAACCAACCTGGCAACAATAATGCCCAACGAAGCGGACCCCAGCCAGGCCAAAATCATGAAAGCGCCGTGTAATTTCAACAATAGTTTGGAAGCCGGCGGCGCCGTGCCGACCGTAGCGAGTGCGAGCGGGGCGCCTGTTGCTTCGTACGCTAGGTTGTGGAAACCTACGCGATATGCGTCTGAAATATAAATAGTTATTAGAATATCTCTATCTATACTAATATTATAAAGAGGAAAGGTTTGTATGTATGTATGTATGTATGGTTTTCACGCATAAACTACTGGACCGATTTTGATGAAATTTGGCACAGATAATCTTTAGACCCTGAGAAAGAACATAGGCTACCTTTTATTGCGAAATATGTACCACGGGCGAAGCCGGGGCGGACCGCTAGTATATAATAATATCGTGGAAACCTACGCGATCACTGTCTGCAATATAAATAGTAATTAAAATATCTCTATATATAAAAATAAATCCCAATTGTTTTTGGTGTATTTATTATTATCAGAAGGATTTAATGAAAGAAGAATCTATACTAAAATTATAAAGCTGAAGAGTTTGTTTGTTTGAACGCGCTATTCTCAGTCAGTGGTCCGATTAGAAAAATCGGTTCGGTGTTGGATAGCCCATTTTTCGAGGAAGGCTATAGGCTATTTATCATCACGTTAAGACCAGCAGGAGCAGAGCAATGCGGGTGAAACCGTGCGACACAGCTAGTATTCTGTATGCAGTAGTGTTTTCACTAAATTCGTCGTACAAAATAATGTCGATGTTTCACATTTGCCAGGCGTCCCGTGACGGCTCACATATTTTTTGGAATTTTTAGATAATTAGCGTTTATAAATAACAATTAAATTGAGATATTACCACAGACTAATAATAATATACTACGTATACAACAGACGGTGCACTCCATACAAAAAAAGTTGCACTATGAATTTACGCAATTAAAGCGCCAGTGGGGAAATAACGTACTACATGTTCGATTATATCTCTTAGTCTTTTGCTTTTAACACACTAGATGGCACGTTAAACACTGACTTGATGTTCTTTTCCTTCCAGAGCCACTAGATGGCACTAATGTAAATATATGTACACGTACCTTTTATTTTCAAGTCTTTGGCGTCAAGTGTCAACTGTCAACTGTCAACATAATATTTTGTACCTACTCGGATTTTTAATTAAACAAAGCTGACTCACAGAGTACCTACATTATTATGACTGGTATTTAGTTCAGTTTATTTACGAGATTCTGTCAAAACCAAAACGAGAAGCTTTGTTTGTTTTCGTTTTTAATTGTTGAAAAATAAGTGCTAAATATGATTGATGGACTGTGAGGTTATGTAGAATCTACAGGCAGAAAAACGGCAGAAAATAAGCTTTATATGGTAAACTGATATTTTCTCTGAACATAAATTTTTACAAACATGATTTTTAATGATTGGTTTATGGATTTGTAACCCAATATAAGATTGTTTTATTACAGACTTATTGCTTACGTTCGCAATAACAAATTTGTTCAAGAGAGGAGAAGAATTAATCCATCCCAAATGTAAATACGATTCTCCACAAAAACATTGTAGACACAAGAAAGGGATTTCTACATTTGCTACTAAGAAGGATATGGGATCATGAAGGATTTCATCTGTTTTAATACCAGTAAAATGGAATGAGCGCCGTGGCCGTGACTGTGTTTGGTACATAAAGAATGACAAACATTCAACTTAAAATTATTATGAGTGCATTACGGGCAAACACACAATAAGTTGTCCTTTGACTAAGATGTACTTAATTTTAAGGAACACTAAAATGGATGGCTAGAATAGGTATAATCGCATACATAGTATTTATTTCTAGTCTGTTGTATAAATAATCAAAGACTACAAAATATATAGTGAACTATGTCTTTAATATTAATTCTACAGTTTACAGTGTAGTGTGTAATCTATTGTATGTGTGCGTCTAGAATATATAGTCCTGTTGTTCTACAGTTTAAGCAGTTCAATACAAGCTTACAGTCGAGTCAAGTGTTTCATTAACCACCAACCATTGCATGGCAACCCTGCCAGTTTTGTAAATTGTAGTCTACCTAACCTGACTGTTGGTTTTGATTTGTATCACACAAAGAATACTATACCAAATTTCAAGAAATAAGAATTAAATATTTGATTAACTTTTACTAATATACAGGAGCTTATATACATCAAACAAGACCAAAGCAGGGCTTTGGAGAAAGTGTGTATGGACAAAGACCACAATACATATGGTGCGGACAACTGCATGAAAAGCATGCAGTAAGGGACATTAAATAAATAAATAAATAAAACACATTTATTGTCAAGATCACAACACGAGATACATTTATAAACGAAGGAAAAACAAAAAGAAATAAAAAGAAAAATAATTAAATAAAAATAATCTTATTCCTAAGAACTGTAATGTGGCAGTGAGTGACCTGACAAATGGAGCCAACTCAGTATATGATGGCAAGGTGATTAATACCTCACCACCACTGATTTTCAGTGACCCCAAGTGACTATTGGAGTTTCAGTCTAGAATTGTATATAATGATAATTTAACATGAGTATAATATACTCATGTTAAATTATCATATTTTTATGTGAAAGATATATTTCTATTAATATGATAAATACTAATAAATAAATACATCAGTTAAAACATGATATACATATATATACATATATATATGTATAGGTAGATATAATATCAGTATGTAATTATGTATATACTTAATGTAAATAAATAAAATGAAATTATGTATATGTTACCGGAAATGTATGAAATCAAGGAATTGTATACAAATCCTAGTGGTCTAAGATCCGAATATAAGTCGAAATGCAACGGCGTGATAATAGAATGAGACCAATTTTATAATAAATTAAGTGTATTAAAAATGGTTTGACTGGAAAAATCCTGGACAGGATATTTTTTATTAATTATTAAAAAAAAATTATTTTCATTTTTTATTAATTGCAGTTTCGAGATAATAAAACAAACGTTATTTGAAGACTTTTTAACGAATGGGTCTCAAACTAATAGGAAATGTGTACAATGCCGATGCCACTTAGGAAATGTATAAAATATTGTTTAATAAACTATTTAATGCATACATATCCTAGTAAATATAAAAATGAATCGCAAAATGTGTTGGTAAGCGCATAACTCGAGAACGGCTGAACCGATTTCGATGATTCTTTTTTTATTATATTCCTTGAAATACGAGGATGGTTCTTATGTAGAGAAAACGTAAACATGTACCACGGGCGAAGCCGGGGCGGACCGCTAGTATCCTAGTAAATGTATAATCTTCCTTGGAATTATATATAATTCCAATATCGTATTAGGAAATGTAAATAAAGTAAATGATTTCTGTAATAAAACACGTTGTTATTTTTTTTTATTATAGCACTTATTGAGACAATCGGGTAACAGTCTTACCGTAAAATAATAATAATATGTTCATATTATCTTACTAATTAACATTTCTTAAATCAACTTATATTCAATCAAATCAAATTTTCATTTATTTAAGGGTGCTATTACCGATTTTTAACAAAAAACGCTATTTTACGGTACCATTTTAACTCAAAGCAATTACACGTGAGAACAAAGTAATATCTTAATTTAAAGATAATATATTCAGATCTACGATCATCTTATAAAAATTGTACGACGTCATACAAAATTGTCGCTGAAATACGATTTTCCCAGCACAATGATCGCATAAAATGCAAAAAAATGGGGTCTAAAACGGTACAATTTTAAGAAAATTAAAAGCCTAATCTATCTTCTTACCTATAAATTATTGAGGGATGAGGAGGATGAGGGAGGGAGGGAAGTC
Source organism: Colias behrii (assembly GCA_029959065.1). Lineage (NCBI taxonomy): Eukaryota > Metazoa > Arthropoda > Insecta > Lepidoptera > Pieridae > Colias > Colias behrii. Next base: position 2,101,806 of record JARWMC010000025.1, read on the forward strand.
CTTTATAGATTCTGATAATTTTTTTGTATCTAAATCAAAATTTTATTTCAATTATTAGCTAAATTAAAAATACTTGTTGATTTCTTCATACATTTTGCTCTCGCGGGTCGTCAGACCGCGCTCAGAAGCGCTCTTGGAAGGACGGGTGTATCGCTCCTTGTCCCAAAAATAAAACGAATTAGAAAAAGATTATTGTGCGTGCACTGTCGTTTTCGTGATTTGAAATATTTGATACTTTTCAGATGCTCTTTTTTATGGGTTGTTGAATAGATTGGTGGGGTAAAACAATTCAAGATGGCGTCGACGAAAATTTGACTTTTTTTCGAGATGGGTGTCATTTTCATAGTTTTTGGGGTAGCTATTAACGAATATGAGGTCAAAACTGAAATCCAAGATGGCGCCGACGAAAATTGTACATCTTTTCGTCATGGGTGTCATTTTCATGGTTTTTGGGGTAGCTATTGACCAATATGAGGTCAAAACTAAAATCCAAGATGGCGCCGACGAAAAATTTGACATATTTTCGTCATGGGTGTCATTTTCATAGTTTTTGGGGTAGCTTTAACGAATATGAGGTCAAAACTGAAATCCAAGATGGCGCCGACGAAAATTGTACATCTTTTCGTCATGGGTGTCATTTTCATTGTTTTTGGGGTAGCTATTAACCAATATGAGGTCAAAACTAAAATCCAAGATGGCGCCGACGAAAAATTTGACTTTTTTTCGTGATGGGTGTCATTTTCATGGTTTTTGGGGTAGCTATTAACGAATATGAGGTCAAAACTCTAATCCAAGATGGCGCCGACAAAACTTTTACATCTTTTCATCATGGGTGTCATTTTCATGGTTTTTGGGGTAGCTATTAACGAATATGAGGTCAAAACTATAATCCAAGATGGCGCTGACGAAAAATTTTACATCTTTTCATCATGGGTGTCATTTTCATGGTTTTTGGGGTAGCTATTAACGAATATGAGGTCAAAACTATAATCCAAGATGGCGCTGACGAAAATTTGACTTTTTTCGTGATGGGTGTCATTTTCATGGTTTTTGGGATAGCTATTAACGAATATGAGGTCAAAACTAAAATCCACGATGGTCGTCGAATTTCAAGATCGTGTCATGGTAATACTGTCGCGTTATGGAGCAAGGCGGCGATTTTGGTATCTATGAATCTGACACGTTTTCTCGGCACACACGTTCTTTTTTTTATTATCTTCGTTTAAATGTTTTAGATAAACTTTATTTTAAAAAAAGTTTAGCGAATATATTTAAAGTTAATAATATCTGTCAGAATATAAACACAGATGATGATTGCCACAGAGATGCGTTTTATATTACATTTCTAAATTCTAATATTTAGGATTTAGAAATGTAATATAAAACACAACACACAATTTTAAAGACTTTCTACAAAACTGTAGTTGTTAACGTTTTAGTTATTTTATTTATGTTTACTTTAAAGGAGTAAGAAAAATATACCTAATTATCGACGGTTACATTGGGGATTTGGTAATACCTACATAGCTGTCTCAAAAACCTTGATAATGACACCCATGCCGAAAAGATGTAAGAGTTTCGTCGACACCATCTTGGATTTTAGCTTTGACCACATATTGGTAAATAGCTACCACAAAAACCATGAAAATGACACCCGTGATGAAAAGATGTAAAATTTTCGTCAGCGCCATCTTCGATTTTAGTTTTGACCTCATATTGATTAATAGCTACCCCAAAAACCATGAAAATGACACCCGTGTCGAAAAGATGTAAAATTTTCGTCGGCGCCATCTTGGATTTTAGTTTTGACCTCATATTGGTTAATAGATACCCCAATAACCATGAAAATGACACCCATGACGAAAATATGTAAAATTTTCGTCCGCGCCATCTTGGATTTTAGTTTTGACCTCATATTGGTTAATAGATACCCCAATAACCATGAAAATGACACCCATGACGAAAATATGTAAAATTTTCGTCCGCGCCATCTTGGATTTTAGTTTTGACCTCATAGTGGTTAATAGATACCCCAATAACCATGAAAATGACACCCATGACGAAAATATGTAAAATTTTCGTCCGCGCCATCTTGGATTTTAGTTTTGACCTCATATTGGTTAATAGCTACCCCAAAAACCATGAAAATGACACCCGTGTCGAAAAGATGTAAAATTTTCGTCGGCGCAATCTTGGATTTTAGTTTTGACCTCATATTGGTTAATAGATACCCCAATAACCATGAAAATGACACCCATGACGAAAATATGTAAAATTTTCGTCCGCGCCATCTTGGATTTTAGTTTTGACCTCATATTGGTTAAGGCCGTGTACGCGGTCCGTGCGCTGTTTGGCTCAAATATGTGATTTTTCAAACCAGATTGTCCATCAACCACTTATCTTACAAACATATGAATTACTAATAATTTTAGGAAATTTTATTGTCTATGTAGTTAGTTAAGAGTTTTTTTCAATTAATACAGTATTTGTGAATACCATCAAGATAACTGAGCCGATGATTACTTGATTTCACTTTTAGTGTCAATTTCGAAGCTAAAAATATCTGAAATTGCTGACAGATCTAACACACAATTTTTTTTAACTAACTGCAAAAATCCTTATTAAAATAGTTAGTTAAAAGATTTTTTTTATTTTGGACTCCTAACTTACGAAATTAAAATCCGAACAATGTGAATTTTTTTAGAAATTATAGTCGACAAAATGATTATTTTCACCAAGATATTTGACTTAATTGAATATAATTTATACATATTGCAATAAAAGAATGTCTTACTTATAAGATAAAATTTAAAAAATCAACTAAGGTACCTCTATTATTTTTCTACAATTTTTTTTAAAGTACTATAAAACACTGCGCGCGACCCGATTCAAATCAGTCGGCAGCGAGCCTTTCCAGAGAGAGGACATGTTGCTCGGCGCTCTCCTGTGGACCTATGCTGTTCATAGTAAAAGGATAGCGCAAGCCGCGATCTATCGTAATAGATCGCGGAGATTTTGACTTGCGTTAAATTGAATAAGCGCTCTTAATAGCTACCCCAAAAACCATGAAAATGACACCCATGACGAAATGATGTCAAATTTTCGTCGGCGCCATTTTGGATTTGACCTCATATTGTTTAATAGCTACTCCAACTCCTTGAAAATGACACCCATGACGAAAAGATTTCAAATTTTCGTCGGCGCCATCTTGGATTTTAGTTTTGACCTCATATTGGTTAATAGCTACCCCAAAAACCACCCACATTTGCAAATGTGTTTGCTACTTAGGAAAAGTTCAGATTTAAAGATATAGATAATGTGACGAATTTAATTTATTTAATTCCGACTGTTTCTCGGAATAACATACCTACATTTACTAAGAATTGCATACAATGCCGGGTTTAATATATTGCCGGTAACATAATATTATGTATGATAATAATTCTTAAAAAAGTATTTTATACATTTCTTAAAAAGCTTCGATATTGTATACAATAATACAATTCATATTCAAATTGTTGTAAAATAGTCCCACTTTTTTAAGTTGGTTGAATACACTAAAATACTTATAAGGATCGTACCTACTAATAAAAGTAACAAAATGAATTTTTTAAAGTTCCCAGTAATCTTCTGGAATCAATTTCAATAAAAATATAAAAAAAAATATCAAGTATGAAGATGGTCTATAAAATGGATTGCGCTATGTTTACGTGAGCGTGATGTCCCGCGAACCACGTTGCGACGTTAAATATACCTAAATTTGAGTAACGCAGATTTGTGACAGCGTCCTTAAGGTAATCAGTCCCCTCGTCCTGCTGTCCCCGTGTACATGTCGCAGTTGGATTGTATAATCCGCCGTATTACAAACGGCCGGCATTTTGTAATATGCCGAAATTCGTCTTTTTCAAACATTCTACAAAAAGACGGTCGCGAGCCGACGGAGCCCCACTTCGTGGGGCTCCTATTTCTGTATAGTTCTAAAAAACACGAACCTAACCTAATCCACCCCCTTATCCAAACCAAAAAATTCTGATTACGAATTTTCGGCATATTACAAAATGCCGGCCGTTTGTAATTCGGCGGATTATACAATCCGATTGCGACATACATACCCCTCGTCCCGCGTACCTTCCAATATCTTAGATGTTTTACATTTCCGACTGTTAGTTAGGAAATGTATGGATTTCCTAGGAAATGTGTACTATAAAATAATTTATTTCACACATTTCCATGCGATTTTAGGAATTACATACATTTCCTGGGAATTTCATACAATGACGGATTACATACATTTCCGTTAACATATACTTACAATGTTTATAATTATAATGATAAATAGGCAGAAAATAACGGTCTATATAATGTTATGTTATATTATAACCAGTAAATAAAATAAATATTTAATTAAAGTTTATGTGTAAACTGTAATTCGATACAAATGCAGGGTTAGAACAGGATTTTAAAATATGTCTCCGGTATTGGAAACGAAAATTATTAATATTTGTCAAACTGGTTAAATGGTGGTGGAATGTTGTTCCAACACTTATGGCTCTTTCAATTTATGCGTTTCGTATCGGACCGCTAGTCGCTACAGTGCCGAAGCTGTGCGTTTGTCGTACGGCGCACGGCCGGTCGTTTGTTTTCATACAAAATGCACGGTGCGGCAACAGCGCGGCGTCCGTACCGCGAACGCTCGACAGCAGGACGGCAATCTACAGATCACCCATATTTGGCAATCTCGCTTCACCTAATGGCCTTGTTTGTTCAAGCCGAAATGAATTAATTACCTACTGCAAAAATTAAATAATTTAGATTACCTGGAAAAGACAAGGAAAATAAACTTTAAACAAGTGTTCGACCGATTATTACCAAGTAGGTAAATAAATTAATGACAAGACAAGGTAATTAATGCTAATAATTTCCTAAAGAAAACATTTTTTTCAAAATTTTCACATAATAGGTACTAGTACCTAACTAGACTCAAAAGTTTATGATAAGTCAATGAATGATAAATAGAATATGTTTAAGTAAAATGAAGTAGTTTATTTTACAATAAATTAATCTTATAAATTACCAACTTTCATTCTACGGCTTCAACCGTGTGCCTTATTCAATCCCTGTTCCTACACCTTGAATCCTATTTATGCAACAAAATTGAGATGTCCTTTTTCAACGTAGGTATGTACCGTGTATGTATGTATATCGAAATTTCCGTCAAAATCGGTTCAGACGCGTGCGGGAATACCTATTTTCTCGTGGTCCCACTATTTTCTATTTTGTCCTACTATGACGGAGTAACTTTCGTATTTATCTACAAAACAGAAATGATTTGATTGTTTGTTTGTTTGTATTGGATAGGATCCGAAACTACTGGATTGATTTGAAAAATTATTTCACCATTCGAAGCAAAAATTATACCTACCTGATGAACATAGGCTACTTTTTATAACGGAAAAATACTTCATTCTTATGGGAATCGATGTCGAAATATTTAATTTTAGGCGCATAAAGAAAAAAAACGCAAAGGATCATTCAAAACCTTTTCTACGGTTTAAATCTCAAAACTTTTTGGTTCATACTTCATATAAAGGTAATCTGATAGGATTATTTAGAAAATAAAACAAGATGACGTAGGTAGGTATTTAACTTTAGTTTCGATTTATTATCATTATGATGATTTCTTGATATTCTTAACGACGCGGTTGGCGCAGAGGTAAAGTAACTGCCTACTGAGCTGACGGTCCCGGGTTCGATCCCCGGTCAGGGCAAATATTTGTGTGATGAACTTGATTATTTGTTTTTGGGTCTGGGTGTTATCTATATATGTATTTATAAAATATTAAATTATATTTATCATCGTCTAGTACCCACAACATAAGCCTTAATTGAGATTACTGTGGGACTAGGTCGATTTGTGTAATATTGTCCTTTAATATTTATTTATAATTTATATACTTATAATTAAATGTGACTAGAAATAATATACTTACTACGGTTTAAGTATAGGTTGTATTATTATTATTATTTTGTAATGAGATCTTGCAATCAAATATTCACACAATCTCGCAAGTTTTCCGACAATTCATTTTTCGTATGAAAACGATCAATACACTATACTCTGTCCATTATATTATTATTTGCTTTTTGACAGCTTCACGCCTATGTAGGATTGTATTGTCTATGTTAAAATGTCATACAAATAATTATCGTACTTCATGGACAGGTCCCGCCCACTTAGTGATGCCTACACAGAATTATTCAATAATGGGTCGATAGATTAGAATAATCGATACAAATACTCTGTAAAATATATTCGATACAGAAAAACTCTTCTATTATGTTATATAATTTAAACGTAAAGACAACCGAATTGTAAGATAGAAACCAATAAATAATAAAATATGTGGTTAGTTTAGTTTTAACATACAATGCATAGATATGTGGTCTTATTATTACATATCTTATTAGTACGTTTACGTTGTAATTATTATTTACGTACCTGATTCGATTTATGATAATATTTTAAATTTATAATTGAAATGGTATCACAATCGATAATCTTTTGAACATCACTTCTGGTATCACCCGTCGAGCTGTCAAAAAGCAATTCTTATAGTGGACAGACTATAGGTACCTACCTAATATAAGCCGCTACAGGAACGCAGTTAGTAATAATTAATAACGGCTTTAACCCATTTACAATATTTTTTATAGGTACTGCAAAGGCAATGAGGTTATGTATTAAAAACGTAGTACACATATATTATTATTAGTCTGTGGTCTGTGATATTATTATTAGTCTGTGTTAAAAACGTGAAAAGTAACGTAAAAACGTCTTAGTGCCATCTAGTATTCGTTTAGCATCGCCAAATCGGAGGAGAATAACTTGTTTATAGTAGTTTCATGAGATGGCGTTGTTTTGAATATAAACTTTTCTGTAAAATTAGTTAAAATCGAGTGAAAATTAAATTAAATAGGTAGGTTCCATTTACAAAAGTATGTAAAAAATTATAAAAAGCAATGAAATTGCAATTAAATCTAATTTTGTTTCTTGCTGGTTAAAATGATACACTTAGCGGCATCTATTGGTAGACGGATGGCATTAATCGTCTTTTGTATGTAGTGAACCAGACATGATATTACTATTAAGAAAAATAATTATTATAAACTAGCGGTCCGCCCCGGCTTCGCCCGTGGTACATGTTTACGTTTTCTCTACATAAGAACCATCCTCGTACTTCAAGGAATGTAATAAAAAAAGAATTATCGAAATCGGTTCAGCCGTTCTCGAGTTATGCGCTTACCAACACATTCTGCGATTCATTTTTATATATAAAGATGTTATAATTTAAAACTATTACACTGACATATTATTTAGCTATGGCAATTATACTAGACTTCGATAAATTATCTGTACAATTTAATGTTACAATTCGTTTTCCCGCTTACGCTTTGTGTAATATTAAAATAGAATCTTTTAGTTATAGAGAAAATAAATTAAATCCCACTTTTGGACAGTATTTATGTACATACCTTTCATAGAACTGCCAGCTATCACCATCAAGTTATACGTATCCTTCGCTAGATCGAACGTTTGTCCCTTCACTACGGACACCACATCTCTTCTAAACTTACAATACAATTTCCCATCTATCGTTGAAGATTCCAACAATTGCACAATTTCTTGAGGCGAATCTGATCTTTTCACATATGGCTCCTCTTTCGGATACGTCCAGGAAGTGAATAAATTAATTCTGCCATTGTCATTTCTGACACATTCCATCGCGCTGTCATCGCCCATTTTATTATCTGCGCTTAAACCAGCGGCGACATATCTTGGATTATCTGTGCCTTGTATTTCGAACGTGTAAGTGTCGCCAGCTACAAAAATGGCTAAAATGGCTTTGCAGTTGCCAGTTTGAATGCAATTTTGGGGGACACCGAAACATAGTTTTGTGTCCGCGCATCCTTGGTAAATAACGTCGAGGGGAGGTGGGGTTGTCTTTGGCTGAAAAATAATATGAAATACATATTTTGTTATTGGTACAAATTGTGAGTAAATAACTTCTGTATTAAAGACTACGATATGAGAAATCAGAGTTATAAGCATAATATTGCATATGTGATTAGTATTAATTAAAATGTCGGTTAGAATTATTATACTTTCTTTTTATTATACTAAACCAACCTGTAAACAAGAAATAAAAGACAATAAAACAACAACAACAATTAAACATCTACAAGCTAAAATTGCATCAGTGATCAGTCATCAATTATTATAATAACCTCACGCCTAACTTCATCCGTTTAAAAAGTATTGTCACAGATTAAAAAACAGATATTGTACTAATAATAATGTTCGACCAATTTTACCTTAGACTCCATAATAACAGGTGGAGGTGGTGTGTTCCTAGGTGTAGTGCGTTGAGTGGTCGGTGGGGATAGATCCGTGTCTGGTGTCACCACTTCTACGAGTGGGGATCCCACGTTGCGCCAGAATGTTGCGTAGCCTTGCGCGACTGTTGCTCTGGAAATTTATGTTATTTATTTGATGATTTATCATACTAATTGATTTGTTATTAGCATACAAAATAGGTATTTATTTATTTATTGCACACACAAGAAATAGACATACATAAAGAACACAGAATAAGTGAAATATAATATGTAAAAACGGTGGCCTTATCGCTAGGTAGCGATCTCTTCCAGGCCACCGTATGTATAGCGTAAGGAAAGATGTTTAAAGGAGGTAAATGGTATTTTGGTAAAAAAGTTATTGCTTGTTCCTGCGTATGAAAACGATTTTTGACCTTTTTAACTATATATTTTTAGGAATAAACATTTATCTTCGTTAAATGATGTATGTATTAAGTTCTTATCTATGGTAAATAAGTGATTACAGTCGTCGTTTGAAACTCAGACATTTATTTATTTAAATATATACATATATAAACACACTTTTGAATCAACATAAAATAGATAAAAATTATGTATGTTCCGTTCGAAATAAATCTTATCAAGTTTTTAAGCAACTAGTTACAGTCATAATCAATTCATTCATTTATAAATAACTAGCTATCTTAATAATCACTCAAAGCATTATTCTGAACAATAAAACTATATATCCACTAAAATAACAAAAAAAAAACTTACTTAAACTCAACGCCTCCCAAGAAATCCTTAGGCGCTTGCCACACAAACGTCAAAGGCGGTTTATCTTCCGGCGTCGAGTGTGTGACAGTGTCATTATCCCCACGACAGTTAATAATCTGTGTGGTTGTTTGATCTGGTACAGATGTGAATTTACCCACAATTTGCTCTGGGTTCTGGAAGAAATTTAGTATTATTTTAATCTATACATATTTTATAAAGCTGAAGAGTTTGTTTGAACGCGCTAATCTCAGAAACTACTGGTCCGATTTAAAAAATTCTTTCGGTGTTATATAGCCCATTTATCGAGGAAGGCTATAAGGCTATATATCATCACGCTAAGACCAACAGGAGCGGAGCAATGCGGGTGAAACCGTGGAGCACAGCTAGTGTATATATATTTGTAATTTCATATGCCTTGACAGGCAGGATATGTCTGGACTTATGTTTGTCTAACATCTGAATTGTTCCCATGAATTAAAATATTAAGATTTGAACGTTATTTAAAAAAATAGTATTATGTTTTTCTGTTGGTAATAATATGTTCATTTTTAGCACGCTTTGTAGCGTGTGGCACGATGGTTTTCAGCTTATAGTTAGAAATATTAAATAAACAATTGAGGATTATTCACGCGAAATTAGCTATGCTGTGTTATGAAACTTGCTGAAGTGCTGTTTGGTTTTACAGGGCTACTTTTTTATAAAAAGAACTAGCGGTCCGCCCCGGCTTCGCCCGTGGTACCTACATGTTTAAACTATCCTATCTCTCAAGTTGGATCGAACTGCACATGGTGTGCGAATTTTATTATAATCGGTTAAGTGGTTTAGGAGTCCATTGAGGACAAACATTGTGACACGAGATTTATATATATTATAAGATGTATTAACTTATACTGTTGTCAGTACCTAAATGTTATGAATTTTACTACTTTAATGGATTTTAAGTAAAATAACCACTTTTAATTACTATGAAACAAATAAACCTACATCCCATTACCAAGATTATATCTTAATAGTAAACATTTTAAACATAAGACTAAAACCACCTTATGCAGCATAAATTTTTACAACATATAAGTCTATAAAGAAATAAAGTCTTTACCTGTATAGCTCTCGCCTGTACTATAAAGCCCCCAATAGGTAAGGGGGCTCCAAAAGGGCTACCAATAGTCACATTTAGACTGTCCCCCTGCCTCACTTGTGACGCTGACGTCATTATAGCGTAGGGGGGCACTGAAGATTGTGGTAGTATACCACTGTGTCGTGGCATTTGGTCGATACAGGCCTGGAATATGAGCATTTAATTTTAATTTAGTATTTTCTTTAATAAGATTCGAAGATTTGTATGATAAAGGGAATGTATAACATTAATACATACGTATATTATGGTGATAACTTGATAAGTAAGTTATTAAATGTAATAAAAGGATTTTGAAAAAATGGCATTAAATACGTAGGTACCTACTACTTGCGTATATAAAATTAACTTGAAGCCTTAAATATAGTGAGAAACAGTTTGACGAAAAATTATTAAAAATATAAATAATATGTAGATAGACTTAATTATTATGGAAATATAATAACAGACCGTGAAATATTTTAATAACTGTATTGCAAAATCACACCCACATTCCACTATCTATACAATAAGTGTGTTTATATTCCTTATTGCAATGAGGTAATCATAGATCTAGCCGTTTATTGTTTTTAAAAGAACAATCGAAGGAAATACATAAATCATTCAGTTAAGTTTCCTTTATTATCAAGTTTTAAATCAATTATTTAATTGAATGATTCAACGGATTACGATATTTGAAATAAAACGCACGATATCCACATAACTGACATCTTAATTACAAGAATTTAATTAATTGATGACATCTGAGTTATTAATCACGCTCATAATTATTATATCACCTATTTTTTTATATTTAAACTCACACAGTTTTGTTATAAAACACGGAATAACTAAAAACCGGGTCTAAAACGTATTACAATCATGTTCTAAGTAAAAGTCTTATTACAGAACATGTTTTAACATTAGACCATACTCCACAGAGAAGGACAATGGATAATGACAAGTAGGTAAACCTCTTTAATAAAGTTAAACCAAGACTTAATGGTCTGGGCTTAAACCAGGTTTATTAAAGATTGTGTAATAAGACGCCAATGTTTTAAATTTTATTTGCTTCTGAAGCTAACATATTAATCTAAATTGACAGTTTGATATGAAAGTTTAAATATCGTATGTGTATCTTTATTTATTAGGTAAAGCGAAGAACTTGTCTTAAATTAAATACCAGTATCAACATTTAACATATCATTAAGTACCTACAATCTACATAATACATAAGATAGTGTATTTATTACTCTGAATGTCTTTACTACCTTTACACTTACATTTTACGTAATCCAGTCAAAATAAAACCCCATACAAATATTCTCCCATATGTTTTTTCTCTCTATCTACATAAATCAATACCTTTATAATATTAATAATATAAACTTTCTTACCCCAGGAGGTGCTCCTGAACCATGTTGAAATGAAGATCTGACTAGGCATAATACTGTGAGGATGATTATATTGCAGTTTCTTTTCCTTGGCAACATTTTTGTATCTGAAATTGAAAGAATATAATTAATTTTAATCTATACTAATATTATAAAGCTGAAGAGTTTGTTTGTTTGAACGCGCTAATCTCGGGAACTACTGGTCCGATTTGAAAAATTCTTTCGGTGTTAGATAGCTCATTTATCGAGGAAGGCTATATATAGGCTATATATCATCACGCTACGACCAACAGGATTGGAGCCACGGGGGTGAAATCGCGCGGAGCAGCTAGTATAAAAGGGCTGATAGACGTACAAACTTTAAAATCGCGGTTTTAAAGTTCGCGTACTTACTCGGCTCGACGTCGGTGACACACGCAAGAGCTTGGTCAGTAGCTTCTCGCGTGTCACCGATATCGAATGTCTCTATGTCATCAACAGAGGGAATTTTATGTTATTCAGGAATTAAATATAGACATTTTTAATTTAATAACCAGCACTTATTTTTAAGTAAATAGCATTCTAACAAAATAAATGTTCAAAAATTGAAGGATATATTTTCGTTTTTACTATTATATTTTGAGGGTACTTTACAAAAAAAGAGCGTGTGCGCCGAGCCCACGCGTCAGGAGTGAAACTTCCTTGGCGTGATTCAAAGATACCTTCGCCAATATTCAATTATATTATATTCATTCATATTAATTATATTAAATTATTTTCATAAAACTAAAAGAAGAAGACGAAATTAATTGAACTTTTGCACTTAGTAACACCTATTTATAGCTAGACAGGCTAGGCTCGCGGCTCGCGGCTCGCGGCGGTGACAGACGTGCGAGCGAAGGCGGGCTACGAGTAAAATTTCAAACATGTTGGATCGTCAACGAACTTACTCGACGGTTTTTAAGTACGCGTACTTGGGGTGACACACGAGCGAAAAAGGTCGTCGAGCCACAAGTTCGCGTACTTACTCGTACGTCTGTCACCCCTTTAATATAAACTCGCCGCGCTGTGCTCTGCGGTGTTACCCCGCATTGCTCTGTTCTTGGTCTTAGCGTGATGATATGTTATAGTTCATAAGACTTTCTCGATATATGGTCTATCTAAATTGTTTACAATTTTTCAAATCGGGCCTGTAGTTCCTGAGATTAGAGAGTTCAACCAAACAAACAAACTCTTCAGCTTTATAACATAAGTTTTTACTTTTGAATGATTGCCTTTTGACTACATTTTAGAAGTAAATTGCGTGTGTTTGTGTAGTTGGTAATAACTATTTAAATACATATGCATACATATTAAGTAGGTATGTGTATGTAAGGTAATTATTCACTACTGTTTGCATTTTATCATGTTTTTATATCTTTAAATACAGTAAGCAGAGGTCAGATAGGTCGTTAGGTACTAATTATTATTATTATAATGAAGGCATTCATTATATTGCATACATTTTTGATTTTTTGAGCACACAAAAATTCATTATTACATAAAAATATTATATAAAAATGTAAACTGTAGGTGTATTTGTATAAATTTATAAAGAATAGAAAAAAATTAATAATTTATATTTATAAAGCATTTGAATTCCATAAAACCAAAAATATCAAATTCAACAAAAAAAAGGTGTATTTGTGTTTTTATTAAATATTTCTTGTGTGCGCGCGAAAATTAGTAACTTTCTTTTCCAAATTTATAACAAAAAATTTTAGAAACATACCTAGCAGGCAATTAACATCGCAGTCTCTTTGATAAATGCTTTAAAAGATAAGACGTTAAAATTAGCTGTATCAGTTATGACTATATTACTGGATTAATAAGCAAATAAACGAATTCATAGAGGTTTATTACATTATTAGTTTTGCGTGTTTAATTGTTACACTTATAGGAACTATTTTTTTATTCATTTTTGTACAAACTGTGTCATCTGATTTAATCACGAGCAAAAGCTAATTTATATCTACAAAAATTATACATTATATGAACATAATAAGCTAAATGTATACGTAGGTACAAACAGCACTACCAAGTTTTAACGTAGGTTTAGCGTTAAGGCCGCTGCATACGTGACGGGAAGTTTTGAAAACATCGTTGCATACAAAATGTATCCAAAAACGTATATGTCACGGGAACATCGACGGGCCGGGAACGTGGACGGGAAAAATATCGTCACCGACGATGTTTAGCACGTCCCCGTCCCGTCCCGCCCCGTGCGTGCCCCGTCCCGCCCGTGATTTCGCTACGTATGCACAGTCGCTCCGTGCGTGCCGGAGAGATAATAGTGACGCCTTCCAACTCCTATCGAAAATGGACGATGAAAAACTAATCGAATGTGTACGCTCATATCCAGCTTTGTATAATTTAGCGAACCCACAATATTTAGACACAAAATATAAAAATTATTTATGGCGTAAAGTTGCTGTGGAATTATCATTCAGTGAAAACGGTTAGTGTTATTTTAATCAATATATTGTGGTATTCCTAACTATAGTCCTTTTCACCTATGATGATTCCTGTGACACTTCATCGTGTTATGAATTACGTATTTTATGTTTAAAATGCCAAAATAATTTTATTTGCAGAATGTAGATTACAAAGATGTTAGGCAGGTACATATTACATAGACATCCATAAAAAAAAAAAATCCATCTTTCGTTGTTCACAACACTAGCACGTTAGATCAGAATCACGTCACGGTGCGTATGCGTTTGCACCACGTTCCCGTTGTGAACGAGGCAATCACGTGCCCGTCCCGCTCACGTCCCGTCCGAGGTATTTTCCCGTCACGTATGCAGCGGCCTTAATTCATCCAAATGTGCATTTATTTTAGGACAGCGCTAGTCGTCCGCTAAACGGATGAATAAAATAAATTAGTCGTCCGATTACCGGATGATTAAAATAATTTAATCGTCCGATAACATCTATTTATCTATATAGTTAGGTTATCGGGGTTTCTTTAGAGAACTGCCGCACGTATTATAGGTTTTTTGTGGGGGGAGGAGAGGGGGAGGAGGGCACACGTAGGTATTTGATTTTTTTTTGCGAGTCGACGGAGCCCCGCTTCGCGGGGCTCCTATTTCTGTGTAGTTTTTTTTTAAGAAACCTAACCTAACCTAACCTAACGGCTAACCTAACCTAAACTTGATTTTTTTTTGCGCGTCGACGGAGCCCCGCTTCGCGGGGCTCCTATTTCTGTGTAGTTTTTTTTTAAGAAACCTAACCTAACCTAACCTAACGGCTAACCTAACCTAAACTTGATTTTTTTTTGCGCGTCGACGGAGCCCCGCTTCGCGGGGCTCCTATTTCTGTGTAGTTTTTTTTTTAAGAAACCTAACCTAACCTAACCTAAAGGCTAACCTAACCTAAACCTAACCTAACGAAATGAGGGCGAATATCTCGGCCATTTTTGATTTTAGAGAAAAGTTGTTCCTATAAAACATGCTTATATTAGCGTAATCTTTACGATAAAACAATAATAAATAGGTGTTATAATGACACCAACTCCATCAAAAATCAAAGTCCTGCGCCCCCTTTGCTTTAGTCCAACCCAACTAGCTTTAGTGTTAAAAGGTTATCTAGTAATCCGAATAATCGGACGATTAAATTATTTTATTCATCCGGTAATCGGACGATTAAATTATTTTATTCATCCGGTAATCGGACGACTAATTTATTTTATTCATCCGTTTAGCGGACGACTAGACACTTCGTTTATTTTATTCTGTTCCGCGCGGTTTCACCCGCGTGCCTCCGCTCCTGTCGGTCTTAGCGTGATGGTATATAACCTATAGCCTTCCTCGATTAATGGGCTATCTAACACTGAAAGAATTTTTCAAATCGGACCAGTAGTTCCCGAGATTAGCGCGTTCAAACAAACTCTTAGCTTTATAATATTAGTATAGATTAGAATAGAATATAGATGGATCAACAAACAAGATTCATATAAATTTTGAAATCAAAGTATATTTTAGCCTTAATTTTGTATTATCACGCAATGATAAAATGTGCAGAATTTTTTATAATTTGTGTTTATTTTTATACAGAACACTAGACTGTTTCAAGTAAAATTCATTTTAAAATTAACCTTTAATATAGTTTTTATGTTAATGTATGTAGATTATATTGTGTCGTTATCAGTACGAGACTGTTTTTGTATTATAGTGACATGTTTTTATCAATCGTCGTTATGGATTTAATTATGTATAGAATTGTAGAGTGTATAGATAGAGTTATAAAATTATAATCTAGGTTTATAAGATTCTCTAGGAAGAACAAAAGTAAGTATTGCTGTAGCTTTTGTGATATTCTGGTGGGTATTTGTATAGCAGCTATATCACTGCCAGGTACAATCAAATTAATTTAGAAGCTTTCGCGTGATAGAGTCACAAACATACATCATGCATTCTTATACCGCAGCCACACGACACGACGAGTGGTATGGGAAGTAACGAGGAAAGTAGGCAGGGACATAGTGTGGCCACGTTACTCGTCATGCCACTCGTCGTGCTCATCGTCCTGCTCACTGCTCCCTATTTTGTCGGCTTTTGCGCGCGAGTCAAAGGACCGGCAATACGAGTGCAGATTAGGGATGGGCGTTGAATCAACGGACTAGTTAAATAATTAACCGTCTATGTACACTCAACGATTCGACTAGTCCATCGCTCACCAATGCACTAGTTGAATTCAACGGCTAAACAGTCTTATTGATAAGAATAAATTCTTTACTTTGAAGTTTTTAAAAAAAATATATTTTTGGTTTACAAGACCAATGTTTTGAATTTAAACTATAAAAACAAATGATAATATGTTTTTTAGTAATACTTTTTTTAGGGAGTATAATTTTTGTAAGAAAGCATAAACATTTATTAGTTGTTTATTGAGATTAGAATTTATTGTTTTAAGAATTTATTTAATAATAGTTATTTATTTTATAACACTAAATTATAATATATACATATAATATATTAATGGTATTTTTAGATTTTAACTGTTGAATTTGAATTTTGTTTGTTTTTAGTTTGTGTGTAATTACGCGCGCGTATCGGTCGACCGTATCAATCGTTGTCAATT
Organism: Colias behrii; assembly: GCA_029959065.1. Lineage (NCBI taxonomy): Eukaryota > Metazoa > Arthropoda > Insecta > Lepidoptera > Pieridae > Colias > Colias behrii. The sequence continues at coordinate 2,118,567 of JARWMC010000025.1, forward strand.
CGTTTCAGTTTACACATGGACTAGTCGAAGATTTTAACTAGTTGAACGACTAGTTGATGAACGACATTTAACGATCTAGTCTCGTTGATGAAAAATACGTCGACGACCCATCCCTAGTGAAGAGCGTTGCGTTTAATCGCGCGAGTAGAGCAGTGTGTGGCCAGACGGCAATATCGAGGCGAATAACGGCAGCGCGATGAGCAGGACGAGGAGCAGGACGAGTAGCATAGTGTGGCTGGGGTATTACAAAGTTGCATTATTTTTAGAACATTAATTACTCGTGTTTTAGGCTTTTTTAACTTTTTCATAATAAAAAATTCGGAAGTTAAAAAGAAGACGCGCGTGAGAGAGTTTTTAACGGATTTTAAAAATATGTAGAACACTTTATTTTTACATTTATAAGCGCTTTAGATTAAACATGGTGAAACAAGTATTTATAAAATTGGCTGACGATGATAAGCAGTCAAGTAAATTGCTCTTAGATTGCTGTGTTTCTAATAATTCCATGTCACGTTATTATTAATCTACTGCATAGAATACCTAAATGTAAGCTATGTATTCACTCGAAGATAATTCTAGTCTAGTCTATTTGTAAATCAATCATATTCGATTGAATATAATATAGATAATTGTTATGAGGTAGGTATAGTACCTAATTCTTAGTAATAAATGTCAATGTTTTCCTCAAGGGCCTCTACATCCTACATTTTAATATTCTTTGTGTAGGTTTGGTAGGTATGAGATAATTTAGTTCGGGCCTTTCAATGTTATAAGGAAGTTTCCTACATAATCACTACATAGTATAAAGCAAAGTAGCTGCCGCGTCTGTCTGTATGTATGTATGCTTTAAAACTACACAACGGATTTTGGTGCGTTTTATTTAATAGATAGAGTGATAGATTACCTGGTATACCATTTATTAGGTTTTAGACAAAGCAGGCGAGGCCGCGGGCGGATAGTGAGTAAAATATATTATAAGTATTTTAATTTTATGTTAAACTAGCGACCCGCCCCGGCTTCGCACGGGTGCAATGCTTATACTAAATACACTACAGAAAAACTGTGAACGTTGTATAAAAACATAGCGGCCCGCTCCGGCTTCGCACTATAAAATATACTAGCGAACCCGCCCCGGCTTCGCACGGGTGCAATGCTGATACTAAATACACTACAGAAAAACTGTGAACGTTGTATATAAAAACATAGCGGCCCGCTCCGGCTTCGCACGGTGCACGGGTATAAAATAGATAGCCGGGCGGCCGGCCGGTAGCGCTTCAAACGCTACGTCCCGCAATTTTTAAATCTGTAATATCTTCGAAAATATTCACTTAAATCATACGGTGTAAAGGGCCATATAGATCTATATTAAATGAACAATGTATTCAAGGTATTTAATTGGTTAAGGATTAATGCTGTGTTTGTTAAAATCGCTTCGAAAATTAGCCATTATTTGTCGTAAAAAGTAAATGACAAAAAAAAGTTATTGTGGGTTATCCATAAGAGATAGACATATACCATCACGGACTTTTCTGTAGACCTTTTCAATGTGTATAATACTTAGTACATTATTTTGATAAAACTCGTAGGGTTCAGCCTGCGTTTGCAATGTAAGCGGAAAAAATGTAATTATTTACGACATCACATTAGAAACCTCAAAAATAACAATACTTTTCCACTATTTAATGGATGTTATTATACATATAAACCTTCCTCTTGAATCACTCTATCTATTAAAAAAAACCGCATCAAAATCCGTTGCGTAGTTTCAAAGATTTAAGCGTACAAAGGGACATAGGGACATAGGGACAGGGAAAGCGACTTTGTTTTATACTATGTAGTGATATCAAAAATATTTCAATTGCGATTCCAAAATTAGGTCGCCACAAACATATTTCAAAATACATTCCGTAATTATTTCAAAAGCAGTTCACTTTCATTCATTTTATAAATCATAAATGGAGTTATGATTAATTGATATTAACGGCATTGTCAACCTTGTGTTGCGGAAGTTATACTTACCTATAGGTGGTAATTCCGATACAAATGGAGGTCAATGTGCGGTTAAATTCGTTAATTCCCATGGAACTACTGTTTTATACTACCGGTCAGTATTGTTTTATACAAGTTAATAAGGTGCCTTACGATTCATAAGAAAGAAGAACGATAAGTTAACAAATTTGCACATTGATTATAATTATAAATTAATAAGTATGGTCTTATGTTTCTAGGTTTATCTAGAATATACTGATCAATATTATTGTAATTGACATATTTTTCAATATCTTCCAAAAATGAAGCTAAAAAACTTTTCATATTTTCCGTAGCGCAATCCAAAATACGGAAGTATAAAAAGATACATAGGTAACTGACAGTCGAAAACGATACAGTACCTTACCTTAACGATACCTACAGAAAAATTAAGCCAATTGCATTCTTAGACATGTATGAATACATCCCTATCATCATGTATATCATCTCTACATCGGTATTAAAAATCCCGTAAATTATATATTTCCAAAAAGTAATACGCCTTTATCAGCAACACAAACACGTATTAATAAACTCGTTCTTTAATCTACTGACATAAGAATTCGCTAATAACGTTCAAATGTCGATTGTAATGTACTTTCCAAGTTCAAGGATTGCGGAAAACAACAAGGAATTCTGAATCACGGTATATTGTAAGCCAAGTAATGCGTTTTAAAATAATCTTGTGTTTATTGAAGAATAAACTTATTTAAAAGCTAGGATAGTACTTCGATTGATCTAAAAACTAGGACACTAATTGTTAAGTTATGTCTGCCAACTTTACTGTATTACAGCCTAATAATTAATTAAAAAAGAACAAAAAAATATTCTCAGTTATTGATGAACAAAATTTGATTGAAACAGACAGTGCTATTTTGAGATCGGAATCTCGTTCGGAATAGGAATCTCTTATTATAAAATCTCTCGACTCTCTATGATAAAATAATTATAACCTGCAATACGTTTTCATCGAGATTGTTTTACTTGCCCATTACAGAAAGATTTAAGTGTTAAAATCTATTCAGTACGTTGGTTAAAACCTATATTGACTGAATGTCTGCTCTTTAAATCAGTCAATAAGGTTATTGACTAAGGGTGTCGGTCAATAACCTTATTAACTGATTTTGTCAGATAAAATCAGTCAATAAGGATATTGACCAACGCCCTTAGTCAATAACCTTAATAACCGTCAATAAGGATATTGACTGGTTCAGGGTTTTGACTGTAACATATATACCTATGCATATTATGCTCTTAGATAATAAAAAATAAATGATAATACGCAGTTTCGCTATACGCCTTGAATATTTTGGTCATGAATAAATAAATAAATAAATGTGTAGAACAAAATCGCAGAAAATTCAACGGTAAATAGCATAATCATCGCAGAGGCAATAAAAATAAGATAAAACGTAAACAGGAAAATAATACTGTCACAGACTAATAATAATATACTACGTATATACTGTTAATGCGTTTGAATTCGTTTGAATTATTTTTGGATTTAAAATTTGATATTTAATATATTACTTAATTATCGATTTTTACTCAGGTATTTTTAAATTCAAATTAATTTATTCTAAGTTATTTTGGGAAGGAAATAAAGGACAGGAAATTTCAAACAGGATATGTTTTACTTTTCCTTGTAATACCACTAAATGGTATACTTAGGTAATGCACAAATTTGCTAAAAGTTTTTTACACATACTATGTAAGGTCATTGGTTTTGTAAATTGTAAACATACTTAATTATTATATTAAATCTTTAATATAAAAAGCATTCTTGATACGATTCGTGAAGGAAATTCCTTGAAATAAGGCTAACTAGATTTTGACCTTGCCTGTTGAGAATAGCTTAGAAGTTAGAACTAGATTAGTATTGAAATCGGATCACTGTTTAATTAAACATATTATTACTTCATCATCCTTATAATTTATTGATAAAGAGCTGTTAAGACCAATTTTAACGGTAATTTAGAACCTCCATTAAATTTATTTACTACTAAACTAGGCCAAGAAACACAATTAATTCTTTAATTGTGTTAATGTAGGTTATCGGCAATTTTATGGGGAGTTAAATTATTCACACCCTTCGTGTCTTGGGGCAAGGGTCAAGAAACTATAAGAAAATAACGATTGTTGTGTGGTTGCTAGGTTACGGAATAGTTTGGTTGTAAGCTAACTGCAAAGGTATACTAACCCAGTTAATTTGTTTTAATCAGCCCTTATCGTTTCCATTGCAGGAACACATGGCTCCTATTTATTTTACTAGCTGGATCTCGCAGCTTCACACGCATTGTACCCACATTTAAGTGATCTATCGGTGTGCCAAATTTCATACAGATTCGATAAGCTGATATTGCGTGAAAAAGTACGAAGCATCTACATTATTTCAAACTCTCGCGTTTATAATATTAATAGGATACAAACAAATAATGAGAAAAGAACTAATATGATACAGTACAAGGGGCTTCTACCAGTCTACGAGAAAAGAAAAGCGAATTATTTTGTTTTTAATGTAAGCTAAAATTCCTATGAAGGTGTAGGATAAAATAATCTACTATGCTGTCCAAGTGCAGGTAACTTATTATCATCTGTCATTGATTTTTGATCGTAGAAAATTACTGGGATAATGTTTTAATATTTTTATGGATTTTAGAAAATTATGCAATTAAGTTACATTTCTAAAACCCCCTTGTACAAAGCATAAGTATAGCATACAAATATAGAACTTAAAACCCGTCTAGAAAATTCTAAGCTAAATAAGAAATACTTATAGCTACTTATAGACGCTGACCTACATTCCTCGTGTTACCTACCTGTTTGTTATGTTCGATTATAGTTATTCCACATTTAGTTTAAGAAGTTAATTTTGAAGTTTCAATGTAACTTCAACTTAAGTTGAATAAACATTTTAAATTCGATCGTACAAAATTTATTTGAATTTTGAATATATTTTTTTATTAAAATATTTAAAAAATATAGAGATTTAATAATACCTACTATTGTATGTGTGTATTACTAAAATTCACTCATTGCTTTCAACTACTTATTGGAATTGTAGAGAAAGGAAAACCTTTCTATGTGTACAATAAAGTAAACAATCTGCAGTTCTGAATTGTTTGTCGAGTGACATATGGTACTTTCTTATTTCTTTCCTAAAATAAATAAATCATAACTTGTATTTTTACAAGTCTTTTTCATATCTATGGAAAATTCAAATGTACCAAAATTATTTGCTATCTTCACGTTGTTTATTCTTCATTGATAATAAGATTAAACATGTAATATTTTTAAAGAAGATCATACATGGTTACCGGATAAAACAAAGATTACTTATAGATATGGTGTTCGGATAACAGAAGCATTCGTCACTTTAAAAATATACTAAGCTCATTTGTCACACAACCTTTTGATTCAAATGCCAATCGATTATTCCCTTATATACAAACGGATATACAATCACGCTTTCCTATTTTATTAACACCCTTTTATTACCTTACTCTTATCTCTATGTATGTAACCGACTCCTTTAGACTCGATTTTGACCAACTTTAAACGGACAGATTTCATTCAAACTTTGTAGCCCCATCAAAAATCGGTAACGAAGCAATAATTTTACTACTTTGAAGTGTGTTTTTCCTATTTTTATTATTAGTATGCTATTAACTCAATGTTACATTCGTCATACTATATTATCTACGGCTAACAGATAATATTTAATTCCAATAACTTATTACGTGTTCCTATGAGAAGCGGAACGCGTTGATATCTTTCCCACGCGTCTCATTTCCTTAGCGAATTTTAATTTAAACAGTAAAGTTATGTTATTATATTGCGTTATATTAATTACTAATAATGACTTAAAATTGGATAAAATGTAATAGGTTTTAAATATATAGGTATATTTTTTATTTGACCTCATTGAATGCTATAGCAGATAGCTCTATTATCTGATTGTCAGACCATATTTCTTTAGAATCATTGTTACATATAAGGTGATGCATTTACCAATGTAACCATCTACTGGTAAATAATCTTATATGCAGGGTGACTGGAAATTCGACGTGATCCTTCAAAGGCTTTTCAAAGGGGTTATACTAGAGGTCATTTGCAACAAATTAAGTCCAGTTAACCAGGGGTCAAAAATTGATGGTTATTGAGCTATGACGGTTTTTTGACCAAAATTTAAATTACGTCTTTAATGTTTTTATTGGATTTTTATTTCGATCCCATGCAAAATAAGATAACGTTTTTGTGCCTTTTTAGAAAGCTTATGAAACAAGGAACTTACGTCTTTAATTTGTACACCAAGTTTACTACATTTTTTCGAGTAATAATAATCAACTACTTATGGAAAATTTACTAAAAAAATAAGTTTTATTCCACTTAAGACCCTTTTCTTTTTAAGGTGATGCAAGTTTTGGGCAAGTTTTTTTTTAAAGTGATCGCTCATTCTTTTGTTAACAGTGTAGTAGTTTTTTCATAATTAATTATTTTTGGTAAAAAGGCAGAAAATTTCTAAAAAATCAAAAAACCGTCATAGCTCAATAACCATTCATTTTTGACCCCTGGTTAACTGGACTTAATTTGTTGCAAATGACCTCTAGTATAACCCCTTTGAAGGATCACGTCGAATTTCCAGTCACCCTGTATAATATTATGTATATGTAAACTAAGTGATAGGTATTTAATAATGGTAAAGGTTGTATTTAAATACCTAATTTTAAGCCAATTAAGTAGTCATTTTGCATCAAATGGTTTACTGCACGCCAAACAGTATGGTTTCACAAAGGGGCGCTCTACCACTGATGCCGGAGTAGCTCTTTTGTCACATATATACAAAGCATGGGAAAATTCAAAGAATGCTTTGGGGATATTCTGCGACCTTTCTAAGGCTTTCGATTGTGTAGAACATTCCACTCTATTACGGAAACTAAATTTTTATGGTATCAAAGGTTTAGCTCAGGATCTCATAGCTTCATATCTTCAGAACAGGGTACAAACCGTTGTCGTTAATGGAGAGAAATCTCGCGGCGCGCCGATTAACATAGGTGTTCCGCAGGGATCTATCTTAGGACCGTTTTTGTTCTTAGTGTATATTAATGACCTACCTTATTATTTGCAGGATATGTGTGAAATAGTACTGTTTGCAGATGACACCTCATTAATATTTAATGTGGATAGACATGACACAAATGTTGACGAAGTAAACTCTGCTCTTTTACGCATATCCAATTGGTTTAATGCTAATAATTTACTATTAAATACAAAAAAAACAAATTGTGTAGAATTTATCCTCCCAAATGTAAAAAAGGTGAAAAGGAATATTATTTTAAACGGGGAGGCATTATACCCTGTGGAATCGACTGTCTTTCTTGGTTTGACATTAGATGAGAAGCTTCAATGGGGGGCCCATGTTACCACCACCGCTGCTAAGCTCAGCTCAGCTGCATATGCAGTTAGAAGAATAAGGCATCTCACTGATGAAGAAACGGCTAGATTGGTTTACTTTAGCTACTTTCATAGCATAATGTCCTATGGAATTCTGCTATGGGGCAGGGCTGCAGATATAGAAACTATATTTATATTACAGAAAAGAGCCATACGCTCTATATATAATTTGCGTGCTCGAGACTCACTAAGAGATCTCTTTAAGAATACTGGTATCCTTACTGTACCGTCGCAGTATATATTTAATAATATTTTATATGTACACAATAACGCTTACTTACACACAAAAGTAGGAGATAGACATTGTTATGACACAAGAAACAGAAATAAAATTGAAATGCCATTTTTTCGGCTAGCTAAAGTTAAAAATTCATTTATGGGCCAAGGTATACGCTTTTCCAACAGAATTCCTCATAATATTAAAGAGTTTAGTAGTTCTAAATTTAAAACTTATATAAAAAATGTACTTGTCCAGAGAGCCTATTACAGTATTAAGGAATTTATGGACGATAAAAACCCATGGAGGGTTGTCGCGTAAAAACCACAGGACAGTTCTTTGGCATATTATGATAATATATTATGATATTACATATGTAATTTGCAAAATTGTAAATCTGACATGATTAAAAAGAGCAACTATGGAGTTTCTTGCCGATTCTTCTCCGTAGATACTGCTTTCCGAATCGGTGGTAAATGTTAAAAATATGTACTTAATGACGTTTCAAAAGTGCTTCTAGAAGAAGTCTAATTGAATAAATAAATGTTTGAGTTTGAGTTTTGAGTTTAATGGTATTTTGGTATTAGAATGACTATGCGTTTGTAAAGGTTTTATAAACAACGTAAACATTGCACAATATTATGGCATCTTTTTAATGTTATTATCCATTATAAAAACGTGAGAATTTGTTTTATTGTTTAAGATCTTATTCTTTTATAAGTTGTCTCACATCCAGAATATCTTATATATAAAATTCTCGTGTCACAATGTTAGTCTGCATACTCCTCCGAAACGGGTGGACCGATTCTCATGAAATTTTCTGTGCATATCGGGTAAGTCTGAGAATCGGCCAACATCTATTTTTCATATGTACCACGGGCGAAGCCGGGGCGGGCCGCTAGTATTTTATAATATTTACATACATAAAATATAAAGGTTTCTACAATCTACTGCATATATTATACCTAATGAAAAATATCCACTGCATTGAATATTCATTAATCATTTATTTTTTATTTCAACAAAACTGTTGTGAGGTCGAAGTAATCAAAATCTATTTAGCCATTGAGAATTAATAACATAATGAACACTAAGATGAAAGCTGAAAACCTAGTAGACTTCCTTTTCGATTGTCGACGTACAAAATAATATGTATATGAACTGTATAATGTATTACATGTGTAAATTTGTGTATAATCTCCTTTAAACTCGATTTTGACCCACTTTAAACGGACAGATTTAATTCAAACTTTGTACATCTAAGATCAACGGTCACAATACATCAATTTAATTCGTTTATCTTACTAAAGCGTATTAGTTTTTTAAACTACATTTATTATTTTAATCCACGTACTCGTAAGGTCAATTCTGATCTATTAGGTAAGTGACAATCTCGGCCAGGGCCCTGTGACGTCACTGTACCGGTTCTTAAGCAAGCGTTATGTTTAGTATGCTGTAAGCATTGCAATCGATCATTTTTCACCTGCTTTCTTGAGTTAAATCGGTGTCGTATGTTTGGAAAATACCGGTCCGTTATATGATTTATTCGTTTTATTTAATCTACTAGCGGTCCGCCCCGGCTTCGCCCGTGGTACATATTTACGTTTTTTCTCCATAAAAACCATCCTCGTACTTCAAGGAATATAATAAAAAAATAATTATCGAAATCGGTCCACCCGTTTACGCGTGACGTCGCGGTCGTGACCAAGGGAAATAGGGATTCATTTTTATATATAGAGATGAAATGTATGTATGGTAGAATTGTTTTAATATGCTATGTACGGGTTAACCTAAAATGAACGAATAAATATGTCGAAAAACGTATTTTAGGAATGTTCTTGCATCACAAATTACATAAACGTTCATAAAATATTTTTCCAATCTAATATAATAAACACGCAAGCACGCAAAATAGAGTGAGTTGAGTTATATTTGAGAAGGAAATCCCCACGGGACTTCCCAAGACAAGAATCTTCCTCGTCAGGCTAATGACCTCGGATTTTTCAACTAAATTTCTCAGTCTATTAACAAGAAAAATTACTAACGTGAAACTGAAATAATTATCAAATTGTTATCAGCACATTTCCCTCACCGATTGGTGTTGGAAATGTGGTAGTGGTGTTGTGGATTTTATACCGGATAAGTGTAATGCAATGATAATGAGTTAATTAGGGTCAGTTTGGGAAGTGCAAATATTTTAATGAATTTCTTAATTTATTTTTCAAGGTGCGCATTTAGTGAGGTTAATTAAATAACTAAGTACCTAAGCATTTGTTTTTATTAACACATTAAATTTTTTATTGTTAAGTACTAGTAATAGTGTCATTTAAAATCGGACAGTCATAGATACAATTAGTAATTCAACATATTTTTTAGCATAACAAAATGCTGGATTATTTACGCTTGGCCTAATTGTCTCAAAAAAATTACGTTATGTTACGACATTAGATCATTTTTCTTTTCGCCGCAATTTCTTTCTATTATATATTCAGATTCTAAGGAAATTAAACACTCGATCAAGCCGCAAGATATAACACAAGTCACGGAATAACTGGTCTTAAGGCCGTAAGCAATAAAAAGCTATGATCGTTCGAGGTCACATTTTTTAGGACTGAGTACTGACCTTACAGGCCTTTGTGATAGATTCCGGTTTTTCTGCATGTTCAGATTTAAGTAAGAAATAGAATTTAATTGTCATAATAGCACAGATAATATAATACTGTACCAACTAGTATAATAGTTATGTTTACTTAAAAGTTACAAATTACAATGTTATGGGTATTGGACAGTAAGTAGATACCTACTCTACTACTTCTACTCCTATCAATCACGGGAAACAATTTCCTTTTCGTCTATCTTAACTAATATTATAAAGCTGAAGTTTGTTTGTTTGATTGAACGCGCTAATCTCGGGAACTACTGGTCCGATTTGAAAAATTCTTTCGGTGTTAGATAGCCCATTTATCGAGGAAGGCTATCATCATGCTAAGACCAACAGGAGCGGAGCACTGCTGGTAAAACCACGGAGCACAGCTAGTAACAAGATAATGATACTTACCATAATATGCATTATGCTTACAAAAAACAAAAACGACGACTGAGTATTTTTCCGCTAAGCGATTTAGATTTTTGCATGTAATTTAAACCTTTTTTTGAGTATCAGGGACTATCTGATGTTCCCTCTCATAAAATATGTTATTTGTGACTTCTTAACGACATAGTTAATGGTCCATTAATATTCTCTTAAAAAAGCAACCCAAACGAAAAGGCACTATAGCTTATTTCGAAAAAATGTAATAATTTGTCTTACGTGTTTATTTACACAATCATTTTGAAAGTAAATAGACAACGCTACTGTAGAAAAAAATTGTAGTAAATCTTATCGTTTTTAAGCTATTGCATAGCTTCTATCGCGGGCCTTGAGCGCGGGGACCGAATCCAGAAATTCCGTAACGAAAAAACCTCACGCTCCCCACTCCGACGGGCGCGGAGGTGTGGCTTGAAGGCATAGCATGCAATAGCTTTACCGCGGCAGTCCCCGAGTGCCACACGTCTTTTTTTTTTTCCTTTATGAATCTCAATTATGGCAACATCGTTTAATAAAACTTCGTAAATGGCGCGTTATATGGTAACCATAAACACGAATAATTTGAACACTAACTCGGTTTCCTACCTACATCCTTGACGCTGGTCCCACGGTGAACGCTTGTCTCAACTTTCATGGCCATATAGCGTGAGTAATACAAAAGTTTGTTGTGTTTTTAGTTTAGTGTTTTTTGTATGGTAATTTATTTTTAATAATATGCTCAAATTCGAAACCTCCTTAAATGACGCGTGTGTAGATTCGCAATTTATTATAACGTGTTTTAGATAAAAATGACTTTTAAATGACTTTATAATTTATATCTTCGATCAATAATAACTTTATATGTAAATAAAAATTCAGGTCATATTAACAGAAAATTTCAAGCGAAATGGTGCAGTGGTTTTTGTGTGAAAAGATGGTAAAGATCTTTTTATTAATCTTTAAATATAGGTAGGTACCTAGGTAGGTATAATATTAAGTTTCGACAATTTAATATTATCAAGATTCAATATCATTTCCAATAAGAACGATGATGTCCTTAGGAAATGTGTGTAGGAAATTAGAAATTACCTATTAAAACCAGTCGATTCTGTTTGTTTACCTAAAAGTTCCTCTTTGGTAAACCAGTTTCTTTGGACTAACAGAATATCACTCGTTCTTTCCTTCAAATAGCTCTAGCACAGTATTACAATATTATTGACCACAGATTACTAAATAGTTAAATATACATAGTAAATACGTTTGACTCTAGCTTCATATTTTTGTTATGTTCATTATTATAGCGTGAAAGAATTCGATTGCAATTTTCTTCAAATGTTGAGCTAAACATTCAAGTATAAATTTTCCATTTATTTTTACTAGTTAGCTATGAGAAATAGAAAATGTTTACTGTTTCTAAGAAACAGAAATGGGAATGAATCTATGCATGATTTTCGGATTAACATTAAACTGCGAAAAACAAATGTTACGGCCTTTGCGACGGGTGCTTGCAAATTGGTCACAACAACTAGACAGAAGGCTTTCGTCACGCTGTCACTTGTCAGAGCACAGACGTGTCAATGACATCGTATATTGTTCGCTTGAATAAATCGCTTGTTTTACAATTTTATTATGCTATTATCTATGTGGTACCTTATGAGGGTCTTATCAAGATACAAATTGAACTAGGTACTTGTACCTATACGTAGTATATTATTTCTAGTCTGTGGTACCTATTACCATATTACTATATTATACATCGCTCATACAATTTAATATTCTATTTTCCTTGCAAGTTTAATGAGATTGAAAAAATACTACCTACCTGTTATGTACCACATCCATACAATATACGTAATATAACCACCTATATTAAAAATTAAAATTCATCAATATTGGTTGAGCGGTAAACGCGTGAGGTTACAAACGTTTACACAGTTGTTATTATAGTATGCTAATATCGGATTCCTTCAAACGTTAAAATTTTGTTCTAACGTTAAAATTTTGTTAAAATTGTGTTTCGTTTAGGCGTAGCATTCCTATAAAATTGTAAATGCCTCGAAGACACGCAATAAGCGTTGAGATTGAACCTCACAGTTACAGTAGGATTTTTTTGCATATTAATGCAATATAATATAAAATTCCAAATATTAAATATACTTAGGTCGTTAGGTATTTAAATATCCTGTACATATTGAATCTAGACCATTGTAGTAACTCAATAGGTACGTTAGGTATAAATTCATACATTTCATTTATTTTTTCCATTATACAACAAAAATAACGTGACTAATAATAATAATTAATCTAACAGGATGAAGTTTCAAATGTATTTTTTATTAAAAATAAATTTAAACATGTTCGAAATCGGAAATCAAACATCCGTCCTACTTTTCAAATGTCGATATTTGGTTTTATAAAAGTAAGCATTTATTACAGTTATTTATAAAAGTAAAATGAACATTACTTACAGAATAAATTATCCAGTTATATAAAAAAGTTTCCAAACAATTTCTCACACACTTTTCACGAGGTAACACCCAAGGAATGTTAACGAATGTATTACTGGTGGTTCATAAGTTCTTAAACAAAACAAAATTCTACTTATTTGTACGTATATTACAGATAATACTCTATTATTATCACTCAGTAGGTATGTAAATATCTCGTCACTACGTAAAAAGTTTTTAAAGTTTCGACAAATCTGTAACACAATCTCTCTCCTCTCTAAACGAACGCAAACTGGCTGGAAAACTATTAAAATTGGAACTCGGAATTGGAATGTCAAGTGACAGATGAATGTAAACTGACAGTTCGGATAGTGAGGGACAACGTTATGTTTCTATCGCGGTCGTGTGAGACCGGTTAAAGTATTTAATTATTATGCTAGTGCCACAACTGCGATTTTATATCAGACCTATAAAAAAACGGAGGTTCGACAACTTGTGCTTATTTGTGAATAATAAAAAGAAAAATGGGTAGTGGTATTTGTTTTTTAACACTAGTTACACGTCCAGTTGGATGTACTTAATATCATTGTAGAGATATAAACTCTGTTTTTTACTAGACACCTTATTAAAACAATGGATGAGGTGTTCGATTAAAATATTTTCTTCCAAGTAAACATAATATTTTCACTGTTATGTAAAAATATCTACTATAGTAAAAGCTCTTTAATCGCGGGTAATAGGTTCCGCAAATGTGCCGCGAATAGCGAAACCGTGAATATGGAAAGCAAATACATAAAGAAATCGGTTTAATTGAAGTTTTTGACCATACATATTTATAATTAACAATTGATTAGGTATTATTATCTTCAGGTTTAGGCAATGGCTTGGCACTTTTTATTCGTTTTTCATTTTTTTTTGTCGACATTATAAATTCGTAGTTGTAGTTCAGGCGTTTACTAAGGATAACGAATGATTTTTACTTAGGTAAATACATATATTATATAAGTACATGTACCGATTCGATCCGCGAACAAAAGATTTTAGGCCGCGAATATAGGAATTAGCTCGCATTCTTTCCATCCGCTAAATAGTGAAACCGCGAATGAAGGAAGCGCGAATATAGAGTTTGACTGACTGTAGTCTGAACAATCGTCGATTAAATTACTCGCTAGTGTGTCAGCATGTTAAAATTTACTACGCATTGGGTTTACCCGCGGCATAATGTATGAATCATTTTCCATTATCAAAGAAATTAATTGGGTTCTGTCGTTTGCAATTGATAAGTTTGATAGTTTTACAATTAAATGATGTCATACATTCAATTGTCTTTCGCAAGGTCTTTCCTAATTCCTGAATGTCGCCAACTTTTTAAATTGTTCCTAATATGAATCAAAGATTGGATTTTTAAAGTGAAACTTTTATTACATCGTCTCAAACTTTTTGGTCTGTGTAGCGCATGTCGCGTGTATCGCGGCTGCCGAGTAGGTATACCTACTCGGCAGCCGACCGTCACGCGACATGCGCTACACAAAGCAGTGTTCGGAACCGTTCGAACAGTTTCACTTTTACCGTGGTTTCATAAAACCACACAACATTTTTTTTAAATAACATTTTTTGTTAGGTATCTAAGCATGACAAAAGTAGCTATTTTTTATAAAATATCATTGTATTAAGTGCTATTATCTACGAAACATGTTACGGAGATTTACATAATATTAATACACAATAAAAATGTAACGTAGCGCCATGTAATGTAAAAGTGAGGGTAATTAATATGCGAAAGCATATTTTGTTTTATTCAGTTTTATTGGACCTATATTATTTACAATCTAAATCCTTGGTTTTACCCCCTAGCTCTATTGAGGCTATGACTTATCTATACTTATAATAAATCTGTAGAGAGGCCAATTCTGTACATGAAATATATTTTAAAAAAAACTATGAAGGGGTGATAAGGGATCGCTACTGATGCCAAAAATGCAATCAGTAAAATTTTTGTCTGTCTGTCTGTCTGTCTGTCTGTCTGTCTGTCTGTCTGTCTGTATATTCGTTATAGAAATAAAAACTACACGACGGATTTTAACGAAATTTGGCACAATTATTCTTCATACTCCTGGGCAGGTTATAGTATACTTTTTAATACGCTACGATCAATATGAGCAGAGCAGTGAAGGGAAATATGGGGAAAACGGGAGAAGTTACTCCATTTTTTAAGCTTCCGTCGCGTGTGCAGCCTTAATGGTTAAAGCTACATAGAAATCATGTACGACACAAATGTTCTTAAATTATTATTATTATATAAAAATAAATTCCTAGACAGCATATTATGTCTATCTTTTAAAATTGACTCACAATAACACGTGAAACTTCAATAGCTTAGCAATTCGGAGATTTCTGATTATATTTGTCTACTCTTACGTTTACAACACTCTCACTCATCCCTAATTAAAAAAAGTTAACATTATTACCTATGCAATAAAAAAAGAATCATGTAAATCGGTGTAGAAACACCAAAGTTATACATGGAATACGCTGTAAGTCATCGCGCGTGAATACAGAATCATGCCATAAGGATTATTTTTGTGTATCAGTTGCCGCGTTCGACGCGCTTCGCGGCGGGAGCTATAAAAAGGCTGCGGGTCCGCACCCGTTTCGCGTTGTCACGGCATCACGTGTGAACGGCTGAACCGATTTCGATAATTCTTTTTTTATTATATTCCTTGAAGTACGAGGATGGTTCTTATGTAGAGAAAACGTAAATACCACGGGCGAAGCCGGGGCGGACCGCTAGTGAGTAATAAATTTACATGAATAAAATATGGTCCGTGACGCAAAACTTCCGCAATCGTCAATTTTATAATTTGTTCACTTATTTTTACATATTATTATTATTTGCCATTGAGATACCTATACATATTATGGAGACGACACCGCCTACATCACTTATGTTCCGCTCAACATAAGCTATATGGCTTAACTGCACGCTCATTTTTTATTTGTTTTAAAGTGAAACGCATCAAATATGCCTTCGTGTGTGTTACGATATTGCACAAATAATACAAATAATACGGAAAAGTGACTAACATAACTTTTCTAATTTTAACTAGATAATAATTTTTAAAACTTAGAGCAAAAAAATGGCGCACAGATTTTGTTCGTGGTGTCTCCTCCATACGTAGTAATATTATCTCAATGTTATTTGCATAAAAATTATCATAGATTTTCGTATACATTGGTTTCAAATTCAAATAAATTCATGTGTTGCAGTGGTTGCTTCTTCTTCAAAACAGGTCGACCAATTTTTATGTTTTTTTTGTGTGTAAATTTTATTGAACTACTAGCGGTCCGCCCCGGCTTCACCCGTGGTAGGTACCTACATGTTTAAACTATACTATCTCTCAAGTTGGATCGAACTGCACATGGTGTGCGAATTTTATTATAATCGGTTAAGTGGTTTAGGAGTCCATTGAGGACAAACATTGTGACACGAGATTTATATTATATATTAAGATATTTGAACATAAGGAATAGTAAGAGCGTTTTCACATTATCCGATCCGATATCGGATATCGGACGATAATGTTCAGTGTTGCCAACTCAATTTTCGAAAAGGCAGTATACCAACAGCAAAAAAGCACTAGTTTGTGTATTTTCAGTCTTATAGGGCGCTAAATCTTTAAAAAAATTCTTTGCTTTAACCTAAAACCCTTTCTATTAAAAGAAACCGTTTTTATTAAGAAAACACACATTTAAGTATTTATAGGCATTAAAAATACGATTTATACGGCAGCTATTTTAATTACCGTATTAAAATATACGGCAATTGGCTGAACTGAAGTAAACAAAAATATATTGCGTTCTTAATTTCAAAATATATCTATCTTCGAAAACATTAGTGTCTATCATCTTTATTTTAACTCATTCTGCCTCGCTCCTCCTCCTACTCGGATGTTGGTTGTGCTGTTTATTGTATTGTTGTCCTTGAGTGCTTTGTTTTTAACCGACTTCAAAAAAAGGAGGAGATTTCACACCGATTTTATTTTTATTTTGAATTTACAACAAAGAATACAAAGTTTGAAAACTCTTAATTCTAAAATAATTGCTTATGACAATAAAATAATTTATGTATCTTTACTTACAGGAAATTACAACAATCATATTACAAATATATTTGAACGGGTGACAATATTATTTTAGGATATTACAGTGTAATAAGAAAAAGAAAAGAAAATGTGAACAAAGATTGTATCACTTAATAAATTTATAATAGGTACCTACTACATGAACTTTTATAAATGTATATAGCGAAAAAATGCCTAAATGACTAGGTACGTCTTGCTAAAAATACAATTAATAGATTTTGAAAGGTATTTTACTAATAATATGTATTACTAAAACTATTAACTAATACTAGGTTGTAGTAGGTATTGATATAAATTTATTTAATTTATAATGTGTTAACATATACTATACAAATGACCGATATCAAAACTATTTAGTAAATAGCACATCTAAATAATATGCAGTTATTAATGATATCAAATCTTTTTTACATTTTACTTTTCTTTTTTTGAAGTTGTTTTTTTTTAACGTAGTTTTTTTTAATGTATGTACAACTATGATATATCATTTGAATTTTTTTTAATTATACCTTTTTTTATCAACTGGCTATTTAGTTTAGTTTTCTCTAAAAATTTCTGGCAACACTCATGATGATATCGGAACGATTTTATCGGACAATGTGAAAGGGCAAATTGTATCCGATATCGGATATCGGCTATCGGCGTCCGATATCCGATATCGGATCGGATAATGTGAAAACGCTCTAAAGGTTACCTTACCTGCCTACATTTTGTCATACCTAATACATAAGAAATATTTATACTTACCCTGAATACCATCTGGATTTAATTAACCAATACAGTAAAGCGGGTAATAAAACACAAAAAACATATTTTAGTGATATAATTTTGTACAAATAACGGCGTATATTACATCGGACAGGTTCACATACAAAACTAATTCTACCGAAGCTATTCGTAGTTCTAATCGCCCTGGGCCTGGGTTATATTGAAATCTTTTTTTTTATCCGTAACGAAACTTTCTTTAATTTACGTATATGCTGTATCAATTGACTATTAGTGGACAGTGATGTAGGTAAATTAACAATAAAACCTGATACAACACCTGCTCATTTATTTGTTGAAAAAAAAAATGTGGCGTAACCCAACGTTTTCTTCTGAAAATCCGTAAAAAAAACTGTACAGTATTTTTTTTGTTGCAGTTCTTTTAAAATGTTCAATTAATAATAACGCATAATATAACTATGGGTATGTCATTTTAAAGTTTACTTTGGTTTAAGGTTTAGGATTAACTTTGGTTTGGGTAAAGTTTGTGCAAAGGGTTGTTATGATTTATCAATGTAACCCAGGCATGAAATGGCGTTATTGAGATATAATTCTAGGACTCAAAATAAATGAAACAAAAAGCTTTTAAATATTTAAACGGTCACCAAAAGTTGAACTTAAAATGCAGTAAAAGGTCTGAAAGAGAAAATTCAAAAAAACCGGCCAAGTGCGAGTCGGACTCGCGCACCGAGGGTTCCGTACAAACCTGCAAGGTTTACAAAGTTGATTTTGTTACAGCTTAAAGGTATTATAGACCTGAGTATTTGGTATGAATTTCAATTTAATACCTCTACGCGTTTATGAGGAAATGGGAAGTAAGTTTAAAATTATTAAAAAAAAAATATATTATGTGATGTAACTAAAAATTTATGGTTTTCGTAATTTTTCCTTTATCTATGCTATAAGACGTTGCTTCGTACCAAATTTCAAGATTCTGAGTTCACGGGAAGCACCCTGTAGGTTTTGATTCCCTTGCAAGTGTCGAAAATTTGCGGCATAAACGGCTGTATCTTTTGATTGCGTTGGCTTAGAAGTTTGATTTTTTCACAGCTTCAAGGGACAGTAGACCTGAGTAATTGATATAAATTTCAGCTTCATACCTCCACGCGTTCCTGAGAAAAAGGGTCTTGACAGACGGACGGACGGACAACAAAGTGATCCTATAAGGGTTCCGTTTTTTTCCTTTTGAGGTACGGAACCCTAAAAAGTACAAAAAATGGTGAATATTGAAAAAATCGTAAAAAAATTTGGAACTAGGAACTGTCAGTTAGACAAAAAATCTATAGACCAAATATTCTCAATACCGCCATTCAAAATATACATTTTCGTAATAAATAAACACTCAAACAGTCTAATAAATAAATATTAAATATACATAATTGTTATTTATGGGATCATTTCTATATAGTATTAAACAAACAGACTAGATTCATATTTGGTAAGTGTTATTCGAGTATCATTATACAATATTTTATGAACAACATTATATGGTATAGTTAAGTGTATTCGAGTCATTAGAAATGAGGGTAGTTTTGAAAATTGTAATTTCTAGGTGCGTAGTTTGAATTTAGAATAAATTATTATATTCATAATAAAATAATGCATATGCCATTCAAGAATAACTTCCGACTAGTAAATGAACTATGAAAATCTGTGAAAAATAAAAAATAAAATAATATTCACATCAAGAAATTGAAATTAAAAGGACAGTCAGAAATAAAAGTATGTATACAGGGTGTCCCACTATTGGTATACTAAGCGCGAAGGGACTTGTAGTTTTGCATACACTGATCACGTAAAAAATACTTAAAACAACAAAATTACATCAAAAAATTTTTGCTAAATTTTTCCTGAAAATCCATGTTTTCTTCTCTAGCTTCGCGCAGCCGGCATATACTGCTTGGCTAATGTGAGCAATTTGTCTATGAAAACATAATCTTAAACGATAGGTCACGTGCTGGTAGCAAAGCTGGGTGGGTTGCTTGTTATGGGTGTTCACATAGAGGTTTAAGAATTCATCTATTTGAAAAAAAACTGCGTCTGGAATTTTATAAGTATTTTTTACGTACTCACCGTATGCAAAACTATAACCTCCTTTGAGCTTAGTATACCAAAAGTGGGACATCCTGTATATCTCTATCTAATATAAAATAAAATAAAAACTTACTTGAAACTACCCTTCAAAACCAATGACTCCAAAACACTAATTTAAAATAAAACAATTTTTTGGTCGTTTCGATTAGACATTTTTGTTCATTCATTTCGTGAGTAATGAATAAAGCGTGGGAGATATTTAAAAAAAAAGCCGGGTTGCACTCCGGGAGTGCCGGCAGAAGTGAAAACTTGATTATTAACGTTGAGCATGTTTGATATCCATCCGTCTTACGCTTTTTCGATCAGGTCACGTGTCCTGACGCGAGTTTAAGATTTTATACCTAACGCCGCTAAAGAAGTTTTCACTTCAATAAAATTAAATAAATGCAAAAAAATCACAAAGATATGTTATAGAAACAATTTTAACCCTGTGGATTTATTAATTGACAAATTAGTGATAACAGTGGGATTTGAGGAATGCGTATAAAATTTATTAAGCATTTCATTAATATATAGGTTTTTTGCAAAATATAAGCGTTTCATTTGATGTAGTTTTGGAAATTAAAGACATTATTATAGAATTAAAGAAAAAAAAAAAAATTTTTAGTCTGATGTTTCGAAAAATTTTTGTAATTTTTTCCAGATAATAGATAGCATTGGAAATCCTTGTAATGTCTTTAACTACTAAAATCACATTAAACACGATAAAATATTAACGTTTTAAGGTATTTTCAAAAACTTACTTAAAAATAATTAAGACAAAATAAATGCATTTTCTACAGAACAATTCTGTAACATTAAAAAAAAATACATTACAATATATTTGAGTGAAACGGAAGCGAAGCGTAAATAAAAAACAGGGCTACGCTTAATATAAAAGCTCAGTAATACCGAATACTATTAATTATCTACTTACATACGTTCTAAAACACGTTTATGCAAAAATTCAATACAAATGCTATTACGTGTACATACTAGTTTATAAATATAGCGCGTATAAACGGGATGACGTCACGCGTCGTGCCGTCTCGCTCTAACACTCTGAACCAGATACGCTAGAGTGAGACAACTATCTGTTCATACGCCACACTCTTATATAACAAGTCGTGTCTATAGATAATTGAAACTATATTTTTGTAAACGGAAAGAACGCGTGCGAATCACTTGTACGACTAGGTATATTTAATTTTATAACATTACAAATAGGTTTTTTTTTTATCTACTAGATAGTAAAGCACTTCGAAAAGTTACATTGTAAGTAAATAATAACGCCAAGGGGAAGGTCGCGATACAGATAATAAATTGACTAATGGTACAGATAAAATAATTTTATTGCCTCCGATGTTTGAATTGATATGTTTTCGCGGAGTTGGGTTATAATAGGGTACTTGATTAAATATTTCAGCCTTTATAATTTGTTATTATCTTTTATTACATAATAATATAATCATGTGCTAGGGAATAAACTGATAAAAACCTTTTTAAATGCAATTCGGCCATTAGCTGAGGGTTGTGCCGTCACATTACTCAAACAAATAAGTACGCTCATAATTTTATAAGAGTTGTTTAATTGTATGATATATTTACAGATTTATTATTAATAGGCATTCTCATCAGTGATATTAAAAATCGTTCATTTAAATTATTGAAGTCTTAAAAATGCAATCAATATACCAAAAAAAAAAAATCGTCAAGTACCCTCTTAAAAAAAAAAAAATCAACAATAAATTTAATTAATTAATATTATTTTCACGGTGTGCATCGTCCGACATTATTTGTTATAGTGTGGGGTAGTTTTGAAAGTGTCAATGGTATATCGAAATCGCCGCTCAGTGATATTTGTGACACACAACCGATCAGACCGGATTTGTAGCGGTTGTTCGTATTGATCTCTATGGACGGTAGACCACCTGCAAATATATTTAAAAAAAACATAAAAGGGAAAAGTCTGTGTATATCACAACTTATGAATAATATGTTCTGTTTATTGGATATACAATAAATACATAAATATTAAATAAACAAAGCGTGATTTCACAATTTCTGATAGAATATTCTGCTAAAAATATCTGTCAGTTAAATTGGCCATGTATTAAAATATACGCCCTAAGGTGTTTTCAGGCTTGTTACAAGCTAGATTTAACAGCAAGTTTTAAAATTGGCCATTAATCGTTCATTTTTACTAAAGGTTCTAGAATAAAATTTGAGAATTAAAAAAAACATCAAAGATTAAAAATATCGAAAACGTGGAATCCTAACCCGTCACTCATGATCAAAAAAATGTTTCAAATACTGAACTATTTTTTGTCGTGTTTAGGTATAGGTTCTAATGCAAATTCAATATAAAAAAATGAAAAAAAATCTAGATATTTTTTCTTTAAGAAAAATATAAAAAAAAATACCTATTAACCAGAAAAATACTTACCTATATATAAACCGTTCTCAGTGTTCAACTGTTTCAACTTGCCCGGTGATATTTTGCCGACTGAACCCAACCCATCCACTTCTAACACTCCCGCTTGTCTGTTTCTGAAATATTACGGTTTTTTGTTAATATTTTGTGCAATTTATAGAGTTGATCTTCAGAAAAAAAATATTATTAAGACTGATCGTAAAAAAAGCGTCCCTAGTACGTATATTTTTTTTTAAATAGGTCACAAAATGTCTCTAGAAGTCTAGAGGTTGATTTAAATTTTTTTATAAGAACACAAATGTTCCTTAAACAAAAAACATTTTTTTTCTTCATTTCAGATAAACAGACTTATTTCAATATTTGTTATTTGTATATCAATTATTGCTATTCATTACATCTATATTACAAAAAAACTTTTTTTTTGTAATATACATACCTACATGTGATTTTTATCATCTTACCTAGTAGCCCGCGCTCTATGCCACAGTCCATCATCCACTTTCGTATGATTCGCTATTATAACGACTTCACCACTTCCCAAATCGTATCTGGAAAAAATATTAAACAAAATAATAAAAAATAGAATTGGAATAAAGAGATTTTTTTAAATAAATAAGAGGACGACGCGACGGACAAAAATTGTGGACAATTTTATTAAAGTTCAAAATAATTACTATAATCCTACAGATGATAACAGAAGGCTCGAATACATTGGAGGATGAAATAAACCAAATCAAACAAATTGCAGATAGTTCTTATCTGTTGCACAGGAGCTAATTCTTCTCAACAACTCGCGCCTTCAGCCCAACCAATAAGACCACAAAGTATCGTACCTAAAAAATACATTATTCACAATCCATACATACATACCTAAAAACAAGCACAGAGTCTTCCACAGCCAGTGACAAGAAGTCCCCCGTGTTGTCCGGCGCCCGGCCGCTCCACACGAGCAGGCCGTGTGACGTCACCGAGCGGAATCGGATGTTTATATCTAGCGAATAGCTGAGCAGTCTGCAATGTTTTATTTTATGTATATTACTAGCGGTCCGCCCCGGCTTCGCCCGTGGTACCTACATGTTTAAACTATACTATCTCTCAAGTTGGATCGAACTGCACATGGTGTGCGAATTTTATTATAATCGGTTAAGTGGTTTAGGAGTCCATTGAGGACAAACATTGTGACACGAGATTTATATATATTAAGATATGTAAAATTATGTTATTGTATATATTATGTTATGCTGACCGCCTCCTCGGTACAGTGGTTGACGCGTGAGCAAAAAAAAATGTCTTGGTCTGGCAGGATACAGAAGGCTGATCACCTACTTGTCCCTAAAGAAAATCGATCAGTGAAACAGATGTATAATGCATCTGCCCCTTACCCCACTAGGGGACATGGGACTTCACTTACACTTTTTTTATATAATATGTTATGCATAATTAAATTATGAAATTTGTAAATTATGTTATGCATAATATACAATATTGACGGTTTTAACTTACTACATGTAACTAACATGAGAAAGTAAAATTAAAAATAAATCAGTTGTTAATTAATTAGTTATAATTATTATTTAATTTCAGCAAGTATTGATGGCAGAGGTTGTTTTTATAAGTTCATGATATTTAAATCAGCTTATAAAAAATTGTTTCATCTAAATAACAAATGGGGGTATATTTTATAATCCCGGATCTTAGACTAATGGCGCTGTACTATAAAACTCCAAATATAGTTGGAACCATGTTGGAACGAAGGTTCTTATCGCGCGTTGCGAAAGGGGGCTAAACGGAAAGAATTACAACGAAAAGTTGTAAAATCGTGTAACGACACTTTTTGCTATAGTTGTAAGCCGTGTAAGCCGCTCTAAATTTTTTTATTTCTTTAAACTTTCATAGACAGATTTATTATGAATAGGTGAATTTAGTTTTCCGTTACTCTTGTAATTTATAAATTAAGCAATAAACAATATTTAAGTCTACCTTCAATTACAAAAAAAAAAACTTGAGCGATGTCAAGGGACATCCGGATGGAACGAAGTGTTAAGTTAGAGAGAGACAGACAGAGAGCCACGCGCACGCCGCACAACTCTAGCAAAAAGTGTCGTGACAACTTTTAGTAAGAATTTTTTCCGTCTAGCCCCCTTTCACAACGCGCGATAAGGAACTTCGTTCCAAAAAAAATCTACTTAATATAAATAAAATTCCTTACCTCTTCATAGTTTCTTCATCATCGATATGTATGAAGCTATCCGTACCGGAGAAACTTGGATATGTGTTCGTATCACCCCAGTTAATTTCATTACTATTCAAATATTTCACTTGCATGTATGTTTGTCCATCATACGGTCTCTCTGTTATTATATCATTCGACCTTTTTTCCTCTAAATATTGGTATTTCTTCAAATTCTTATATTTCTTGCTTTGGATGTGTTTTTTCGATTTTGTCTTGTGGTATTTTAATCGGAACCCCTTTTTTGGTACAATCGCGTGGTGAATATCGTTTGTCGTTAAGTTTTTCGGGTATATTGGTATTGGTTCAGGCTTTTCTTTGCACATGTTGTTGCTGTAAACAGATTCGGTGTGAATTATTATTTTTTTTTGTTTAAAAAATTATGCGGGTAGTTGTCGATTAATATTTTTTGTGTTGAAGTTGCTGTGATTATACAGGGTGTCCCAAAAAGTAGTGATGAACGGAAGCTGGGAGGTAGAGGACCTAGAGGGCTATCCGAATCACCCCCATGTATGTTATGCGATTTTTCGTATTTTCGGAGTTATGACGTTTTTTTTCAATTTTTCACCTATCGCCGAGTACGATGATATTTTCACTCATGGTGACGTCAATTATTGCGCTAGATGCTTGGTTTTTTTTTGTTTGCTAAGCTGAAAGATAGGCCAACTCAGTATGGTAACATTTACTATCTTTGATCTTCGAATGGAATAAAAAAAAGAATTAAATGCCAAGAAAGATAAAATTACCCAGTATGTTCACCACTTCAAGGGCCCATAAAAAAATAAAATCACATAAAAAAAGTTTTCCGTTTGGCTTTTAAAAACTTGCTCTATCTATCAGGTAGCTACCCTGAAAATTTCATTTTATTATTCAGAAGGCTTCAATCGAAAAATTTTAATCTAAATGTGGTAAGTGCACAAATTGAATTAACATGATGATCAATAAAAACAAATTAAAACCAATAACAAGGTGTTTAATTATTACCAGAAATTTTTAAAATGACCCCGCTGTTGCTCAGTGCAAGTGCGACATCACCGTAAAAAGTGGTCTTTTAAATGTCTGAATGCCCTTTTATCATTTTTAATGGTTTCTTCTGCTACTATGAATTTTCGGGTTATTTCGTTCAAATTGTGGTATTCTCTCAAGTAGCCGAGGTCTTTTAGTATCGCCATTGAAACAAATAAATGGAGTTTAGGTCGAGGGACCGTGGAGGCCAGGCTTTAAGGCAGGCGTCACCAGCGCATGCGCAGGCTGCAACGACCAATCCATCTTTCAGGGTATCTTTGCCTTTTAGCCTGGCCTCCACAGTCCCCGGACATAAACCCTATTGATTTTTTTCCGTGGGGATACTACAAAGACGAGAGACTGCCACAATTTGGACGAAATAACCCGGAAATTCATAGAAGCAAAAGAAACCATTAAAAATGATAAAAGGGCATTCAGACATTTAAAAGACAACTTTTTACGATGATGTCGCACTTGCACTGAGCAACAGCGGGGTGGCTACCTTATAGATAGAGCAAGTTTTTAAAAGCCAAACGGAAAACTTTTTTTATGTGATTTTATTTTTTTACGGGCCCTTGAAGTGGTGATGTTCACCACTGGGTAAGTTTATCTTTCTTGGCATTTAATTCTTTTTTTTATTCCATTCGAAGATCTAACGATAGTAAATATAACCATACTGAATTGGCCTATCTTTCAGCTTAGCAAACCTGCCTGAAAATCTCCGTGTGAAAATCTCCGTGTGAAAATCTCTGTGTGAAAATCTCTATGTGAAAATCTCCGTGTGAAAATCCCCGTGTGACAATCTTCGTGTGAAAATCTCTGTGTGAAAATCTCTGTGTGAAAATCTATGTGTGTAAATGTCTGTGTGAAAATCTCTGTGTGAAAATCTCTGTGTGAAAATCTCTGAGTGAAAATCTCTTTGTGAAAATCTCCGTGTGAAAATCTCCGTGTGACAATCTCCGTGTAAAAATCTCCGTGTGAAAATCTCTGTGTGAAAATCTCTGTGTGAAAATCTCTGTGTGAAAATCTCTGTGTGAAAATCTCTGTGTGAAAATCTTTGTGTGAAAATCTCTGTGTGAAAATCTGTGTGAAAATCTCTGTTAAAATCTGTGTGAAAATCTCTGTGTGAAAATATCTGTGTGAAAATCTCTGTGAAAATCTGTGTGAAAATCTGTGTGAAAATCTGTGTGAAAATCTCTGTGTGAGAATCTGTGTGAAAATCTGTGTGAAAATCTCAGTGAAAATCTGTGTGAAAATCTCTCTGTGAAAATCTCTGTGTGAAAATCTATTAGTGAAAATCTCTGTTTAAATCTCGGTGTGAAAATCTCTGTGTGAAAATCTCTGTGTGAAAATCTCTGTGTGAAAATCTCTGTGTGAAAATCTCTGTGTGAAAATCTCTGTGTGAAAATATCTGTGTGAAAATCTCTGTGTGAAAATCTGTATGTAAATCTCTGTGTGAAAATCTCTGTGTTTAAATCTCGGTGTGAAAACCTATGTGTGAAAATCTGTGTGAAAATGTCTGTGTGAAAATCTCTGTGTGAAAATCTCTGTGAAAATCTCTGTGTGAAAATCTGTGTGAAAATCTCTGTGAAAATCTGTGTGAAAATATCTGTGTGAAAATCTCCGTGTGAAAATCTCCATGTGAAAATCTCTGTGTGAAAATCTCTGTGTGAAAATCTATTAGTGAAAATCTCTGTTTAAATCTCGGTGTGAAAATCTCTGTGTGAAAATCTCTGTGTGAAAATCTCGGTGTGAAAATCTCTGTGTGAAAATCTCTGTGTGAAAATCTCTGTGTGAAAATCTCTGTGTGAAAATCTCTGTGTGAAAATCTCTGTGAGAAAATATCTGTGTGAAAATATCTGTGTGAAAATCTCTGTGTGAAAATCTGTATGTAAATCTCTGTGTGAAAATCTCTGTGTTTAAATCTCGGTGTGAAAACCTATGTGTGAAAATCTGTGTGAAAATGTCTGTGTGAAAATCTCTGTGTGAAAATCTCTGTGAAAATCTCTGTGTGAAAATCTGTGTGAAAATCTCTGTGAAAATCTGTGTGAAAATATCTGTGTGAAAATCTCCGTGTGAAAATCTCCATGTGAAAATCTCTGTGTGAAAATCTCTGTGTGAAAATCTATTAGTGAAAATCTCTGTTTAAATCTCGGTGTGAAAATCTCTGTATGAAAATCTCTGTGTGAAAATCTCTGTGTGAAAATCTCTGTGTGAAAATCTCTGTGTGAAAATATCTGTGTGAAAATCTCTGTGTGAAAATCTGTATGTAAATCTCTGTGTGAAAATCTCTGTGTTTAAATCTCGGTGTGAAAACCTATGTGTGAAAATCTGTGTGAAAATGTCTGTGTGAAAATCTCTGTGTGAAAATCTCTGTGAAAATCTCTGTGTGAAAATCTGTGTGAAAATCTCTGTGATAATCTGTGTGAAAATATCTGTGTGAAAATCTGTGTGAAAATCTCTGTGTGAAAATCTCTGTGTGAAAATCTCTGTGTTCACCACTGGGTAAGTTTATCTTTCTTGGCATTTAATTCTTTTTTTTATTCCATTCGAAGATCTAACGATAGTAAATATAACCATACTGAATTGGCCTATCTTTCAGCTTAGCAAACCTGCCTGAAAATCTCCGTGTGAAAATCTCTGTGTGAAAATCTCTATGTGAAAATCTCCGTGTGAAAAATCTTCGTGTGAAAATCTCTGTGTGAAAATCTCTGTGAAAATCTCTGTGTGAAAATCTCTGTGTGAAAATCTCTGTGAAAATGTCTGTGTGAAAATCTCTGTGTGAAAATCTCTGTGTGAAAACATCTGTGTGAAAATCTCTGTGTGAAAATCTCCGTGTGAAAATCTCCGTGTGACAATCTCCGTGTAAAAATCTCCGTGTGAAAATCTCTGTGTGCAAATCTCTGTGTGAAAATCTCTGTGTGAAAATCTCTGTGTGAAAATCTCTGTGTGAAAATCTCTGTGTGAAAATCTGTGTGAAAATCTCTGTTAAAATCTGTGTGAAAATCTCTGTTCACCACTGGGAAAGTTTATCTTTCTTGGCATTTAATTCTTTTTTTTATTCCATTCGAAGATCTAACGATAGTAAATATAACCATACTGAATTGGCCTATCTTTCAGCTTAGCAAACCTGCCTGAAAATCTCCGTGTGAAAATCTCTGTGTGAAAATCTCTGTGAAAATCTCCGTGTGAAAATCTTCGTGTGAAAATCTCTGTGTGAAAATCTCTGTGTGAAAATCTATGTGTGTAAATCTCTGTGTGAAAATTTCTATGTGAAAATCTCTGTGTGAAAATCTCTGTGTGAAAATCTCTGTGTGAAAATCTCTGTTAAAATCTGTGTGAAAATCTCTGTGTGAAAATATCTGTGTGAAAATCTCTGTGAAAATCTGTGTGAAAATCTGTGTGAAAATCTCAGTGAAACTCTCTGTAAAAATCTGTGTGAAAATCTCTGTGTGAAAATCTCTGTGTGAAAATCTCTGTGTGAAAATCTATTAGTGAAAATCTCTGTTTAAATCTCGGTGTTAAAATCTCTGTGTGAAAATCTCTGTGTGAAAATCTCTGTGTGAAAATCTCTGTGTGAAAATATCTGTGTGAAAATCTGTATGTAAATCTCTGTGTGAAAATCTCTGTGTGAAAATCTCTGTTTAAATGTCGGTGTGAAAATCTCTGTGTGAAAATCTGTGTGAAAATGTCTGTGTGAAAATCTCTGTGTGGAAAATCTCTGTGTGAAAATCTCTGTGAAAATATGTGTGAAAATCTCTGTGTGAAAATCTGTGTGAAAATCTCTGTGAAAATCTGTGTGAAAATATCTGTGTGAAAATCTCTGTGTGAAAATCTGTGTGAAAATCTCTGTGAAAAACTCTGTGTGAAAATCTCTGTGAAAAACTGTGTGAAAATCTCTCTGTGAAAATCTCTGTGTGAAAATCTCTGTGAAAATCTCTGTGAAAATCTGTGTGAAAATCTCTCTGTGAAAATTTGTGTGAAAATCTCTGTGTGAAAATCTCTGTGTGAACATCTGTGTGAAAATCTCTGTGTGAAAATCTCTGTGTGAAAATCTCTGTGAAAATCTCTGTGTGAAAATCTCTGTGAAAATATCTGTGTGAAAATCTGTGTGAAAATCTCTGTGTGAAAATCTCTGTGTGAAAATCTCTGTGTGAAAATCTCTGTGTGAAAACATCTGTGTGAAAATCGCTCGCGACTGCGCTCGCGACAGGCACAGATTTTCAATAAGTGACATTTGGCTTACAGTTGTGCGTAGCAGAGAGTTATATTACGTGATGGTCATATTATTTTACTAAACTATATGCTTATTTATAATGTCCAAACTCAAGTAGGTATATGAATTCATTCAGAAGTATCGTGAAAGGCTGCTTATGGCCTTTCACGATGGCCAGATGTAACGCTATGAAATATCATGTAGCTGTAGGAACGCTTGCAATGATTTTTTTAAAGTATAGATACGTCACCCGGGCACGTTTTTTTATGTGATTTTATTTTTTTACGGGCCCTTGAAGTGGTGAACATACTGGGTAATTTTATCTTTCTTGGCATTTAATTCTTTTTTTTATTCCATTCGAAGATCTAACGATAGTAAATGTTACCATACTGAATTGGCCTATCTTTCAGCTTAGCAAACAAAAAAAAATCAAGCATCTAGCGCAACGATTGACGTCACCATGAGTGAAAATATCATCGTACTCGGCGATTGGTGAAAAATTGTAAAAAACGTCATAACTCCGAAAATACGAAAAATCGCATAACATACATGGGGGTGATTCGGATAGCCCTCTAGGTCCTCTACCTCCCAGCTTCCGTTCATCACTACTTTTTGGGACACCCTGTATAAAGTTTTGGATTTTTTTTTATAATTTTTGACAGGAAAAAATGCTTAGATCTAATATAATTGTAACTTTTCCTATGTTAATAATATTTGTAGTTACCTATTTGGTAACTTAAAAATTCAACTTTAAGTATGTGATCAAAAATTTTGCTAAGATAAGAAGTATCTTATTCACATATTTTAATATTTTATTTATTTAATAAGCTATTATAAAGCTTTTTACTAAGTATTTATAACAAAATAATACAAATATACATACGTGCAAGAATTATTCCTAGCGTCATCACAGTTGTCCACATTAACACCACCCAACGCTGACGACACGACGGACAACTCTTCGTCGTTTATTATTAGCTGAAATGTTATAATTTTAGGTTATTCGAAGAAATCGAAGGCAACTATTATAATTATTTTGTACCTATTTACTAATATTTGGACTTTGAAAAGTTCTGGATATGTATGGACGCGGACGAATTCCACACAACTCGACGAACTTTGTGGTGGTTTTAGTCGTTATAAATCGAAATGAAAATATTGGAAAACTTGAGGAAATTTCGGTATTTACAGTTGAGGATTCAGAAGATGACGTATATGGATATAAAAAAAAAATATCTAATTCAGAAGATGACGTATATGGATATAAAAAAAATATCTAATTCAGTGGGGAGGATGGATGTGGGGAGGATGGAAGTGGGGAGGATGGATGTGGGGAGGATGGATGTGGGGAGGATGGATGTGGGGAGGATGGATGTGGGGAGGATGGAAGTGGGGAGGATGGATGTGGGGAGGATGGATGTGGGGAGGATGGATGTGGGGAGGATGGAAGTGGGGAGGATGGATGTGGGGAGGATGGATGTGGGGAGGATTGATGTGGGGAGAATGGTGGGATGGTGGACTTAAAGGCCGGCAACGCACTGACAATGTCCCCGGCATTGCAGCTGGTGCCTATGGGCGACGCAGCACACTTAACATCAGGCGACTGCTCTGTTGCCTCCGCTTATATAAAAAAAAAGTCGTATGTCGTGTGTTATCTCTTGGTTTTTGTTGTGTCTTCTATGGTGTGTCTTGTGTCGTGTGTTATCTCTCACCTGTTCCACACATCCACTGAAGCTATTCTTTAACGCTAATCTCATCGGTAACGGTTGAGGAGCGCCTCCAAGCAACAAATGCTGCTTCAGTTGCAAGTACCTCGCGACCCCACGTGACGTCACCGACCGAATGTCGTGCGGGGATCGTGTCGTGTCGTCGTGTCGGACGTGTAAAGTGGCGCGTCGCCCGGAACGGTTTATTGTTATGTGATGCCAGCGGTTTTGGTGGAGCGGGTAGGCTGATCTGAAATTGTAACGAAGATTTAAATTAATATAATATTAAGGTTTTTTTATTTAGATTTTTACAGTGATTGATTTATTTAATAATCATTCTTGTCAATTTTTTTCTGTATGTTACGTTTAGCTTTATCTGTCAGTTAAAATGACGAATACAACTGTCAATAAAATGCTTTCAGCCCCTTTAGCCAAACGTCAAAACGCAAAGGAATAGAATTCGCTAGCGATACTAATTGTCATAATAAATAAATAAATAAATAAATATTTAATAAATAAATATTTAATAAATAAATAAGCGTACGATATTTCGCTAAGGATTTGTTCACCCTACTAACGACGAAGACGACCACAAACAAAATTTTCATCCAGTCGCAATTTAACAAAATTGTGAAAAACACACTTAAAAATAAAATATTAAAATTTTATGTCGTTCTGATGATTGGAATTTTTTTTTTGCGAATAATAAATGAAAACATAGATTTTTCGTAGAAACGGTGGCTCCTAGAAAAAAATGTATTAGAAGTTTTTTATAGATAATTTTATGATCTACAATTTTGGTCCCAGGTAATTATATGATTAACTTACCGTCTCGGCGAAAATCGCAAAAAACCTATTTTTATATTAAATGTACTCGAATTTTTTTTCTTTCCGAGTACCAGTATGACGGGAAATTTTAATATTTTATTTTGAAACAATTTTGCCAGGATGAAAATTTTGGTCGTTGTCGTCGTAGTCGTTGGTAGTGTGACCGAACCATTACTAAAATATCATGACCGTATGTCAAAAATTAGCGATAGCAGTTTCTATTCCTTAGCGTTTTGGTCCGGGAGCCAGAAGCAGATTTTATGACCAAGTTCCTCTCAAGCGGTAATTAGTAAAATGCATCAAAGTATAGTATTATGAAGCCTCGTGAACGTCAGCTGGAGCTCGGTTGGGGGGGTGAGCGGTTGTAGCCTCCCACGCACGTAAGAAAAAAAAGTATATTCATTCATTTCCTCTCAGCTAAAAATTTGTCAAATTGTAGCTAACCCAATATCTCAACGAAAAATAATAATCAGCTGGTTACAGCATGGTGTATTATACGTCAGCTGGTGTCTCGAATATAATGAGACATTAACAAAATCATCGAGATACGTGGAATTCCATCAACATAAGTCCCCGTAAAAGATAAGTAATAACTTTATTAATTATATATTATACTATTATTTTTTTAATAATTATAGTTAACTAATGTTTTTAGTGGGTTATTTCATATTTGTTACACTTTTAGGTAGTTATGTGAATTTGATGATATGATAGTTATTTTTAAATGCAGTTTATAATATTTGTAAAAACATGTTTACCGATGTGGCTGAATGTACGTAGTACCCCGATCATGCGCACAACTAACCACCTCCAAGGCTCCAAGTACCTTATTACTGTCTATATTATGCTAGCGTGTGTTGCTTGAATTTTTAAAAATAACGATAATAACTAAAGATACGTCATTTCATCTCAGATGAAAATTTGTGAGCTGATTGTTAATATACTGATGCGATAAATAAAAAAAATCAGCTAGCAATAATTCGAGGAAAACCTAGTCAGTTGATGCATATAAATTGGCAATAGATGCTTCTGTCTAACTCCTATGTAATAAGTAATAACTTTCAAAGTATCAGCTGACGGTTTTTCCACCAAGATACAGCCAGCTGACCTATATATATATCCACAGTTACATATAAGCTATCATCAGGTAAATTTGTGTTTGAGAGGAAATCACGGAAAATAATTTTATTTTTTTCATGTTCGAGACACCAGCTGACGTATAATACACCATGTTGTAACCAGCTGATTATTTTTTTTCGTTGAGATATTGGGTTAGCTACAATTTGACAAATTTTTAGCTGAGAGGAAATGAATGAATGTATTTTTTTTTCCTACGTGCGTGGGAGGCTACAACCGCTCACCCCCCCAACCGAGCGCCAGCTGACGTTCACGAGGCTTTATAATACTATACTCTGATGCGTCTGACGAATTATCTCTTGAGAGGAAATAATTAACCAAATTTGCACCTGGCTCCCTAACCATTTATTCTATTCTCTGCCGTTAGTCTCACCCCGCAGGTATATCGCCAACAAGCGATAAAATTAAAAATGGGTACCAATTTTAATGTGTTACTTTTTTATAATCTTTAAAAACTATAAAACAAATATTTCTAAGACCGAAATCAATTTAACATTTTTATCATGACTAAAAATGAATTTTTAATCTTATACTTTGCTTGCATGTAAAACTACTTAATTTTAAATACTAACCTCACAAGAGCGATACCAGAGCCCAAATCAAAGGCAAATTCAACGAAATAGTCTCTCAAATGTAGTGAGAAGAAATCACCATCACCACTTGGATCTTGAGAGTTGTACAGCAGGAGCCCATCACCGTTTGTAGGTTTTACTGTTATCTGAAATAAATATTATGTAAAATATACAAAAGATATTAAAACTAGTAACTGGCGTATTCTAAATATAATTATGTTAAGTCAATCATATTTTAAACTGTAATTTTTTCATTACTAAATAAATAAATATAATACAGGGCAGTTGCTAAACATGTATTGGAACGAAGTTGCTTATCACGCGTTGCGAAAGAGGGCTAGACGGAAAAATTAAGACGAAAAGTTGTAACGACACTTTTTGCTATACTTGTAAGCTGAATGGCGTGCGCATGTTTATCTGTCTGTCTCATTCTCTCATAGAAAGCAAGTCGTTCTATTCGAGTGTCCCTTGACACCTCTCAACTTTTTCATTGTTAAGTTTATTCATGTCATGTTTGATTTCATGGATATTTATGACACTGGAGCTTTGATTTCCAATTAATAAGTATCTACCAACTACATAAATTATGCGCAATAAGAAATAATAGCCAAAGCTGATGGAGTCTTCACCAGGAAGATATCCACTACTTATTTAGTTTTAAAGAGGGTAGAGTGTAGATGTAGAGGAAGGAAAGAATAAAAGGTGCCTTCAATCATTTCTTCTTTTATTTTTAACTAGCGACCCGCCCCGGCTTCGCACGGGTGCAATGCTGATACTAAATACACTACAGAAAAACTGTGAACGTTGTATATAAAAACATAGCGGCCCGCTCCGACTTCGTACGGGTATAAAATAGATAGCCGGGCGGCCGGCCGGTACCGCCGCAAACGCTACGTCCCGCAATTTTTAAATCTGTAATATCTTCGAAAATATTCACTTAAATCATACGGTGTAAAGGGCCATATATATCTATATTAAATGAACAATGTATTCAAGGTATTTAATTGGTTAAGGATTAATGCTGTATTGGTTAAAATCGCTTCGAAAATTAGCCATAAAAAATAAATGACAAAAAAAAGTTATTGTGGGTTATCCATAAGAGATAGACATATACCATCGCGGACTTTTCTGTAGACCTTTTCAATGTGTATAATACTTAGTACATTATTTTGATAAAACTCGTAGGGTTCAGCCTGCGTTTGCAATGTAAGCGGAAAAAATGAAATTTTTTACGACATCACATTAGAAACCTCAAAAATAACAGTACTTCTCCACTATTTAATGGGTGTTATTATACATATAAACCTTCCTCTTGAATCACTCTATCTATTAAAAAAAACCGCATCAAAATCCGTTGCGTAGTTTCAAAGATTTAAGCGTACAAAGGGACATAGGGACATAGGGACAGAGAAAGCGACTTTGTTTTATACTATGTAGTGATGATTCCTTCTTGTCGCAAATTTGAAGCTTGAAGTAGATAATTACGGGTATTAATAACGCACTTCTAAATTTATCTTCACTAGTAATCAAACAACAATACAAAACATCTTCACTATAATATACGAAAGATTGTTCACAGACACTCACAAATTCATTCGACCAATTCTCAAATTAAAGAAACAGCATTCGAACGTCCGTTCAATTTAAATAATTTCCAGTTGGAAACAGAAACAGAAACATTGGTGATTAAAGTTCGATTTTGCACTAACGCAAACAATATAAGTTCGATCGTTAAAGTTTGGAGCGATGCGAACTTTCATACACTTTTGTAAACTGTAAAAGTTTAAGTAGTCGTGCATTTGATGAAATGGAGTTTTTTATGTTTTTAGATGTAGAAAATTTAATTGAAATGTGAGTTACGGTTTTGTAGTGTTGATAGATAAATATGAAAAGTAATAGTGTATTTGCGAGACTGAAAATTTCCATTAATTATTTCATACTTAGGACATAATATTTGTGTTCTACCTACTTATAGTATATTATTGAAACTAACTAATTCTTCTATATGTAAAATTACACTAGAGTTTAGTTAAACCAAAAGAATATTATTTCATACTATTTCATAGTCAAACTATAATCGTCCATCCTATTATCTTCAAAACATATAGTCTGTAGTACAAAACCTACACAAATATATAAAAAAAAAATCAATAAATAATCCCATATTAAGAAATAACAAAAGTACTATAAATACCTGTATATCAAGCCAGCTTTGCGCCGAATTGCCCAAGCCTGGCAGCCGCAAATACGAAGAACCGTTGAATCTAGGCACCTGGAAATTTGTTAAGTTCTAGAACGTTCTAGCGTAAATCATTCCGATAGGATGTGTTCTAGATTTTGGTTGATTGGTAAGTGTTTGAAAAAAAAAGGAGATAAATAGAACAAATAAAAAGGTTGGAAGCAATATGAGTATTGAGTTGACTAGATACCACTTTTGAAAAATGTAAAGAATGCACGTAAATATAAATAGAAATCTGAAAAGAACTGAAGAGTTATAACTTGTTACTTTTGATCATCTTTTGTTAGACGACTGAAATAAAATATTTCAATAGTTTATGAGAAGTTAATGAAATTTAATTCATAATTAAGTAGTTTTCTTATCATACCTTTGTAGGTATAATGATCATTCTTTTATTTTTAACTTTTAAATAACTTGAATTTAAAAAACATCGTAACTCTGTTGCTTAACGATCGTCAAAATTTATATTCTGGCAAAGTTTTCCCAAGTTTTACATATTTTATCTTAATAATCATTAGATATAAAAGAGCGGTAATTTGCAGTCAACATATTATAAC